>OU892284.1:30183490-31401670 GCA_917834065.1 Ceutorhynchus assimilis | reverse complement strand
GATCAAAACTAAATTTTTTAATCTTTTACAGATAACATGATGCCAGACTTTGCTGCAATGCTGAGACATATAGCTGCTCTCCTCGGGCTCATTACTCCCGCTAATACGGACCAGGCTGTGAGGGACGGGCTCCTCGAGTGTACTCGAGGAGCCCGCAAGCTCAACAAGGCTCTCAAAGGAGCAAAGACCATGGGTGAAAAGCAGCACTTGGAGGCCTCACTCCGACACATAAGGACTCTTAGAAATCAATTTAAGACAATGCTGAAGAAGGGTGCGGGAATTACATCACGTCCTGAACAAGCGGGGGAGCGGGTGCATTGGGATGACTCCATTTCTGCTTTTAACAGCAGAATAAGGACTGGAGTCATCTCCAATATAAAACATAAAGAACCGCAATCATTCTTGGTTGATTGTGCTGCATTGTTCAAGAGGCGCATTAATAATGCACTCAAAAAAGAACAGTCAATCAAGGTGAATGCTGCTTTCTGTGGGGAATTTGTGATCGTCAAAGGTGGTAAAGTACTTAAGGAATTCAAGTACTTTACCACCTCCAACGCCCCAATCTACCGAAATACCAATCTCAACCAGTGGTTTGATGAGAAGATCACTGGACCAATTATGCATGAAATGGAGGAGTTCCAAGAACGTGACAGCGGTTGGGCGCTGAAGAAAATTGTTAATTTGGGCATCAACATTAACAAATTCACGCCTCAACTAGGATCGTCATACATCGAGCTACCTCCATCAATAAAACATAAAAAGGCCTGTATAAACGTGCAGAACGCTGATAACAGATGTTTTGCATGGGCAGTAGTTTCGGCATTGTTTCCAGTTGAGGAACATCCCCAACGCTTAAGCAAATACCCGGACCCCGCAGATGTGCTAAAGTTGAAAGGGATTCAATTCCCAATGAGCATCAATCAGATTCCCAATTTCGAGAAACAAAATAGCCTATCTGTGAATGTTTACAAGCTTGAAAAATCAGGAAAAACCTTCAAAGTCTTACCAGCATTCTTAACAAAAATCAAACATGAAAAACATGTTAATCTCCTGCTCATTCAAGATCATTATTCAGAGGAGAAGGATTGTGAGGAGGGAAAAAATATAGTTCTAGAAAAGTATCATTACGTGTGGATTAAAAATTTATCAAAATTAGTATCCTCACAATTGAGTAAGCATAATGGGAAAAAACACATCTGCGATCGCTGCCTGCACTATTTCAGATCGCAAGATAAGCTTGACAAGCATCAGGAAGACTGTGCAAAGATCAATGATACAAAAATTAAGATGCCAGAAATTGGAAAAAATATATTAAGATTTAAAAATTACAAGAACAAGGAAAGGGCGCCTTTCATAGTATATGCGGACTTGGAAAGCGTCCTAGCACCTACAGCAGATTCTAAAAAAACTCAGCAACATATTCCGGCTGCTGTGGGATATTACCTAAAGTGTTCATATGATGATTCATTATCCTTTTACAAGTCATTCCGAGGTGCAGAATGTATGCAGTGGTTCGCAGATGAGATGTCCCAGTTAGCGGAAAATGTGGCAACTGTGTTCTGGTGTCCATATGATATTGACATGACTCAAACAGAAGAAGCAGAGTTTCAGAAAGCCACAAATTGCCACATCTGCGAGCAGCCTTTCACTTCACCAAGTGACAAAGTTCGAGATCATAACCACTTGATTCCCAACAACAACTACCGAGGTCCTGCCCATTCAGCACCCTGCAACCTTAATCACCAAGATTCTCACGTGATATCTGTGGTGTTTCATAACTTGAGCGGCTATGATGCTCATTTTATCATAGCTGACATTGCCAACAGAATGAAGGGATCAATTGATTTATTACCCATAACAAAAGAAAAATACATCTCATTCACCAAGCATATTGATGAGTATCCCGTTCAGTTTCGCTTCATAGATAGTTTTCGATTTATGAGCTCATCCTTGGATAAACTAGCATCGTACCTACCTGAATACCCCAATTTAAGGTCCCAGTTCGCAGAGCTAGACGAAGACAAAATTGGTTTACTGACAAGAAAGGGGGTGATGCCATATGATTACATTGATTCGTTCGATCGATTCGAGGAAGCTTGTTTACCACCAATAGAAGCATTTTACAACACACTGAACGATACACCATGTCCTCGAAAATTATACCAGCGAGCCAAACAGGTGTGGTCCAATTTCAATTGTCAAGACTTGGGTGAATATGTTGATCTCTATATGAAGACAGACATTTTATTGCTGGCAGATGTGTTTGAGCAATTTCGATCCAGCTGTCTCAAAACATATGAATTGGATCCAGCTCACTACTACACGCTCCCAGGTTTCACTTGGGATGCAATGCTAAAATATACCAGACAGGAAATTGAGCTTCTCACCGATCAAGATATGTTTCTCTTTGTGGAGCGGGGTATTCGAGGCGGTTTGAGCCAAATATGTTCGAAAAGACAAGCTCAAGCAAACAACAAATACATGCCCAACTATGATTCAGATAAAAAAGAGTCATACCTGATGTATTTCGATATAAATAATCAGTATGGTTGGGCAATGTCGCAGCATCTCCCCTATGGTGGATTCGAATGGACCGATACTAACATTGATGTTACCTCTATAATTGATGATGCCGAAACTGGCTATATGCTGGAAGTAGACTTGGAATATCCCCATCATTTACATGATTTACATAAAGATATCCCTTTATGCCCAGAACATATTAATCCGAAAACTGGTAAACCGCCAAAATCTGTACGAGAGCTAACAAAACTAATGGCAACACTGCATGGCAAGGAGAAATATATAATCCATTATCGAGCTTTGAAGCAAGCGTTAGAGCACGGCTTAAAAATTAAAAAAGTGCACAGAGTATTGAAATTCAATCAGTCGCCATGGTTAAAATCATACATCGATCTCAATACCAAGCTGCGACAACTGGCTAAAAACGAGTTTGAAAAGAATCTTTTTAAGCTAATGAATAACGCGGTTTTTGGCAAAACGATGGAAAATATTCGGAAAAGAGTAAATGTCAGACTTCTCACGAAATGGTCAGGCAGATATGGTGCTGAGGCTTATATTTCAAAGCCTGAATTCAAGACCAGCACCATATTCAATGAAAATCTAGTGGCAGTAGAGTTGAGAAAGCTGGAGATATACTTAAACAAGCCAATATACGTTGGGCAAGCAATTCTGGATCTTGCAAAAACCACCATTTATGATTTCCACTATGGCTACATGAAGAATGTATTTAAAGATGACTGTTCAGTTCTATACACCGACACTGACAGTCTGATTTATGAAATAACTGAAAAAGATCCATATGAAATTATCCAACGCGACTGCCATACACATTTCGATACCTCCGACTATGACCCCAATAATATTTATAAAATTCCACAAGTTAATAAAAAAGTTTTGGGCATGATGAAAGACGAAAATAATGGTATTCCAATGACGAATTATGTCGGCCTTAGATCAAAATTATATGCAACCAAAGTTATGGTAACCGAAGGGGATATCCAAAAGAAGAAGAAAGAATTACGTGATGCTGATTATGATGATGATGAAATTGAATTGATTATATCAAACTATGGAGTCACAAAAAAAGCTAAGGGAGTTAAGTACAATGTAGTCAGAAACAAAATAACGTTTGATGACTACATTGAATGCTTGGAAACGTATAGCGAAAAATGTATTTCGCAAACCATAATTCGGAGCGAAAAACACAAAGTCTACACTATGAACCAGACAAAAATTGGTTTAAGCTCCGCCGATGATAAGCGGTATTTAATCCCAGGATCCAATAAAACATTACCTTGGGGGCATTATTCAATTTAGTGTGAAATACCCCTACCAGCTCATCATTGTACATAATAATTTCCAATTTTTTAGTTTTAGCTTTAAGTATTTTGTAATTATTTTATGTACCTAGATATTAATGCGTGTTACGATTTTATAGTTATTGTATCTATACAAATTTTTTATACTAATAATTTAGATAAAAACCATAATTTTGGGAAGCATCCTTAGCTTTAGTAATCATGGTAATTTAGTATTTGTGAAAACCTATTAGTTATAGCTGAAGTTATATTAATTTATTCAACCTACACCGATGTAACTGTATACTAATTAAGTAAAAATGTAATTTTGATAATTATTTCAATAAAATTAGTAATTGTGAAAACCTATTGGTTAGAGCTGAAGTTATATTAATTTATTCAACCTACACCATAACTGTACTAATTAAGAAAAAATGTAATTTTGATAATTATTTTCAATAAAAAAAAATATTTAAAAAATATTGCTGCACTTATTTTCCCCAAACACCTAGGAATGCATATGGAAATTCAACATACAACAGCAGCATCAAGCCGATAGAAGCAATTTATTTTCTAATTAATGCTCAAGGATTCAAGATCTTTTTTTTCCGAAATAAATATCCAAACTGGAACAAAAGTATTGAATACCTAGAGGAGGCTTTTTCGATTAATGCAAAATACGTTAATGTAGCCAGGTACAGCGCTATATTAAAAAATAAACTTGAAAAATTTGAAGGCTTAATTCGCGTGAGTTAGTGAGCACCAGCTGAAGTTATCCAAGTTAGTTATCCGAGCACATAACGTCAATAGTCAATCATATTTTTGAAAAACAAACTACAAAAAGTTTTATAGTAATTGCTATAGCTACGAGCGGGTTCTGTTGTATGGAAATAACAACCTAGTTGGAATGTGGGGCTGATCTCATGATTAGAATTTACATAAGTCCAGCTCACATCCATACAGGTTGTTATTTTTTAAACCTCCAGCTGTATTGCTATATCACAAACTTTCAAACACCTCCAAAACAACTAAACAACACCTCTAAAACACCTTCAAGACAACTAAATAACAACAACAGCTCCAGCACATCTCCAAGGCATCCAACCAGTATACCTGTGTACTGTAGGTAGGTGCACCGCTGAAATAACCATTTTTTCATCCCCACGTTGAATGAGACAAGAGCAAAATACGGTTCCGAATGAATGCCTGAAAAAATTACAAACATCCAATTCTGAACTATATCTCCCCCTATTGTCTCTACTACAAGACATCAAGTTTGGGGAAGGTATTCGATTTTTATATTAATCAAAATAATCCTACACTTCAGTACGAAAATTATTGCTTTATGTAAGTACATATATATAATTTATTTGCCTACTCGCATTCAGTTATTTCAAAGATTGATGACTCCTCTAGATTACTCTATAATCAAAAGTTAACCCAAAAAGCCTCATTCTTAGTATATTCTCCATTTTATTTTCAAATCGCGAGAGTTTCAAAAAAATCTCAAGGTAGAACAAAATTTGTAGGGATGAATCATAATGTTTACTGTAAACTATCTTAAAAAAATTATGAGCGCTCATGAACGAAAATGAAAATCTAAAATCGCTTCAATAATTCCAAAAAGTACTCACCTACTTATTCCCAATAATCACAGATAACTAGGTATGACACTTAAACAGAATGGTCCAACCGATTTCACATAAAAATTCCACCAGCGCGAAGAATTCATTATAAACGGCACTAGGTACTGATGCACGCGAAGCAAGTTTTAAACTAAACTATAATAATTAAATAAAGGTTTAATTTCCAAGTTGTTTTTTCTACAAGCCAAGCCGCAAACACTTCCGTTACTGTGATAAGATTTTTTTGCCATATTAATTTGCTCTCTGAACTTGGAAAAAACGTTGATGGCGGTGTTGCAAGAGTATTTTTTTATCAGCAGAAAATCTACGAAAAGTGAACGCGAGAAAACAACTCTAATTATCGGATTTTTCGCTCGTTTTATGGCCTGTTTCAGGTTTGATATTAATAGAGAATTTTAACCTCGATTTCCACGGCCCCCTCATACCCCCCCCGAAAAGCTTCAAAGGGGGTGTGACCCAAAAAGGAAAGTTTTTGTGCAAAAAAATCTAAGAATAAATATTTAAACCGCATTTTGCTACGATGATCCGTTTTCGAGTTAGGGTTCTATAATAATTTCTATAGCTAGCTTAGTGCAAGTACTGTCTGGAAGATCGCTAACCTGCACGGTAGGTCCTCCGATCTCCAAATGGATTCATACAGACCTGTCTCTAGAGCTGTTTAGCTGTCTAAAAGCTGTCTCCTGCCCTGTATAGATGTATACAGACCTGTCTCTAGACCTGTATAGCTGTATACAGACCTGTCTCTAGACCTGTATAGCTGTATACAGACCCGTCTCTAGCTCTGTCTCTAGACCTGTCTCTAGACATGTATAGCAGTATACAGACCTGTCTCTAGAGCTGTTTGGGTTAGTTATAGGTTAGCATAGGACCCCCCCACGTCGTTGGGTCAGTTACGAATCTTCCCTAACTGACCCAACGACGTGGGGGGGGTCCTATGCTAACCTATAACTAACCCAAACAGCTCTAGAGACAGGTCTGTATACTGCTATACATGTCTAGAGACAGGTCTAGAGACAGAGCTAGAGACGGGTCTGTATACAGCTATACAGGTCTAGAGACAGGTCTGTATACAGCTATACAGGTCTAGAGACAGGTCTGTATACATCTATACAGGGCAGGAGACAGCTTTTAGACAGCTAAACAGCTCTAGAGACAGGTCTGTATGAATCCATTTGGAGATCGGAGGACCTACCGTGCAGGTTAGCGATCTTCCAGACAGTACTTGCACTAAGCTAGCTATAGAAATTATTATAGAACCCTAACTCGAAAACGGATCATCGTAGCAAAATGCGGTTTAAATATTTATTCTTAGATTTTTTTGCACAAAAACTTTCCTTTTTGGGTCACACCCCCTTTGAAGCTTTTCGGGGGGGGTATGAGGGGGCCGTGGAAATCGAGGTTAAAATTCTCTATTAATATCAAACCTGAAACAGGCCATAAAACGAGCGAAAAATCCGATAATTAGAGTTGTTTTCTCGCGTTCACTTTTCGTAGATTTTCTGCTGATAAAAAAATACTCTTGCAACACCGCCATCAACGTTTTTTCCAAGTTCAGAGAGCAAATTAATATGGCAAAAAAATCTTATCACAGTAACGGAAGTGTTTGCGGCTTGGCTTGTAGAAAAAACAACTTGGAAATTAAACCTTTATTTAATTATTATAGTTTAGTTTAAAACTTGCTTCGCTTGCATCAGTACCTAGTGCCGTTTATAATGAATTCTTCGCGCTGGTGGAATTTTTATGTGAAATCGGTTGGACCATTCTGTTTAAGTGTCATACCTAGTTATCTGTGATTATTGGGAATAAGTAGGTGAGTACTTTTTGGAATTATTGAAGCGATTTTAGATTTTCATTTTCGTTCATGAGCGCTCATAATTTTTTTAAGATAGTTTACAGTAAACATTATGATTCATCCCTACAAATTTTGTTCTACCTTGAGATTTTTTTGAAACTCTCGCGATTTGAAAATAAAATGGAGAATATACTAAGAATGAGGCTTTTTGGGTTAACTTTTGATTATAGAGTAATCTAGAGGAGTCATCAATCTTTGAAATAACTGAATGCGAGTAGGCAAATAAATTATATATATGTACTTACATAAAGCAATAATTTTCGTACTGAAGTGTAGGATTATTTTGATTAATATAAAAATCGAATACCTTCCCCAAACTTGATGTCTTGTAGTAGAGACAATAGGGGGAGATATAGTTCAGAATTGGATGTTTGTAATTTTTTCAGGCATTCATTCGGAACCGTATTTTGCTCTTGTCTCATTCAACGTGGGGATGAAAAAATGGTTATTTCAGCGGTGCACCTACCTACAGTACACAGGTATACTGGTTGGATGCCTTGGAGATGTGCTGGAGCTGTTGTTGTTATTTAGTTGTCTTGAAGGTGTTTTAGAGGTGTTGTTTAGTTGTTTTGGAGGTGTTTGAAAGTTTGTGATATAGCAATACAGCTGGAGGTTTAAAAAATAACAACCTGTATGGATGTGAGCTGGACTTATGTAAATTCTAATCATGAGATCAGCCCCACATTCCAACTAGGTTGTTATTTCCATACAACAGAACCCGCTCGTAGCTATAGCAATTACTATAAAACTTTTTGTAGTTTGTTTTTCAAAAATATGATTGACTATTGACGTTATGTGCTCGGATAACTAACTTGGATAACTTCAGCTGGTGCTCACTAACTCACGCGAATTAAGCCTTCAAATTTTTCAAGTTTATTTTTTAATATAGCGCTGTACCTGGCTACATTAACGTATTTTGCATTAATCGAAAAAGCCTCCTCTAGGTATTCAATACTTTTGTTCCAGTTTGGATATTTATTTCGGAAAAAAAAGATCTTGAATCCTTGAGCATTAATTAGAAAATAAATTGCTTCTATCGGCTTGATGCTGCTGTTGTATGTTGAATTTCCATATGCATTCCTAGGTGTTTGGGGAAAATAAGTGCAGCAATATTTTTTAAATATTTTTTTTTATTGAAAATAATTATCAAAATTACATTTTTTCTTAATTAGTACAGTTATGGTGTAGGTTGAATAAATTAATATAACTTCAGCTCTAACCAATAGGTTTTCACAATTACTAATTTTATTGAAATAATTATCAAAATTACATTTTTACTTAATTAGTATACAGTTACATCGGTGTAGGTTGAATAAATTAATATAACTTCAGCTATAACTAATAGGTTTTCACAAATACTAAATTACCATGATTACTAAAGCTAAGGATGCTTCCCAAAATTATGGTTTTTATCTAAATTATTAGTATAAAAAATTTGTATAGATACAATAACTATAAAATCGTAACACGCATTAATATCTAGGTACATAAAATAATTACAAAATACTTAAAGCTAAAACTAAAAAATTGGAAATTATTATGTACAATGATGAGCTGGTAGGGGTATTTCACACTAAATTGAATAATGCCCCCAAGGTAATGTTTTATTGGATCCTGGGATTAAATACCGCTTATCATCGGCGGAGCTTAAACCAATTTTTGTCTGGTTCATAGTGTAGACTTTGTGTTTTTCGCTCCGAATTATGGTTTGCGAAATACATTTTTCGCTATACGTTTCCAAGCATTCAATGTAGTCATCAAACGTTATTTTGTTTCTGACTACATTGTACTTAACTCCCTTAGCTTTTTTTGTGACTCCATAGTTTGATATAATCAATTCAATTTCATCATCATCATAATCAGCATCACGTAATTCTTTCTTCTTCTTTTGGATATCCCCTTCGGTTACCATAACTTTGGTTGCATATAATTTTGATCTAAGGCCGACATAATTCGTCATTGGAATACCATTATTTTCGTCTTTCATCATGCCCAAAACTTTTTTATTAACTTGTGGAATTTTATAAATATTATTGGGGTCATAGTCGGAGGTATCGAAATGTGTATGGCAGTCGCGTTGGATAATTTCATATGGATCTTTTTCAGTTATTTCATAAATCAGACTGTCAGTGTCGGTGTATAGAACTGAACAGTCATCTTTAAATACATTCTTCATGTAGCCATAGTGGAAATCATAAATGGTGGTTTTTGCAAGATCCAGAATTGCTTGCCCAACGTATATTGGCTTGTTTAAGTATATCTCCAGCTTTCTCAACTCTACTGCCACTAGATTTTCATTGAATATGGTGCTGGTCTTGAATTCAGGCTTTGAAATATAAGCCTCAGCACCATATCTGCCTGACCATTTCGTGAGAAGTCTGACATTTACTCTTTTCCGAATATTTTCCATCGTTTTGCCAAAAACCGCGTTATTCATTAGCTTAAAAAGATTCTTTTCAAACTCGTTTTTAGCCAGTTGTCGCAGCTTGGTATTGAGATCGATGTATGATTTTAACCATGGCGACTGATTGAATTTCAATACTCTGTGCACTTTTTTAATTTTTAAGCCGTGCTCTAACGCTTGCTTCAAAGCTCGATAATGGATTATATATTTCTCCTTGCCATGCAGTGTTGCCATTAGTTTTGTTAGCTCTCGTACAGATTTTGGCGGTTTACCAGTTTTCGGATTAATATGTTCTGGGCATAAAGGGATATCTTTATGTAAATCATGTAAATGATGGGGATATTCCAAGTCTACTTCCAGCATATAGCCAGTTTCGGCATCATCAATTATAGAGGTAACATCAATGTTAGTATCGGTCCATTCGAATCCACCATAGGGGAGATGCTGCGACATTGCCCAACCATACTGATTATTTATATCGAAATACATCAGGTATGACTCTTTTTTATCTGAATCATAGTTGGGCATGTATTTGTTGTTTGCTTGAGCTTGTCTTTTCGAACATATTTGGCTCAAACCGCCTCGAATACCCCGCTCCACAAAGAGAAACATATCTTGATCGGTGAGAAGCTCAATTTCCTGTCTGGTATATTTTAGCATTGCATCCCAAGTGAAACCTGGGAGCGTGTAGTAGTGAGCTGGATCCAATTCATATGTTTTGAGACAGCTGGATCGAAATTGCTCAAACACATCTGCCAGCAATAAAATGTCTGTCTTCATATAGAGATCAACATATTCACCCAAGTCTTGACAATTGAAATTGGACCACACCTGTTTGGCTCGCTGGTATAATTTTCGAGGACATGGTGTATCGTTCAGTGTGTTGTAAAATGCTTCTATTGGTGGTAAACAAGCTTCCTCGAATCGATCGAACGAATCAATGTAATCATATGGCATCACCCCCTTTCTTGTCAGTAAACCAATTTTGTCTTCGTCTAGCTCTGCGAACTGGGACCTTAAATTGGGGTATTCAGGTAGGTACGATGCTAGTTTATCCAAGGATGAGCTCATAAATCGAAAACTATCTATGAAGCGAAACTGAACGGGATACTCATCAATATGCTTGGTGAATGAGATGTATTTTTCTTTTGTTATGGGTAATAAATCAATTGATCCCTTCATTCTGTTGGCAATGTCAGCTATGATAAAATGAGCATCATAGCCGCTCAAGTTATGAAACACCACAGATATCACGTGAGAATCTTGGTGATTAAGGTTGCAGGGTGCTGAATGGGCAGGACCTCGGTAGTTGTTGTTGGGAATCAAGTGGTTATGATCTCGAACTTTGTCACTTGGTGAAGTGAAAGGCTGCTCGCAGATGTGGCAATTTGTGGCTTTCTGAAACTCTGCTTCTTCTGTTTGAGTCATGTCAATATCATATGGACACCAGAACACAGTTGCCACATTTTCCGCTAACTGGGACATCTCATCTGCGAACCACTGCATACATTCTGCACCTCGGAATGACTTGTAAAAGGATAATGAATCATCATATGAACACTTTAGGTAATATCCCACAGCAGCCGGAATATGTTGCTGAGTTTTTTTAGAATCTGCTGTAGGTGCTAGGACGCTTTCCAAGTCCGCATATACTATGAAAGGCGCCCTTTCCTTGTTCTTGTAATTTTTAAATCTTAATATATTTTTTCCAATTTCTGGCATCTTAATTTTTGTATCATTGATCTTTGCACAGTCTTCCTGATGCTTGTCAAGCTTATCTTGCGATCTGAAATAGTGCAGGCAGCGATCGCAGATGTGTTTTTTCCCATTATGCTTACTCAATTGTGAGGATACTAATTTTGATAAATTTTTAATCCACACGTAATGATACTTTTCTAGAACTATATTTTTTCCCTCCTCACAATCCTTCTCCTCTGAATAATGATCTTGAATGAGCAGGAGATTAACATGTTTTTCATGTTTGATTTTTGTTAAGAATGCTGGTAAGACTTTGAAGGTTTTTCCTGATTTTTCAAGCTTGTAAACATTCACAGATAGGCTATTTTGTTTCTCGAAATTGGGAATCTGATTGATGCTCATTGGGAATTGAATCCCTTTCAACTTTAGCACATCTGCGGGGTCCGGGTATTTGCTTAAGCGTTGGGGATGTTCCTCAACTGGAAACAATGCCGAAACTACTGCCCATGCAAAACATCTGTTATCAGCGTTCTGCACGTTTATACAGGCCTTTTTATGTTTTATTGATGGAGGTAGCTCGATGTATGACGATCCTAGTTGAGGCGTGAATTTGTTAATGTTGATGCCCAAATTAACAATTTTCTTCAGCGCCCAACCGCTGTCACGTTCTTGGAACTCCTCCATTTCATGCATAATTGGTCCAGTGATCTTCTCATCAAACCACTGGTTGAGATTGGTATTTCGGTAGATTGGGGCGTTGGAGGTGGTAAAGTACTTGAATTCCTTAAGTACTTTACCACCTTTGACGATCACAAATTCCCCACAGAAAGCAGCATTCACCTTGATTGACTGTTCTTTTTTGAGTGCATTATTAATGCGCCTCTTGAACAATGCAGCACAATCAACCAAGAATGATTGCGGTTCTTTATGTTTTATATTGGAGATGACTCCAGTCCTTATTCTGCTGTTAAAAGCAGAAATGGAGTCATCCCAATGCACCCGCTCCCCCGCTTGTTCAGGACGTGATGTAATTCCCGCACCCTTCTTCAGCATTGTCTTAAATTGATTTCTAAGAGTCCTTATGTGTCGGAGTGAGGCCTCCAAGTGCTGCTTTTCACCCATGGTCTTTGCTCCTTTGAGAGCCTTGTTGAGCTTGCGGGCTCCTCGAGTACACTCGAGGAGCCCGTCCCTCACAGCCTGGTCCGTATTAGCGGGAGTAATGAGCCCGAGGAGAGCAGCTATATGTCTCAGCATTGCAGCAAAGTCTGGCATCATGTTATCTGTAAAAGATTAAAAAATTTAGTTTTGATCAAAGGTGTTAAAGTAATATTTTATGAAATCAAAAAATTGTTATCTCTCAAACTTATAATTTAGTAGAACAATCTGCTAAATTAAAGAATAATCTACTTAAATAGTTGACCACACCTTTTGGCTACGTTTTACATCTGAGATAATAACCACAATTAAAAAATCCTTATACTTAAATCCAAAAATAAACTGTTATCAAAAAATGTTATCAAAAATAAATTAACTCACCTTTGAAAATATTTTCAAGAAGAAACACTGTTTTCAATAAAGCCACGAAACACAGATAAAAATTCGGGATGATTAGAGCACCTAGTTATCTCTATGACGCACTAATCTCGAATGAGCATCCCGATTAAGCGTAGCCCTTTTAACCTGTAGGACGGACGGAGGACAGAACGGTTTTCGTGTAACTGATGAGAAAGGCCCCCCAATCTAACAGGTGCTTGAAGACGTTTTCCATAAGAATCAATGTAAAAGTGTAGCAATTATCGGTTTTTACCCAATTTGAACACATTTTCCCATTTAAATACATGCATTTTTAGTTTAAAGCTTTGCGGTTTTGTTCAAGATACGATGTGGGTGGTGAGTCATCAATGCAATTATTTCATAAGTGAAAAATGGTGCAAGTTAAATGATACCATCCAGCAATAAACTTGATTTTTCGTTTTGGGGGCTTCTGTTACAAAAAAATTTGGTACAGGAACGTTTTCACTTCTATGAAAAATGTTTTAGGGATAATTTAAAATTATTTCGTCAGTTATCAGTTAAATGATGGCTGCAAAACCGCAAGGTCTTCCTGTTGCCAAATTTCATGGAATAGTTATTATTTTGATTGAATCCTCAGTTTTTTTTCTCTGAGGATCTAGGATCTTTTTTTAGATAACATAAGTAATTGGAATCTTTTTTTTTGGATATAAAATTATAATCAATATCTTTTCAAGGTTGGACTAGACTCCAGAGAGATAACGCCTCTTATAACTTTACCTAACCTTTTCAAATTAAACAATAATTTGCTTTTTTTTTTGGTTTATGAATCGAAATGCTGTGTCTCGTATTTGTTGTGATTATTATTGATTAGTTTGATTATTGGAGCATTGGAGACAAATGATTATGTATGAGAATGATGAAGCGTGAGGGTGCTGGATTGCAAGTGTGTTTGTATGTCCGATGCGGTCATTGACCTTGCCTCAAAGGCTGTGTGGAAGCTAGTGTGATCGACTGAAGACGTGGGTTTTGGAAAGGTGCTGGGTTATAGCGTCGGTAACTGGCGCGCTGGATGATGTTTACATGAAATATATTTTATATTATAAAGTAAAATTATTTTGTCAGTTATCAGTGTAATGATGGCGGCAAAACCGCAAGACTCGATTGGTATAGTGTTCATTTTTAAATTAAACTTTTAAACTAATCTATGTTTCTTAGATATTTTATAATTACATCGCTAGTTATTTCAAATTGTTCTTGCGAACGTGTAAAAAAATTTGGTCTTGTTGTCTGCTGAATTTCTTGGAATAATTGATTGGTACCTTTTGTTGATATCACACAAGTAAGTGAAATTATTTTGAAATAATTGGTTATCTGTGTTATCAGCAAAAAAACCGCAACTCTTGTTTAGACTCGTCAACTAGTTTTGAATTAAACTTTTAAAGTAATCTGTGTTTTTTCTGGCATTTTATAATTACGTCACTTATTGTGAGGTGCTCATGTTAATGTTACTGAATTTCTTGGAATAATTGATTGAAACCTCTGATAAAAATAACTAGGATCTTTTTCGATACTTAACACAATCTCTTTTTATATTATAATCAATTTTTTTCTAAGGCGATGTCTATTAGATGTATGCACTGAGCTGATAATAAAACCCAGTTTCCTACAAAACCATAACAAAAATAATTTGTGTTTGTTGTGCGAGAGAGAGAGAGAGAGAGAGAGAGAGAGAGACAGGTATGTGGTATGAGCGAGAGGTACATCATCATCAGTACCTTTTATGGAGCATCAAGGTATGCACGGTCTATGTCCACTCGATGGATTCGCTGAATATTTTACAATTTTTATTTCCTCGACAATTATTTCACCCACATCAATTTGAATTAGTTACGCCATTATCAGTATGAGGTATGAGACACCTGAAATTTGAATTAGTTGCGCCATTATCAGTATGAGGTATGCGACACCCAAAGTGCCAATATGTCTGAGGTAACTGACCGCTCCTCATGATTGCATGTTACCTCCTCCTTTTTACCATTTATTATCAACTGCTAGGATAGCCTAGTGGTTTCTGTAGCGGGCTTTCAAGCTGGGGACGGGAGATCGGTTCTCAGTGGTTACCGATTTTTTTAATTTCCATTTCGTGATGCAATAGCTGCGCGGGTCGATTATATATGAGAGCGGGACAGAGAGAGAGGTATGAGGTACGAGGTTGAGGTATGAGAGCAAGAGAGCGAGAGTTACGGCATCATCAGTATCAGGTAGCGAGTATGTGTGGCTGCCTCGGCGGCTACTGAGGTAGTGCGAACGGTCAATGCAGACCTGGGCGCTGGAAAGGGGGCGGGGCCTAATTCTAGGAAATTTTACCCCCACTCCAAAACGGTCCGAAAACTGGCAGAATGGACCTTAGATTTTCTTATGGAGATTTACATGGGAAAATGGCCGATTTTGGCCCAGCTCTCTCCTAGCACCTTTACTGACGGCTATAGGCATTGCTTTATTGAGTGACCAAGAACATTAAGTGCTATGACCGATTTTCAGAGGACGGCTTAGTATGGCTAGTTCAAGGGAAACCAAAGACTAAATACCGGTCATGGGCTTGAAAATGGATATATAAACATTTTCAATGTCAATCATGTCTCCATTTTCCTGTCCAAGAACTGATTTGTATTGGTTTTGTTAGTCTTGTCGGACCACTAGCTCAGACTCTGGTGGACTACATTCATCACGTGCCAGACTGATACTGATCACTGCACAATATCGTCCCAGCCTTCTATAGATCTTTTGATTATTATCTTGTCCTGAAAAAGATTGGAAAATAAAATACTGACATAGTGTGACATAGTTCCATTGCTTTATCTATCTTCAATCGGTTTGTTACTACAAAAATTCGTTCTTTGTTGGTCACATGAAACTTCCATTAGTTATACAATGACGTGATAATCAAAAGCATGAATCACCACCAAAACAAAATGACAAAAAGAGCTGGAAAGTTTTAAACCCTAATTACCATTCCCTTTTTGCAATCGCCTTTTATTCGGGTCCGGCAATATATAAATTCGTAGAAACCGAATGACTCGTCGTAATTCCTACCCCAAGCTCTGGGACACGTCCACATACCGGTCCTTTTGCGTGCGGCGGGCTATAAAATTACCATCGAACCCGAGGAAATTAATGAAGCGTGGTTTTGGTCATTCCAGTCGTATTTCTTCTTTTTTTTTTTATTCCGAACAACAAAATGATGATGCTTTATATTATGCCAACCCTGGGTCAACATACTATTTATTATCTGTGGTGATTGGAGCGTATTTTATTTATCGATATTAGAATTGAAATTTCTATTTTTTTAAAAATTTGTCGGTATTTTTAGTATTGGAGGGATTCTGTTTGGTTTGGGGGACTGTGAATTTAAAGATTAGTAACTTTTGTTGTCGTTGACGTAACAAAGTGCTTGGGTTCGCAGATCGATCTGAAGACCATCTTCACATTTTCCGTCTTGCCGTAGCCGTCAAGTTGACGTTGCTATTGCTGTCAAGTTAACGTTGCCTTTGCTGTTATATTCGACGATGGTTTCTGGCGTCGCCGTCAACCTATGACACCTGATTCTTGATTTGTAAGGAAACAACAAGAATCATAGAAAATGGTCATCTCCGACAGTAATGACATCGTAAAACTGTTTACATAATTTCTACAACAAAACGTTAATATATTTATATTTTTCAAATAAGAAAGTGAGGTTTTCAATTCAGTAATCCAATAATTCACAGTGACAGTTAACAGCCATTACTCACCGATTTATTCAGAAAAAAAATTAGTTTGGAAAATAAATATACAAAAGCAATTTTCTCTTGTTCCTTCTCTCTGATTAAAATTCAATCGGCAGAAAATAATTTATGAACTCCGAGAGAAATTAACGGATAAAACGGGCGTGGTCCGAAAACGATAATAGTAATTCCTGTGGCGAGTCTGCATGTTTCGTACTCTGAAACCAGGTCGAACTAGCGCTATAATTTTGATCTCGTCTCACCGACACGACATCTCTCCTCTTGCATGCATAATTTCCGAACCATAAAATTTACATACTGGCAATGAGTAATCCTATATAACCACACCATTCATGGATTAAACCGCGTGTATTATTTCACGTAGATAAATTTTCTACATAGAATGCAACGATCGGTGTCTTTTACAGTCTGAGCACACACCCATATCGACATACAAGCGTAGAAATGGTCGGATATATTTTTTCTGGTCGGCGTACACGTGTTAAGTTGGTTTATAAAGATGTATCTACATACTTGAGCTTTCAGTTACATGGACTTGTTAATGGGCATTCATGTTTCGATAATGTGAAAGTCCAACTGCATCAGGCTATCAACGCTTATTTATGATACTAATTCTCAATTTTTACTTGCGTTTTGCGAGCATTTTTTTTTGCTTTGTTCTATTAATCAATTTTTCAATTATAATAAACAGGATACAGCGCCCCCTCCGAGTGTTCCCAGAGCAGATAGTCCATCAAATAATGGAAAAAGGGGTGAAATATCTCCTGATTTTGGAATAGGACTAATTATTTTTGATTGCTTGGACAATATTGAAAGATCGTCCTACAATAATTCTACATCATTCCCTTCTCTCTTATCCACATTTTACAAACAAAGGCACTGAAACACATGTAGCGTTAACTTCTGCTTTTTTCCTGTTCATTCCGATTTGTAATTGATTCACTTCACATTATTCAAATCGACTAGTAACAGGTACAGGTACTTTAGTGGCATAGATTTTTGACAGAAAGTAATAATTTTTATGTAAAATCTACTTTAGCAGCAGCTTTTTGATATCGAATAGTTAAACTACTTAAACACTTGGTGCTTTCTTGCGAATATGTCAAAATCCAATGGCACCTTTGCCAAACTGTTTCACTTTCCTTCGACCCGGCTACACCTGAACCGCATGTTATGAGAGCATTAACAGCAGTGATACCAACTCTAGGGATTTGTCCCTAGTTCTAAGGATAAATATGCAAAAAAAAAACTGTCCAGGGATATAGGGAAATTCTAGGGGGTTTTCTGATATTTTTAATTTTTCTTAAACAATTTAATAAATTCTAAAAAAAGAAATATAGGTATATAGGTTTTTTATGTTATATTTAGGATGATGTTATCAAACAAGGTAAGACAATGTTGTCAATGCCCATTTTTTTTCTTATAATTTACTAGAAAGTCATGTGTCAATAATTCTGACGACAGCTAAAAATAACGAAATGAAAACTTTTATACAATTCATGCAACGTCGAGCGCTGTTGCTAACCAAAAACATCTGAAATTACCCTACTTCAAATACGTTAAAAAGGACTTTTAGTTTTGTTAGGTTGACAGCAGAAATTCACTAAATGTGACCTCATCCTAAATATAGCGTAAAAATCCTATAATATATAGTATTATGTTCTTAAAAAAAGTGACCTTATTATTGGTTTGTCTGAGTAATTACATACAACATACAACAGTATCATTTTTGTATGTTGTGAAGTGCTCTTTGCCTTTCGTTTAACGTGATGTGTGTGGAGATTCTCGTAACAATCACGTTGAATCAGAATACAGTTGTTAACAGTCTGTCGTCAATGATAAATTTGTTTTGGTTCCACTCAGAACTAGTTCGGAATCATTCTGCACATGCGCATATCATAAAACGCCTTTTCGTTTTTCCAGAATCGTAATCAAACTTTTTTGACAGTGTTTTGGTTTATCTAGAATTATTTAAGAACAATTCTGGAATGGTCTAGAACGGTTCTCTCAGTTCTTGCTCTGAAGGGGGAACTGTTTTAGAATTCTGTGATTTACGGCGTCTTTTGGTTTTTTTGGTTCCGAATCGATTCAGAACTAGTACTAACAGTCCTGAATTATTTTTTGTGCGCAAGCAGTTCTGCGCAATCCCAGAACCGTTCCAAATTTCGAACCAAAACAAAGCTACTGTCGCCACCCCACCAGTGACGTCATAACAATGTTTTATTGCTTTTGGAAATTCTATGTTGTTTTTTAAAAACTTGAGGGCTTGAGGATTATTGTGATTAGTTTTGAAAATATGATTTTTTTTCTTGTAAATTGCAAGTATACATTACATATTACAATTATTAAAAGGCTGTTATAATAATTTTAAAATGAATTTGAAAAAAATTAATTCTGGGGATATTTTTTTTCAAATCTAGGTATTTCCACATCCCATCAGTTGGCAACACTGATTAACAGAACAGAATGTTTAAAGTTATCTTTCCGTTACTGCCTTTTATTAAATAAAAATACGAAAATGACATTTCTTTAATCTATGACCTGAAATTTTGAAGTTTCTGGAGCATTTCTGTAGTTTCGCCCACAGACTGTCTGATATTAAGGACAATATCATCTGCAAGGTGAAAATTATCAGGACTTTTTCCATCGATGATTATTCCTTTTAGCTCCCAAGGCAATTTATTAAAAGCATGTTCGAGAACTGTGATAAACAGCTTAGGTGTCATAATGTCACCCTGTCGGATTTCCCTTTTAATTTTAATTTTTCTGGTGGTGGAGTGAAGTTTTACGGTGGTCGTTGCGTTCCGTATATATTTTTAATAATTTTGCAATATCGGCAGGGCCATAGCTAGAGTCAAATTTGTGATAGGGCGTGATAAATTTGTCATAGGGCATACACTACTTGCCCTACCTTCCCTCTTAATTTTTTTATAAACAAAATAGGGGTAATTGGAGTGAAGGCAAATTTTTCAATAAATAACATCTCTTGCAAGTAACCAAAATGGTGGGCCAGGGCAATCATTTTTGAGGGACCTCTTCTACTTGGGTACTACTTGTGAAATATCTGTACCTACGAACTGTCGGGAATGAATTGAATACATACCTCAATTTCAGTATATTATACATATATTTATTAAATAGCCAAACAAAATACAACTTAAACATCAGTTAGGTACTTACCCGATTTCAGGCCTATTCATTATTAAATTTCCTGGAGAAATCTTAACGCATGTTGTGTTTTAAAGGTAGGGCATCATAATTTGAAAGATAGGGCATTGCCCCCAATGTCTCCCCCTGGCTACGGCCCTGAATATCGGTGATTAACTTTACTTTTTTGTAGTGATCTCAAGTTCCACAGTGTGAAACGCCTTTTGGAAGTCTACAAACACCGATACCAAAGGACGGTTGTATTCAATACTCTTTCCAATGAGGGTTTTGAGACACTGAAGGAAATCTTTGGTTCCTTTGATTCTGATGTTGCGTTGATTTTCCTTCAACTTTTGATTGGCTGACTTAGCAACATTAGCAGTTTTAGCCTTCAGCAATTTCTGCAGCTCATCCACTTAACGCACACAATGTTTTAGGTCCAGCAAATATTTGCATTAATGGTAGAATGCCACCAGTTTTAGGTACCTACTTTGATAGAAGTATTCTTTCGATCTGAACAAACTGATCGAAGTCACTTGAGGTTTGTTTCAAACAATTTTCATCCTGTTTTAAAAGGATTTCATTGGCCCCAGCTGTTTTTTGACGCCTCATGAACGAACCTCATGTGATCACAATGGCTGCTTTCGGAAATGTAAATCCTGGATTGAGTAGGTTAATATCAGCTGAGCGCGGTTTAGGTCGTTTTCAGAGTAGAATATTCAACGTTTCCAAACGATTGAGATCGACTATTGCAGCACCCGCGTGGGTTTTTCTCAATGAACTGGTTTTTCTTCAACGATTTGAGGTTAGGTCTTTACCTTTGACTTTTAAAGACACTGAAAACCACCCCAAAGACAACAAATCACAAGAATTAAACACAAAACGGAAACAAAACCTATAAAATAAACATGACACATAACCAAAAAAAATCAAATAGCTGATAGATTAATTTTCCACCCACGTCAAGAGCAGGGTTAACATGATCACAAACATATGAGAAAACCGAGTCAACAAGATCACTTAGCGAACGCGAGTACTCGACTTTGGACCTGTAAGTTTGGGAGGGTGGTATATATGGTATGCCACAGCACTTATGCCACATCAGGCTCATTGTGCGCCTCCACAAGAGGAGAGGTCATCCTTAGCTTGTCATACAGCCTAGCGATTCCACGTAGGCGATGACGTCACCGAGGGCGGAGCTTCGATTTACTATTATACGAGTACCTATATAATTTGTATAGGTGATTGAGTAGACTTATTGGTCTGCAGCTCTCGAGGTCTGTTCTATGACCTTTTAAATGTAGATCATAATTGAGTTGTTCCAGTTTTCCGGAATGTTATGACTCTCCAGACACAGATTGAACAGATTTTTTCTAATTAGTGTTGGCCCTCCTATTTTTATAGTTTCTGTGATTACACCATCGTCCCCTGGAGCTTTATTGTTGCTTCAAACTTCAAAATTCCACGCACGAAGTAGGCCTAAAGATGAACTTCTCCAAAACCAAAATGATGACTGATCTGGTTTCCAGTAGTGAGCAAATATAGATAGGCAATAACATAGAAATAGTGGACAAGTACCGTATACCTGGGTCATGAGATGAGAATTCACAAAGATAACCAAACATGCGAATTGACGCGAAGAATAACCTTAGAATGGGCAGCATTCGGAAAAATGAAGGAATGTGTTAAGGACTGACATTCCAATATCTCTGAAACGAAAAGCATTCAACCAGTGTATCCTCCCAGTCTATGACCTATGGTGAGGAGACATTGACTCTCACCAAAGCAGCAGCAGAAAAGTTGAGAGTAACACAGAGACGAATGGAAAGATCCATGCTTGGATTGACTTTAAAAGACTGAATAAAGAATAATGAGATACGCAAAAGGACTGGAATAGACGAAACAAAAGTGGAAATAGACAGGCCACGTTGCAAGATCTGAAGACGGGAGATGGAAGAAAAAACTTTTTGAGTAAAGACCAAAAGCCGACAAACGAAATCGAGGAAGACCTTCCAGTCGCTGTACAGTCGATCTAAAAAGGATCTCATCAAATTGGATCGCAACTGCTCAGAACAGAGACAACTAGAAAATACTATAAGAGGCTTATGTTCAACAATGGACGTGAAAAGAAGCAGTTTGATGATGAAGATGATGATAATCTGGAAACGTACTGTAATATTAAGTGTTTTTTTTTTCTCAAATAACTAACATTATTGATATTTTCTAAGCAAATGCTTATAGGAGAATAAAATCTATAATTTTATTTAGAAATTTAATTTATTTTTGCCATCTAATTCTATAGTGTTTATCTTGTTTATTTTCCTTCATTCCATGGCAGGAAATTTTTCTTTTTACCTTTTTAGTTTCTATTTATTTCAAAAGGGAGAGGTAAAACACAAAGCTCCTTGTAACCGTTGTATTACGTCTTTTGTCGTTCCTGGGAAATTGATACAAAGTAGCTCTTTTATTACTCCCTTTTCCTTTGGGACAGGATGGAATTTCATATTAAAAATGAATCGAGGGGAAAACGAGAATGCTGTAGAGAGAGGGCCTGGTTTTTTTTCTTGCTAGGAATTTTATTTAATAAACAAAGTGCCTAGTAGTTTTCACGCTGGCAAGTGAAAAAATTTCCTATTTAATAGAACTCAGAATTTCGTATAATTTTTCCATGACCCTTTTGAGGATTGAATATACTGAGCACATCACTTTTTTGTTGTTCAGTGAACAGACATAATAATACCAAAAAAAAGTTGTATAACAGACAAGGACACAATATAATCCAATTTAAAGATCAGCAGGAACTGGAGCAAAGAAAAATAAAAATTAAGCCGTGATTCAAGCTCAGTTTCACGAAAACATGCCCCAGTGGGGGGGTCGTGGGTCGTGTTGGAAAAATAAAAGCGCTCATATAGTTTTCAGGGCACGTTTCTCGGACGCTCCTGTTGTTGGGAAAAATGCCCGGAATATAAAAGGAAAAATCTTCGAGTTTTGCAATCGATGATAAAAGTTTCCGGTATATATACGAAGGAAATAGTTTTGTTGTTTGTTTTCTCCATTGAAACAATATAATTTATTCGATTCCAAGAAGCTAAATTTGTTTTTATCGTCCTTTGCAAGAAAAATACAGAAAATGTCTTCTCCAATCAGTAGCCAATAATAAACAAATCTAGGTCTTTATTCAAAAATCAAATTACGTATAACCTACAACGTCATCCGTCCAACGATTTCATTTGGGACTATATTTTTCAATAATATTTTCCCCTCGACAAAGAACGGGACACAGCACAAAAAAAAAAACTCCAATATTATTACCAGTTTTCTCTCCGGCCTCGCTTTCCCTTGATTTTATCGTTCGAAACTTCCACTCGAATCAATAAAGAAAACTTTTGAATTCTCGCTGCTGAAAAGGTCGCAGTGTCTTATGCGAGTAAACTTTTCCTGTTTTATGATTTCGTCGGAAAATAAACGACTTCTGAGAGAGTTTTGTAGGGACGGGTTGCTTTTCGAGAAAAGTTGTGCTTGAGGAAATCTGATGCTGCTTTTATTTGTGCTGAATTCGAATTAATTAAATTTCCTTTTGATTCCTGGAAAACGATTTTAATTTGCGTAAATTGCTTGGCGTTTACCGTTTAGAAAAATGTTGAAATCAATTTCCATTTTGGAGTAAATAAATAGGTACTGAGGAAAACCACCTATTTAAAATTGAACGAGCGCGCCACGGAAAACGAAGGTACCGAAACCGAAAAGGATACAAGAGAATACGCAACTAGACTACCGAACGAGCTGGACTGGTCCCTTAGAAAGCGTGTCACATGTCTGTAATTATTCATTATTCAATTTTCATTTTTATTTTGCTTTAAAATTGATTGTTCAATCCAATTTGTTATTAGTGTGTGTGTAAGAGGCGTTCACAGGTTAGTTGATTAATTATTATTTTGTTTGTGAGAGTTCAATTTATACAAATATCATTTTTTCCATTTTTATGTTTTTTTGTTTGTTTAAAACATTTTTTTTATAACATGTGCATTGTACATGTATTCAACAAAAATCGTTTCATGCTGTAAACAACACCGATAAAGAAGTAAATTGAAACCTAAGAAATTATGTGCTGTCTTTTTGTGCTGAGATTTCGATTTTGTGGATTCAGAACGTGCATTAGGGCCTTGTTGAATTTACTAACATTTTCCTACCCTGACGAGAGAATATCCTAGCAAATTGAGAAAAATCAATCTAGAGATATTGGCTCAAAAACAACTATAGCTGAGTAGCTTCCCGTATGGGACCTCAGTACCTGCTGGGAAACTGGTTAACTAACAAAAAAAACTCTTCAGTATTGAATATAGGTAGTGTTGATTGAATGTAGTGTGTGTAATTGAAATTTTAACACAAAGACAAAGGATGGTACCTAATTTAAGCTTTTATTGACTTAAATTATTGAATTATTGACTCGCAATTATTATTAAAATGACACAGTATGTTTCGATTTTTGAGGAATGTTAGATCGAGGGTTTCTCTGCCGTGCTCTTTCCCCTCGTTAGTTCCAGGATGAGAACGGTACGATTTACTTCAATAATAAAGTAGACGTTTCTTAAATTTTTCGTTTCTTTTACATATCACAACTTCCCTTAAATTTCTCAAATATTTGCTATGTCGGGCGTCCAGTAAGTGAAATTGAGTAAGTTTCCACAACGTAGGTCCTATTTGTTTTTCAGAAGATTTGTTGTTTAAAAGGTAATAAAAATTCACACCGTTCAATCTTACTGAACGAGCCCGGGTGTATTATACTACAGTTCCTTAGTGAAACCCTAATGAAGTATACTAATTGGGATATTACGAGTCTACAAGAAGGCATTTTTCCAAGCTGATTCTGAAAATTCAATGGATATTGAGAATATAGGAGCTTCCAACTTATTGTTACTTATACCGGTTTGCAGATAAGTGAGACTACTTTTTCGAACTTTAACGAATTTTATTAAACACAATAACATAAAAATCACACGAAATTTAACACTACTTTACAGTTTACTGCACTTGTCGTACGTCAATCAGAACTGATCCTTACGCGGTGCGCACCGGGGCTTTTATAGTTATGTGCGTCCTTCTCTAACACGCTCGAATTTTCGTGATTCAGTTCATCTTGAAAATAGTCGAATTTTTTGGCTTCTCTGTAGTTACAGGGGGCAATCAAAAAGTACGAGTGGCGGGTTTATAACATTATAATCTTTACATAAAAACTCCTCTCCTTTCTCACTATAAAATTTGTTTTTATGGACCATATCATTTTGTGTGTGAAGAAATACATAAAGTAGCTTAGTGGCTATCTATTCTTCCTCTGAAAAAATCCAAAATTTTCAAATAGTAAACACTATATCGCGTAGTTTTACCGTTTTTCGTCCGATCCAGCAAAACTCCAAACTTTTTAAACTTCCATCGATGAAAATAATTCGAAAAGTTGCCGAAACAAACTTTCCGAACGGCACGGAAAAGTTGTTTAAAAAGTTTGGAGCCTACGAAACTTTTAAAATTTAATCACAAGATCTTGGCTGTTTGAAAAGAAAAAAGTTTTTCTCGGGAAAACACAAAAGTTTAACTTGATTAATTATACCTTCGAGATAATTTTTTAAATTATAATCAGTCGCTGCATAATCCTTCTTTTGTTGTTCAAATAAGCTTTCTATTATAATAAACCTCTCCGAGCCATAATCCAGGTCGAACGGTTAGTTATAACGGCCATTATTCACAGATCATTAGGCACAAGGATATTATTCACTTTGCCAGGAAGTAGTTTCTGGGTTCTTTATTTCAAAAGCTATTAGGTAAATGCGCTAAAGTGTTCCTAGTCTCCGAGGCTGCGTTTATCATTTCGAGAGATTTGCGTCTTCGATTTCATAGTCGACGGACAATAAACTCGCTCATTTAATTCGATTTCCATCCGTGGATGGAATAACGAGATTGGACGGGTTGGGTACAAGGAATTATCACAGTTATGCTGTGTAACGGTTACTTGGTAGTTTTGTCTTATATATTATATTATGGTGTTTAGGGTTTAGGTAAATATCGGTTGTAGTTGATTTTCAATAATGCGAAGCTATTATGAATTAAGCATGGGGTTTGCCTCAGACAGTTTTGCAGTCTTCTTTGTCCAGGTCTCCGCTTCATATTATCTTTGTGTATTTGGCTTTAGGGGGATTCATTAATCATTATCGTTAGTAGGTAAGGCACGTTGTATCCTCGTTATCTTCCTATATTGCTTGTTTCAAAAACATGAAGTTTTACGAAGCAAGAAAGAAATTGGGAGAAGAGGAAGAAAGATATTTGAATAATTCTGATAGACTAAATATAAAGGTAAACAAGAAGAAATACAGAGAAAGTTGTGGAGGAACGTGAAAAAATGGATACTGAAATGAAGGTGAATCAACTTTCTAATTGGAATGCATCTGGTGATGTTTTACATGTATTGTTACGATAAATTTATCATTTACGTAACATGTTCCATCTCTTCTTATTTTCATTATAAAGTCGTATTTTTTCCATTTCAGAATCAGCCAAATAATATCCACAAAGTTCAAATTCAAATTCAAATAATACAAGTGCTGCCATCTATCCATCATGTCCGTAAAATGCAAATATCATACAGTACTGCCATCTAGTACCCGATGGATTTATTTTTCAAAGTATGATTTTATTTATTTCACATTTGACAGTCATTTGTATTTTGATTGAAAGAAATTATATTTATCTCACTTTTAGCAAATGGATATATTTCTGTCTTTTTCTAACTTCTGATTCTGAAATAATCATTTTTTGGCTTAATGACCTAATTAATTAACAGTTTTTTATTTTTGACATAACCTTAATTTAAATTATTATAATTTGTAAACAATTGAAATAATTCTAGTGGATTTTTATCCATTCTCTTTTATTCCATGCGGTCTTTCATTGTGTTTTCATTTTGAAGTGAATATGGTCTTTTGGGTGTACTCGTCTGATTGGTTAAAGCTGGTTGGAAGGCAGTTAAGTATAAAAAACACAGGATCGTTTTCTTGCTGGCTTCTGTTTCTAAAACGTCCTCTTTCCTTGACGGACAGTCGGCAGGCAAGTCCACTTTATTTTTGAATAATTTTTGCTTTGAATTTTTAGATCCTCCCTTATAGATTTTTCAATATTCATATTATCGTTTCATTATTAAGTTTTTACCTGATAAATCTTATCTGTTCTTGAAATATAAATATTATATTTCAAGTTTTTTTTATCTAATTGTTGGCTTCCATTTTGTGTGATTACTTATTAGTTGGTGCCACGTTTTGTTAGAGGTAAGTCAACACAGATTTTTGGATTTTAAATAGGTACTGCTGCTCTAGTTTTCAGAATCAATTGATAGTGTAAGAATATTGGACTATTTGCTCTAAATAGAGTCGGTGAGAACCAAATTTGTGAGTCCTTCCCCATAAACTCTTTATTGAATCCAGGCAGAGGCCTGAACAGCTATTTTCTGTTTGACTCCCTAAATTATTATCTCAACAAAAAGGTGTAATTTTTTAGACAGGTCAAAAAATTCAATTATAACGTTTTATTTAAAACATCTCAAGAATTTTGACATATTCTGGATTTGATTGATTTCACCGTCAGGTTTATCTAATAGTATCTATTGTGGCTACCTTAATTTGAAAGGAAAATTTTGTCTATTTAGGGGAGAATCTAAGGATTTAATTTTTTATTGTTTTACGTACCTTATTTTTGCTCATATTTTTGCCTGCCAGAACTGCTGTCAGGAAAGTAGCATTTCGCTCAATTATAACGAGCATTTTAATTTAATCTTGTTATTATTTTAATTTTATGATTATCTTACCAGTATTCTTAATTATTTAATTTTTTTTTTTTAAATTAAAATATTATTAATTTTTTTTTCAACTTGCAATAACTGTACATGATTCTGTTGGAAGGGAGTGTCTGTACAACAATCATTCCATACTAAATTTCAATTTCAATTTCAATTTCCTTTGCAAGACACTCACTTTTTTGACAGAATTCAGGAATTTAATGTTCCAAATATTGGTGAACCTGATACTGCCTTATTCTTTTCTGGGTACCTACTCTACATAAAGATCACTGTTTGGAGTCTGGATCAGCTGGAGTGACGTCACCCCAACAATCTATCCTCTTCCTGGATACAGGAAACCACACGAAGAGCTCCAGTTCACGAAAGTGAAACCCCAACACCCACTGAAGAGCTCCAGATTGAAAAGGTATATGGTGTCAGATTCACCAGAACAACCAAGCTGTCAACTGTAAAATTTTACAATTTTACAGAAAGTAACATTTACTACATAACATTGTAAACAAAATAAAATAAAACACGTTATCTTAATTTTTTTTGAATTCCACGACCCTAGGTTATCTTTTATTAAAGTAACAAATTCAATATAATTTGTAACAGTATATGTAAGTGCGCTAGATGCGTTGAGTTTTCAACTTTTTCTCGGAGGCTGAAATCATAAAAAATAATCCAGAGCTATCCAATAAGAATTGGGATGTTGTTCCGTGAAAAAGTTGGAACCAAATATAGAATATGAAAGGAATATTCAGAGCCTAAAGTCGGATATGGAAGAAGAGTAATACCGTCGTAGATCCAAATATATCTACTGAACATGAACGGATCAATTGTTAAGGCCGTAAGTAAGTAAATGGACTGGACTGCATATCCTACTATAGTCTATCGTTTCTCAAATGAGACAAGGCAAAAATTGGGGTCTCCTCAAATTATCGTATTGCCCGTTAAAATTATTATACTATTTATTAGAAAAAATATATTGAGCGTGCCCGTATACATTGAATGGGAATCCACGTGCGAACAATGCATCTTATTGGTTGTTTTATACAGTCAACGTTGACTCCAGGAATATCTTATTGGTTAGAATTTTTAGCGGCGTATTTGGCGGCATATTTCTTTGTAGCGGCCGCCGCTTGCGAATCAGTTTCGTCTGGAAAGACAGTGCAGTAGATAGTTTCTATAAATTTGATTTCTATTTGAGTTGTATTGTGCCTCATGTTTTATTTTATATAAAACTGTTTTAATAAATTTCTTTTACTCCGCCCGTGCTTCATAAAGAAAACGCCGACGGCCAAAGGAATATTATTATTTTTACTGTCTCATTTGACTATCGATAGACTATACCTTCATTAATTGGGATATTTAGATCTAGCCTAGCTTGGTGTTACATACCAACTAGCTGGTCAAAGACAAGGGCAGTATATATGTCCAAGACAGGTGTCGTTCAGACTAATAAGTCTTACATCATTCCTGCAGAAAACTCTGGAAAAAGTGCTGGACGCACACATCAGGCAAGGGCTATTAGAGCACAACCCATCAGAGTGGACGAAAGTTGCTTTTCAGAAATTGGTCACAAAAATCAGCCAGGCCAGTCTCTTAACAACAAGGAGATTGCGCTTGCGACATAGAGGAACTTTTCAACAGAACTCTCTGTATGAATCGGCTACTTTCAGGGGAATTGAGCCTCTTATCTGTGACTTACCCAAAAGAGCACATTAGAAGGTTGGGATGGTGTTAAGAGATCAACGGATTATTTATCACATTACAAGCGTTCAAAATAGACTAGAACAAACTAGAGAGGTGAAAAGAAACATTGTTTCGGACGATTTTTGGAACAGGGAACCTCAAACTTCCAAAAACTGTATAATGACAGATAATTACCTAAGAACAGATATAGATTGTATTTTTTGAAAAGTATCGAAAGAGTTATAAATTGTTTTGAAAGAAGAAAACTAAAAAGAAAGCCCTAATATAGGTAGTCCTAGAACACTTCTATAGTCTATTTCGAAATGCGAGAACATCGCAAATCAATGTCATAATCGCCTCGCCATAGGCGTCCTATATATTTTTCGAATAAGTTAATATTAAATTTTAAAATTTATAGGAACAATCGTATATGCATGAAAAATGCGTCTATAACTAGAATGAGAGGTATATTCTGCCATGTGTCTCCGCTCAAACATGACAACAATAATATCTCTCACTCTCTCTTAACGCTTGAGGAAAACCACCTATTTAAAATATTATTTCTTCAAATCTTAACTTTTTTAAAAAACGTTTACTGAATAAAAGTAAATGTTGCAACCTAGTCTGCGCCATCAAATTTAGGGGTGACTACGTTCGACCACAAGGAACGGTACTGCGAACGGGAGATAGAGAAGACGCAACTAGACTTGAGAACAAGCTGGGGCTGTTCTTTTGGATGCGTGTCTGTAATTATTCATTATACAATTTTCATTTCTATTTTGCATTAAAAATTGATTGTTCAATCCAATTTGTTATTAGTGTGTGTGTAAGGAGCGTTCACAGGTTAGTGGATTAAATGTTATTTTGTTTTTGGGAGTTCAATTTATGCAAGTTCCTATTATTTTGTTCATTTTTATGTATTTTTTGTTTGTTTATAACATTTTTTATGTATTGTTCATTTATTTAACAAAAATCGTTTCATACTGTAAACAACACAGATAAAGAAGAAAATTAGAATCTAAGAAATTATGTGCTGTCTTTTTGTGCTAAGCTTTTGACGAGAATTTTGATTTTGTGGATTCAGAGCGTGCATTAGGGCTTTGTTGAATTTACTAACATTTTCCTACCCTGACAACAGAATATCCTAGCAAATTGAAATAATCAATCTATAGAGATATTGGCTCAAAAACAACTATAGCTGAGTAGCTTCCCGTATGGGACCTCAGTACCTGCTGGGAAACTGACTAACTAACAAAAAAACTCTCCAGTATTGAATATAGGTAGTGTTGATTGAATGTAGTGTGTGTAATTGAAATTTTAGCACAAAGACAAAGAATGGTACCTAATTTAAACTTTTATTGACTTAAATTATTGAATTATTGACTCACAATTATTATTAAAATGACAGAGTATGTTTCGATTTTTGAGGAATGTTAGATCGAGTGTTTCTCGTGCTCTTTCTCCTCATTAGTTTCAGGATGAGAAAGGTACGATTTACTTTAATAATAAAGTAGACGTTTCACAAATTTTCCGTTTCTTCTACATATCACAACTTCCCTTAAATTTCCCTAATATTTGCTATGTCGGGCGCATAACCAGTAAGTAAAATTGAGTAAGTTTCCACAACGTAGGTCCTATTTGTTTTTCATTTCGTTTTTCAGAAGATTTGTTGTTTAAAGGTAATAAAAATTCTCATCGTTCAATCTTACTGAACGAACCCGGGTTTGTTATACTACACGCTTATATGTAGAGGGTGTCCCAGCCGAGAGTGACCCATTTTAAATGCTATAACTTTTGTACCAGGTGTGCTAGCTACCTGCGGTTTGCGCGATTCGATTTCTCTTGGCCTAAAGTTTTTTCTAGTTTTTTGAGCATCCTGCTGAAAATAGTTATCACCTAAGATACCCTTCTGTCCTAACTGTGGAAAAAAGAACATATCAGTGTATACAGTTTCTGTTATCATTGGTTCATTAATAAAAATGGTCTGTATTTTTTCTCAATACAGATTGCACACCAAACTGTTACTGTTGGGGTATCTCTATTTAACGAGTTCCAGAGAAAATTCTCTGGAACTCGTTAAATTTTCTTGGAAAATGTATTTTAACTTAATTGATATCTAACTAGACTAGACTTACAAAAGTGTTTGCCATAGTGATATTAAGTAGGTACCTACAACATGAAATTGCATCACTGACCTGTTGCATACGTTTGCAAAAATACTAAGATTTCGATTTTGGTTTTTCTTACGGCTAAAACTCCAAGTTTTAGGGACGATGTCTATTGCTATATGGATACCTTGAACATGTATCTTTTTTTTTGACGTTGTGTTATACAGGGTGTTCCATTAAAAATAGTTGAGAATGAATGAATTTGAGGAAAAAGAAGAGATGGCCTTTTAATGATCTATCGGTCGAGGTTCAACAGCATTCATATAATCGAAACGATTGCACACAAAATATGTATACTTGTATACGTCATGGAATTCCAAGAAACACCAAAACAATTATTATTAAAAATAAGACGTTGCAGTAGAAAAACTTGCAAGTTGGGTGACCTTGGGTTGACTGTCCTTCTAGGCAAATATGGCGTCATATAACGATTCCTCCCGTTATTCTCCTTTCTCACTATTCCGCAAACTGTTTTCATGTTTCCAAAACATATCAAACTTTTACGGAAAACTCCAAACAAACTTGAAGTTATATAGAAAATTCACGGCACTAATCCCCTCATTGCACCTTTTTCCGTCTTTCGACCGTTTACTAAACTTTGTTGAAGCTTCTTAACTTCAATCGATATAGAAACTTTTCCGAAAGAAAATGTCTTTCGGAAACAAGCTTTAATCACAACTTTATCAAGAAAACTTTTCCTCAATAATTATGTACATAATTACATTTTAGCCATTCATTTATCATTTATGAAAGGAATACAAATGAATCCGCCCAAAATAATAAAATTGATAATTAATGCATGCACCGAAAACTACCCATTATTCCCGAATGATAAAGCAGATAGTCATAATAAATAAAAACAAGACCGCAATAAATAACGAGCTGTTACGTAAAAATAAAGAGAACAAAAGCTTAAAAATGGCGGTGCAGCTAACCCATAATCGGAACCGGTTATTCGTTACCGACTGAATGCAATGCTGGGGAATAAAAAAAAAAATGTACCACACGATAAATTAGCGTTAATATATGACCTGGAATTTTATTATATTATCGTGATGACCTCGCTGGAATTACTCCGTGAGATTTGCGTGTTTTTGCTGCTTCGATTATCGTTGCATGTTAATAAATGTGGTGAAGAAAGTTAGCTTTAAGTGTTATGCGTGAATGAACTATCAATATTTTGCCACCATTATTATGCCTCATCGAAGTATTCCTTTTACATACATGAACTTATCCAAGTATACTATACTTGTTCCATTTGAAAAGCGAATTACTTCAAAGCCGCATTTTATATTGAACTTGGTTGTGATTCGGCGTTTTTGAGGCAGTGTTTTTTTCTGTTATTGCATTTGACTCTCAGAGATTTCTTCTAAAAGTCTAGCTCTTTGATCCTTGAAAGACCAATTAGTCACAGAACCCTTCTTGCTATACTACTTATTCTTTATTCTCGAGCATACCTTGCTATTTAAGTAATTGTAAAATTATTGAACTCATTACAGTATTGCATAAAAAGTGGGAAAAAAAAAACGCTCGGCTCGATACATACAATAGTTTACGGCGCCTTCTTTAATTATGCGATGTTGCATGCTTCCTTATCATTTTTGAAAACGCCCTTATTGCTTAAATAATTCAGGGGCGATTCCATAAATACCACTAACCCTAATTCAAACAATTTCACTGATGCCTTGATAGGTTAACATTCTATAAAGATAAATGGAATCGCAATGTTGAGATCAATGTCATCAATCAATGAGCAAATGAGAAAAGGATCAGTTGGTTTGTCCTGCAAAATGCCCAAAATGGAGTCAGGTTTAAAAAGCTTGCTAGAACAATAAATTGGGTGGGGGGAGCAGCAATACCACTACTTAAGCTGCAAATAAAAAACTGGTTGGAGTATTGTATCACTCAGTAGTGTTCCTTTCGATATCATCTTCCGTGCTAGCAAAAGTCATAAGCAAACAAATTCTTACCTTCTACAAGAAAAGAGTCCAATCAAATAACTAAAATCCATATGATTCGTGAGTTTTTTTTTTAAAGTAGCTAATTTGTCACGGTCCCGCACAACTTCCTGGAGTCCTGCAACCACCGTAACACACTTCCTGCTCAATTGAATCAGCCGATGAGGAAAACAGGGAACGAACGCGTCTCTATCCTGCCGTGCCCTCTATCGATCTCACCCACTCTATAACGGCGCGTGTTTTCAATCCTTTGTATAGAGTAGCACAAGTCTTCAGCAGGGATGAATTTGCTGCCGAAAAAGGAATCGGCAAAACAAAATAACCAACTTTTCTGTTTTGGGGAGAAAAAGTTCGAGCGCTTATAATACACAACAAATGGCCGTAATGGCGCCTGCTTACGATTCGTGCCTGAAAAGCTGGGTATTGCAGCAGGAGCCGGTGACCGTGCCTTGGTCGGGGGGCGGTCGAGCCTCGCAAACTGGTTAGTTAGAGCATTACGCAAGCGCGCGAAACGAATTGCCGCCGTTTATTCTGCCGCCTCTTTCTTTCTTTCTATACTCCGAAGTCCGGTTCCCTGGTGTGCGAAATATACCGGCGATGCAATAATAGTTACATCCAAGGCAATGCACTACTCTCTCTTGCATAATTGCGATTTCATTATTCATTGCCATGTTTCAATACTGATCAGGTGAATATAGAATCGGTATATTTTACATCGTCTTTAGCGAACAGCATATTTAAGAGAAAGAATATCTTGTTATATGGAATAATAATTCATTGCACGTTTTTGATATCCAATGCCACCAGGTTTCAATATTGATGAGGTAAATCTAGTCATAGAGTGGAATCGATGTAAGGAAATATACTCATTAGCTTACCAAGAAACACAATCCAAAATAGCTTTAACTGATGAAATCCACTAGTGCCTGAATTATTTAGGCGCGTGTGGTGTATTCGGCAAAAAAAATTTACACCGAAATTTAAAAATTCCCAATCCTGTCGCGATGTTACCTTAAGATGTTGATAAAAGACGTACGTCTACCTAGTCGCCTTTTTAACCAATAGCCGACGTTTCGATTGGTGCAGAACAACTTCAGGTAATGCTACATAACCTAATAATTCTACTTAGAGGAAGTATTTTTTAGTATCTTCATTTTGCTCCTATCATTGTCTTTCATGTTAGTTTAAATGTCTTATTTGTAGACATTTTATTCCTGTGCTGCTCTCATTATGTATTTAATTCAAGCCTCATTGTTATATAGGAATATCTTGAAGATGGTGCCATTTATATGTTTAAAGGATTTTGATTTGTACAATTTAATTACTTCACATTTCAACACATAAAGTTCCATGCCATTAGTCTGGCATCAAAGAGTTAGCCTGTCAACATCTTCCTGGAGTGCAAGGCAACCAGTTTGGGTGGCTATTTTCAACAATTTAAAATCGTCTGCAAATAGAAGGAAATGGCAGTGCCTGAAGAAAGTATGCAATGTCGTTGATGAAAATGTTGAAAAGTAAAGGTCCCAGGTGTGAACCTTGAGGCGCGCCTAATGAAACTGGAATTTGTACAGAAGTAAAGTTGTTTATCATTAATCATCATCATCAGGACCCTTCAGGGACTGTTTTAAAGTTGACTGAACAGGACCATATTTCATCTTCTTAACCTTAGCAATATGAGAAGGCGTCTTTGCGTGTTGGTCAACTTGGAATTTCTTCGAGCAGGAAACAATTCTTGAACAAGCTTTGCAGAAAATACGATCGCCATCCAAAACAAGTTCGGGATAAGGCCTAATCCAGGAGGTACATTGAATCTTTGACAAAACCACCACTTAACACTTTTCGACACTGAAGTTACAACAATACTGAAGGAATGAATGAAAACCCTACAATTAAAATCATAATTTATAAAAGACAGAGGAGGTGTGGCTTACCAAGTAAATATACAGGGTGTCCCACGAGGTTCCTCCCAAATGATCATTTCGGAACGCATCATCGTATGTTCCACTGTATAATTTTCTGTCATATCCTTTAACAAAGCCTCAACAAATATGGCATAGCCGATTTTGTAATTTAATTTTCTAACGAAAAATACCATAATATACCATGAGTTACATTTAAGATTCGAAAGTTGACGTCACTTGACCGAAATTGAAGCAAAAATGGTAAAATTGGATAACAATGGTAGAAGCGGCACAAAAAGTTACCCAGATCTTCAAAATTTCAATTATATTGGATCACGCGTTCCGAAGTTATCACCTGGGAGAAACGTCGTGGGACACCCTGTATACCTATATGATTTACATGAAGAATTTGAAGAAATTACAGGTCAACTTAAACTTGAAATTATACTAAGAAAACCGTCAAATATTAGTATACCTGCCTTCCAAAATTGAAAAATATGCAAATTATGCAAAGGTATTCGAAAGATGCTCTAAATGGCAAAATTCCAAGATATATGCAAAATTTGCATAAAATATGCATTTGCATAAAATCCGGTCCTTAATCATTACCATCTGGACCCTTTCAGTGAGGTAGCTCTCTATCTAGAGGCGTAGGAAGCCAGAAAAGCCCCAGTGTCAAAAGTGAATAATTGAAACGGTCAAACGCTTTGGAGAAGTCGGTGTATATTGAGTGTATATACCTCTTCACCTCTCTCCAAAGCGTTTGTCAGTGTGTCCAAGTAAGTAAGAGGATTAGTTTCTGTAGAAGAGTTTTTTTCGAAGCCGAATTGCTCGGATATAATTTCTGCACCCAATAAAGACGTTATAAGCTTTGTGACAATCAGGCCTATGATGTATCAATGCAATGTTCGGATTTTTGGAATTCCGGCCGAACCTAACGAAGATCTGCGGCTTAAGGTTCAGGATGTTTTTAAACAAATGAAGGTAAACATAAATACCGCTCACATCATAAGGTGCCACAGAATTAAGTCCAAAATTGCATCCGATAAGCCGCCAGCAGTGCTGGTGCGGTTCTCAAACGACATCGATCGCCTCGCAGTGTTAAAAAACAGAAAAAACCTTAAGTCTACTGGTGTACAAGTGCGTGAAGACCTAACAAAAAATCGCTTGACCCTTTTGTCAATGGCTACTAATAAATTCACAACAAAAAATGCTTGGTGTTTCAATGGTATTATTTACATTAAAATCGGAGACGTTGTGCATCGTATCAATGACAGGAAGGAGCTGGATAATTTCACAATCACAAACTAACCTGTACGTATTAAAATTGCTGCTTGATTTTGTTGTCTGATACCTTTTGAATTAACTTTAAAATATTGGCATTAAATTCTCCTCTTGATTTCACTTACCTATTGTTATAAATATAGCGCATTGCATTTTTTTTTTTTTATTTGCCTGTACCTGCATGTTTCTGACAATGGATGTATTCAAATTTTTTTTCATTTGGTTTTTTTTGGGTAAATATACTTTTTGTGGCCACATTATATAATATGATGATACTACTTGAAATAGCAATTATTATTATTATTTTTTCTCTCATTCTTGGTCTCAGGGCGAAAATAATTATTTCGGATGGGTATTTTGGCTTACTTTTTTTTTTTTTTAATTGGCTGTTTTCTTTGGTGCCAAATTTGGTCATAGGATAAACTAGTGATAGACTATTATTTTATGAGCTTTATGTTATACGTATGATATTTTATTATTTATATATATATATTTTTTTTTATTTTGTTTATGTGGGAAGACTAGGTTAAACAAGTAAATTTTGGCCTCTGGGTAAAATTAACTTAGTGGCAGCTGCTGCTCGGTTATGGGTGATTCCTTTTTTGTGCTTACAACACAGAGTTTCTTATTTTTTATTTTATTTTATTTATTTTTTTTTAAATTTTTTTTTTCTACCTATCAATTTTCATTTCGTTTCTTTTCTTTTTTCCCCTAATATCTTTCTATCTTATGCACTGTGCACACTTGAACGTTCGATCTCTTTTGAATAACTTTGACCATTTCAAAGACCACTTATTTGAGTACAACTACCAAGTACTTGGAGTGACTGAAACCTGGTTAAGCCCGAATATCGGCAATGAGAATCTTTCTCTTAATGGCTATGACTTTGTTCGACAGGACCGCACTGGCACAAGACGGGGGGGTGGCGTTGGAATTTATGTAAAATCTAACTTAAAGTTTTCTGTTTTAAAAAGTGAGTGCCTGCATATAATTGAACATATTTGGCTGAGGGTCGAGGTGGGGGGCCATTCTATTATTGTAGGCAATATTTATAGACCTCCTCGCTCCAACTGTCAGGAATTTATAAATTATTTGGAGGATATTTTAATTGACTTCTATGCTACCTGTGACCGAATCCTATGTTTTGGGGATTTTAATATAAATATGTTGGAGAATGATGCTTCTCATGTTGTTCAGTTAAATAATATTTTAGATACCTTCCGGTTGAGCCAATTGGTTTCTGAACCAACTAGGATTAGTCAATCTAGTTCTACATTGATTGACCTGATTTGTTGCAGTTCGGATCTTGTACAGGATGTGGGTGTCCGAGATGTTAGCATCTCTGATCACTTACTGATATTTGTTAAACTGAATATAATTGCTACCGAACCACATAATGCTCAATATATATTTAGGTCCCTGGATCACATTGACTTGGTTCGGTTTCAAGCTGACCTTGAGAGCGCTTCTTGGGACTCTATCTATCTGAATGAGGACATTGACGCAAAAGTAGATTTTTTAACTACTACTTTATTAAATGTCTTTGACGCACATGCTCCATTAAGATTGAAAAATAGTAAAAGAAAGCCGTATAGTCCATGGATTACTGATAACATTAGATTGATGAAAAACCTCCGAAATCAGGCACTTGCTCGTTTCAGACGCACCCGTAATCCTCTCCATTGGGGTTACTACAAGGATCTCAGAAATTTCACCACATCCGCTATTAGGGCTGAAAAAAAGGCATATCTCAATCAGAAGTTTCAAAACTGCAGTCCTAGGGAGAAGTGGGCTGAATTGAGAAAATTAAATATTCTTAAAAGTAAAAATAAAAATATTCCTGATCACCTAAAAAATGTTGATGAATTGAATAGTTACTTCACTCAAGTTGCACAAAACAATAAAAATCCTAAAATGGAATTAATAAATTTTTATAATAATAATTCACTGCATGATGAATCTTTTTCATTTATTCAAATTGATGAGGATTTAATTTATAAAATTATTCTCAATATTAAATCTAAGGCTTTCGGGGCTGATAATTTAAATATCACACTTATCTCTTTATGCTGTCCCTTTATAATACCCTTTATAGTTCATATCATTAATAGCTGCATAAGAAAGTCCTACTTTCCAAAGCAATGGAAACTTGCCTGTGTTTTGCCTTTAGCTAAAGTTAATAACCCTACGGAGTTTAATCAACTGAGGTCGATATCAATCTTGCCAACGTTTTCTAAAATCTTGGAGAAAGTGATAGAACTCCAAATGGTCAGCTTTGTTTACAGATTTAATATTATTCCTCCTAAACAATCGGGGTTTAGAGCCCGGTATAGCTGTTCTACTGCACTGTCTGATGTGGTGGACGACGTGCTCACTTCTCAGGATTCTGGTGATGCAACAGTCTTGGTGCTATTGGACTATACGAAAGCATTTGACATGATCAATTATAATATTATGGTTGCCATTTTGAGGTATATCGGATTTGAAGGGTCGGCATCCGCACTGATATTTTCTTTTTTGTCGGGTAGGAGACAGCGTGTCTGTCTTGACGGCAGAAAATCTGACACCTTGGCGGTCAAGTCTGGAGTACCCCAGGGTAGTATACTTGGCCCACTTCTCTATAGTATATATACTTTTAACATTGTGAAGTCCTTGGAGAATTGCCAGTATCACCTTTATGCCGATGATACACAAATCTATGCATCATTTAAACCTGGCATCTAGTACCTGATGGATTTATGACAGTCATTTGTATTTTCATTGAATTGAATTATATTTATCTCACTTTTAGCAAATGGATATATTTCTGTCTTTCTCTAACTTCTGATTCTGAAATAATCATTTTTTTGGCTTAATGACCTAATTAATTAACAGTTTTTTACTTTTGACATAACCTTAATTTAAATTATTATAATTTGGTAAACAATTGAAATAATTCTAGTGGATTTTTATATATTCTCTTTTATTCCACGCATTTTTTCATTGTGATTTCATTGTAAAGTGAATATGATCTTTTGGGTGTACTCCTCTGATTGGTTGAAATGCAGTTAAGTATAAAAAACACAGGATCGTTTTCCTGTGGGGTTTGGTTTTTAGAACGCTCTCTTTCCTCGAGAGAAGTCTGGCAGGCAAGTCCTTTTTATTTTTAGTAATTTTTGCTCTTAATTTTTGGATTCTCCCTCATAGATTTTTCAATATATTTTGCTATCAATTCATATTATCATATCATTGTTAAGTTTTTACCTGATAAATCTTATCTTATGTGTTTTTGAAATATAAATATTATATTTTAATTTTTTTATCTAATTGTTGGCTTCTATTTTGTGTGAGTGCTGATTGGTAGTGCCACGTTTATCTGAGGTATGTCAATTCAGATTTTTGGACTTTAAATAGGTACTGCTGCTCTGGTTTTCAGAATCAGTTGTTAGTGTGGGAATATTGGACCATTTGCTCTAAATAGAGTCGGTGGAAACCAAATTTTTGTGTCCATCCCTATCAACTCTTTATTGAATCCAGGCAGAGGCCTGAATAGCCATTTTCTGTTTGACTCCATCAATTATTATCTCGACTAAAGGGTGTAATTTTTTTTAATAGAAATCCAGACAGGTCAAAAATTCAGTTAAAAAGTTTTAATTAAAACGATCTCAAGAATTTTAACATATTCTGGATTTGATTGATTTCACCGTCAGGTTTATCTTGTAATATCTATACTAGCTACCGTAATTTGAAAGGAAAATTTCGTCTATTTTGGGGGAGATTCCAAAGATTTAATTTCTTATTGTTTTACATTATTTTGTTCATATTTTTGCCTGCCAGAGCTACTGTCAGGAAAGCAGCATTTTGCTCAATCATAATGAGCATTTTAATTTAATCTTATTATTTTAATTTTGTTATTATTATTATCTTACCATTATTTTTAATTATTTAATTGTATTTTTTTTATATTAAAATATTATATTTTTTTTTTTCAACTTGCAATAGCTGTTCATACCTGATTCTGTTGGAAGGGAGTGTCTGTACAACAATCGTTTTATATTAAATTTCAATTTCAATTACCTTTGCAAGACACTCACTTTTTGACAGAATTCAGGGATTTAATATTCCAAATATTGGTGAACCTGATACTGCCTTATTCTTTTCTGGGTACCTACTTAACATAAAGATCACTGTTTGGAGTCTGGATCAGCTGGAGTGACGTCACCCCAGCATTCTATCCTCTTCCTGGATACAGGAAACAACACGAATAGCTCCAGTTCACGAAAGTGAAACCCCAACACCCATTGAAGAGCTCCGGATTGGAAAGGTACATGGTATCAGATTAACCGGAAAAACCAAGCTGTCAACCCTAAAATTTCACAGAAAGTAACATTTACTGTTACTCTATGTTACATATAACATTGTTAAATATCAAATAAAATTATTGTTTGTTGGATTTTGAGTAGTTTCATTTGCACATAAAGGGACTACACGTTATCTTAATTTTTTTGAATTCCACGACCCTAGGTTATCTTTTCTTAAAGTAACAAATGTCATTTAATTTGTAAAAAGGGTCTAAAGGATGGTTAATGTACACTGAGCCAAAGTATTCAGGAAAAAGTTCAGCAATTTCATCCCAAAATTTTAGAATCCAACATCAAAAGTTGATCCCTACATACGCCCAAATGTATCAAGTCCTCCATCACAAAGATTTGGGGGCGCAACAGCAGATCTATAGTCTCTCCAACGCTGTCGTAGAAAAGAATCCCTGAATATCTTAGATATACTCATCTCTGTTTATATGTTATTCGATGTCAAAAATGTACCAATTTAGGACATACGTTCATGGCATAGAGAAAAATGACATGATATGACTGTGATGATACTGAGGTGTTGATTCAAATATAACACTGTTCTCTAAGGAATCTTGTTTTTATATATTGTTTTACCAAAGATAAAGATCCAACGTGTCTTGAAACATCATAACATAACCACTAAATTCTAAATTACAGTTTTCTTCTGTCAGCTGATATCCTTCAACTCTATAGAATCCAGGTTTAACCACAAACCATAGACTATTGCAAAACCTAGACACTACATTTCTTCCCTAACTTTAGATTTGAAAGTTTTAATTTTCAAAGAACAAAAAAAGTAATATTTCTGAAAATAGATTTTGAAAAAATACTTAGTCACTTAATGAATCAGAATAATTGGTAGGTATCATAGTCTTTCAAATAGGTTGGTCTTCTCAAAACTCTTGATGGAGGCATGTTATCGCAAACATCTGAGAGTTCAACGGCCTGAAATTCTGGAATCTTGAATGTCAGGGTTGCTCAAAATGTCCTGTTTGAAGTTATCATATTCAGTTGAGTCACTAACTGAAAGGCTGTCTGCATCTGTTGTAGGTGCTTCAGGTGCTGAGCTGAACGAGATATCCTCATCTGAGAGAACTTTTTGAGGTTCATGCATATCTGGATCTTCACTAGTAGGTGGTGTTAGCGAACTTGCTTTAAGTATAGTAGTTTGCTCCTCTTTAGGACTAATCTTCCAGAATACTGCTTTCAGTGAGATAGTAGGAATGATATGAGGAGTAAACGTATTTTGTTTGGGAGTGTTTGACGGATGTTTGAGTTCTTGACTAGGAATACTAGGATTGAATATTTTGAACAACGATGCATTTTTTTTGATATATTTTCCTTCTCTCTCTGCCAAAATTGGAGTTCCATTTTGAATTATTTTGTAAGATTTTGGGTCAATAAACGAAGTTAGGCAGTTTGTCTTCAACTGTTTACATCATGAAACTAGATCATTGATCTGAAAGTTGTGCATTCTTGTATGTCTGTTGATCTGCATATTCCTTTTGTTTCATTTTCTTTTTCTTATCAGTTTTTACTATGTCTTCATGTTGTTCTCTATGCCTTTATTTCTGTGTGTACATCGGTAATAAGTAATTGATTTCACTGTTCCAACCAGTTCAAATGGGGCTTTCTCTGTGGTGGAATGCGGAGTACTTCTATAGTTCAATAAAAATTGATTCATTTGAAGATCAAACTTGCTGGATTCCAACTGTGCACAACTTAAAGACTTTTTGAAGGACTTCATAAACCTCTTTGCCATACCGTTCGCCTCTGGCCAGTACGGAGTGATTTTTATGTGTTTTCTACCAAGATCAAATAAAAATATTTTAAATTCACTGGACCATTGTCTGACTTTGTCAACTTCGGAATTCCAAATATGGGAAATGTTTTTTCAGGTATGCTGTTGATATTAGGTTTGTTCCAACCCAGCAGGAAACCGTAACATTACCGTCAGGATTCTGCGCAACATCTAAAATTTTTGCGCAGAAACCGAAATTGGTATACAGAGTGGTTCCAAAATTATTCTGATGGGACGGTTTTTTGACGGGTTGGAATAAACCTATTATGAAATCTCTGATCCTAACATTTGTAACTATGCCTAAGACGCTGCACAACTTTTGACTAATGTTTCTGTTAGCCTGTCAATATTTGGGAACCATACTTTTGAGCAAAGTAACTGCTTGAGTCTTGACAATCCCTAAATGGCCTTTATGTTCTAGTTGTATTGCAGGAGTGTGTAAGGATGCTTACTTATTCGAGTACCTCGTAGTATGATGTTATAGTCCCCAGTACATCGACCTTGAAATTTTGTAACTCATGTACCATCGTCACCAAAAGTAACTGGGACAGCATCATATTAGCTCTTGTACTATTATATGAATTTAAGTGTCTATGAACTATGAAGTAATGACGGTCGAATTAGTCCAGGAGATTATTATGCATTATTTTTGTCCCAGATACTTTTGGTGACGATGGTACATGCAAAACTTCCTGATCGGCTTCATAACACCAAGTCCGACAATTTTGTTAATATCTTCAACCTGGGCGATGGGACATTGTCGCGCTACCTCTTCGTGAAGTTGTCATTCTGACGTCCCTGAGAACGATGATACATGCACATGTAATTTTAATTCCAATCGACTTTTTTTTATGTTATATTAAAGATATCACATTTATTGGACAAAAATCTCGTGGCATTAGAGGGGTCCGACGCCCTTAACATGTTGCTGTTGTATGTATCCAAAGAATTTTATCTTCGTTAGACTAAATACCCATTTTGATTTGTTAATTGTAAGGTTGCATTTTTTCAATTTCTGTAACACAGTTTCTAAAGTCTGGTTGTGATCTTCTACAGTGTTGCCAAATACTAAAATCTCGTCACTATAGGCGATTTCGCCCCAGTTTGGTACCCCAGTTTGGTCTCTCAAACAGATATCATTCAATTTCGGATAGGTGAATGATGCTGTCACAACAACTTTGGTAGGCCCTTTGGTCTGTCAGATGCTATGCCGCGGTTTGACTGGGTATTGGAGGTTTGGTAGCTTTCTGTTCCTTTTCCTCTCATGTCCAAATAAACATGTCAAAGTCAAAATGTACCAAACGTCCTATCCACTGAATTCGGATGAGATTGTTGAGCTACGTCACTTACGTACCAATTGGTTAACCATTCGCCTACCAAACAGCAGATGAAAATCTGGGGCGAAATCGCCTTATATTTCAAAACTCCAGGAATGTTCATTAAAATCTGTCTAATTGCATTTTGGAATATTTCCGCAGCAGCATTTAAGCAAAACTTAAACGTTTATATCTGTAGAGACCTACGCACGCGTTGAAAATGTTGTTATATATCTGATATCCTTGTTTATAGTCAGCTGATGGTTCTAGGTCAATTAGGCTAAATTGTCTTGCACCATCAAGCTGGATAATGACGATAGTAGGTGTTAGGTTTCTTTCACATACTATTGCTCTGTTAGCTAAACTCAAGTCAACGTCAACACAAATTCGAATCAAGTCTTTGTTGTGTTTTGGTACCTACAATGACAATTGGAGATACCCATGGCGTAGGGCCTTCCGCTTTTTCAATGATGTCTGCTTGTTCCAAACGATTAATTTCTGCTTCTACTTTTTCCCTAAGGTGGTATGGAATTCGTTGACATAATCTTGGTTAATTTTCGTAGAAACACTGTTTGTCAAGTGTATTTATTTGTGTTTGGATGTTTCGAAAACCGCTTTTTCCGTAGAAAATGACCACTACGAATTCGTACGTATGCCCTTTGGATTGATAAATGCCCCGTCCACATTCCAAAGAGTCATGGACAATATTCTCCATTCACTACACGAATTATTGTGTTATTTTTTTGGGAATTTAAGACCGCTTTGTGAATGATATTGTATCTTGGAAAATAAAACATTTTTTAACATTGACTTAGATCCAAGGTAGTTATCCAACTTTTAAATCACTTTATTTTCAGTTGTTACTTAGGTACTTAGCTTCCTACTATTTAATATTAATTTCAAATATAACATATCCAATGAATTGAGATTCCTCACATCCCAAAGCTTGTATCCTTCTGTTCTGAGAACCCGTTTTCAAGAAAATTAGACTTTAATAAATTGAGACTATCTGCTTTCACATTTTATTATAATTATGTTTTCTTTTTCCTTTTGCTAATAATAAATGTACCTATGATCTTTCTTTTTATCTCACCCAGCCCGGCTGCGGTTTTATTGTCCGTTACACCTGTTCCGGTCGACGGTAAGATTATAGAGGTACTTATTATACAATGAGTTATGTTTTACCTTTACATTTGAAGGCAAACAAAAAAATATATACCTGCGCTGTGCCGCATAATAATAAGTAGAATGGGCCAAGATGTGAAATGCTATTGTGAAGATTATGTCATTGCGATTTTTAAAGAGGACAATAAAGGTGATTCATTTTTGGTTAATGTTCAAGGTTGACAATACCTAATGAAGTTTGTCTTCTTTATTTAATGATTACCTACTTCTGATTGATGACAAAAAATATACCACAGTGACTGTTTATTCCTGAATTAACTGCATTCTCCACCCTGTAGATGTAGATTCTGATTGGTTGTCAACTATGATCTAAACGAGGTTATATAACTTATGTCCTTTTCATCCGAGTCAAATCAAATAAAATATTAATACATTAATACCTCGTTCTTTATATCTTTATGATGATGAAATTTCCAGTTGTGAGGAGCATCAGTCAAGTTTCTTCAACCGACGTAGGTATAAGTTAATTAAATCAGCCAGCTTTGAAAAACAAACATAAAAGAAACGACAAAAGATCCTTTTTTTACCGAGGCAAAACGACGCGTAAAAGCGAAAGAAAGTAATTAGCAAAAATTCCTCTCTTTTACTTTGCCTACTGTAGTTATCTCTGTATTTCCAAAGGCTCTCGTTGTTTATATTTTCTTTTTTGATGTTTGTATCTCAGAAGAATTCTATATTATTTATAGATCCGTCGTAAGATTTTTTTCTGAAGGTTTCTCATTAACCTCAAAAACTCTAAAATGAACCGATAATTATTACATTCTGGTCATTCGTCTCACACCGTGGCCAAAAATCTGAAGAATTTTGGTCCAATAATTTCTTTGTTCGTTCACCTTAAAAAAAAAAACAATTTTGCCAAAGAGGTTGTTCGCCTATCACCTTGTAACAGTAAATCATTAATTCTCCAAAAGATTGATTGCCATTCATTAAATCACTGAAAGAGTATGAAGAAATTTTTATCACAAAATCACTTATTTAAGATTTGGCTGCAATACGAAATCGCTTATTTTCGAAGAGTTGATAACGAATATCACAAAGATAAACCACAACAAAATTAGTTACCACCTATCTATTTCTACATACCTACTTCGTTTTTTTTGGACCTTTTATGCAAAACACAAAAACAATCCCATTTTCTCACCGAGAAAAGTCGAATAGAAAAAGAAGATGCCGTTAGCTTAGACGAAAATTTATTAACTAATTTAAATTCTGGTTTATGTTTATGGCTTGTTTCCGTTATACCGTTTCACAGCCACTTCTGCATTAATTTGTTTATTTTCGAACCGGTAAAACTTTCTTCAAGTTATTTAGAAGGAATACTTTTATGTTCTAAATCATAAAACATGATGGTGTTTGGGGTAGTCATCTGCTGATTGTTATTCTTGTAACGGTTAAAGGCGATTCAGTTGAAGTTTTTTCTAAAAAAGGCAGTAGATTTGAAAGTATTTTCTGGAACTGCAAATCCTTTTCATTTACATTTCATTATAAGAGGTGTATAAAATGGAGGTTGATTTTCTTTCGAGTATATGGATTATTTGGAATTAATAATCTACATTCTGGATGAAATTTCGTTTGCGCTTAATAGTAATGTATAGGCCCAGCCAAGCAAGCCAGCATCATCTATTTTTCTGCGGAAACTCATGAGAACAAGTACAAGTTTTCGAACTTCAATTAAACACCTCAATCTTCACCAAGTCCAATCTTAAAATCACCTTTTCCTGCAGTGCGAAACAAGAATTGATAGGTATGTCTTTCATAATCGACGATTGATATCCTGTAGATACTTAACTATGGAATTGTGAGATCTTCTGATAACTTGATCTCATCAAATTTGCAGAAAAGGCCATCAGAAGAGTTAGAAGAGCACCAAACTGAGCCCATGAGAAACAATAAAAGTTTCTCCTGTGAGTTTCTCGATCTAATCTATCAGTTATATCCTACTCACAATCCGATGTCCACAGGTACAGGTAAATTTATCACCTTTCCCTATCAAATAGCATTGAAAGGTGATAAATTTTACCTGTACCTGTGGACATCGTATTGTGAATGGATGATAGTATACCCTGCGTTTTTATTCTCATCAAATTTTACCGATGGATCCACCATTCTATGTCGGTCATTGTCATTTTTCATTCACTAAACAGAGATAGCTAACTCATCGGTGAAGTCACCGATTAGAATAAAAACAAGGGGATACTCAATAAGAAAAATTCCCATCAAAAAGCTGTCAGCCAAAGGCAAAAAGCGCGTATTGAAATCTACAACTGTATCTCTACAACCAACCAGTGACAGATCTAGGATGACAAGGTTATTGGTAAAAATCTCTGAGGTAAAAATCAATCCAGAAGAAAAAGTGTCAGTCAATAATATAAGGGATTATATTTCACTTACTTCGAATCTCTGCAAAGGTTAATCTCGAATTCTTTGCTCGAACACTGCACTGCTGATACTTTGGGGAATAGTTATTACAACTGATCACTACTAAGAGTTATCCCATAGAGTTGGACCACTACAATGACGATCACTACCTATTTACATGAAAACCAAACACTTTATCCAAAACAAACACTCAAAAAATCCTTCAAAATACCTACTTTACAATAATTATTATAAAAGTGAATTTCTGTTTGTATTATGCTCCCAACAGTATGTAAAGAGGTTAATTCGCGAAACCATCATAAACAATTCCGTTTCTCTGTCAAACGCCCACGCTAATTACCCGACACCTCTAGAATGTTGAAAACGCAATTACGCTCAGTGCCAGAGTGTTTGCATTCATTTGATTGATGCAACTATTATTAGCGAGGCGAAAATAAACTTCGAAACAGGAAATCGCGTAATAAATTTGAATAATTCGTATTTTCTCATCGAGGGGAGAATGCATCCCGTCGTTTAAAATATTATGGACAACATTCTAAGGAAGTGAGCATGATGACTAACGCCTCAATAAATAAGTTATAATCGGAAGAGACTTGATTAAAGCTGGTTTAAAGTCATGGTTGTGTTGGTTAGAGGAGTTTTTGCAAAGGACCTGAGTTTGAGTTAATGATAAATCCAAAAAAATAAAAAGTTCTGAAAGCACTTTGATATAATGCAAAAGTACCTAGCTGTAAATACTTATAATGGCAACCATAAACATAAACCAGAGATATGTTCCCTCAGTTAATGGCATCTTTTTCTGTTGCTTCGCATTTTCGAGAAACTGGGATTGTACTTTGTGTTTTGCATAAGCCACAAGAAAAGCAAAATTGGATAGCTGTTGAATTACTTTTTTGTGGTTTACCGTACTTTTATTTTTCTTTCTAAGCTATAATTGCATCATACAAATATGTGTAAATCGCCAAGAAATAACTACTACCTATATCTAATTGATATTGCTAAACACACTGGTCCAAATGCAAACTAACTACCCAACATGTTATTTGCCTTTATAGACCAAATTATTGGATAACGATAACCTCGATATGGATAGCTGTTTCCGTGCGCATTCACCACTCCATTTAGATTATCTATCTTCAACTTCTCGTGTTACAAGTTTCATACAAATTTAAAATCACATTGCATTTAATAGGTTTCTTCAACACATTTGTTCATATCTTGCTGTTAGAGGCACACAAATTACTAAGGTATCTTCTCAAAGAGGCATTGATGACTTCCTAGTCGTATAAAAACCAATTATCTTCATTCAATGGCCGCCGCAAAAGAACCATCATTATCAACGCAAACAAGTTGAATAAATAGTCCATTCGCCGCTACTAGTATTACTAAATATGCAAAAGGTAAATTCGTCCAATGGTTGAACGACCTGCGTTGGCATCAAAAAAGATCACCAACATCATCGTGGTCGTCTGTGGTGCATGTGACTTTCATTTATTTCTCTCCTTATACTATGGAGAGTATTTGCATGACTGTACTGTACCTAGGTACTTACAATCCGTTAAGATTAATTGGACAAACTTAACTTTTTTTTTAACGCAAGTAAGTCCAATAATGATATGTAAATTCTCCACAATCTACAGTATTGAATCGAATTTTACGTCGCAATAGTCTAGCGAATTCGAAACGAACAGACACGAAGTATCTATAGACGATGCTTGAAGCAACGATGAGATATAAAACGGAATCAGCCATTCAGGAAAAAACTAGTTGAAAATTGAATTGAATGCGAATAAGTTATTACCACTAGTCGATAGGAAGACAGCGAGTTGATTTAGTTTTGTGAGAAGTTAGGCCTGATTGTAGAAACGAACAGATGTAATGATGCTAGTTTAGTAGTTTCCTCGTGATTTTTCTCTGTTAGATATTGTATTCAATAAAGGTAAATTAACTTTGAAAGAGTAGTCTCCCTCACCTACAAACCCGCATATATAAATAACAATATAAAATAAAGGAAATGTTGAAGGATTAAGTTTGGTTTATAATGAGCGGAGAACCACGCAACTTCCTCTAACAACACCAAACAAAAAACAAAAAGCATTTTCCTTGGAAAAAGGCTGTAGTGGTTATGATCCCCAAACCTGGAAAAAACCTTACTCTCCCATCCTCTTACCGCCCAATCTCCCTTCTAAACTCCATTGCCAAGCTCGTGGAGAAGTTAATCCTGACCAGGGTCAACAGGATCGTCGAGAAGTTCTCCATACTCCCAAACGAGCAGTTCGGATTCCGCCCCCGTCACAACACCACTCTTCTTGCAGCCAAAATTTGCTGCGACATCTTCCAAGCGTTCAACAGGCGCATGAACGCGACTCTTCTGCTCCTAGATATGGAGCGCGCCTTCGCTAGGGTCTGGCAATCCATGGATCCCCATTCACACGCAGCCTCACTGCGACTAGATTTGATTCAGACAACCCTATAGTGCACGGACCACCGTATAAGAATTTACCGATCTATTTTAAACCCCCCTAAATCCTGGTAAATTCTGGTAAATTCTGTCAATCCTCATTCTCTGACATTCCTCACAAACTCCCCCACCTGCATCAGAGCCATGATCCTTCAGATCACTGGAATGACTAAGATGCAGGGTGGTCAACCCCAAGTTCACTTTTACAGTTGAGACCTGTCCATTGGACAATACTGCCCGACAAAGCACAACATTTTTCTTTATGTTTAAAAATCAATGAAAAGTGGGGTTTTTTAAATACCTTTTCCCCACAGAACGGGTGCAGCGCACTCTGCAACTCCAACTCACCCACCATCCTTGAGTAGGCCAGTGTGAATGGCCCAATGCTTGCTGTGATGGTAGTAATACAGGTTCTGTCGACAATACCAGTGACGGTAGTTGTCAGTTGACAACTGTGGTTGACAAGTTCTGTCTAGCTGCCCCTTGCATGTTGCATATTGCATAGCTCTTAATAAAACAGCACAACACACTACTAGTTATTTTATTTATATAACATGGTGTCAGTGCTTTTGGTGCTAGTTTGTTGTTACAAGTCAGTGAAAAGTTCGCTAGTGAACTGTTGTTACGTTGTTTGTAAAAAAGTTACCTAGCCTAGAAACATGGATAGTTTATTTCGGCCCCCGGAGCCCCTTGTTACTGATGGCAATATAGCTGATAATGGGAAAAGGTTTGTGCAAAAATTTGATGTGTTCTTGATGGCGTCTGGACTGGATAAAAAATCGGAGGAAAGTAAAGTGGCTGTTTTCCCAAATCTTGTAGGAGATGATGGGCTCGAGTTGTTTAATAGTTTCACGTTTACTGAGCAGGAACTGAAATCGCTAGACAGTATAAAGAAAAAATAACAGAATTGAAAAAAGCAGTGAAAACTACAGGATACTCTCAGCCAAATGAAATGATTAGGGACCGTGTGGCGTGTGGTCATGGGTATTTATGATAAAAATACCCAAGAAAGGCTCCTGAGAGAGTCCAAGCTAATTTCAACCAAAGCAATTGATTTTTGCAGAGCCACTGAGGTTAGCAAAACACAGACTAAGATTTTGCAGAATGAATCATAGATTAATGCAATCAAAACTAGGAAGTATATAGCTTTCAAAACAGTAAGAAAAGTAGTACCACTAATAGTTCGAGTGGTAGCTCAAGTCATGGCCAAAATTTGTGCAAATCTTGCGGCTACAGACTCACTAAATTGTAAATGCCCGGCATATGGGAAAACATGTGCAGCTTGCCAAGGAAAAACCATTTTGCAGTAATGTGTCCTGGTGAAGGTTCTAGTAAGCCACACAAAAAATCTAGCGAGAGACAGTCATGGAGGAAGTACACGAGCTGGAGAAAGAGCACACAACAGAAGGAGAAAGTAGTGACAGCTCTAGTGAAAGTGAGTCTTTCTACGAGGACTTACTGTGTAGAGTTAGTTCTATGAAGTCTCGAAAAATTGATAAGGTGATCAGTGAGTGCGACAGCAGAGACAATCAAACTGAGATGGAGAGTGACTGGAGACAAGTTGTGCAGATCGAGAACAAAAATCAGGTAGAATTTAAGCTTGACACTGGGGCTGAAGTAAGTGTTTTGCCTCTACATGTTCTCAAAGAGTTAAAAGTTAGTTATCTTTTAAAACCAACCAAAATAACCCTTGTGTCATATGGTTAGTTTGGCTTGCGATGTCAACAACTGTAAAGCAAGTCTTGATTTTTTAGTAATCGACTCCACTGACCAACTACCTTTGCTTGGGTTATCCTCTTGTTTAAAGCTAAAACTAATTAAAAGATTAGCTAGTATCGAAGATGTTAAGAAAATGTATGCTAGTGTTTTTGATGGTTTAGGCCAGTTTCCAACTGAGCATCATATTTCTTTGAAAAAAGATGCCGGTCCACATATTCAGCCTCCCAGGAGAGTTCCTAGAGCATTGCATGATAGATTGAAATTGAAACTAGAGCAACTTGAAGTTCAAGGTGTAATTAAAAAAACTTGACGAACCAACTGAGTGGCTGAATCCTTTAGTCATAGTGGAAAAAAGTAATGGAGACTTGAGGTTGTGCCTAGACCCCAAGTATTTGAATAAGGCGTGAGCATTTTTTAATTCCGACTTCTGAGGAAATTGCTGTCAAATTATGTAATAAAGAATATTTGTCGGTGCTTGATATGAAAGATGGTTATTTCCAGATCAAAATTGACAATCATAGTTCAAAGTACACAGCTTTTGGCACACCATTTCGGCGATTTGAATTTTTGCGTTTACCTTGGGGCATTTGTTCTGCCCCGGAAGTCTTTCAAAGGAAAATTTATGAAATATTTGGGGACTGGGACGGCGTAGGGCTCTATTTTGATGACCTTATAGTTACAGTTCGAACATGATCATAATTTACATTTAGTACTTGAACGGGCTCTCAAGTATAATATTAAATTTAATTCTTGGAAAATCCAGTTTAAATTGAATAGTGCAAAATTTATGGGACAAGTTTACTCAAAGGCAAGGGTAGAGCCAAATAGAAGTTATGTTAAAGCAATTCTTGATTTGCCAGAGCCAAAAAACAGAAATGATTTATTAAGGGTCCTTGGTATGGCAAAGTATTTGGGTAAATTTATACCAAATTTATCAAAGATTACTGCTTCACTGAGAGAGTTAACAAGACTGGATTGTGTTTAGAACTGGCAGGACATTCATGAACAATCTCTTTTTCAACTCAAACAACTTTTAACATCCGCACCCGTACTAAAATTCTTTGAATCACAGAAAGAAATTGAAATAGAAACTGATGCATCGAAGGACGGTCTTGGTGCCTGCCTTTTGCAGGAGGGACACGTTGTGGCATTCGCTACACGAAGTCTCACTTCAACTGAGCAAAAGTACGCGCAAATTGAAAAAGAAATGCACTGTTTTTGCCATCCAGAAATTTCATTTCTTCATATATGGTTTAAAAATTTAAGTAAATTCAGTAAAATCATAAGCCTCTTGAAACCATCATTTCAAAAGATTGAGACTTAAATTACTCAATTATGACTTAGAAGTTCATTATAACCCAGAAAAATACCTTTATATTGCAGATACATTATCGCGTGCCTATCTTTTTGAGAAAGTGTTGAAATCAGATAAAAGAATTCCATTTTGCAGTACATTCCGTCATTAAGAATATTCCTATGGCTGATGAACGAAAGTTACAATTTAAAAAAGAAATTGAAGAAGATTCAAACTTAAAGCTTGTTACTTGCTTTTGCATGAAGAGCTGGCCAGAAAATAAAAACAGTTTACCTGATTGTACACGTCATTATAACAAAATTAAAAAAACTCTCACTTTTTCAGATGGCTTATTACTCTCTAATGATAAACTTACAGTACCGACCAGTTTACGTCAGAAAATGTAAATGCTTTTACATGAGGGTCACATTCTGTTAGAAAAGTGTAAAAATAGAGCGCGACAAATTTTTTACTGGCCAGGTATAAACACAGTCAACGCACAGACATAGAGACATTCGTAAATAAGTGCAAACTTTGTGAAGCAAATGCCAGAAAGCAACAGAAAGAGTCCTTGCACTCATTTGTTATCCCTGAACGGCCTTGGGAAAGATTAGGGCTTGACATCTTTACATACGCGAATAAAAGTTATCTTATTGCCATAGATTCTTATTCTAATTGGTTAGAACTACGCCATATTAAAGATAAATCAATCAAGTCAGTAATAAAGTGCCTAAAAAATATATATTTTTTCAGTTTTTGGATCACCAGACATGGTAACTTGTGGCAATGTACCATTTGACAGTTATGATTTTAAACACTTTGCGAAAGAATGGAATTTTAAAATAGTCACCAGAAGCCCAAAATATCCACGTTCCAATGGCCTTGCAGAAAAGAGAGTGGGAATAGGCAAAAGTATTGTAAAAAAGGCAACAAAAGGGGAAGAGGAAGTTGAGTATGCTTTGTTGCAATATAGAAACTCCCCTCTTAAAAATATGAGCTATTCCCCGTCTCAACTTCTCATGAGTAAAATTTGTAAAACAAAAGTTCCTATAAGTTCTAATTTGTTAAAACCCCGTTTGTGTGGAAATGTAGCTCAAAAGTTAGAAAATAAGCAAACTATCTCCAAAAAGTAGAGAGATATTGGATGTCGGAAATAGTGACACCCTATAATAAAAGCAGGCAATATTTTATAACTGCGTGTCCTTTATTGGGCATTCTTTTGAAGAGTTATTAGAATCGAGTAACCAATGTAACCCTTTTATTTGACATAAACATGCGCATGCGCACTAAGCTATTTTTTCATGTAATTTCATGATAAAACTTTTCTTTCTTTCCATTAAGTGTTAAGGTTAAGGTTCTGTGATGTTAATTTGTACAGCTTAGATTGACCAAGTTTCCGTGGTGTTTCTGTGAATTATAATACACCGTTTTTATATAAGTTGGAGTAATTAGGTTTCCATTTTAAATTTGAACGAGAAGCCGGTCTGCAAAATAAACACAACATAAAATTCACAACAAACAAATTTCTTTGGTTATAGGCTCTGCCATGTCGAATTTTTACAGGGTTTTCAGATTGAGAAGACAAAAATCTGAGTCATATGAATAATCACCCAAAATCGTAATTTTCATGGCATATAGAACTTCCGAAAAGTGTTTGATATTTTTTAAATTTATTTATTATAAATAGTGAATTCACAACAAAAACACAGTTAAAATTTTGGCAAAATTTAGGTTCATGCTCGGGTTCATGTTTCAAAGATATCTCAAAATTTGAAGAAAAACACCTAATGAGGCAACGCTGCACATTTGAAGGATACCCTCTGCTTTAAAATATTAAATAAAGGCAGAATAGAAACAGGCAGAAACCGTTCTCTAATATAGGAAGGCAGTATTTTAATAAAGGATAACAATGATGTAATTATTTATAATCATCTTGAGAAGATGTGGCACCAGGATTGCTAATCAAGAAACATGACTCGCCTCGGTCTTATTTGGTTCAGAACCAATTTGGTCACACCCTAAGACATTATCGTGTTGATCTGAGGCCTTCTTCAAATAAATACCCTAAAAATTAAATTTATGAGGAAGGATATGATGGTAGTAATACAGGTACTTTCGACACAGGTACTGTCGACAACACCAGTGACGGTAGTTGTCAGTTGACAAGTGCTGTTGTCTAGCTGCCCCTTGCATGTTGCATGGGTCTTAATAAAACAGCATACGAGTTAAAACACACTAATAGTTATTTTATATCCTACTGAACTATTAAAACCATATAATACCTTGGTTACGATAATCATAAACAGGGTCTTAACTCCCAAGGGAGTTAAGGAAGGGAGTTAAGGATATCATAACTCCCAAGGGAGTTAAGGATTTCCATAACTCCCGCTTTTACCTTGAATAGGTAACACTTTGACAAAAAATAGAAATTTTGATTTATGGCTTATTCCTTTATAAAAATAGACAGAATACAGTAAATTCAGTAGGATATAAAATTATCTATGTACCACGGGAATTATCAGGAGTTAATACCCACGGGCAATTGGTGTCCCTCGGGCCGGAGGCCCTCGGGACACAAACGTTGCCCTGGGGTATTAACACCTGCATAATTCCCTTGATACATAAATAACTATTATTTATATCCCTTGACGATATAAAACACTTGTCATCCGTGGTAGATACCAGCGACCTCAGGGTCACATAGACGACGTGTTAGGGCAACCGGATAACGTCGTAAAAAGTTATAAGCAAGAATGGGACTAGGGGCTTGATAGGTCAGAAAATCGACCGCCAACTCAGTGTTAGTTTTAAGTCTATGTCCTAGTTTTAAGTAAAGTATTGTATTGTTTGTAGTTAGAGGAGGGACTAGCCTCCCGGCCTGTAAATGTACCATCGTCACCAAAAGTAACTGGGACAGCATCACATTAGCTCTTGTCCTATTATATGAATTTTATTGTCAAATATTTGTCAAACTATGCATTAAATGCATTCAAATGAATGACAGTAGAATTAGTCCAGGAGATTATTATGCATTATTTGTGTCCCAGTTACTTTTGGTGACAATGGTATATTTAATGAATTAATTGAAATAAAGAATTTTGAGTTTGAGTTAAGGCAATGCTGAGGACGCGGGTTCGAATCCCACCCAAGACCGCAATTTTTAGTCCTCCAATTCTCCTACACTTTCTCTTCATTTTCAATATGAAATAATTACTGACCCTTCATCAAAAAAAAACTCCTAAAATAAATTTATTTGCACACAGTGGAAATGCCTAAAGGTATTTTTTCATTTTCTGCTGATTACAACTGTAAACAAGACCATCTCTTTTTATCAACAACTTTTATCATTCCGCTTCCGCAATTAAACATCGCCAACTGTTGGCTTCCAACGCATTAACACTCGAAACGAAAAGAAAAACAAACAACGGTTCGGTAAACGTGTGTGTGTGCAATTAAACACTTTGGGAATACGAGTATTTTATGATTACGTTTTCGTCAGAAATAGGATGTTGTTGTTGGCGGTTAAATTTTACGGTAGGTAATTTACGACTATTTTTACCAATCAGCAACTTTCGTTATTTAACGAAAAAATGGTCAGAATTCGCAGAATGTTGTTCTATTTTAAGTAAATCCTTTTCAAAACTCACATCTTTAGTGAGTAAATAGATTTTGTTGATTATAACTACAAAAATCCTACCTGTATCAATTGTGAATTTTGTTGATGTAACAAAGCTGATGACCTCGATCGCCTCGGTGTTATACCAACATTTTCTCCTCGCATTATGGATTCCACAACTGAAATATTTGCAAGGTGTTAATGGACTGGATTATCAAGATTTAAAATTTGTATACCTACCTCCATCTCCAATAAGTCGCATCTGCACCAATGATGGATCTTCATTGTGTTCTTCCAGCACCGTGTCATCTGTAACTGTCAGGTCCTGAAACAAAAAATTTTAAAATTAACAATTGTGTGTCGCTTCCTAATAATAAAATGAGCCTTTTTTTACTAGGTACTTCAACTCTTAGAAGAAAATTAAACATTGGCCTCCCACATAGAAGGACACATTATACAAAGATAACAGAAAATAAATTACAGGCTTAGTATCGCATAACATCTGCTTCTTGTTTCAGACAGTGGGGCACCCAGGAGGCTCTGCTGCTACGCAAACGAAACAAAGTTGTTTATTTTCAAACTGGGCCAGGCGTTATAGAACAGTCGGCGGCGGCGTTGCTTTTATTGCATTTTGTCGTTTTATAAATAAGTTCGCGTGATGTGTGCATGTGCATGTGGAAATAGGTTTTTTTTTTAAACCGATTATACCCTTACCATGTCCACCATTCCAGGTAAAAACATAAGAAGATTATCGACACGAGAGGCCTATATTTTACAACACTTAAAGCGGGTGTGAATTTGAGGTTAAAATACGTAATCGCAAGAGATTTTCAAGAATTGATGAAGGTAATCTTAAATGTTTGCTACTTTTCTGAAAATTTTAAGCTATAGACAAAACTAATTGTTCAAGCTGATGTGAAATTACAGAAGTTAAGAAATTCGTTTCAATATAATTCAGATTTTACTCAAGGTTGGTACTGTCATTTTCTTGAACATTTTTGGCAGAATCTCATGGAAAATTCAATGCATGACATCTTCTCGCGCATTCTCCTTTCAAGGCTTACAAGTTTTCTGGAAAAGTGCTGGACAGAGGAAGGTTTTTCATTCAGTTCGAAAGCTGGAATGTTCAGGAGGTTTAACTAACAAGCTTTTTAGATCTTTGTCCGTTCTCCATTTTTACATTTTATGACAACAAACGATTGATCACAATGATAATAAGGAAATTAATGTGCTCGAATTTATGATTTTAAAATCCCAGATTCCGGAATCTTCGAATCAATACACTGACTACCAGACACTCCTGAAGACTCAAGACTTCATTATGAGTACCATGTAAAATCAAGTCAAAAGATTCTGAAGTTTTTCATAACTGAAATTGGTGAAACACTTCAGGATTCTGGGGACCTTTCAGAAAAAATTCTCAGTTCAAAGTTAATGCTGACACCCCAAGTAAATAAAATCGATGATTTTATAATCTTAGATTCTGGAATCTTCGAATTAATACTCAATACTGGAAATACTCACTACAAGATACTTTGAACACTCAAGACTTCAGCTGAGAAGAAGAAGAAGTTATTGAAATGTCTCATAACTGAAATTGCTGAAAAACTCAGGATTCTGAGGACCTTTAAGTCAAAATTCTTGGTTCAAAGCTAGTACTGACACCCGAAGTAAATAAAATTTGCGATTTCAAGTTCTTGAATCCAGAATAACCTACCTGCTATTATTGCGAATTTAGCTGATACCATAGATTGCTGGCACTTACATGTTTTTGATAGGAATGTATGATATTATTCAATTTGTCATCCTTCAGGCATTATTCTCATGTTCTTTTTACGTTGGAATAAATATTTCTTAGTTTAATGCCGCAAAACTCTTTTAAATTACCAATAGGGTGTGGGCCCAGGTACGGAACATGCGCATAAACTGTGTAAAACGTAAAATTCAATATTGCGAATCGCAGAAAATTCAGTCCATTGTTATTTTTTCATTTATTTGCTGAAACCAAGATGGGCCAGTCGACTTCAAATCTCCATTTAGGACTTGATAAACTTACTGGTCGAGAAAATCATAATACATAATTGGAAATTTGGCTCTGATACATGAAAACTTATAGCGATGTTTAGAGGGTTTTTCTTCTTGAAGATAAATCAAAACAGGAAGAACGAGAACGTTCGAACCAGAAAGCTTCAGCTAAAATTTTCCTCATGGTTCATCCCTCATGTCAGGTCAGCAAGCACAGCAAAATAAGCATGGGAAAACCTAAAAAAAGCATATGAAGATAGAGGTCTATCTAGAAGGTTAGCCCTAATAAGTGGTTTAATTCGAGTCAGGAGTCAGACTAGAAAACTTCGAAACTATGGAGTGACATGGGTCATCAGCCAGTGGATGATGAGTTTCTAGGAGTAATATTATTGACTGGACTAACCGCAGACTATGATCCAATGTTAATGGCAATTGAAAATTCAAGTGCAGTAATCACAAGTGAGTTCATCAAGGCTAAGCTTCTCCAAGATTGCAAATATGAAAAAGAAAAGTCTGAGACAGCATTGTATTCCTAGTATAAAAAACAATTTAAAGAAAAATGTGAAATGCTTTAACTGCGGGCTGTTTGGTCACTTCAAGAGTCAATGTACTCCTGATAAAAATAAAGATGAAAAGAATAAAGGGAATTCTTAAGGACACCAATAGAAAAAATAAGCGAGAAAAAGCACCATATACTGTATTAGCATCAGCTGAATTGGTAAATACATCCAGTTGATATGTTGACTCAGGGGCATATAATGAAGATTGTCTTCAAGATTTTGATAGGTACCAAAGGTGACAGTGAGATTTTGGTAGCAAATAACCAGAAACTTGTACAATATGACCGACATCAATTCTGCTTTTGAGTACTTTCATGACATATTTCGTCACTATTTCAACATAAGATTTCCGTTGCTTTTACGCTTTACAAGACAAAAATCTAAAAACTGGGTAACTTCAGATGTAAAAAAATCGAGTCTTGATTTAAAGGAATATTTTTGGATTCAGAAAAAATATCCAGAGTTTAAAACCATCTATCTTCAGAAAAAAAAATACCATAAACTCCTTATCAAAAACAGCAAGAAATTTTTTTACCAGACTAGAATAACTTCTAGCAATAACTTTGTTCGGGAAACTTGGAAAATAGTGTCTGAGTTACGAGGATCCAACTCTCGAAGGTTGTCAAATCTCGAAGTTACTACTTCTTCTGGGATTGTGTCCAATAACCCAGATATTGTCTCCAAAGAATTTAATCATTTCTTCATAAATACTCCCCAAAACTTGGTAAAGAAAATACATCTGGCAACTACTAATTTTGACTATGTTTTAAATAAAGATATCTCACAATTCCATTTGTACCCATTCACAGAATTTGAATTTTTTGAGTTAATGAGAAAAAAACTGAACAACAAAAAATCGTCTGGACCGGACGACATTCCCGCATTTATGATAAAAAATACCTTCGATTTATTGATAAAACCTTTCGTTTTTCTAATCAATTTAAGCTTTTGCGAAGGTCGATTCCCAGACAGATTAAAAACAGGTAAAGTCATACCAATACATAAAAAAAATAATAAACAATTACTGGAGAATTATAGGCCAATCACGATGACCTCAGTTTTCTCGAAGGTGTTTGAGCATTGTTTTTTGAACAGATTTTTATTGCATCTGGATTCAGGCAATTTGATGTCAGATACACAGCATGGATTTAGAAGCGGGAGGTCGACTAACACTGCAATGGTGGCCATGTACGAATCCTTGGCGGATAGCATTGACGCGGGCGAGTGCCCTGTTGGGATCTTCTGCGATCTCAGTAGGGCATTCGACTGCGTTAATCACAATATTTTGGAGAGGAAGCTGTGTGAGATTGGTTTTGGTGGAAGCTGGAGTAAATGGATAAGATCTTTCATGTCTGACAGACGCCAGTATGTTACAATTGTCAACTTGAGCCAGGGTAGGCAAAGATCAATTAACTCTGAGAATTTGTCTGTGTCGCTGGGTGTACCACAGGGCTCAGTTTTGGGCCCTGTGCTATTTCGAGTGTACATAGATAAAGTTGACAGTTCTGTTCCTCAGGGAAAGTGCGCAAAGTATGCGGATGATGTCGGTACCACTATTTCTGATCTAGATCAAGCAAGCTTGAGATCAAAATGTCATACTGCAATGTTGTCCTTAAATGAGTGGTTTTTAAATAACTCTCTCGTGTTTAATACAGAAAAAACAGTACTTATGCAATTTCATAACCATCAGAAATTAATTACCACACCACTTAGTGTGAATGTGGGTGGTCACGTGCATGTTGTCTCTGAAAGCACAAATTTCTTGGGAATTGTGCTTGATAAAAATTTAAACTTTAAAACTCACTGTGATGGGCTCATACCGAAATTAAATTCCTTATCTTTCAAACTACGAAATTTAAGTTATATTCTCACTGTAGGCCAGTTAAAGGCAATCTACTGTGCGGAAGTGGAATCAAGGTTGCGTTACGGTGTCTGTTTATGGGGTTGGTCAACTAACGCCAGTCAAGTCTTTTTAGCACAAAAATCTATTTTAAGAAGTATGACAGGTATAACCTATTTGGATTCATGTAAACCATACTTCACAAAGCTTGAAATCTTGACATTACCAAGTCTATATATTTTTGAGATATGTGTCTACATTTTCAAAAACAAAAATAAGTTTCCTTTAGTCAGTTTTGTTCATTCAGTTAATACGAGACAAAAGAATACTCTCCATATCCCGCTAGCGCGTGGACAGATTGCGTTCAAAAGTCCAAATGTTGTAGGACCCCGCTTCTTTAACTTGTTGCCATTAGAAATTAAGGAAAGTAAAACATGTACTGTATTTAAATCTAGTCTTAAAAAGTTTTTAATCTCAAAATGTTTTTATAGTGTAAACGAATTTTATTGTTAACCGTTATTGTATCTCTCTTTTATGATTTTTTTTTTTTATATATATATTATATATTTCTGTGCTTGTGTGAGTGCATGTATTCTGGGTGTGTGTGTGTCTGTCTGTGAATGCTTTCTAGTATTAGTTTTTAGATTTAAATTATCGCTTGACTATTCCTAATACAATGTATAAAATTGTCAGAACAGGAAATAAAGAATTTGGAATTTTGAATTTTGAATTTTGAAACTGAGTAGTAGGTATTGCTGTTGGGAATACAACAGTTTTTACGAAAAATGGTTCTAAGGTAATTTCTAACATTATGTGTGTTCCAGATTTGAAAGCCAATTTGCTATCGGTGAGTAAGATGGTGGAAAAAGGTGATGCAGTAACATTTGACAATAAAGGCTGAAAATTTCCAAGTTAAAGCAAATATTGTAGCTACTGCATCGAACAAAAATGGGCTTTATCAGCTGAATTTAGTCAACCAATGCACATAATAATTTGACTAAAACTGCAAGCATGAAAGAATAATGGTACCAAAGGCTAGGACACTTGAACAGAATAAGTATGTTTTCACTCAGACGCTGTTTAGCTACTGGTATTGATGATCACAATGATAAAAAAGGTGATCAATGTAACAATTGTCTTACAGGAAAGCAAATTCGCCAGCCTTTTAAAAAGACAGGTGGTAAGCTTGTCAAAGACTTACCAGAGCTGGTCCATAGTGACTTGTGTGGTCCAACGGGTTTCATTTTGGAGTGGAGCAAGATATATGATCACTTTAATTGATGCTTACTCGAGGAAGATTTCTGTCTATTTTTTAAAGTCAAAAAGTGGAGTTCTTACTGTATTTAAAGACTTTCATGTAGGTATTGGTGGAAAACTAAAGTGGAAGAAAGTTGAAGAAACTTAGAAGAGACAATGGCACCGAGTATGTCAATACTTCTTTTGAAAATTATTTAAAATCAAAAGGTATAGAACACCAATTAACCGTAAGATATGCGCCTGAGTAAAATGGTGTTGCAGAAAGGACAAACCGGACAATAATTGAGAAAGCAAGGTGTCTTATCCAAGAAGCTAAACTGGAAGAAAAAATGTGGTCAGAAGCTGCAAATACATACAGCTGTTTATTTAAAAAATCTTTCCTCACAAAAGTGTTCAAGCTTCAACTCCACAAGAAAAATGGACAGGTCAGAAAGTAGATTTAAAACACATCAGAGTTTTTGGGTGTACTGCGCATGCCAACATTCCTGATCATTTGCGAAAGAAATTTTATTTTGAGAGCAAACAATATATCTTATTTGTTGGCTACTGTGAACAAACTAAAGAATATATCTTTGATGTTCAGAAACCAGGTCATATAATAGAATCTAGAGATGTGTTTTTTTTTTAATTACTTATAAAGGAAACACTACAGTATCTTCTGATATTCCACAGCAGCAAATAATTCAAGCTGAGTCTAAACTAGAAGTTATCAATGATTTCATTGCTGATGATAACGCTGAAAATGATAATACAGGAAATGATAGTAGCAATGAATCCTTAGACGAACCAGAGAATCTAGAGCAAATGCAACAAGACTTTAGACGTACTCAGAGATCTAGGAAAATTAAATTATTCCCTGATCATATACTTTACTATGCATCGGAAGAAATAAGCGAGTGCAAAAAGTGCAAAAAGCCTTAGCTAGTGGATATAATGATGAGTGGAAGAATGCTATGGATGAAGAAATGCAATCAATGAAGGACAAATAATGCATGGACTTTAGTGGACATTTTCAAAGACAGAAAAATTGTACAGTGTAAGTGGGTATATCGAATAAAAGATGGAGTGGATGGGGAAAAAAAAAATAAAGCTCGTCTCGTAGCCAAGGGTTATACTCAAAAATATGGTGAGGATTATACAGAAACATTTTCTCCAGTGATAAGAAATTCGTCCATTCGTTTATTATTTGGATTGTCTGTAAATTTGGATCTAGAAATTGATGTCACTACGGCCTTTTTAAATAGTGACTTGAATGAAGAGATTTTTATGACTGAACCAGAGGGATATGTTACTAGCAAAAATAAAGTTTGTTTACTTGATACTTAATACTGAAAACTCTGACTACAAGACACTCTGAAGACTCTAGACTTCATTCTGAAAGTCAATAATTCGGTTACCTCGCTAATATGCGATAACTGGATAACTGTTTCTGGACAAAAATTGAAGAGTTTCTCACAACAATTTGGAGCTCCTGAAGAGGAAAAATTGTTTCAAAAGTGTTAAATTGATTTTCAAGTACAGGGTGCTGCAATTTGGAGTGTTTTAACAAGAAAAACATACTTCCACACCAGATATAGGAAAATTGACTTAGGTGTCATGGGATTAATTTTCGAGAAACGTCGATTGCCAAAAACCGTATCACGATATCTTCAATGGTACCACTGATACAGGGCGATTTTCGATTTTCCCCTATTATGAAAAATAGCTATAAGTTTTTTATTTATCAATTTTTTTTATTTCTGTAAAAACATTATGGAGACACTTTTTTGAGCACAATCCAGTGGCGGACTCAGTTTTTTTCTATATCGCTCCGATTTCGAGATATCGACCAAAGTCCGATATTTTCAAATGAAATACCCTATATATTAATAGATCATTGGATAGCTTTGTTTTTGCTGATTTCAATGATATAAAGTTCGATAGGTTTATCTCTAACAGTTTTCGAGAAAAAAAATTATATCTGTTTTTGTCATAAGAAACAATGCGTTAGAAAGAGACCTTCCTCATTTTCCTTACACATATAAAATCCTTTTCTAACACACTGATCCTTACGACAAAAACAGATATAATTTTTTTTCTCGAAAACTGTTAGAGATAAACCCATCGAAATTTATATCATTGAAATCAGCAAAAACAAAGCTATCCAATGAGCTTTTAATATATAGGGTATTTCATTTGAAAATATCGGACTTTCGTCGATATCTCGAAATCGGAGCGATATAGAAAAAAACTGAGTCCGCCACTGGATTGTGCTCAAAAAAGTGTCTCCATAATGTTTTTACAGAAATAAAAAAAAATGATAAATGAAAAACTTATAGCTATTTTTCATAATAGGGGAAAATCGAAAATCGCCATGTATCGATGGTACCATTGAAGATATCGTGATACGGTTTTTGGCAATCGACGTTTCTCGAAGATTAATCCCATGACACCTAAGTCAATTTTCCTCTATCTGGTCTGGAAGTATGTTTTTCTTGTTAAAACACTCGAAATTGCAGCACCCTGTACATACACACCTGAATATAATAATGTAAAGTCCGACAAATACCATTTTAAAGTCACGTGATATTGGTGGCAAAAAACGTATGTCCATTGATTATGTCGTTGATATCACCTACAAAAGAGCATTTCACAAACGCGTTTCTGAAGTAGTATTGACCCAATCAGATGGGAATTTTAATACTGCAATTGTTGCGAGACTCACTCGTTGTCGCATCTGCTGTCCGTTGTAATACATTCTGAACTTGAATTGGGTACCCGTTTTCTATTTGCTTCTTTTCGAGTTGGAAAGAGGTTAATATAGTCAAAATTATTAGCTGTGTTTGTTCGTTGTATCATTTTCGATAATAACTTTGACAAACTAATTGATGACAGTGACGGATTCTATTTCAGGTAAGAATATTATGAACAATAATCAGACACCAATTTTTTTGTCAATTTTACTATCACCGCTGTTTAAGATGTATTCAACAAGGATAAAGAAAAATCACGTGACTTTAAAATGGTATTTGTTGGACTTTACATATGAGGAATACTATAAAAAGACAATAAACTTGCGAAAAATGATCTTTATTTAGCTTTAGCTTGAAAACATAAAAATTGTTTTCTGGAAGTTGTACAACGCGTGCTAACTTCAAATCGGCATACTTCGACAATACTAAATCTTTTAGCGAAATCACTGAACAAAAGCTGTTCTAATAAACCGAGTCCAGCAGATGCTCTCGGGCCCATTCTTAACAATTTCCATGTACGAGAATAGCCAGAAATTCCCGCAGGCAGTTTACGAGCAATATAAATCGCTTAGTTAAACTCAGCTAACTAAGTTATGCTAACAAGGGTGATATGTATGCGAGCGTGGACATGACCGCCAGACATAAATTGCCAGATAGGTCAAAAGTTTTTGGGGTATGACGCCCTAGGGGAAAATTAAAACAGCCACCATGCGATTTCCAGACGAAAAGTTAAGGTTTTTCCAAAAAAAAAGGCAACTCACAACACAAATTAATTCCATATTTCAAATAGGCATAATTAGTTTTACAAATTCAATAATAGATACAGTTTAATTCAATTAATCGTTATGGAAATAATCATAATCGGAGGATAAAATTTTGCTGAAATATCCATATTTCCAGGCATATAGGACGTTTTAATAATTCCATTCCAACTGGAAAATATATACACTGGAAAATAATATAAATCAAAAAACCCATTATGAATTCAAATAATTAAATCGAGAACGGGCACAAATAGTTACAACGAAATAAATTTTTGTTGCGTATAAAATGTCTAAAAAAGGCAAATAAAATAACTAGGACAGACAGATTTTTATTTTCTCGAAAAATGCAATTTGTTTTGCTAAATAAAAGCCGTTTTCATGTTTTGTATTAATTTCTTTATGAAATATTTCCAATTTAGTTATGTATTTGTATTAATTTATCATTATTGTTGCAGTAGAGTTTCTACATTATTTCGTTTGCCGGTGGAAATATCAATAAGGGTACCGACATTCGCAAGAAGATGTACTTTTGTCAACGTCGACTTGATGACATCTTAAAGTCGCAACAGACAACGTCAGTTGATGGTCAGTTTTTTCAGACCTCGCATAGTCGTCCTCTGGACGTTTTTCAATGCCAAAAATTGTTGAAAAGCAGACTATTTCAAAGGAAAATTAGCGAAAACTTGTGAAATCAAACAACGCCCTCAATGTGTTTTTATTGTTTTTAATTCGACTAACTTTACCTTGAAAAATATGACAGTGGACAGTGCGTCAGATTACAATTATTCCGAACCGCGTTCCGAACTGATCAAAAAATAAATTACAGATTCCTTTAATTTTTATTATACTCCAACACTTATTGAAAATTAACACTTGCTTCCTTGTTTGATACAATAAACAAAATTTAGACCAAAACCAAAACATATCAAAACAACAATAAATTATTAAACTAAGCCTAATTGCAAAACAAATTAATTGTGTTTGATGGTAGGCAAACCCTTTGTCAAAATATCTGCGGTCATATCCAACGATGGCAAATACTCCAAGGTAATAATTTTATTAGCCACCGTTTCCGAACAAAATGGTAGGTACCTAACATCTATATGTTTTGACCGAGAATGAAATATTGGATTCGCTGCCAATTTCTGGGCTGATTGATTGTCAACAAACAAGGTCAAAGAATCCAACCCTTCATTAAGCTCCCCATACAGGTTTTTCTAATATATGGCCTCTTTTGCAGCATCGCTCATTGCCATATATTCAGCCTCTGTACTGCTGAGAGCTGTACTTTTTTGCTTCAAACTTTTTCAGGAAATAGCCCCTCCTGCCAGCTTGAATATAAATCCAGTATAGGACTTTCTGTCTAATTTATTAGATCCCCAATCTGAGTCTGAATATCCCTCTAGATTGCAGCCATTTTCTGTAAAAGTCAGGCTTATGTACCTTGCCGGTATCTTAACAGCTATTTAGCACTCTTCCAATGAGTCTCTGTATAACATGTATTGAATTGGCTCAAAAAACTAACAGAGTAAGCTATATCTGGGCGTGTTAAAATTTAAATGTACATTAAGGTACCTATCAACCTCTGATATGGGAATATTGCTACTACATAAACCTCAGATTCCACATCACTTACTTCTAAGTTCAAATTTACCTCAATAGGTGTTGCTACACTTCTACAATTATCCATGTCGAATCTTTCTAAAACTTGCACAATGTAACTCTTGATCCAATTTAATTTGACCCTGTTCCCTTCTTATTCTTACCCCTAAAATCTGTTTTGCCTCCCCCAAATCTTTAATTTTAAAATAGCTATTCAAATGACCTTTAAAAACTCAATTTCAAATTTATCGTTTCCAAAAACAGAAAAATCGTCAACATATAATGCCAAAATTGTCAAAGATTAATTTTCTCTTTTAGTATAAAGACATGGCTCATATTTAGATTTAGAGTAATTTACATCAAATAAGACTTCGTCAACCCGTTTGTTCCATGCTCTACCACTCTGTTTGAGTCCATAAACAGCATTTTTCAATTTGCAAACCTTGTTCTCAAAACCTCCAATCTCAAAGCTCTCAGGCGGTCTCATGAACACATTTTCTTCAAGATAGCCATTCAAAAAAGCTGTTTTGACATCTAAGTGAAAAACATTCAAATTTAATTTCACTGATAATCCAAAAAGCATTCTAATTGTACTGTAGCTTACCACGGGTGAAAAAGTCTCGTCATAATCCAGTCCTTGTTTTTGTGTATATCCCTTTGCCACTAACCTTGCACGGTAAACATAATCACTTTCCGAATCACAACATTTCATTTTGAATACCCACTTGCATTTAACAATGGTTCCACGGCTGGGTATGTCCACTAAGTCCCAAGTGTCATTTTCCTCAAATGAATGGATTTCCTCCATCATGGCTTGTTTCCGTTGTTCTTTGTCAGGTCTTGAAAGCTTCCTTAACACTCAATGGAACATCTTCTAGGTTAATCTTACTCTTGCACATATAGGTTACATAGTCTTCTAACTACTTGTTTGATACTTTGACTCTTTCTGATCTTCTTGGGATCACAGGTTCTTGATTTTCTTACTTTAAGCTCACAAAACTCTTTTCAGTGGTTTTATTTTCCCCCACTGAATCCTTTTCTTCTTGGTTCTCTGTGTTTAAGCTGTCAACATCACTAATTATTATTCCTGTGTTCTCTTTTTCATGAATAATGACATCCCGGCTTGAAATAACTTTTTTATCAATAGAATCAAACAACCTATATCCTTTGATATTATCCCCAAAACCAACCAATATCATTTTTCTTGGTTTCTTGTCCCATTTATGTCGTTTGGGTTTTAGTATATGAACTCTCGCTACCAAAAATTCTAATATGGCTGATATCTGGTTTTTTGTTATGCCAAAGCTCATATAGTGTTTTATACTGCAGACCTCTAGCAATACACCTGTTTCTCAAATACATAGCAGTATTATTAACTGCCTCAGCCCAAAAAATCCTCGATAAATCAGCTTCGAACAACAAGCATCTGGCTTTCTCAATGACAGTTCTATTTAAACGTTCACACTTCCATTTTGTTGGGGTGTATGGGGGTTTGTCTTTTGGTGTATAATCCCCTCTTTCTTGAGAAACTGCTCAAAATCACTCCCACAAAATTCTTTTCCATTATCTGAACGTAAACATTTAAGTTTATGACCTGTTTGAGTTTCGACAAGCAGTTTAAAATCTTTGAAACAACTTAAAGCCTCATCTTTCGTTTTCAAAAAATAAACATGTGCATATCTGCTGAAGTCGTCCTCAACGAGTAGGAAATATTTGGAACCTCCTATAGAAACTTTTTCCCTCGCTTTTTCCATGGGCCCGCACAGGTCAGCATGCACCACCTAAAATGATAATTCAGCTCGTTGACCTTCATGTCTAGAAGGTAACTTTAATTGTTTTCCTTCACAACAAGTTACACAAAGTTTATTTTCACAAACATTGCCTTTCATATTGTGTAAACCTTCTATTGAATCGTGGTTTTTCATAGCTATCAAATCTTGAAAATTTAAGTGTGCTAATCTGCGATGCCATACTTCTTTTGAAACTGTCAGGTTTTAAACTGCATCAGCTGATTTCTCACACATTTCACTTTCTTGTGATAAGCACCTTTTCAGCTTATAAGCATTTTCAGTAAACTGAGCAACAGCAATAACATTTCCGTGAATGCTAATGACCTTGCAATTTTTCTCACTAAAATAGACTTTGTTTCCATTTTTGATGATTTGGCCAATAGATAACAAATTAGTTGTCACTCCTGGAACAAATAGAGCATTTTTGATCTCTATATCATGCGCCTGCCCATCTACAATGGTTGCAAGTTGTATATTTCCTGTACCCATCACTGGTAGTTTTGTTTGATCAGCTATAGTAATTTCCCTTGGTTCAACCACATCTTGAAAATCACTTATCCATTCTTTTTTACATGTTATATGATGGCTTGTCCCAGAATCTATGTACCAATCACTGTTGCTGAATTCTCCGCTCATAAAGACTGCACTAAGAGCACAGACATTTTTACTTTGTCGCTCTGGCTTGAATTATCATCTGAGTTGCCCATGCTGCCTTTGGGACATTTATTCATGTAGTGACCAAACTTTTTACATCGGTAGCACTGGATATTCTGCAACTTGGAGCTGTCGTGTTTCCGCTGATCCTTTTTCCCATAATTAGGCTTTCCAACAACAAATGCTGAAGCTGTTGATTTATGAGCACCTTCCTGAGATATATCTAGTAACTCAATTTGAATATTCTCCGTTGGGATAGCAATCCCACTATGCTCAATTGCCATAATCATAGGAGTAAACTGCAATGAGCCTATCCATTTCTCATCAATGGAAAATCCTGTTTTCTTTAATTTCTGTGCTGTTTCAATAACTTGTGAACTAGTGTCACATAGGACTCCATATTCTCACAATTATCCAATCGTAAAGATATTAAGGCTCGTAATAAATAGATCTTACGTGTAAAGCCTGTATCTGCATACATTGTTTTCAACGTTTCCCATCATCTGTGCTGTCTCGAACATGAACAAACAATGAAGGATCAATTGTAAGCACCAACTTTGCCAGTGCCTTGTTTTGGAGAGTAGTGTCGATTTCTTCGTCACTTAAACACTTCTCCAAATCTTCTAGAATTAAAAAATTATCCACAGCGAAACTCCACTCATCATAGTTGTCTCGCACAGACAATTTGGGCACACCAGACAAAAAGTTCATTGCCATTTCGGTCCACACACTTCCAGAGCAATAAAACAATTGTTTTTTACTGATTACGAAGTTCACTACACAATCCACGAGTGGAAAAGGTCCTGGGCCAATAACCTGTTGAAAAGCAGACTATTTCAAAGGAAAATTAGCGAAAACTTGTAAAATCAAAAGTAAAAATTAAACAACGCACTCAATAAAGAGATATTGGAAGTCAAATGAAGGTAGTCAATAATAAAAGCGATGCTATTTTTACATTTGCGCATGCGTAGATGTATTTTTTAAATACGGCATCCTTTACTAAAATACTGCCTTCCTATATTAGAGAACGGATTCTTCCTGTCCCTATTTTGCCTTTATTTAACCTTCCGGAGATCGCGCGCGGACTATCTTACTTTGCAGTTAATTTCAAAAATCGACCAACCACGGCGCTGCAATCTTCAGTATCTCTTCTATCCCGGGTTCTCCTAGAGTCAGTGCTCACTTGTGCGTTGTTGTGTGCGTTTCTTACCAAATAATAATAGCCAATGCGGACTATGAGTACGCCCGCGAGTGTTCAGTTTCAATATTTTTATGTATGTTTGTCTTCCGTGATAACTGTATCGTATACACCAAAGAAGGAAAAAAACGTGCTGCTTTTATCAAGCATGCATTTTGACGATGAGATAGATGCTTCTACGAGTAAACCAGATATGATAATGGATTAAAATTCATCCAAAGGAGGTGTTGACTGTGTGGACAAGCTATGTGCTACTTATAACTGTGCACGAAACACAAGAAGATGGCCCATGGATGTTTTTTATTCGCCACTCAACGTATCGGGTATAAACTCTTTTGTGGTTTAATCAAAGAGCAATGATAGTGAGATACGACGAAGAAAGTTTTTACGATCTTTGTCATTCCAAATTCCAATTAGTGGAGGGCTATATTCGCCGTCGAGTGACGCAAACTATTCCCAAGACTACGCAGTTGAGAATAAGAGAAATTTTTGGATTGGAAACTCCTGCACCTGAGCCCCTACCAGCAGGACAACGTGGACGTTGCTCATACTGCGATAGAAAAAAAATAGACCTTCTCGTTTTTTTTTGCATGGAATGCCACAAATGTGTTTGTTTAGAGCATTCACTTGTTATTTGTCATGAATTTCGCTCACAATGAGGATGAATGCAACAGGTGCGGAGGAACAGGATACTGGGCGGTAAAATGTAGAAGAATAAATTATGTTATTGCTCAGGACTCTGCTCCATCTCTCCCCCAGAGCGATGACGAATTCGCTTTTTTGGGCTTGGTAAAAGCTGGTAGGAGTGCTAGTCCATGCCATACCATCATTTCTATGGATGGCATTCTAGTAAAAGTCAAAATTGATACTGGAGCAGATGTAACCGTAATAAAAAGCGACAGTTTGTCAAATTTGAAAAATATCAAACTTGTTGATTTACAGAAAATCCTAATATCTGCCACTGAAAATAAAATCGAGGTTTCAGGCAACTTTAAACCGTTCATTGCATGGCAAAATCAATGTTACGTAGGCCATATTTATATTGCAAATAATTTGCATGAAAATTTACTAGGAAGGGACGCTGTAGAATCACTACTAAAGATGTAAGCTTGGACAAATGCGGTCTCTAACACGAATGCTATCAGTAAGGAGTTCCCAACCATATTCGAATGCATCGGAGATGTAGGAGAAACGTATCACATAACTTTAAAAGAAGAAACGAAGCCATTTGCAATTTATACGCCACGTAGAATTCCTATACATTTGCGAGAAGCTACGAAAGAACATTTGAACATCTTAGAAAGCCGATAAATAATCTACTAACTAAGGTTAAAGAGACAACCCCTTGGTGTGCACCAGAGGTGGTAGTGCCCAAAAAAGATGGCACTGTCAGAACATGCGTAGTTCTCAATAAAAATGTGGAACGAGAAAGATTAGTATTACCGGATGTTGAAGAAGCATTGTCCCAAAATGAGTATTTTAGCAAGCTAAACGTCACATCTGGATTCTATCACATTCCACTGGATAAAGAATCGCAACTGATAACAACATTTATAACGCCATTTAATCGCTATGCATTTAAACGCTTGCCAATGGAAATCACTTCGGCAACAGAAAGATTTTAAAGACAAATGTTAGAGATTTTGGAAGGACTAAAGGGAGTAGTCAATGTAGCAGATGACACATTAGTATTTGGTAAGAACAATGATGAACACGACTCTCGTTTGAAGGCCATGCTAACACGTTTCTAAGAAATAGTATATTTCCTAACTAGTGCGGAAAGTTCCACTTTTCCGCACGCGATTGCAGCGGAGTGCGGAAAAGAGACTTTCCGCATGAGTTAGGAACAATATTTTTTCTACGAGATGGAAGTTAATATTTGTTCCTATATATTTACCAATTTAATACATTTTTTTTTACTTTTCCATACCTGTACCTGTTGTATACCTGTATACCTGTAAGTATCTGTATACCGTATACCTAAAAATTTTAGGTATTCTACTTTTCCGCACTCCAACCCCCCAACGCTATAAGCAGAGTTAGAAAACTGATGGACTGCATACAGATAAACACTAAATTCCTTCCAGGATTAGCCGAAATGTCCGACCCCATAAAACAACTGTTACGAAAAAAACAACGAATTTATGTGGGCAGAGCATATAATTCTAAAATGCAAAGACCCAAACTTAGAACTGTTAAGTTATAGAACAGCAAAACTAGAAGTGGATTTTCACCAGCAGAACTGATCATGGGAAGGAAACCTAGGAATTCAATTCCAGCTAACAAAGATAGATTTATCCCTAAGTGGAACTACATAAACGACTTCAAAGAAGTCAGAAGCAACGAAAAAAAAGTTCAAACATTCAATTTTAATAAGCGACATAAGTAAGATCAAATTTTATCTTGAAAAATAACAAGTTTGGATATCCGATGAAAATGTTTGGGAAAATAATGTTGGACCTGAACCTGGAACATATACATTATCGCCGCAGAAAATAACGTCATAAGGCGAAACAGAAGCCAAGTTATAGAAGTAACTTCAGAAGCGACTTGAGCCGGCAACGCCGCTCTAGAGTCGGGATAGCAGCCCTCGGCGCAAGGACCCAGCAGTTGATATCAGGTAAGCGTACCACAGGCTGCTACAACGGATACCCTGTATTTAATTCTTATGGTTTCCGCAACGAAATTGCACTACAACAGACGAAAATTAATGCATGTCCACGTAATCGCGGACGAAATTTAGAAAAACAAACTCGTCGCTAGCTACCAGTAAGCAGTACCGGGTCAGCCTTGAATCAAGCTCCTCCGCCATCCGCATCGCATAACTTTATCGGAACTATTCGACATTCACTATTGTGTGTAAAATTTTATGTTTTTGTTACCGAACTGTAAGTAATAAATAAATATTGATTAGATATACTTTATTTATTAAGTTACAAGGTTTTAAATATTTGAGTTATGATCTCCAAAAAATATGATTTTCTTTTTAAATGATAATTTCCTATCTATAATCAACTGGCTAGGATATATTTATATGCTGTCCAACAATAATAACTGCATCAATAAATCAAAACATCTAGAGAACGTATTTATTTTTAAACATCATTATCAACTATTATTTGATTGCTAATTCATTTTCCAATACGTTGCACAATATGTTGCACTATCAATATAATAGACAATTTTTTTCGGAAAGTATTTACTCTTATGATTTGACAAAATTATCTTTATTTGACAGGATCATAAGGAGGAAAACGGTTTAAATACAAAAGCACCTTTGGCAAAATTGAGATTATTTGCTGGAGCAAAAAATTGGTAAGTGAAATTCACTTAATTAATGCCTCTATCGGGTACCCAAGAGCACAATATTTTTCTATTTTTAGAATAACTCACTCGTTAATCATAATGACTTCCTACAAAAACATGGAACAAATCTTGCAAAATATCAACAGAAATTATATCCAACTGAAGACAGAAGAGGTCAAACATAACAACGAGATTTTAAAATCGACGCTTGAAAGAATGATCGAAATAATGAAAGCTTTAGACCCTCTATTCGAAATCATTTACCAGAAGCCATTTTTCGGAGGAAGCTTCTATGACGATCTTAAAGTTGGAAAACCCGACGAGTTTAAAATAGACCTTGTAATGGTTTTCTCGAAAATTGTTTGTCAGAAACACAAAACTAAGAAATGTGGCTGTGTCGTTGCGAAGCCCAGCAATAAACCGGGATTTTTTTGGTTTAAAGTAAACGAGAATTTTTATCAACCTTTAAATAAATTTATTGTTGATGAATATATGCGAACAGACTTGATACTGTTTTGGATGCAAAGTTTAGTAACTAGGGCCTTAAACCTAATTCGTTCTGAATGTTCCTCCTTGTACAAAGCCGATGTGGAATATAAACCACCGGGTCACTTTTCGCAATCAGTATCAGCCATAAAGCTGCGGCTATATGGAAAATTTGGACACATGAATGTAGACTTGGTACCTGCATTTAAATTTGGTCCTGATTCTTGGCCTGAACAAGGCTTCAGGCCCAATCCAAGTGATAAAGAACATGATTTTTTTATTGTTCCAGAAAAGACAAGTAGTGAGCGTTATTGGAGAGCTTCGTTTCCATGTCAAGAAAGAGAGTTGTTAAATAACAAACAACGATTGAAGCCAGCCCTTAGATTGTTGAAGAAAATGCGGAACAATTTGGATCATCAAATATCTAGCTACGCTCTCAAAACTATCGTTCTACTAGAATTAGATAGTGGGTGGTTCAATTGGGAGGATACTCTTGCTGACACATTCATGAAACTTTTGAAAAAGTATAGGGACTGTTTAAATGAAAAGAAAATTCCATATTACTGGAACAAACGCAATAATATGTTAGATTGTACTAATGATGAAACTTTGACAAATCATTACAATGAAATTGCAAAAAAAATTAGGAAAATCGACAGGGAGTACATGGATGATCCGTTTGTAATTGCTAAAGTTATTCTAAGGGAAGGCTCAGAGGAATATAAAGAATTTCGAAGAAAGTATGGAAACGATGTGATGGAAGATGAAAGCACCACCGATTCAGAAGGGGACGATTTGCCCTCGTATGACCGCGATAGGTTTAGTTTTTCTGATTCATCTTCATCCGATGATCTAAACATGCGGAGTTCTTATAGTGGCTCTAATGGAAGGTCTGGTATGAATCAGGCAACTAGTAGCTCTGATGGTGGGTTGACAACAGGACTGGCTTTGTTAGGAGTTGGGGCAGCAGCCGTGGTAGCTTTGGGTGTATTCGGTGCATTGAGGAACAACAATAGAAGGAATGATTAGATATTACCATTTAAACTGTTCAAGATACAATTATTTTCAATGTATACTACTTAACCCACAATAAATGGATGTTTCAATATTTTGTCAACTTGATTGCTCAAAACATTAGTTTAGAGCTTCAAACCCAGAAATAAATTCCAAGATTCCAAGGATCTAGTTCATTATACTCAAAATTTAGCTGTCTAGCGTCTCGTCCTTCAAACTCGAGTTTGGTTCTCATAAAAGGGCATCGCCAGACCAAATATTCCTGGTAATTTTTGATAATTTTTTCATTTGAACCTGAACCATTCAGAACCCTCTTTTGAGTCCACAAATCATCTGGTTCTAAAAGTGCTTGCAAAGTTAGTTTGTCGATGATGACAAAGGGTTCGCGATTGTGACTAGAAACTCATAATATAATTTTTGAGGCCGCACAGGCACAGAAATTATAAAAATTCTAGAGAACAAAGGCGTTGTCTGTGAATAAGCCAGAGACACTCATACATTGTAGTATAATCAATATTGATAATGATTTCATTTTCGGGAAATGCCAATCTTATCAATTAATCAATACTCTTTGCAACAGTGAGATCATGTATAAATCGTATAATTTGCGCTGTTTTTGTTTAAATTAAAACCCCACAGTATCTATGAATTTTCAAATAAGTGTTTGGTAAGTGAACAAAAAAGCAATAGTTTATTAACAATTTTCATTATTGTTATTAAAATAAGATGTTCCAATTTTCCGCCATATAGTAACTATACATACCTACATATTTATCTGCATGTTTTTGAGCTGTAAATTTCAATAAGAACACTAGTAGTTGTGTAAAATTTTTTCTCTACGAGCGTGCATTTTCTCAGTTTTTCTGTCTCAATTTTTGTCTATTGCCGGCTCTTGAATTTTCGTTTTCTTTTATAAATTTCTCCTAATGAAAAAAAACTTAAGAGCTTGGAATAAAAATGAGATAGGTTCATTGTGTACCAATTTTTTCTCAATTTCTCTTGAACTCCTCTTTTTTTATATTTCTCAATTTTTCCCGCCCAATTTTTGTTTATTCCCGGCTTTTGAATTTGTCGAAATAGTAAATATATTACGTATAGGGAGTCCGGAAAGCCCTCTTTTTTTGGACGAGTAGACAAAATTCCAAGGCCAGTCCTGGAAGTTAGCAAATCCGAAGAAACAATTTCCAGGCGTATTACGACCGGTGTGATGTTAGCATGCCGCTCCGAGCACGCCAAAGTGTGAAGTTAGAAGTTAGGTGTTTCACGTTCAAATTTGGAAGGATGCTTCTTCAAGGGATGCTTTACCATCCCTCAAAAGGAAAATTCCTTGCCAGCCGTCAAACTTAGAGAAATCATCCCTTGTATGTAAAAATATTGGAAATTTCATATTTTCTTATTTTTTCTACAGGCACCTAGATGGTGTTTCACGTTCAAATTTGGAAGGATGCTTGTTCGAGGGATGCTTCATCATCCCTCAAAAGGAAAATTCCTTGCAAGCCGTCATACTTAGGAAAATCATTCCTTGTATGTGAAAATATTGAAAATTTCATATTTTCCTATTTTTTCTACAGACAACTAGATGGTGTTTCACGTTCAAATTTGGAAGGATGCTTGTTCGAGGGCTGCTTTATCATCCCTCGAAAGGAAAATTCCTTGCCAGCCGTCAAACTTAGGAAAATCATCCCTTGTATGTAAAAATATTGAAAATTTCATATTTTATTATTTTTTCTACAGGCACCTAGATGGTGTTTCACGTTCAAATTTGGAAGGAGGCTTGTTCAAGGGATTCTTTATCATCCCTCAAAAGGAAAATTCCTTGCCAGCCATCAAACTTGGGAAAATTCTTGGAAAATCATCCCTTGTTTTATATTGAAAATTTCATATTTTTCTATATTTTTTTTCAGACACCTAGATGTAATGTAATAATACATTTTTTCTAATTTTGACATTTAAAGTGACACTTTTCAAAACTCGTTGACGTTATCAAATGTCTTACTTTTCATCACCAGTTACGAAAAGTAAAATTTTTCGCAACTGGTGATGAAAAGTAAATTTCACCATCAGTTGCGAAAAATACAGAAATAAAATGTGTGATAATTTTAACGCTAAACTACTTGAAGTATTGTTATTATATTCTTCGTAGGTACATATGGAAATTAAATTTGACCATGAACTAAATTTGACATAGGGCCAAATCATATTTGCCTTTTGACTTCTAAGGAATAATTTATTGTAGATAAAGAAGATTGAGCCGACTCCTCAATGTCACTCGGTACGTCGCTTCCTGAATTGATGGACATTAGAATCTAATAATAATTATTCTTTTACCCTATGAAGTTTGAGTGGTTTATATAAGAACAATATTAGAGAATTATGGCACTTTCCAAATAGTGATCGATTTTATTACTGATCGGCCTTATTTAATTACTGACAGTCACTATTTATTATGAATAAAAAAAATTATGGCACAACATGTTAAATTGGCACTATTGTGACCATTTTTTCGAGTCAGTGTCTTATTGTTTACTCAATTGTAATGGAAGAAATGTTAGAAGCTGCCATTCTAGGGGGTGCAAATGATGTTTTTCGGTTTTATCCACCCACAAAACACAAACAAAAAAATATAAACAAATTATGTGAGGTTAGAATCTGAAAAATTCCTGGACAACTGACATTTGATTCAGATTTGCGCATGTCTCAAAAAATAGTGGAATAAATACTGCCTTTCACTATCCATTCACAAATAAGGATGATCCTTATCTTATTACTGACCGCCACTATTTTTAGTCACAAATACGCATGCGTAGGTGTCAATAATGTCAAAATAAGAACGTTTATATTAGTGACCGTCGCTATTTGAAGGTGCCATAATTCTCTATTAAATATTTTTTTTTACTTTTTCAAAAATTAGAGACGCAGACTTGACACCTCTATACTTGACACTATTTCTTCTGTAGCAACGGAAAACGAAATACTTAACAAATAAACATCTCTGAACTCACCTGACGCTTGACAATTAGACATAATCATTCGAAGTATGTTTTTTATATTTTTAACTTGAATTAAACAGGATCACATGGTCAAAATTAGAAAAAATATTGTGTGAAACACGTTGGGAAACACTATTTTTCGTAACTCTCTTCCTTTTGCGGAACTCGCTTCGCTCGTTCCGCAGAAATCTGTTCGTTACGAAAAATAGTGCTTTTCCCAACTGGTTGCACAAATAACTATTCAGTATTTTTCACACAAGCGACGATTTTTCTAAGTTCGACGGCTTGCAAGGAATTTTTCTTTTGAGGGATGATAAGGCATCCCTTAAACAAGCATCTCTTCAAATTTGCACGTGAAACATCATCTAGGTGTCTGAAGAAAAAATTGAGAAAATATGGAATTTTCAATATTTTTACATACAATGGATGATTTTCCTAAGTTTGACGGCTGGCAAGGAACTTTTCTTTTGAGGCATGATAAAGCATCCCTCGAACAAGCATGCTTCCAAATTTGAACGTGAAACACCATCTAGGTGTCTGAAGAAAAAATGAGAAAATATGGAATTTTCAATATTTTTACATACAAGGGATGATTTTTTTAAAATCGACGCCTGGCAAGGAATTTTCCCTTTGAGGGATGATGAGACATTCCTTGAACAAGCATCCCTCCAAATATGGACGTGAAACACCATCTTACGTGAGTGAAAGAAAAAAAAAATTGCGCCGTGCTAGAATGGCGGGCAAACTTCACACTTTGGCATGCCTGAGCGGCGTGCTAACTTTCCTTTTTGGCGTGCTCGAGCGGCGTGCTAACTTTTTACACTTTGACGTACTTACTTTACTCTTTGGCGTGCTCGAGCGGCGTGCTAACTTCACACCGGTGTATTAGGTACGTAGGTATAGGTAGGTACACTATTTTTTCGGCAACAGTTCGGAAAGTGCATACTTTCCGGACGCGTTTCATTTCCTGGCCTAGAGTGGAAAAGACATATTTTCTCAAGTGAAACGTGTTCGGAAAGTATGTAGGTACTTTCCGAACGAATGCCGAAAAAAGAAAAAGAGCCTGGAACATAGGCTCAGAATAGAAAAAACATGAATGTCTTATCTACCATTTTTTTCTCAATTTTTCTACTTTTCTTCTCTAGTTAACTCTCAATTTTTCCGTCTATTCCTGGCTTTTGAATTTGTCGAAATAGTAAAATACTATACATAAGGAGTCCGGAAAGTCCTATTTTTTCATACGAGTAGACAAGTCAGCGAGTCCGAAAAAACAATTTCCAGGCGTATTACGTAGGTAGGTACACTATTTTTCGGCAACAGTTCGGAAAGTACATACTTTCCGGACGCCTTTCATTTCCAGGCCTAGAGTGGAAAAAACATACTTTCTCAAGTGAAACGCGTCCGGAAAGTATTTATCGGTACTTTCCGAACGGTTGCCGAGAAAAGCAAATTCAAGAGCCTGGAACATAGACTCAGAATAGAAAAAACATGAATGTCTTATCTACCATTTTTTTTTCTCAATTTTCCTACTTTTCTTCTCTAGTTAATTCTCAGTTTATCGATATATCGTATCGGTAAGCCCTCCCCTATTGTAATGTGCTCGAGTCTGAACCTAAACGCTGTGCCAAAACGTCCTCTGTCCTCTACCCCTCTGTCTCTCCTCTAGTCTCTTATATTAATATTACTACGCCTCGAGCTCTTGAACCAAGTAGTCGGGCTACGCAGTCGGCGTTTTCTATTATTGGGCTGCCGTTCTTTTAATAATTCAAGCAGCGCCCATTTAAACATACTATGTATCGCTAGTTATGGATATACCAGCCATATCTGGTTAGTCTGTTTTTTTGAATTAGGTAAGTCATCATATTCTCAAAGTGAATCGACATTTCAGGTGTTAGATGTCCTAAATCTATCTAGTGCATCTTTCAATATTCTGTAATATTTTATATCCTGTTTTGGTGTCCCAATACTAACACTCATCTCAATTCCTATATCGATTTTCAATATCTGTGGTGTTTTTTTTGGGTTGACAATATTTCATTCTAGAAGTTCCCTCAGCCAACCAGAGATTTTCCTCTTGACTAAAACTGATTTTCTTGAAAGTTCTAGTTTAATCACTTATAGACACCTCGACAGAAGTTGATCTTATACAACTTCTGTCGTTGAGTTTTAAAATTTAGATTCCGATATTCGTTTGTTAATTAGGAACCTATACAAACATATATATCAATCATTTACCACCGATATAAAATCGGCATTTCTTTGGTTTCTGACTCATACCAATACAATTTTTTTTTTCAGATAAGTTACTATCGCCATGTCATACAAAAATATGGAAAACGTCCTACAAAAAATCAACCAAAAATATATCTCATTAAACAACGATGAAGTGAAACACAATAACGCCCGTCTAAAATCGACCCTAGAAAGCATGATATGTGAAATGAAAAAGCAAAGTGCGGTATTCAAAACCGTTTTCGATAAACCCTTTTATGGAGGAAGCTTTTACGACGATCTTAAAGTGGGCAGCCCGGACGAATTCGACCTAGATCTTCTGCTTGTATTACCCAAATCATGCGAAAAACATAAAAAGAAAAATTGCGGCTGTGTGAAACTGGAGACCAGCAATAAACCTGGATTTTTTTGGTATAAAATTGACCCCGACTATTACCCGCCATTTAAAGATTATATCGAAAATGACTATTTGCAAACCAATTTAATTTTAGATTGGGTAAAAGGGCTTGTTACCAAAGCACTAAACTCTTTAAATTCTGTAGATTTCTCTTGGGGTACTCCAAGGTACCATTCAGAATCAGGTCCAGCACTTACTCTCAAGCTCTATGGCCAGTTTGGACATTTTGACGTTGATCTTGTGCCTGCTTTCAAATTCGGCCCCGAATCTTGGCCTCAGTACGGATATAAGCCTAATTCCTCTAGAAGAAAGACAGACTTTTTTATTGTACCAAAAAAAGCTAGACTACAGAACTGCGGCGAACGATATTGGAGAGCTTCTTTTCAAGATCAGGAAAGGGAGCTTATTGAAGGTAAACAACGATTGAAGCCCGCATTGAGATTGTTGAAAAAAATGAGAAACAATTTGGGACAAGTTTCAGTATCCAGCTATGCCCTTAAAACTTTAGTATTGTGGGATCTAGACTCGGGATATCTAGATTTTAACGCTCCATTGGCCGATGTATTTATGAAACTTTTGAAGAAGTACGCGGAACATTTGCAGGCTAAATGCGTTCCTTATTACTGGAACAAAAACAACAACCTTTTGGATACAATACAACTTACCACTTTGGAAAATCATCAAAATGAAATTTCACGTAAAATCGCAAATATTGAAAGAAACTACTTGGCAGATCCGTTAGTGGTGGTGAAAATTATTTTAAAAGAAGGAACCCAGGAATATAATCTGTTTATGACAGAATATTTCCCTATAAATGCAGTTCCCTCACTGGGATTGGGCAATTTGTCTCTCTCAGATAGACATCGACCTGCTGAGAATCAAGGAGGTATCCAACAAGTGGCTAATGCAAATTACAGGTGGGGAATAGCAGGAGCTATTTTGGGAATAGGAACAGTGGCTGCAGTGAGTATATATTCGGCCATTACGAGAAACAGGAACAACCAAAACTAAACCACAAAATGTTTTAATATATTGATATTCTAAAGTAACCGAGTTTTATTTTGGTTTAGGTACTTACCCTTGTAGCTTCGTTGTATCCAATTATCACAGCAGTATACCATTGGGTCGTGCCCTCGGCCCTATAAACTTCCACTCTATACCCTAATAAAATGCTTGGTGTAGTAAGCAAGATTTTTTGTCCGTCTTGCAGTTCCGCCCACCTTTTAACGGCCAAACGAAGTTCTGGATAATCTCTTACTCCTCGTATACTGGTATCCCATTCCTTGAAAAAAAGGAAAGAAAACGGTTTAGTTTCCAAAGATTTTTGTACATTTAAACGATGAAGCGTTATTCGTTCAACTATACAATTCAATGTCGAGATTGCTAATTTGGATATTTTGTTTTTGAGTTTGATAATCTTAAATAGTTGAAGATGTAGTACGAAGAATCATTGAAAAATTATTTATCAAAGACAGACCGTTTTTTAAAAAGTAATGTGTTTTATTGGAGAAAATGCCACCATGAAGGAAACTGATAATTAATGGAAAAAAATCCAATATTTTATATTACATGTAAGTAGGTACCTACATCAAAGTAATTAGGAAGTACCGTTACGAAAATAGACCAAAAATTTACTTAGATACAGTTTTGACTTCTTAAAAATGTTGGTAGAGTGAAGAAGTATTTGCCATTATTCGCGATGGTGGAAAAGGTAATTTGGTCAATGGAGCCGATCTTCTACTACTGGGTGACTTCCATGGTCAAATGAATTAGCAAAACTTCGTTAAGTCGCTAACAGCAGACTCTTATAGCAAATATTCCGCCATGAAGGAAACTGATAAGTAATGGAAAAACCCAATATTTTATATTTCATGTATAATAAGTAGGTACCTACATCAAAGTAATTAGGAAGTACCGTAACGAAAATAGACCAAAAATAATTTACTTAGATACAGTTTGGACTTCTTAACAATGTTGGTAGAGTGAAGAAGTATTTGCCATTTTTCGCGATGGTGGAAAAGGTAATTTGGTCAATGGAGCTGATCTTCTACTACTGGGTGACTTCCATGGTCAAATGAATTAGCAAAACTTCGTTAAGTCGATAACAGCAGACTCTTATAGCAAATATTCCGGATAATTCTGTCATTGTTTTTAGGCTCCTTGCCATTCAGCACTAGAAATCCCAGCAAGATTCTCATCCAGAAAAGATTTGATGGACTAAAAACACTATTCTGTTAGAGCCATCCACCAGAAAGTTTAAACTCTATGAACTTGTATGTTGAAAAAAAAAAAAAAAACTTGTATGTTTCCACAATCCAAGAAACGATGACAAGAACTATAAAATTTCCAAGTCTTAAGGGAAGTTTCGAGATTTCTCATATACTAGGTTCAACTTCCTTTCTTTTGATGTAATTCTTGGAAAATCTTTCCAGAATAGATTAAAGATTTCTGGTTAGAGGCAATTCAAAGTGCTGGATCGATGTACTTCTCATCATGAAGTTCTTAGCAAAAATCTTGGAGGATGGCAAGGATTTCGTCTTTATTTGTTGTAGTTACGATTCCATCTCTGTTTTTCGTTTCAGACATATTTGTGTTCTAGTGGATGTGTGTTTTTCCAATTCGATAAATCTATTCTATCATCATGGTCAATTGACTTACTATTCTATAGAAGTTTGCAAAAAGCTTGTGCGTCTTTTCCTCCAGTGTCTTCAGATCTGCTGTACTTTGTTTTTGGTTGAGTGTCTTCTTCTTTTTTGTAGGTAATTATTGTATTCCTTGTTACAAACTACTGTCACTTCTACTACTAAATTCATCAATCAGCAACCCGGTTTGATGCTTTCTGAAAGGAGATCGATGTCATTTAAATAGTGTTGCTCCGTTTTTTGATGATTGTTTTCTTGTAGAATGTATTCATGTAACGTGTTTCTAACGCCCATGCTATGATTGCCCACCACTGTTTTGAAGTCAACTTTCTTCTTGTCAACTGTACCTACTCGGATCTTGTTCAAGTTCTTCCGCTTTTTCCAGTATCCTATGACTTTGCTCTTGATATTAACTTATTTCTGATAGAAGATCTCGGATTTCAAGTTAGTTGTTGTCGGCGTTTTCTTCTCACTTCACTCAGTCACACATTGTACAACCAATATCGTATTTTTAGAACTTCGACACGCAAAAACTCCATTATATCGGTTATCACACTCTGTCTTTGTTACGTGACTTTCTGGTATTTCCGTTGTATTGATGAATTATTCAATTTCGCTTTTGTGTTGTCTGATGTCCTTATTATTTTTTGTGTCGTCTCCGCCAACAACTTGTAATTACAGAAACGTCTCGAATTGGAAAACAATAAATAAATGCCTCTTTGGAAATTTGCGTAAATTGAAAGGCCGATGGCAACCTCCACCCCCTAGTTAAGTTGTCTTTCAATAATTTGAGCTTCTTTGTTTATGGCGACAGTTGGAACAATTTTGAATGTTGTTTCATTAAATTTTAACGTGTTACTGGTAAGAATCAAGAAACGAAACATGCTCCTTTTTTAAATGAATAATAACGGCTGGTAGCATGCAGAAAGCAATACAAAATTATTGATTGTTCGAGTTTCTGTTTCGCCTCATATTCATGTAATTAAACAAAACTATTCTTGCATTCAGTCCATGTAGTTTTGAAAGGTTTATTGGTACTTTCGAATGCAATTGGTAGGGAAGGGAAATAAATCATGAGATTTTGACAATAATGTGCATCATCAGCCTTCCTTTCATGTTCTTTATTTAGTATAGGTCAGTTTTGTAGGGTATTTCTAAAGTGTGTCATCAAAAAGGTCTAGCAAGATTAAAAATATTTATTCGCAGGATGTTCTCTCATGACTACACTACATACCTAATATTCTCAACAAGAAATAAAAATTAGGAGGTGCAAATTGGTGGTGTACGAATTCTCATTCTAGAATGGGCAACTTTGCTTTCAAGACTCTAAGTGCGGTTCTTGAAACAACAGTATTTACCTACTATGAGTCATATTAGAATTTATTTACTGTTATATTGGGTCCCCTCTTAGTTTCATTAACAAAGTTGTTAGGAATTTACATTACAGTGAACAAGGACAAGTAAAAATTGAATTACTCACTTGATACGGTTTCAGGTTCTTGTATTCCTTGAACCCCAATTCTCTATCCAAAAGAAATTCTACAGGTTGAAGATTGCTTGGAATATCTAAGTTGGACACCAGAGGCATGAAGGTCTAGAAAACAAATCATCATATTAGTTTCTTAAATTTATTCGAATGGTTTTCAAGCATGTTTCAATGGAATTATTGTTCAATTGACTTAAACTAACATATTTATGTCGCCATTCTTATCCATATTTGGCCTTTGAATAAAATCCATCAACCTCGACCCTCATCAACAACTATTCAATACAATTACCCACTTACGACATACAGGCGCCATTAAAGAAAAAAAAAAGCAAACACACAAATCAAAGAGTAAAAAAGAGAAAGTCAAACTATTTCCAAACGTGTTGTATTTACTATTATTACAGTTGGATTGTATAATTTATTGACTTTAATATTACAAGCCGGCGATTTCTCCGGGGCGTTTAATTTAGTGCACATCGGTGAGTCAACAGCCGCTTCTTTCTTAAAAGATGGCGTGTCGACCGAATGCAAAATGACGAAACATCACGAATTAAATTAGCACTGAACTACAAAGCAGAATGGAATTGTTATTAATGTATATGATATTATTGCACCGTCATTATTTATTCTTGTTTTGTCAGTGTTGACTAATGGTGTTATTGGCCCCTCGAGCTACCAATTTTAGACTTAGTTTATGACTCATTTGAATAATGGTATATTTAGTAATACAATTCGCATTTTTAAATAGATATTAATGTTTTTTCTTCTGTTTTATTTAATCTTGTGAATGGTCAAATTCAGCAGATTATCACAATTCTGCCTTTTTAATGATCCAATGACAAAATTCAATACAAATTCCATAGAAGCAGATGAGTATGGAGACTCAAGACTTCAAGACTCACAAGACTTTGCTCACACTCTTCAATAGTCACAACGGCTAAGTTCTTATCATTCTTTGTTTGGTGTGTAGAGAGCAGTTTTCGAAGAATCACTTCTTAGGGCCGGTTCGACAATTCAGGTATATATACCTAGTATAGGCTATACCTAGAATAAAAATTCATTATTGGGTTCGACAATTGCCGTATAACGATATTCGGAGAATAAATTAGGGTAAATATAAGTTATCCGGCCGTCCTCTACCGTATATACTCGGAATAAAGTTATACTGTCTTTCTATCGGTCGGGGCTGGGTTTGATTATCTGTGCTGATTGATAATCAGCTGTTAGTGTTTGTCGGGTTTTCCGTTTGTCAACGTGCATGATAACTAATAAGCTAATAACCTAAAAACTATTTTTTCTACAAACGTGTTAAAAATGCAATTTTTAACACCCCCTCGAAGCATTAAAAATGTTACTTTATTGCACTAGTGTTAAAAGTCTTTAAGGCACTAGTGTTAAAAATGAAACATCAAAATTTGAAAGCAAACGTCAAAAAAAATTTGTATTTTTAATTATTTACATTAATATTAATGGTAAAATTTGTACAACTGAGGAAGCTCCATCGGCCGCCTCCTCTATATTTTTCAAGAAATTGATGCAACCCTCTTTTTCTTGTGTATTTGTTGCATTTTTAGCAAAAAGCTTACTGACCACGATAGACCATACGACAGACTTTCAAGAAACTGACGAGACATTTCATTACCTGTAAAACAAGGTGCTGGTTGTTTGAATTTTTTGACAAATATCAAATTCAATAATTTTACGTAGGAAAGATGCTTCCAATTTATTATTCATTTAAGAATCCAATTTGTCACTGGTTATTGCTTGTTATTGCCGTTTGTAGAAAAAATATTGTATGATATTTGTGTTAAAAGTATTTTTAAGGCACTTATGTGAATTGCAGAATTCGCTTCGCTCATTCTGCAAACTTTCACATGCGTGCCTTAAAAATGTACTTTTAACACTTATATCATAAATAACTATTAAATTTTAGAATTGGTAATCGTTCTTTACTTTTTGTGTTCTGTTTTGTGGAAAAAAAAATAGAATGGATCTTTTTCAAGTAAATATTTTTGAATCAGACGACGAGGAGCTTGATAAAGAACTTGTATTAATCCGAAGACCAAGAAATTTCAAAGCAAGTCATCATATTTTTTTTCTGAGAAAATCCAAAAAACCTGGTTTATGTTAATTAATTATTCTATACCTGAGCTTGAAAGGGTGTACTTGGGTTTACAATTGAATACCTAAAATGACCATAATACTAATACAAATTATACAAAATTCCAAAATATAAGTGATGTCTTTCCATAGTGCAAACACGACGCAAACACAAATAAATTAATATAAACAAGAACAAAAAAGGTAGGTTCAGTTCACAACTCATTTCTTAAACCCTTGCTATTTTACCGGCATCTGTCAAAAAAATGGTTGCCTCGAGTAACTAACTTCAGGTTTCTCGGATAATCTCGGAATAACTATACGGCTCTTGCAAAATCATTGTCGAACCGGCGGCCAGATATACCCGGGATAAATCAAGGTATAAGATATTCGGGGTATTACAATACTGAGTTTTATACTGTCATTGTCGAATCGGCCCTTAGAGAATAATAGTTTATTTCTTTTATTAAATATGAGGGAAGTTCCTGGGGAAATATTCACTGAATTGATGACTAATATCGACATAATCGGGAATAAGAGAATATTTACCTACTATCAGAAGTATTTGTGGACTTTGAGAAAATTTTTGATTCAGTCCAGCATACCTCTATGTTAAAGGCTCTTAGAGCGCGTAGTATTGACCATAGGTGAACAACCCTTCACCAGAATAATTATACAATGCAACAGCTGCAGTCAGAATGTATTATGGTGACACCAACAAATTCCCCTTGGAGAAAGGTATTAGACATGGACACAATCGTCACAATCTCTCCTAAACCATTCACTTCCTAGTAACAAAGCTCCATGAAGAACAACAATTCGAAAAATATCGGAGTAGACATCAATGGAGAGTATCTAAAAAAGGGTTGCAGACGACATAGTCCTTATTGCAGATAGGGTAGATCATGCATAATGCATCATGCATGTCAGCTTCTCCAGAACCTCCAAAGTTCTTGAGTTGGCCTTAAGATCAATTTATCCAAAACACAATTCATGACCAACCTTGTACTGGCCAAAAACATTTCAACGTATGGCAAGCAAATAGAACAAGTTGATTTCTATAAATATTTAGGCCACGAGATTAAACTAGGAAGAGAGAACCAGACTACAGAATTGAAAAGGCGAATAGGATTGACATGGGCAGCCTACGGAAAACTGAGAGATGTTTTTAAGTCAGATATTCTCATGTGTTTAAATGAAAAGGAAGGTCTTTGATCAATGTGTGTTTCCAGTTCTAACATTGACTCTAACCAGAAAAGTTGTAAACAAAATCCAAGTGACCCAGATGGCAATGGAGAGATCAATGTTGAATATATCACTCAAGGACAAAGTCCAAATCACACATACACCAGTGAAAAAACCGGGGCTACGGGAGCAGTTGAAAGAATTGCAAGCGCTGAAATCATTTCAGTGAAATGGAACTGGGCATGTTGCCAGAGTTGAGCGGGGTTCTCACTAGGCCATTTCATAGATCAATATCATTGAATCTATGCCATTGAAGTAAAATAGACTAATGTGAACATCCATTCAATGATATTGCTTAATGATTTTGTGTTTCAATCAAATTGGAAGGCATTTCTACTTTTAATGGATCAACGGGATTGATTCAATTAAATTGAACGGTAATTGACCATGAGAATGACCGTGTTCAGCCGCATTGAACTGCCGGTGTGTCTATTTTGACAATTTTGAGGTTAGAATCAAAACCGAACCGCTCGTTACATTTAAAATTTTTGTGAGATAGTGTTTTTGGGCAGTAGGTACAGTGCACCCCAAGACGGAAAAGAATCTCCAGTAGCTAAATATCTTAAAACTACTTGTAATTTAAGTCTTGCTGAAAAAGCGTCCCTTAATGGAGGATTTTTTTTCTGTATCAAGGGTGACACTTTCTGTAGAAGTTCTTCAATTTTCTCTTCGGTCATTCTTGAGTGGTTCCTATAAGCATCCTGGTCACCTGTTCCCCATTATTCATCAGCTTCACAGAAGCACCTTCATATATACGTTGTTTTATCCATGGTCTAACCCACCATCGACGAAGTTTTCTATTTTTTCTGTTTTTTATCGCGGTTTTTAAATACTCACAGAAAATAGGAACACCGGCACTCAGAATTTTCCTCTTTGCAGCCATTTTTAAAACACACTAGATCTTCAATGGGATTGGAAAATGTGAACAAATTTTCCATTCCATTCTATGTTCAATCCTATAGATTCAATAATACTGATCCATGAAATGGCTTAGTGAGAACCCGGCTTTAGAGAGGTCAGATGGACTAGTAAAATACTAGAATAGAATAGAGTAAATACAGGGTGGCCAATTGAAAACGAAACAGAGGTGATTTTGGGCTTCCCGAGACATTTAAGAAAAAACCCTCGTACCCGTCGATTTTTGATTTAAGGGGGAACCATTTTTTTGGTGTTTTCATCCCCTGGGGAGCAAAGCCCTAGCGGGGGTGACATGGGCCCCCAAAATTTTAAATGGAATGAGGGGTCGAGTGATACCTTATGTTGAAGCTATTTTTATGTAGATTATAACCCCCAAGTCTTACATCGCTACTATCTACCTAGCCATTACAGGAGCTAATTTAAGTTACAAAAACATGTTGGAATATTTTGTATTTAAAAAATGCTTCAAAAACAAAATCAATCAATTAAATGCCGAAAATGACCCCAGAAGAAAAAATCTAACGGGCCTAAATCTGGAGAACATGGGGGCCACTCAATATTGACGAGCCACTGCAGCATAATGTAGTGACGCACAATCTGGTTCTTGTTGGGATATATTAGTGTATGCATCTGTTGTCATTCTCTAATATCTCCACCAATTCTGGATGAATCGCATCTTCTAACCACTCTAGGTACATTTCTTCTGTTAAATTTATAGGTAAAAAAGGGGTCTATTTATTATACGGTTATCAAAAATGCTAGCCCAAACACTGAAATAATCTACATCTCCATAATGCCCTAGGACTGTATTTCGCACGTATTATACCTGCAAATAGGGTTATTATTTTCAAATAATAAACTGGCACGACATAAAATAAAGAAGGAGCATTTAGAATCTACCAGCAGGTACCAGTTAGTAAATTTGTAGGCTAATGTCAGTTTTTATGCCGATATGGAGTATTTATTATTAACTTTAGTAAGTTTTTTAAAGTAATAATGGTTTACTCGCTTGCCGAAAGGGTAGAAATCATTGAAATTTACTTCTGGAGTCAGTGCGCTAATCAATCAGCGTCACCAAGACAAGCATGTCTATCAGAAGTATGTTCTGGAGCTAGTTCAAAAATTTCGAGCAACAGGAAACCTATGTAACAAAAAACGGGTTATTGAAAACGCAGTTATAAATAGAGCCACTGAGGTAGCGGTCTTGGGACAGATTGTTCTGGATCCTACTTTAAGTACGAGACAAATGTCCACAGTTTCTGGTATTAAGCAAAGTAGCATTCAAACGATTTTAAAAAGAAACAAGTTTGATCCCTATAAAATACATCTGGTGCAGGAACTTAATGAGGACGATTTTGACCGGCGCTTGCAGTTTTGTGAAATTATGAGTGACCGAGCAACCAATTATCCGAATTTTATTTCCAATATCTGTTTTTCCGATGAATGCACCTTTTTTTTTTAAATGGGCATCGTAAATCGCCATAACTGCCGCTATTGGAACGACTCAAATCCTCGAATTTTCCATGAGGTGCACACATAACAACCTCAGAAATTGAGTGTTTGGGCTAGTATTTTTGGTAACCGTATAATAGACCCCTTATTTACCTAGATATAAATTTAACAGGAGAAATGTACCTAGAGTGATTAGAAAATGCGATTCATCCAGAATCGGTGGAGATACTAGAGAATGATAACGGATACATGGAAAACCGTCTAATATTCCAACAAGATGGTGCGCCACCCCACTATGCTGCAGTTATTCGTCAATATTTGGACCAAAGGTTTTCAGGACAATGGATTCGAAGGAGAGGAGCTATTGAGTGGCTCCGGCGTTCTCCAGATTTAAGCCCGTTAGATTTTTTCTTCTGAGGTCATTTTCAGAATTTACTTTATTGATTTTGTTTTTAAAGCATTTTTTTAAATAAAAAATTTTCAGCATGTTTTTGTAACTTTAATTAGCCTCTGTAATGGCTAGAGGTAAATAGTAGCGATATAAGACTTGGGGGTTATAATCTACATAAAAATAGCTTCAAAATAAGGTATCACTCGACCCCTCATTCCATTTAAAATTATGGGGGCCCTTGTCACCACCGCTAGGGCTTTGCCCCCCAGGGGGTGAAACCACCAAAAAAATGGTTCCCCCTCAAATCAAAAATCGACGGGTACGAGGGTTTTTTCTTAAATGTCTTGGGGAACCCAAAATCACCTCTGTTTCGTTTTCAATTGGCCACCCTGTATATTGTCAACTACTTAAGTAAATACCAATCTGTACATCAATTTTACCTAAAGTGTGTCGACGAGTCAGCATTAATTTGGTATAAATACCGCGCCGAAACCCATTATCGGCAGACTAAGGCTAGTGCAAAGTACCTTAATTGGGAAAAGCCCCTCTAGCTTAATCTCTTCCCAATGCAATCTAACTTTAATGGGAAACGCCCTTCTGGGAGTATTGAATGCAGGTCCAGTGCAAACTACCTTTATTGGGAAACGCCCTTCGGGACCTGTCTCAAATTCAGCTTCAGTCTCCAGTCACACCAAGTGTACATAATACAGAGTGGCCTAGGTAGTACATGCCTCCGTAGAAGAGACGTCATAGTATTATTTCTAGGGTAACATATTTCTCTATATTCAATACATATCTTATTGTATCGATACCTACTGTTGTGACGTCCCAGGACGAAACGTATAGGGGTTGTGACAATATATTAACCGAGGACATCCCCCAACAAGATGGTCGGAAGACATTGAGCGCATCCTGCCCAACTGGATGCAAAGTACTCAAGACCGGGGGCAGTGGAATGATTTACAGGAGGCCAGCAGTAGACTCATAACGGCTGATGATCATAATGATGCATAGTATTAGAAAGCAGAGAAGACGAGATACAACGCGGTGTGCATCAAGGATGTATTTTGTCCTTCCTTTGTTTTTAACGTACACAGTGAGGCAATCTTTCAGGAGGGCTTAGGAGAAGGAGACGAAGGATCAGAGTAAACGGCCAACAAATTAACAATTTTAGATAATATGCCGACAATACAGAAGTAGCGGCAGACAGCATTGAAGATCTGCAGAATTTTCTGCAAAGAATAAATGACTCCTGCAAACGATATGGGCTTAGTATGAATTTGAAGAAAACACAATTTATGGTTATCACAAAACAGCGAAATATAAACGCTAATTTATCAAAAGACAATACGCCAATAGAAAGAGTCCAATACTACAAATACTAACTCAAGAATTGGCTTTGCAGTAGAGACATAAACTTGCGATTAAGAACCAGAATGCTTCGATGTTATGTATCTTCAACCCTATTATATGGTGCCGAGGCTTGGACTCTCAAAGCTGCCGAAATTAAAAAAACTAGTGGCATTCAAAAGATGGTGCTATTGTTGCATGTTACGAATTTCTTATGTTGATAGAATGACAAATGTCGAGGTGCTACGCCATCTGAACAAAGAAGAAGAAACGTATAAGTTACTGAAGAAAAAGAAACTGGAATGCTTTGCACATTATTGTAGAGGTCCTAAATATTAGTTATTGCAGAATATTATGCAGGGAAAATTCAAGGTAAAAGAAGAATCTCCTGGCTAAAAAACCTCAGAGAATGGTTTGCAATGACATCGAATTAATTATTTAGAGCAGCCGTAAATAAGTTTAGGATAGCTGTGATGATAGCCAACCTCCGTTAGGATATGGCATGGCAAGACGAAGAAGAAGAAAACAGAGGATAGAGGATTACAAATCCTGAAAAATTTGTCTTACTCGGAAGATGATTCTTTGGCCTTGAAATAGTATGGAAACATTTTTGATGGTCTGAGTGTTACGAATACGCGTCATTAGTGTGACGTCAGTGACAGCCTGTATCTAAACAAACTTACAGTTTTTTCTAGTTTTCACTTTTCTCTTCATGTACTTAATGTACTATTGTTCTACCTACAAAACAGTGCTATTTAGAATAAAATACTTCTTCATGTTCTCCGAAAAATGCTGAAAAAAAGAAAGACTAATTTGACTAGATGATAAAAGTAGGAGTATTTTTAATACCTATTTAGAAGTACCAGTCGTTCTAGTGACAAAACGTATGTCGCTTCTTGACACACAAATAAAATTAGGTTAGGAATTTCCTATTTGTACATGAAATTGACGTATTAGCAATCGACGTTCGTTTTTGTTGGTAATTTTTTGTTTCATCTGATTCGTGATTGATAAATAAGGATGGGGTTATTCTAAATAGGTATTACAAATAGGTACTATATATGTCAATTGATTTTTCCTGCCTAAGAAAAATCATATAACTAAGGTACATTCAGATACCTCCATCAAACAAATATATCTAATACATAGTTATAGTCCGACAAATACCATTTTAAAGTCACGTGATATTGGTGGCAAAAAACGTATGTTCATTCCTTAGAGCAGAAAAGCGCTGTCCCACGGACATAAGGAGTAGGAACGAGCCATTCTGCTTATGAAACTAAAGTGAAGCCAAATTTTTGGCAGGTGTTTGGCACCAAGATACAGGTAAAGCATTGAATTGCCATAAGCGCCATTTTCTTGGTGCCAAAATACCTGGAAAAAAACGGCTTCATTTTCCAAATCCAGGGGGCGGATTACGAACTCTCGATTCGAACCGAAACCGCCATAGATTTCGAACGCATTCCTATGCATTCACATGGAGTGCGTTCGAAATCCATGGCGGTTTCGGTTCGAATCGAGAGTTCGTAATCCGCCCCCAGGTTACTACTCCTCTTCACCTTTACCTGCTCTAAGTCACTCTAAGATTATATCGTTGATATCACCTACAAAAAGCTACTGGTGACTGGTGGTTAATTACTATTGAATTTTAAGATATGTTCCCACTAGCATTTTACAAACGCGTTTCTGAAGTAGTATTGACCAATCAAATGGGAATTTTAATACTTGCAATTGTTGCGAGACTCACTTTTGTCGCTTCTGCTGCCCCTTATAATACATTCTGAATTTGAATTGGGTACCCGTTTTCTATCTGCTTCTTTTCGAGTTGGAAAAAGGATAATATAGTCAAAATTATTAGCCGTGTTTGTTCGTTGTATCATTTTCGAAAATAACTTTGACAAACTAATTGATGACAGTGACGGATTTTATTCATCACCGCTGTTTGAGATGTATTCAACAAGGATAGAGAAAAATCACGTGAGTTTAAAATGGTATTTGTTGGACTTTAGTTGCAAAGGATTACCCAAAAACAGTTTGATTGAAAATATTTATTTGTTAGGCGAGTGTAAGTCAAATTAGCCTGAAGTTTATTTAGATACAGCAACCATAACGTATCTCAACTCTGACGTCAGATGAAAATCCAGAAGAGCGCTGACGTTTTTAATAATAGTTATCAAAAAACATAAATCACCGAAGACACCATTGAAACTGAATCTACTGAACTAGAACACTTTTATTTGGCGCCAATGAAGAGATAGAGCGTATAGGTACAATTCATTTTTTGATTTTCTAAGTATTGTCAATGAGTTTTTCTTGAAGGAAATCCAACCGAGTGTTACTCAACAACTCGTGGCGAATGAAATCATGCGAATTAACTATACAGACTGGACCAACCTACTAGACACTTAGGGAGTAATAAGGCGAATTAGCTAGTACCCAGTCTCAGCCAATCGAGGCGGTGCTGACGAAGCCGAATATAGCCAGTATAGCCGAGCTATCTAAGATGCACGAATTTTAATAGCATGCAGTCACATGGGTATCAGTCAGCTAGTCCCATAGAAGTCTAGTAGTCGGGTTCTGTCTGAAATATCAAGGCTTCACCACGAGACATTTCAATAATGGAAGAGACGACAATCACGTAGAAGTTTTAAAAAATAGACAGTCACACTCCAAAAACTAAAATCCGGTGGGCTCGTCGGTGTCGTTCCTATTCCCCAGAATGCATTAAAATTCCATCCGAATTATTCGAGCAGCGCGAAGCCCCCTGCTTTGAATATTTTATGAGCGTGGGTCGGCCTTGGCTAAAACTGGATAAAAAAAAAAAACACAAATAAGCAGGTCAACGCGATAATTGACTTGGCGGCAATTTAAAAGTTGTTTACCAATTTTTTTTTTTTTTTAAATATAGATTTGGGCCAGTCAACCTGCTACTGTGTATTTACCTTATAATGTTTGGGTTGTGGGTTGGTTACTTATAGTAGTAATTAAACGCCTATAGTAAATTACATTAATTTATTCCAATGTTTAGTTGACTACCTATGTTTCTTTGTCCAAAATAAGGTTATGTGTGTTGTATTACTCCCTGGCATTTATAGTTTATTTTAACTAATGAGGGACAGGTGTTTTTTGTATTCAGTGGCGGCTCGTATTTAGGTATAGTATTTTTAATCTGAATTGAAACACTAAATAAACATCTAGTCGGCATACATCAAACAAATAAAGGACATGGGCGTCACATTATTTTTATTTCTTTAAATGATGATAATCAATATCAAACGACACAACTGAATAATACGTGGAATAAAACAACAAGTACATAATATATAAATTAGGATGACAATGGTTATAGAAATCGCATAGTCTAATCAGCAGGTGCACTAACATCGTTCCCGGGAAGACGTAAGTAGCCCACCCCAATAATTCAACCTATAGGCGCGTTCCGACCTAACTTATTATTTTGGGCTAGTGTAGCGATATTTCCCGGGCTGCGTTCAGGAATGGCTACAGCCAAGCCAAAATTGGCATTTTGCGTTCGAGTTCGGCTCTAACCTACGTGGTTCGGCATCACCAGGTGGAGGGAGAAAAGTAGGTTTTGGCATTAGCATTGCCGTCTTTGAACGCACCCCTGGATGCTTATATTTTATACAGAGAAACTTACAATAGATTTTCTATGAAATTAATAGAAAAAAAGCGACGTGATGTTGAAATATTCTCTCAGTGTTTCAAGTCAGAATAAAAATAGGTAATTTACATTGAATATATTTTTGGATCTTGAGTAACTTACCAATGCAGGCCACGAAACGGTTCCATGACTATAAGGGTCCCTCCGTTCCGCCCATACAAGTGCTTGCTCGACGAGGAAGAGGTGAAAAAGGTTGTCTCGATAGATGCTTATCCATTCTCGTCTTTGCCATTCTACGTCATCATATTCTACCAACACCTAGAAAAAAAAATTGAAAAATGTGATTATTTTTTTCCATACCTAGTATTATCAAATCAAAATTATATGCTTCATTGTTTAAAGATATATACAATTCTTGATAAGAGAGCTTCCAATATGGTCTAAGATATAATTAAAAACATCAACAAAATAGATACGTCAACTATTAGAAAAAAACTTGTTAGATGTATGACGTATCCACTCTCCTTTATTATTCTTATGCTATGAGGTAGGTGATTAAGGATTTTTCACTATTGTAGTGGATAGGTTTTTGAGTAAGGAGGATGTGCATGGGAATCGGTAGATCAATCATATGTGAACTTCTGGTAACCTATTGACCCAGAAGGAAGCATGAATATTAGAGGAATATTTCTTCTTCATGATACACACAGATTCTAAAATTAAGATACAAGGCAGGGGCAAAATACATCATCTTATAAAGAATGGTCTGCAAGACCTGCGTGGACTTAGGCCGCAAACCGACGTTTCTGGAGAACAAATATGATGTTAAACAATGTTAAGTGAAAATCACTGGTTCTGGAACGGTTCTGATGTCGGTTGGAACAAAGCTTCAACCTGCTAGTAACCGATTCACCCAGCTCAGCCTTGACAGTTCTAGCAGCGAAGCATGCCGATGATATTGTTTTACATAACTGTTCAATGTGTTTTTCAAAGCTGAGCTGATCGTCAACAAAATCAGGTCTCAATGCTTCTGCCCAAAACAGACTATTCATGCAACTTTGTTATTTTATATATTTATTCCAAAATTACGAATTTAGGAAAAAAAAAACAGTAAATGCCATACAAGTTCAAATCAAAATTGGCACCATTCACGCAGACGCGGCGTATGTGAAAATATGTGATTTATTTTATAAGAAGGAAGCAGGAAGCAGTACGAAGCCATGTCACTAAAACCACGTCTTCTTTTTCGGTCGTTATCAAAAACCTCAAAACCTGTCGAATCAAGGCAGAAATTCCTTATCATTATTTTTAAGATTGTGTTGTATTGGTATATCGCTTAGAAGCAGACGTTCTGGACACGAGGAGCTCCTCTGGATCACCGAAAACCAACATGAACCAAGTAAATGCCAATCCTCCATCGTGTATGGCTCGGGTTTATGTCCATTAATATTTGTGCGGCTTTCAGTCCCGCTGCTCTCAAAAATTTTGAAAAGCTAACGCAAATTTTCGTGAACACAGACTCCTGTGAAAATGGCATCGTTCTTATTTTTTGAGTATTGAAATCCGAACTGATTAGGAATGATAACAAGGGACTATATTTTTTCTACAAAATAAATTTGAATGTCTTTCAAGTGATGGTCAGCAACAGGACCAATCAACAAATACCCCTATACAATACAATACAAGTTCATATACGTCATACATCCTTTCAGAAAGTTCCAAACTTATTGAATTTGTGGATGTTATTTTTGCACATTTGTAACATTTCATTCAATAAATCAATATCAAATCAAATCAATTAAGGTAAAGTTAGCATAGTGCATCTTCTTTGAATAAATGGGACACTATATTTATTAGGGGGTCGCTTTTATTAAGCCATGCTTAGACGTCAACCTTAGACTGCTTGTCGATATTGTGTTTCACTGTTGCAGTAAATGGCAAAATCGATACATGAATGAAATTTCCATGTCAATCTTCAGCGCCTTGAAATTATATTGTTTTCCATGGAATAGATAGCAATTTGGAATCCATCTAAATTTATCAATCAGTGTAAATCAAATAAGTCTGTCCTTATAATTGTATAAAGTACGTTATTCCAATTTTTGAATATCTTTCTCAAATAATTATACATATTCATTGCAGAAACTCTATGTTCAATAGTCATGCTGGTAGAGTTACCTAGTCTATGATTCACGATTTATACGGGCAGACCATTAAAATTGTAAATACCTACCACCAGGTCGCTGACTTAAATAACGTAGAATTACCGACAGGAATAAATTATAAAAGTCTGCAGTAGGAAATAAAAATAATTTTAAAAGAAATTTGATATATTATTTGCCGTTATTATTGTAACGGCCATGCCAGCTGCTGGGGCCTTACTATATGCACCATATACTTTCACCGGCCTGCATTCTTAAGTGTAATCTTTCTTAATCTAAAAATAAACAATTGTGCAGTTATGGTTAATAATGCTAATTTGAAACGATTATCTAACCTATATTTTAGGTTAGGTTCTCCCGTTATAAATGTTACGATTAATTTTTATGTATGAAAACTTATTAAATACTTAGATAGTTTTTAGTTAGAGGATTATTTCGCATTAAAATATTGTGTAAGTATGTGTTCTATTGGCAAATAATTTTTTTTAATGGTATTTTATAGCAAATTTCAATGCACTATAGCAGTTTTAAGGAAACCTTAACGATAAGTATCCCTAAAAGTGACATAAATGTCACTTAGGGGAATACTTATCATTAAGAATAATAGATGCAAAAACCTATTAAATAATGCTGTAACGTCACACCTGCTCATAAAAACAACAATGTATGTCGCGTACTTAATTGAATTGACTACTTCATTTAAAATTTGAAGGTCGGAAGAGAAATGAACGTGAAACAATGACTGAAAATGTTTAATAAACAACAGCCTTTTCCCATAAAAGGAAACAAGCCTTATTCGGCGTGCGTACACCTGTTCTAGTATAAGGTAGGTATTAAATAATGACTACTTGATGTCAAATCAATGAAGAATTTCATTAAGAAACAATATGTTTCTTTTGATTATTCTTGGTAGGTAATTGGTGAAGCCCCAAGAAATATTTGTTTTTGCTACAATAGATTTTCTGAAAATAAGCATTAATCTTACCTACTTGATTACCTATTAGGCTCGTTAGCTCTTCTTGATCCATCTCTAATCATATGCCTATCACTGACATTGAGGGGCATATGTAATGACTGTTGAACAACCTCTGGGAGGAAATTTACTAATATCAAATTGACGGGATTAGAGTAAATCTATTTATTCCCATTTATTAATTTCATTCAATTTGGATGCATGAATTTTTTTTTGGGGAAAAACAAAGCGACATTAACAAAATACTTGCAAGCACTTCAAGACGAGTTGAAAACGATCATATGAAATTAAAACAAATGATTAATTATTATTATCAATAAAATTACAATCAATAGGTACTAATTTATCTGCAGTAAAGTAGGTATATCTACTTTGTTCATTATAAAGGAAAAATGATAAATTTAAATTGTATAGGTAAGTAGGTACCATCGTCACCAAAAGTAACTGAGACAGCATCATACTAGCTCTTGTACTATCATATAAAAGTGTCAAATATTTGTCAAACTATGAACAAAATGAATGATGGTAGATTTGGTAGAATTAGTCCAGGAGATTAATATGAATTATTTTTGTCTCAGATACTTTTGGTGATGATGGTACATATTAAATACTTATCTATATTATTTTTTATTTTTAACGCAGTACGGAAATTTATTGGTAACAAACCCAACTCCACATTCAATGCATCATACACATCATTTTAGTAATTGCATCCAACATTTCTACATTGTGTTGTGCGTCAAAATCCCAACCTACATCAATGGACTGGGACTTTGTGTAGTTTGCAGTTTATTGGCAGATTTTTGAGTATGTTTATTTCAAATCCAATTTGCAGTGATATGCGGTAAATATTCTGTTTGGAATGTTTCCTTGCATTGAAAATTAATTTGTTGGTGCTATGTATTTACTTAATGTTTTGACAATAAAACATTAAAATATTTACTGGACGCAGGACTTTATTTTAAGGCCAGAAAACAGACTACGCAAAGACTATAAACCAACAAGGTTTATCTTAAGGCGTTTCCGATTGGTACATCTAGTGCGGAACTAGTGCAATTTTTTCTATTTCTGTCTCATTAAAGACCTTAAAGACCACACAACATGACATATCTATGACATGACATTTCCTAACTTGCAGGGTGGCCCAATTGTGAAGCATACCGCACTTTTCCCCTCTCAAAAAAAAGTAAGACTATAGATCCAATTTAATTATGGGTTTGGGAACCCTATTTGATCTACGTACTGACTGGGGTTCTAAACGTCAAATCTGTACCAACACTTGTCACTCCGGGATCAACAGGATTATCGCGATAGACATCTTGCTGAAACTCGGGTAGGCTTTGAGGAAGACTTCTCCTTACTGGAGACTTATTGTCTAAGTCAAGGTTTTTCCCTGAATGACAAGCAACATCATCCGATTCCAAAATAGATGTAGTAGATGGTTGAGGTAATTTAGTCGGTGACCGCTCAGATGATGTTTGTAACTTCAGACTAACAGAAGGGTACTTATGTTCTAATGCTAAAGAATCCTTACATTTACGTATATAGTCACAATGGAACATTCTTATGGCATCATTTACTCTAATTAAATAAGTTACTTTTACAATAACGCCATATGCCCAAAATTTATCTGTTTTTCTGAACTTCACTAAAACTTTTTCACAATTAGAAAAAAAATTACTTACGACAACTGGATCAGACTTAATTTTAGTTGTTGCCAGTGCTTCTCTCTCTAGCTGAGAGTACTTTCTTTCTGCCTCAGAAAGAGTACCAGAAATAAACCATATGGGTCTATCAAAACTAGACACAGTACCGCCCCAACTCCATAAGAACTGGAGTCACAAATTAGTTTGAGTGATTTCACCGAATCATAATGAACAAGCACTTGATTATATCTATTAATAATTTTTTGCCTGCAGAAAACGCCTCCGTATAAGCTTTATCCCATTTAGACCGATGACAACATAGGAAGAAATTTATTATAAAAATTTAATAAACCCAAAAATGCTCTGAGCTCATTTAAATTTCTTAGGTCAGGAGCATTCAAAATTGCTTGAACTTTTTCAGATGTTGGATGTATGCCATCGGCGTCAATCCTATGCCCCAAGTACTCTACAGAATCGAAAAAAAATCTACATTTTGATATGTTCACTTTTACATTATACTCTGCCATTCGAGAAAGCACCTGACACACATTTTTGTAATAGTCATCAAATTTTTTACCCATGACCAAAGTGTCATCCAAGTAACAAATCACACCATTCAAACCACTTAAAATTTTATCCATAGTTATTTGAAAAATTGCTGGGGCTCTGGTAATCCCATAAGTTAGCCGAGTATATCTATACAACCCAAAATTCGTGTTAATGGTCAAAAGTTTCTGAGAGGAGGTATCCACAGACAATTGTTGATAGGCACCCAACAAATCGAGGATACAAAATACAGAGCCCCCATTCAATTTTGCTAAAAGGTCATTTATATTTAGTAGAGGATAAATATCCTGACGCAACTTTTGGTTTAAGGTCACCTTAAAATCCACGCAGACCCTAATATACCCATTTTTTTTTTTTTGGTACCTACAATTACAATAGGACTCGCCCAATCACTGGTACTTACCGGAACCAAAATACCATCATCAACCATCTCATCAAGCTTAAGTTTTAATTTGTAAAGCAAATGGAACATTGTAAGGCTTCTAGAAAATGGGAGTAGTATTTTCTTTGAGTTTCAATTTAACCTCAAACACCTTTATGGGTTCCTTAGTAGAACTTGAAAATACTGATGAAAACTTTGCTGCAAAATGAGGAAATGCTTGGCTTTTATCAGTATTTTCACGTTCACAAAAGTTTGACACAGTATTAATAAAAATATTATTTCTCCACATTGGACCCATTATATCTAACCAATCACATCCCAGCAGTGGGGTGAAATTTTTCTCAGTTTTTATAACTAATAAGAGTAATTCAAACTTCTGATTATTGAAACAAACACTGACAAACATTTCCCCCACTACTGAAACTGAGTGACCTGTCACAACACTTAACTTACAACTAACAGGTTTTAGAACTAGACCCCTAAACAATTTTTGAAAAAGTTCATTGGAAATCACTGACCTTGATGCACCTGAATCAATTTTCATAACAATAATCAGTTGCAGGCTATTTTTTTTGCATCATCATAGGGCATGTAGATGGCTCATGAGCTCTTCCACATCGAAAACACTTCTGACTCACAGGTCTTGACCAACATTTTTTGTGTATAAACTGCACTAACGGCCTGGATACTACTATCTGGTTGAAATAATTTGGTCTGAGCATCTGCTAGCTCGAAACTTAAAGGTAATTCCACAGCTGACTTAAATGTCAAGTTTTTTTCAGTTAATAATTTTCTTTGATAAGAAGGTGATGCCAAACTACATACTATTGTTACTGGACTGAAATGGTTTCTCAAAGTCGTTTTCAGAGACTCGAAATCTTTGTTGCTGGGTAAATCAGGGGCCAGAAGATTCTTAAGCACTTCACAAGTATTAGCACCCAACAAAGTTATGAACATTGCTACTTTTCTCTGATCTAGAACCTCATTACAAATAAACAGTTAGTCTAAACGTTCGAGCCAACTCACAAAGTAACAAGATTCCGGATTAAATGGTTCTATGTTTCCTATTAATACCATTATAGATAGGTACTTACACTGGACAAATTAAATTGAAAGCAACAACAATACTGATGTGGAATGGATTCGAAGTCACTAACTCGTCGCCAAAATATGCTATGTATTTACTTAATGTTTTGACAATAAAACATTAAAATGTTTACTGGACGCAGGACTTTATTTTAAGGCCAGAAAACAGACTATAAACGCACAAGGATGTATCTAGTACCATCCAAAAAAATTTCCATTTAAAATTATCACACAATTTTCAATATTCATTCTGCATCATCAAATTTGGCCCTCTAGTTGACAGATTTGTGAATTTATGCCGAACAAATTCTAAATCATGCTAAATAGCCTGCAATACACGCGATCCTATTTCGTGGGAACTGGGAACCGAAAAAAACAATTTTCTTTTAAATAGCTACAAAAACGCAACGACGCGTTGCTGCCGGGCATTATTTCTCATTTATTCCGGAAGAAAATTTCGGAATCACGCGAATTTTCGCAATTAAAATTGAATAAGTTGCTTTTCGTGACGCGTCGGCCTGATGGGGATTTCAGTCAGGAAACAACTTTTCTACTCTCTGGAATTTATGGGATAAGCATGGAGAAAAGTCGAAAGTTTCTTTCTGTTCTGTTTATTCTTTTATGAGGAAACTGTCGTCACTGTTGCAAATATCATAAATTGAAGATCCAAGTTGAGTACCACAGAACTGAAGCTGGTTTTATTTCTTCTACTAGAAGTATCCGTCTTATAAAAATAAGTCAAAGCTACCTAGGATTGAACTTAAAAAGTTTGGAGGTGATGTGGAGGAATGGCTGCCAATCTGGAGTCGATTCCACCGTATCGATAAAGATTCCGATATGGAAGAAGATGACAAGTTCAGTAATAATTTGTAACAATCTACGATTTCGAGTTCACGTGCCCACAAGTAAGTCAACAGTTACCCTGCAACTAGTGAACACTATCCAAATGTCATAACTAGTACGAAAACACGTTTTGGTTGACAAGATATTTTGGTGGAGTTTTATGTACCTATATACGGAAGCTTCTTAAGCTAGTTTTCAGTAATCTGAGCAGGAATAATAGGCTTTCCAGTTTTACTATAAAATTGAATCTGAATCTCAGTTAGGTGCATTAAAACTATGTAACTCCTGATACTTGCGCTCCAATCCCATATTTCTGCTGAAGACGTGACTACCATTTTACGCGAATGTAAGGCTGTTATAGTAAGCCACCTTTGTTCACGTCGTGGACATATACCTACAGGGGAGATCGTCAGGATCACTTGTGATCACAACGTATCGTTGGCCTAGCTCAAAAATAAAACATAGACCCTCAGCAGAGGGTCAATCGGCATAAGCCTGGAGGTGGTGACGATGAATAAACTGTCAAGGCTGACGAAAGCCACTCTATGGATACCAGGTGAGGAGGAAATCTGATCTCGAGGAGAAGGAGGTTGTGTTACGTCGTTGTATGAATATATAATAGGTAATGATCTGTTCATATGTAATAACGGCAACTTTCTTAAACTCTCGTAGTCAAACTCTAATAGATATGATACTATGCTCAGTATTAATATGAAATTCAATCCATAATTGGCACGTATCTGATGAAGTTTCTATGTCGGATCACCGATTGATAACTTTCTCATTAAACTGCTCATCTAAAACCACAAGACCTTATCCTGATCCAAGAAAAACCAATATTGCACTATGTACGTGCAAGGTCTGGAAAGGGCTCTACGAGAGGTTGCAGTTAAAACACCCAATGATGTCCAAGAATTGGAGCAGTATCCTATGCACCATCCAAGGTGTCATCATAAAATCCTATAATATGTCGAGCTCACTGAAAATGTTCCAAATCTCTGGAAATACCTCTGCTTGGTGGTGTCAGGAACTGGAACACCTCAGGGCGACGACAAGAAAAGCTTTCAATAAAGCTAAAAACACCAAACTACCTGAGCATTGGAACCTTTATAGGTACCAACTCAATCAGTATAAAAAAGTCGTACGACAAAGACACAAGAGATGTCTGGAGGACATACTGCAATGAAATAGAAAACTATACGGAAGCGGCGACACTTCAGAAAGCTCTTAATAGAAACCAATTTGGTATACTGTGCAAGGAGGATGGCACCTTCACTGCTAACCTTCAAAAAGCCACCCACTTTCCTGACTCCACAACCACAATTATGGAGGATCAGACGCAGGTAGCATACATAAACTCTGTGGCTGATTGGCAACTAGCGAATCAAATAATATACAAGGAAAAAATAGGTTGGGTAATTTCAGGCTTCTCCGCCTTCAAAGCACCAGGACTTGACGGCATCTATCCAGCCCTACTTCAGTGAGGTCTGAAGCCACTCTTGACGCACCTGGTAGGGATGTTCAGGGCGTTCTTAGCGCTGAGATACATACCCAAGGATTGGAAGGAAGTTAAAGTGATGTTCCTACCCAAACCAGGAAACATGGGACTACACCACCCCCAAGGCATATCGCCCTATAAGCCTTTCATCATTTTGTCTAAAAGCAATCGAGAGACTATGCGAAGGGTACATAAGGGATGAAATGTTGTCAACCAGTCCACTCTACCCTAATCAACATGCATAAATCCCCAGGAGATCAACAGACACAGCCCTCCACCTGGTTGCTGGACGAGTGGAAAAAGCCCTGGACAACAGAGAGTCCGTCCTCGAGGTTTTCATCGACATTGAGGGGGCCTCAGAACAGAAAGTAATACTCCGGAAACTGTTACCGGATGGATATTCAATATGCTTCCTGTGCGAAATTAAAACTGGAAAATCCACAGATTGCTGATAGTATGGTAATCGATGAAGGATTTTAAAATGAAATTGAAAGATATCGAAACTGAAAAGAATATTTTTCACCTTATACCTTGCTCTACTCCCAAACTCCACTCAGCTGGCCAGCTCATTCAGGAAGTTCAGGTCCCATGCGCAGGAATGCAACAAAACCATCTTGATTCAACCGGTCGCGGCAAACGAAAAGCCGTGAGTCTATTTTCTCGAACCACACAAAGCGGGCGAAGTGTTTTTGGCAACTGGTTTTCTTGTTGACATGAAGTGGGACTTTGCCGGTACCCTTTTTCAGTGTTTAACGCGCGCATTTTTGAAAGCCAAACTTAGCAAAGCCGTATCATTCTTAGGCATAGAGCACGCGCGATTCAATTAGAATAAGAAAAAAACAAAAAATAAAAAGAAAAACGAATCAATTTCCATTCCCAAATAGGATTTAACATCCTAAATACCCAATTCAACCTACAACTATATACAGGGCGCGTAGGTAGCGGAAACTGAACACTTCCCAAAAGAATTGTATAGATAAGTGTGCAGGAGGTTAACATTGAAAGAATGGTCACAAGAGGCTGCCCCCGCAGGTAGGCGTGCTATCACCTCTCCTGTGGAACAGCGTGCTGTACAACCTCATTGTCCGCCTAAATAATGACAACTACTACACAATAGTTAACGCAGATGACGTAGTCATCTTGCATAGAGGTAAATTCGAGAACTCGCTTTGCGAACGCATGCAACATGCTCTTCGAATTATAGAAAGATGGTGCACAGAATACACTCTGTCCATCAACCCCAAAAAGTATGAAATGGTCCTATTCACAAAAAAGAGGTAACTGGTACTCCGACGGTACCCAGGCTCTTAAACACCGAACTAGGTTTTGCCGCCGAGGTCAAATATCTGGGAGTGACACTCGATTGCAAACTAACATGGAACTCGCATATTGCTAAGAGATTACATAAAGCATATATCGCCTATAAACAGTGTAGACGAACTATCGGTAAGACCTGGGGCTCTTCCCCAAGGTAGTTATGTGGATTTTTACAACCATAATCAGGCATATGCTTACCTATAGGGCTAATTTCTGGGGACATAAGGCCGAATAAACTACTATAAGCCGAAAACTAGACCACGTTCAAATAATGACGCATGCCTTAACATAACTGATGCAATGAAAACCACACCAACTAGGGCTTCGGAAGTAATTCTATGTTTGACGCCCCTGGATACTTATGTCAAGGAGGTCGTTTCAACCACAATGATGCGCTTCCACACTGTTGGAATATAACCAAGTGCAGAAGTCGGTTTGCAGAGACCCTGCGTGAGGCAACGAACTCGCTTCCATTGTTGGAGGTCAGAGTGGACTCTGCAACACCATGTTTCGTCTTCAAAAAGCACTAAGCAATCAACACGAAAGGCATTGGAAACAACACAGAGGCAGGGGCAAGTAACATCTACTCTGATGGTTCCAAAACTCAAACAGGCTTGGGATGCGGAGTATACTCCAAAGCTCTCAAACTGAATCTAGCTATAGCCCTTGGCTCCATGCCTAATGTCCTCCAAATGGAAATTACTTACAGATACAGAGATAAACTCTCGACCACTCAATTTGTTTCAGAAGATAGTACTGATTTGATAACCTCAACTCCAAATATGTTTTCGAAAGAGATATCCCATATTGATCTTCCTGATATTGATAAAGGTAGAAGCAAAAGATTTAAGAAAAAGATAAATGTACCTACCGACTGAGACTTAAAGAACTAAAGAAGTACTTGTTGAAGCCAAGTTTCGAAATGAATATTTGGGTCAACTCACACTGTTCGCAAAAAAGAATACGTATAAGTATAATCTCCACGTAAGAGTTGTTGGAGATATTTTCTTTGTGGTGAATGATAGCCAGAAAAGAATCGACGAGTTAAAGATGGAAATATACATTAGATGGCTGCTTCTGGAAAATTAGTTCGATCTATTCAACGTATGCATATATAGATATTTCATTGAAATGGAAGAAAATTATATTTCTCCTCCAAAGAAAAACGAGGAGATTCCTAGAGTAATTTAGGTAATATTGCTAGTTTCATCGTAAAAGTACCCGAATACATATTTCTTATTAGCCAAGTTCCAAGTTTCTATACTAATGAAAATAAAAATTGAAATGTCCATTCCTTGCTTCTATGGTAATCAATTTTTAATTAAATTATAAAACTTGAAATATATTCTGTTTCCTGCTAGAGTCAATTAACTGACAACTAAACATTGACCTGACCTTTAGTAGGGTCAGGCGAGGGTCTATTATCTCAACTCCCGCACCGAGGCGTAGAGCCCCCCGAACCGGTTGAGTGGGCGCGTTATTGCAGCTCTGAGCAGCAGGAATCCTCGGTTAATCATCGCAACCGTCGAGTATCGGGGAGATAACGGGAGAACGGGAGAGAAAGCGCGCTCGCTATAACGATAAAAGTGTCAAACTGGGCTGAAATGTGGGTTCGGTTTGTCTGGCGAAGTTCAGGTTTGGTTTAACGTTTGGATGGTTGATGATATTTTGTATTCACTGATTTGGTTTTGATCATTGACCCAAGATAGGTTTGCATAGCTATGGTATTATTTGAAAATTCTAATTACGTATTTTATAATTCAATTTTTAGGTAGGTAGGTTTCTTGTACATACTATAAGTTTGTTTCATTGTATAGTTGATGCTCAAATCGAGGTTTAGGACCATAAAGTCATTGTAAGACCACTGGTTTACCATAGGGTTCACAACTGCAATGAAACAGACTATAGACAACTACCTTCTAACTTTGTGTTATAGTAGAGATAAAGACTTTCACATTTGAACTTATAATTCCTTCCTGAGAAAAAATCACGTTAAGGAATTTGGGGTGGATTTTTGGATTACACAATTTTTCTGAGGTCCTTTTTTCATATACATATTTCGGCTTCAAATCTCAGAATAAATTAGGCTCTCCAAACCAAGTGATTTTTCAATATGGCGTCTGGAGGAAAAATTGACGTTTTACATTTCGAGATGCAGACTGAATATTTGAAGACTTTAATGCAGGAAAATCGGAATATAGGCGAACGGCGGTAAGCTTGAAAAAATATCCACATAGTTGGTATTTGTTTACATTTTGACCTACAGTTTTCACCAGCAATGAGCAAACGAGGGCCTACAAAAGATCCTCACAAGTATTTCGAGTATGACTTTATTTTAGATTCAGGGACACTAGGGACATTGCTACTGAATAATTTTCACGTTTTAATTGGGAAAGTTTGAAACGGTCGGCACTGAAAAACACCTGACATCATCCTTGTTGAAAAGACATCCTTAATCAACTACGAGACACCTTTGTGGCACTTTTAATTAGAAAAAATACTTATGAAGTCAATAAAATAAAAAAGACAATTCAGTTACAAAACAACCACACAATGCACTTTAAAAAGCTTCAAATTCTGTACTCTCATATACGGAATAATGAACTTCCGCCCTCGTCGCCATTTTGGCGAAATAGTTTTGACAGGTCGTTGGAATGCCTAATCACTGATGGAGTTTTCTGGGGTCCCAATTGATGTTATAAAGTCGGAATCTCCATACAAAAAAAAAAAAATTTGAATTTTGACCATTTGACCAGAAATAAAATCGCGTCAAGCAATTTGCGGTGAATATAGGTATAAGGATTTTTCAATTTTCCTGACGTCTTTTTTCCAAAAATTTCGACTTCAAATCTCTAACCCAAGTAATAATTTAAACACAAAATCTCAATACAAAAAACTTTTAAATTTCACAATTTTAGTACTAAGGTTTTGGCTGACACAGAATAAGGTTTGTACGACACACCGTTCGTGTTAAAATTTTCAAAAACCCTTTGAATGAACGCCACTGGTCGAAGTTACACCATTAGCCACAAGAGTGCGCCACTTATCGGTCTAGCGCACTATGACGTAACAAAATTCAAAATGGCTCCCCGAGTAGGCTCCGCCTGTTATACCATGCGCCTCCTCCGAAATCCACGTGTTTCCTCTCACGTAATCAGGCTCATTCATTGTCTAGGAGCCGTTGTCATAACGACTGCAACGCAGCCATGATGGTTCTTGCGTAGTTTCGCTTCTCGCGGTTCAGAGCAAATCGGGTTGCGCACTCGAAAACGTCATTTTCCAATGACAGATGATGAGTGGTGAAATGGGCTTAAGAGACGTGGTTGTTAAGAGAAAAAAAATGCGGCTTTGGATTCCGAGGGTTTTGTTTGCGTTTGGCGGGTTCGAAATTTGACGGGTTGTTGTTTTGGGATGTCGCAGGTGTGTCGGTTCTCAGTGTCTGTCATTTGTGCGAAAAGGTTAATTCGATTTTGGTTGCGGCGGTGGTTTGTAACAAAAGCCATCTATGTGTAAATGGCGTCGATGCGAAATCGATATTTTGTGTGTGTAAATTGCGATTGTGCGTGAGGCGAAATTGGTTTGTGTGGCGGAATTCGACGGAGGAATTTATGATTTTTGTGTCTGTTTTGTGCTCGTTTTCCCCGATTCCCTGATAAACCAGGGCTGGGTTTAAAATCGCTTCGATACAGTCGACGGCCATGTTTCCTTTGTTGACGTCACAATAATAAATTTGTTCTGATAATTTTGTGGTTGGATTTTTTTTTGTTTTTAGGTACTTTTTCAAATTATTATGAAAAACGAGTTTGTTATTTAGAAAACTACTTATAAATTTTAGAAGAGAGAGTTAGTGACTCGGTGCATTCACATGGGGTCAGTTCTTTAACATTGGGTACACATCAGTAGATGGCGCGCGGACGCTATTAATAATATTAACTTTTATCTTTATAATTGACAATTTTTTACGGAAATCATGGGGAAATCTACCAGTGTGTTTTTTTTTTGGATGGGAATCTTGATGCTAAACGAGAAATGTTTTTGTGAAAACACATGGATCTAATTATGAAAATTATACAAGGTGTTTTCTAATCAAATTTCAATATTTAAGAGGGCCAGTTTTGGGTACGCCACTGATTTCTCTTAAAATAAATTTTATTCTTGAAATCCCCAATCATTTCCAAGCAAAGTTGATCACTCGATATTTTACAATTCGACGCAAGGTTTTTACCTAAAAAAAAAATAAAACCTATTTTTCTGCATGGTAAGTCATCTTAATGATGTTATGATCATGCATGCAACCAGTTTTTTTTTTAAGCAAAAACCATGTATTTGAATGTGAAAAATCACCTGATCAACTATTTGCCTATAGTCTATTTTTTTGAAAGCTGGTACAATCAATCATACTCAACCAATTTTATTCCCCTATAAATCCTTTGAAGAGTGAATGCACCACCTGCAATAAACGATGAGGTGATAGTTTGATTATACCAGCTTTCAAAAAAATAGACTATAGAGTAGTTGATTTCAAGGATAATTTTTATTTTGAGAGAAATCAGTGGCGTACCATCAATGCCTGCCAAAATAGGCTGATTAAATTCCATACAAACGCCACTGGTAGTAAATTAAAAAAATGTCCTTCATTCACAAATACCTCTTGATAGATAGTACCAGGTGAATGATTGACAATATTTTGCACCCACGCCTATCTCACCTGTTTGAAGAGATACTAAGAAATGTCACGTGTGTATAAGTTGTAGGTAATATCAGAAAGTTTTCAATGAAGTTAATTACAGGTACCTACCCATACAGGGCGTGTCACAAAAGTGTGGCAAAGCAAAAATGGAACACCCCGTATATCATTGACTTATTGGATTATTAACCTTTCAAACCTGATTCGTAATATATGTAGGTACTAGGTTTTTTAGGTTTATTCCTAATAGTCCCGGAGAAAATAAGAAAAAAAGGGGTGGAATAATTGCATTCTTATTGAAAAAGGTGAAATATAGAGACCACCAGCAAAATATAAAGGTACAGTTGCGATCAAGAAAAATCTCCAAAATATCCTGGTCTGTACAGGGTGGGCCAATTTGGACACTTCCTCATGGAAACACCCTTTATTTTTAGAGATAGAAAAAAATTAACCCCCCACTCTGAGGCTCAAATTTCATGAAATTTTGATTGGTGCAAACCGCTTTTTGATATCTTCAACCGTTTAGCCGCTAGAGGGCGATTCTCGATTTTGAGCAATATTGTGAACCCTTCATAACTTTTTTGTTTATGAAAATAATTGATTTCCGTAAAAACTTTCTGGAAGCACTTTTTAAAACAAAATTCAGGGACGTTCTCAGTTTTTTTCTATTTGGCGCCGATTTTGAGATATTGACTAAAGTCTGATTTTTTTCAATGGGACACCCTTTATATTAATAGCTCATTGAAGAGCTATGATTTTTCTAATTTTAATGATATAAAGTTTGATAGGTTTATCTCTAACCGTTTTCGAGAAAAAAAATTATTTTGGTTTTTGTCATAAGAAACAATGTATTAGAAAGAGAACTTTTTCATTTTCCTTACAGATATAAAGTCCTTTTCTAACACATTGCTTCTTATGAGAAAAACCGATTTTTTTTTTTTTCTCGGAAACGGTTAGAGATACTCCTATCGAACTTTATATCATTAAAATCAGAAAAATCATAGCTTTGCAATGAGCTATTAATATAAAGGGTGTCCCATTGAAAAAAATCAGACTTTGGTCAATATCTCAAAATCGGCGCCAAATAGAAAAAAACCGAGAACGTCCCTGAATTCTGTTTTAAAAAGTGCTTCCAGAAAGTTTTTACGGAAATCAATTATTTTCATAAACAAAAAAGTTATGAAGGGTTCACAATATTGCTCAAAATCGAGAATCGCCCTCTAGCGGCTAAACGGTTGAAGATATCAAAAAGCGGTTTGCACCAATCAAAATTTCATGAAATTTGAGCCTCAGAGTGGGGGGTCCATTTTTTTCTATCTCTAAAAATAAAGGGTGTTTCCATAAGGAAGTGTCCAAATTGGCCCACCCTGTACATTAGTTTAATTCATAACCAAAAATTAAATATTTTTGGCATTTTTCGACAAGTTTTTAACCTAGAAAGCTTCAGATGACATTATTTTGAAATTTTTCCACCCGTTTTTAACCTAGAATATGTCATTGCCTGTCAAAATTTTGTATGTTACACCGAGAGCTCAAATTGGGGTTAATAATTTTTGTACTACTTTTTTTTGATCACAACTGTACCTAATCATTCAAGTAAAAAATCCATATTATCTCTTCAAAATTGGATTTTCAGAGGCCGGACTATGAGTAAAAAACCTAAAAAACCTGGTATATTTGGAATCACACACTACACTTTTGTGACACGCCCTGTATCAAGTATACATACATAACTAACCTCATTACAAAGTTACTGATATTACCTACAACTTTCACATTTGACATTTCTGGGTATCTCTTCAAACTTCATCTGTTTGATAGGTGTGGGTGCAAAATATAGACAATCACCCGTTACATGTATGCCAAATTTCATTAAAATATCTAAAGTAGTGTTACAGATATTAATAATAAATGATTTTTTTGTTGGAATCTTTATCACCTTGTATCTCAAAAGTTAAGACGTTTATAGGAACTTCGTTCATATGAAGTTGGCTCCTTAAAATGAACCCAAGAATTGGCTCCTTAAATATTGACATTCAATTAGAAAATACACTGTATAAATTATTGGAGAATCTAAAACGTCATTTTGCCATCCCAACGCCATATTGAAATTTATCGAGAGGTCGTTATGATAGGCAATTTTTCGCGAGGATAATCAAACATAATCGATTATGCTGGATTATGTTATGTGATGAGTCAATTGTGTCATACAAATTCTGAGATACTCGAGGATCAAGACTAGTTAATTTCTTCTGTGAGAACAGTCCGAAAATCACCTTTCTATCTATATTTAAAATCGACGAAAAAATTAACCCACTAGCACAGCCTGAATCGCGAGCATTCCATCGAGGTCTGCGGGTGACGTCATCAATATAAGCTGCCGATAGTGACGTCACTCGCAGGCCCAAAAATTTTATGGGGAGGAAGTTAGGGGAGTATGACACATCACATAACCCAGCATAATCAAGATTGCGTGATTATTGCGAAAAATTGCCTAATATGTCAACGAGACAACGAGACAGCCATCCCGATTTTCTATGAACAAGACAAAGATAGATTGGTCATTATGATGGATCCATCGGTGAATAAAAGAAAGCGCCCTTTGTCAATCAGGTTCCATTTTTGACAATGTAACCATTTTTAGCAGTAGACGTTTAAGAGAGCGTTGATTGGGCGTTAATGACATTAAAATCTGGCAATGATCTATCAGTTCTCTGTTTTGATTTTTCTAAATGCATAATTCAAATAGGTACTCCTGCAAATAGAAAAAAAGAAACCTCTCATCAGAATTGGCTCAAATTTTGCATAAACATTCTTTGATCGTTTTTCTACAATACCAATACATATTCTAGCTTTTCGATATTTTGCATTTTTCTCAAAATCGAAAATTATACAGGGTTGTCTTTCGGCAACATTGCAGCTACCACCATGCTCGTTTCACAATGAGAAAAATCGGGTGTCCCATTATTAATGCTCACGACTGTACATTTTTTTTAAGCGCGTTTTGAAATATTAGACCGTTTCCATTCATAACGACAACCCTGTATATGTGTAATTGTCTATTTTCCAAGGTTTAGGTCGTTATGGATTATTACTAAGAAATTGTGTGCCCAAAAAAAAAACCGTAAAACTAAAGTACTGGTATTGTAGATAAATCGATCGAATAATGTTTACTCCAACTTTGAGCCATTTCTGATGTGAGGTTTTCTTGTTCACAATGCAGAGGAATTTTAAATATCAACCAATCAGAACACATAATTGACAGATTGTACTGTCATTAACGCCCTCTTTAAGGCCGTGTTCGTTTTTGTCATCTTTTTCGTCGATTTGCTCTGAAATTTTGACAGACACGTGACTGGATCAGACAGTTTGACAATTCCAATTTACAAATCACGTGCCTGTCAAAATGTCGAAGCAAATCGACGAAAAAGATGACAAAAACGAATAGGGCTTAAGAATTGTTTATATGTCAATAAAGTGTGCACTGAGTAATGAGTGCCAATAGTTTTGGTATATACTACGGAGTAATCGGTGCCCTCTTTCGGTCTGTTCTCACAGCAGCAATCACAAACCCGTCAAAACGAATTCATTGGTTGAAAATAGCCAGAAAACTGGTTGTTGAAAATAGCCAGAAAAGTTTGTTGGCGATTTGCACCAATCAAAAACGCTCTGACTGGTTTGTGATTTCTGTGAGGAAATATTTGGGAAAATGCGAGGAAATGTCGCTAAATTTGTAACGCAACTGGTGATTTCGTCGATTTTGAGCATTTTAACCTTTCAATAGACATACATTTTCAATCGAATTTTCGATTTTCTGATTTTTGCAGCGGATTTTCAATCAACGACCTCAAAAGTCAAAACCCATCATATAAAAGTATTTCATTGAAGAAGTTACAAACTCTAATAACCATTCCCTTTGACAATACCTACCTACTAAGGGCAGGTATGAGGTCTGTTCTCAAAAGAGTCTCTGACAGTTTGGTAACTGTCAGAAAGCATCGCCCATAATGATATATATTTTTTTGAATGCGGTCGTTCCAAGAGAAATCGGTATCTTAGCTGAGCGATTGTTTCTGACAGGTTGCAAACTGTCAGAGATTCCTGTGAGAACCGACCCATTATAAAACTATTTTGACAAATAACAGAAAGTTCAACTAAAAGTTAACTTCTGGAATGACGTCATCTCTTAAAAACAATTCTCAGTTAACCCGAGGTTAACCGGGTTAGTTAACCGCCTAGAGGTACTCGCAATTAAGAAACCGCCCCTCAGGACCGGTTTATCAGTGGAGGGTTATTTAGTTCAGCTGTCAGTTAACTAATAATTATCATTAGCTACCTGACAGATTAACCAGATAGCCGTCCACTGATAAACCGCTCCTTAGTCATTCTAGAAGTTAACTTTTAGTTATTTTTTTCAAAATAGTTTTATAATACCCGCACTTAAGTAGGCATACCTACATTTATAAAAAAAAATAATCCTGGCAGTGATTTCTAAAGACTGTCAGGACAATTTGATGGATTTTTGGAAACGTAATGATTTACCTACTGAATTACATAGCTAAGTAATTAATTCGCCAATGTTTAAAGATTTGCCAGCTGACTGATTGCCAGAAAGAAAAAAACAATCTATTACAAAAACACCACATTTCTAGGGAAATTAAATCACCAATCCTATACATTTTCAATTTCGATTAACATTTACCCTTCACTACACCTTTTCCATAAATACCTATTTCCGTCAATTGTATTCCAGTTGTGTAGGTTTAATTTCAGGAAGTGTTATTTGTATTTCAACTTTGTCAGTTGTAGTTCAGAAAACGTCATTCGTGTTTCAATTTGGACAGTTGTATTTCAGAAAAAGTCACTTGCATTTCAGTTTGGTCGATTGTATTCCAGAAAACGTCATTTTGGTTTCAGATTATTTATTTGTAGATCAGAAATTGTGAATTGTATTTCAGAATTCGTCAAATGTATTTCAGATGTTATCAATGTAGTTTACCTAAAATTTATAATGGGTCATCTATACACCTAGCTTGTGTTGATTTGGGAAAATCCGCTGATGATTTCTGAAGTACCTACTTCTAACAAATTCTGAAATATACCTAATTCACGTTTTCTGAAATACAATCAACTGATCTAAAATAAAATTAACGCTTTTCGATATGAAATTGACTAATCTGAAATACAATTGGCTCTTTCCGAAATAAAAGTAACTAATCTGAAATACAATTGGCTCTTTCCGAAATAAAAGTAACTAATCTGAAATACAATTGACTCTTTCCGGAATACAATTTACTAATCTAACTTGCAATTAACGCTTTCTGAAATTAAACTGATGGTCAAAGGTGTAGTTAGGTAATAGATACCTACCTACCTCATAATAACATGACGTTTTTAGATTATTTTACTCTTGATACTAGAAAAATACTAGGAAAAATTACTATTTACCCTTTTCGCATAGGTAAAATATCCTATCTACTGTTCTATTATCAAAAAGGCATAGGTGATACCTTTAATACAAATATTTGAAAAATAAGTAGCAGTTTTAACAAAAAAACAGTCATAAACAGTAAAATGAATTTTCATCGAATATTCTTCAAAATAATCTCCATCAAGTTACCATTTCCCAACTGTAATATTATTATTTAGATCATAATAGACCTTGATATGGACTTATATTTTTCCGTGCTTTTTGGTCATTATTTAGGTATAAACAAAAATGATTTATAAGTTGTTTTAAAACAGGCTTTTTAAAATATTCAGATGACAGATAGATATGTAGGTATTACAATACCTAATTTATTAATACATTAAAAGACTTGCCTTGAGAACGTATAGTTGACTAGATTTGTTATACAGCTTAACACTAAATAAAGTCACAGGACACATAATAATTAATAACAAGTTACGTCACATTGGTAAAATTGATTTTTCTCGTTTCGGATTTATGTTTTATCAGTAAAATGTCTGCCTGATCCTGGTCCCAGATTTTAATACACTGAAACTTGAAAGCAAAGAGGTTTATTTTATTGCGATTGTTTACATATTTTTTTTATCATAGGTATCATAGCTAGGCTTTTTTTGTAGTGCAGCGATGAATGGGTTAGAATATTTTCCTTTTTTTCTCTCTGCCAATGTTTGTATACTAGTTAATTGGAAATAGGACCACTTTTAAAGGTCGATTCACACAACAGTGACGTGACAGTGCCGTGATCGGCACGTGATTTCACTGGCCGTAAACTCACAGTGATTTCTATTCATATTGGTCAGTGTTTCATCAGTGCCATGTCAGTATAGTTTATAGCCAAATGCAAATATTTCCAGATGAAGAACTTTTGCAGATTGCACTGGTTTTGGATTAAGAAATGGAAGAACAGGTAGAAAAACGCCACTGGGTCCATCGTGCATGGAAAAAGAGAGGTACAGAAGGGAAATTTATAACATTATACAAAACTAGTAGACGATGCAGCAAAATTTTTTGAATACTTTGGGATGTCAGAAAATTCGTTCAACCTATTGTTATTGTTATGCAAGATAGAAGTTCATTTGAAAAAACATGACACCCTCCAGATAGCATTCTTGAAATCAGAGTCCATGTATTTTGAGTTGCGCAGGTCATACAAAACGGGATAACCACGAACCAACTCAATTTGTACGGCCGTGAAAATCCAAAAATATCGTCAACAACCAACCACATTATTTATTTTCATAATTGGAGATACAAGATAGATAGATAATTGGAGATACAAGAGATATTTGTTTCATCTTTTAACAGCCGTTTTCTGAGGGAAATCAAAGTCGGTACAGTTTGTTCCTCATACATTTGATAAATCTTCCTTCTCAATAGATCTATGTCATTTTGGTCAATGCTTCTAAATGTGCCAGAATCACTCCGTTTTTTTCTAGGATTAACAGGTTTAAGTACTATGTCTCTTACCGAAGATAAAGGAGTTTTTGTTAAAGTAGACGTCTCTGCTAATGCGTTCGTTGAATTAAAATTTCTACTCAACAAAGATTGATACACATTTTTAATTATTTGTTTGGCATCGATAGATAAATGCTTTCTTCGAAAAATGTCACTTGAAGATGCCCCCCTATCAGTACACTCAAAAGGACGCCACATAATACCACAGATAAGTCCAACTGAAAACTACTCTCTGGAAGACTACTAAAAACTAAAATTATAAAGTCAGTTGCTACTATTTATATTTTGGTTATTTTGACCTGATATGCAATATAGACATAGATATTCTCAAAACTCAGAATAATCTAGGTCATCAGGTATGTAACATACCTACCTGTTATAAATAGAATTTGTGATAATACCTGAGGATCCGGCTCTGCTCGAAAAAGGTTTAAATTTGGGGTTTTATGATTTATTACTTGGTCAAAAGGATAATGGGTGTTAATTTATTGCAGTAAGAGTCAACGGTATATTGTTGCGCGTACTATACTAATATAACAATCACGTTACGGTACCGGCGACAGCACTGTTTGCACTCTCACAGTCGGATAGATGGGAATAGATACCATCAAATTCCTACGGGAATAATTTTAACTTTGCCGGTGAAATCACGTGTGCCGGTCACGGCACTGTCACGTCACTGCTATGCGTGTGAATCGACCTTAAAAATACCTTTATTTCAAGTTAATAGGCCCCTTGCATCAGTTTTGTTTTATTGCTAATATCGTTAGTCAAAAATTGACGGAGATACAACGCTTCAAAATGTACAGTAGAACCCCGGTTATCCGAGGTAACGTGGGGGGTACCCACCTCGGATAACTGAAAACTCAGATATTGCGACTACATATAGGGTATATTGTCTGGCTAGCCAAACGGCGAACTCCAAAAGAATTTGCTGCTTTGCCAAACTTAACGGAAACAATAATAAACAAGTTGGTGACATATTTTTTTTTGCTATATGGGCATGTATAATATTTTGAAACAGAAAAAAATCCGACAACATTGCGAAACGATGGATGTGGAAAGGCGTGATTATTCAGAGGCATGATTCTATTGGTTAGAGCCTGAACGACAGCACGCAGTGGCGTGGTTATCGGCGAAACTAGAGTTTTTTTTTCTAACAATTTTATTGGTTTATTTCCTTAGTGTTTTCGGTGCTACTGAACTCAAAGACATGGCTCTCATCAGGCGGTGTCAGTTGAGGTGTCAGTGAATATTTTTAGGTCACGCCCCACTTTTGTTCCCCCTTTCGTCTCTACCAAGTTACCACTTTTTTTTTAAATCGTTCGTATACGCAATTTGATTGTGTGAGTGTTTGAAACATTTTCAGCACTAACTTAACCCTCTAGCAGGGGTGAGACCAACCCTTACCATTCCAAATGGAACAGGGATTCGAGTGATACCTGTTTCAAAAGAGCGCTCAACTCTCTTTCAAATAAAAGAAAATTGAACACTCTTTTGAAAAAGGTATCTTGCTCCATTTGAAATAGTGAGGGTTGGTCCCACCCCGCCTAGAAGGTTGAAGTTGATATGCTAAAAATGATTGCAAAAAAACTTCCCCCTTTGAAAATCAAATTACGTGTACGAGCGATTTTTTCAAAAAATAAACGTGGCATCAGATATTTAGCCTGTTTCGTTTCAAATGGTACACCCTGTATGTATGTACAGGGTGTTTATATATATATTGACACCCCACCTACAGCCTTTACCTTTACAAGTAGATGAAAGGTGTAAATACAAAAGTTGTACAGTATTGGCTGAATTTTTAGAATCCATGGTCAGAAACAAAAATTGAATGTCAGAAATGTGAAATTTTGCATGCTTTCAGCTTTTTTCAAATGGGATGCGCAATATTTGGTTCTATATTCTTGAAGATCATAATTTCCCGATTCCAAAACTATATAGTTTGTCTCCAACATATTTGGTTCTAAAAATTTTAAAAATATCAGAGAAACCAAGTACCTCAAATTTTACCTATAGCTTTCACCTGTACAGGGTGGTCCAAATTGGACACTTTCTTATGGAAACACCCTTTATTTTTAGAGATAGAAAAAAATGAACCCCCCGCTCTGAGGCTCAAATTTCATGAAATTTTTATTGGTGCAAACCGCATTTTGATATCTTAAACCGTTTAGCCGCTGGAGGGCGATTCTCGATTTTGAGCAATACTGTGAAACCTTCATAACTTTTTTGTTTATGAAAATAATTGATTTCCGTAAAGACTTCCTAGAGGCACTTTTTTAAGAAGAATTCAGTGACGTTCTCAGTTTTTTTCTAATTGACTCGGATTTCGAGATATTGACCAAAATTCGATTTTTTTCAATAAAACACCCTATATATTAATAGCTTATTGGAAAGCTCTGCTTTTACTGATTTCAATGATATAAAGTTCGATAGGTTTATCCCTAACAGTTTCCGAGAAAAAAAATTATTTCTGTTTTTGTCATAAGAAACAATGTGTTAGAAAGAGACCTTTCTCGTTTTCCTTACAGATATAAAGTCCTTTTCCAACACATTGTGTCTTATGACAAAAATCGAAATAATTTTTTTCTCGGAAACCGTTGGAGATAAACCTATTGAATTTTATATCATTGAAATCAGCAAAAGCAGAGCTTTTCAATGAGCTATTAATATATAGGATGTCCTATTGAAAAAAATCGGATTTTGGTCAATATCTCGGAATCGGAGCTAAATAGAAAAAAGCTGAGAACGTCACTGAATTCCACTTAAAAAAGTGCTTCCAGAAAGTCTTTACAGAAATGAATTATTTTCATAAATAAAAAAGTTATGAAGGTTTCACAGTATTGCTCAAAATCGAGAATCGCCCTCTAGCGGCTAAACGGTTGAAGATATCAAAATGCGGTTTGCACCAATCAAAATTTCATAAAATTTGAGCCTCAGAGTGGGGGGTTAATTTTTTTCTATCTCTAAAAATAAAGGGTGTTTCCATAAGAAAGTGTCCAAATTGGCCCACCCTGTACAGGAAGAATGGTTCACAAAATCAGTAGTAGGATAGTATTTTTACAATGTTTGGAGCTGAATATATGAGAGACTCTTCAATCAAATATAGACAAACTATACATTTTTGGAATCGGGTATTGTGCTCTTCAAGAATATAGAATGAAATATAGGGCATCCCATTTGAAAAAAGCTGGAAACATTACAAATAAGTGGATTATTGCGGAATTTATGGGTGGACCACTGCGGGACGAGCGCAGCGAGTTCCGCAGCCATCTACTCACCAATATACTGTTGAACTGTTCAAGTAAGACATTCACCTGAAACGTGTAATTTTTAAACTAATGAGAATAACTCACATTTGAGTGAATCAGGTTGGTATCGTAATTACACAACATATTGATGAATAGATGGCTGCGGAACTCGCTACGCTCGTCCCGCAGAGGTCCACCCATAAGTTCCGCAACAATCCACTCGTTTGTACTTGAAAAACTTGTCACATTATATTACTAGTTTGGTAAAGTAACATTACTAATTCCTGTTAAAAGACAAATTGACAAAAAGTGGATAATTTTACAAATTCTGACTTTATATAATAAGTTATTGTTCAAGTACAGGGTGTTTTTTTTATATATTGACACCCCACCTACCGCCTTCTCCTTTACAAGTAGATGAAAGGTGTAAATACAAAAGTTGAACAGTATTGGCTAAATTTTTAAAATCCGTGGTCAGAAACAAAAATTGAATGTCAGAAATGTGAAATGTTGCATGCTTTCAGCTTTTTTCAAATGGGATGCCCTATATTTGGTTCTATATTCTTGAAGAGCACAATTTCCCGATTCCAAAACTATATAGTTTGTCTGTATTTGGTTGCGCCGTCTCCAACATATTTGGTTCTAAGGATTTCAAAAATACTATCAGAGAAACCCAAGTTCCTCAAATTTTACCTATAGCTTTCACCTGTATAGGTAGAATGGTTCACAAAATCAGTAGTAGAATAGTATTTTTACAATTTTTGAAGCTGAATATATTCAATCAAATATAGACAAACTATATATTTTTGGAATCGGGGCATTGTGCTTTTCAAGAATATAGAATGAAATATAGCGCACCCTATTTGGAAAAAGCTGGAAGCATGCAAAATTTCACATTTCTGATATTTAAATTTTGCTTCTGACCATGGGTTACTAAAAATTCAGCCAAAACTGTACAACTTTTATATTTAGGTACACCTTTCTTCTACCTGTAAAGGTAAAGGCTGTAGGTGGGGTGTCAGTATATAAAAAAACACCCTGTATATTCTAGAACCTCGGTTAATACGGAGCATGGACGTGCGTACCTCGGATAATCAGGATTTTTGGGTCTTTAGACTAGCTCCTGGCAATATATCTATATATACAAAACTTAATATTTGTATAACTTTCGGAATAATCATATTTGGACAGAATAAAAAAATACGTATCGATTTTTTTCCGAATTCCTACAGTTTGCAATAAACAATAATCAATTTAATTTTTCATGCAAGTACCCTATTTTGAATATGTACCCCTGGTAAACAGTGTTTATTTCCGATTAAAATAGCTTTGTTCCAACACAGCAGGAAGGTGTACATTGTACCGTCCAGGACGCTACGCAAAACCAAAAATTTGTGCGTAAAATCCGAATCTCGAATACAGAGTGGCTAAATATTTCGTGAGATTCAATAAAATATCCACCAAAACATACAAAACTCTTGACCTTCATCGATGCGTTTATAAAACTAACGATTTGACATTTGAGAAGTTGGACACTAGCTCATTGAAAGTTGAAATGTATTGTTGATATTTTTTTCCATATTTCAAGGCAAAAAGTGCACTTTTATCACAAATTTGAATCGGAAATACGCCTACGAGAGGATTTTTACGAAAAAATCTATTTAAAGAAATACCTATCCATATGGCAAAAATGAAATAAGAGGATCAATGTAATAAATATTAAACTAAATCAGATTGAAGATGTTACAGTTTTGTATTCTCGTTCTTCAGTCAGAAACATTTATTTTAGCGGTGATGTTTGATGATCTATTGAAGCTGAACCAATAAAAGTGTTATTTCTCTTGCTCTGCATGGTACTGATGCAATGATGAAAAATAAATCAGGTCTTTATTTTTTCAAAAATTCAACTGAACCAATATACAATCATTGACAATATAGGATAAATCTTAGAGGCATTTCTTTCGTCACAAGCCAATTAACCATACACCACATTACATACACGATACAACAAATTGACTGGTTGCTTCACTACTCCACATGTTCTCTTTCAACTCAAACTCATAGGTTACACATCACCTAGAAACTGAAGTACCCCAGACATGTGTACGTAAGTACGTGCATATGTCTCTCGGCCCCGGAATTTAGGTCGAGCCGCGAACCGTTAGGCACTTTGTTTTAATTGGACTCGGCAAATGGCTATGCACGACGAGGCCGCGGAATCAAAACTCGTGAGCGCGGCCATAAAGTTTAGAATTGTTACGAAATCGTCCGTTCGTTGTATACTTTAAAATTGATAGGTTTTACATTCGAGTTGTATCGGAGATTTTAAATTGAACTTTCGGATTGGATTGGATCAGCAATAAATTGCTTTGTTTGTTTTTTTTTTTTAGAGGAGTGTATTTATGCTGCATGGTCTTTGTTATAGCTACTCTACTATTTTGGATTGGGAGATACTAGGCTCGTCCTTAATTGAAGCCTTTTCAGATTCTTCTACCGTTTGTGGTTCCCCGGAGATCCCACATATTATATGTACTTTGGAGATGTTCGAAATCTTGTAGTTCTTTTCACTTACTAGACTTGTTGATTGTTGATTTTGTGTAGATGATAGAATCTCTTCAGTCTGATATTATGTTCTCGATGGTTTCTAGTGGTACATATTTATATATAACTTGGCATCGAACAAGAACTGGTCCTGAATTAGCCACCTTGTTCTAGTTTATCGATTTTCTTGAATCACTGAACATCTTTTCATGAAGAGTTCAATTATTAGAAGTACAGAGGAGAGAGCGAGTAAAACTTACTGACAGTCCTGCTCTCCAATGATAAATGTTGAGTCCTATACAGGAATTATAAATTCCAGTTAGTCTTCCAAATTATTCCATTGTAGCGTTTTATTTGGCCACTACCGGAATAATATGAAGTACCTACTTCGACTTCAATGAATGTAATGTGGCATTCCAAATAGTGAAAAAAGTTCATCAAAACATTTATTAACAGTATCAGAAGTCATATCAGAACAAGCAAAAGCAAAAGGAAATCTGGAAAACTGATCAATTATTGTTAGCACATACTTGTTTCCATGGAATACTAGTAAAGGACCCTTAAAATCTACGTTCAATCTCTCAAATGGCTAAGTTGTTTTGATGGGTTTTCCTATAGTGTTTTCATAATTTAAGGCCTAATTTCTGCACGTATAGGGCAGAAGGCTGCCATTTTTCGGATTTCTCCAATAGAATAGGACAGATTTCTTGATTTGATTCAATTCCATTCGTGTTACCCCAGGATGGCAGTAGGCTTGATGAAGGTCTAATACATATAGAGTATTTTCACTGACAAATTGTCGAAAATATGCCAGGCCTGGCCTATACATATCAAAATTGAAATTATATACCTATTTCTGAATGCCATCTTAGAATTTTTTCATTTTTGATTTTGCTTGAGTGGGCCATATTGAGCATAAGGTACATATTTTTGATCAGTAATGAGAGTAAATTTCTTGCCAGTTAAATAGTGTCTTCATTTCTTCAGTGATTCTACAATTGCATATACTCCTTTTTTAACCGCAGAGTGGCTTTGTTCACTTGACGATAACGTAGGTACGAGAAAAAGAGCTACTGCTTGATCTGATTCTTTAGACAGGCTGCAAACATGGTCTGAAGCGTCTGTTTCTACTACAGAAGGAAAACCAGTATCAATAGACACAACGACGAAACGAGCAATATCATCCTTAATCCTTTGAAATTGAGAAATAGCCTCAAATCCTAATGATAACGTCTTCGAATTGATGATATCAGAAAATCGTGTTTGAATACTGAGGAAACCTCGAAGAAAACATTCCTATGTATCCTCTGCATTGATTAATTGTTATCTGGAGCAGATAGACTCAACAAACATTCCAGTTTTGACAGATCTGGTCGTATAATGCCATTTTCTATGAGATAGCCAATAAGTCCTAAGGTTTTTGATAGAAAGTCTTTTTTATAGCTGTCATGAATTTCTTTAGACTTTTGCAGGTTTTGATTATGTTGTCTGACTCCATAGATTGTCACGTCGTTTTGGTACGCCAAAACTTTCAATAAATTTCCATTTTCAATAATTTCATCGATAGCTCTTTGGAAGCAGACAACTCTATTGTTAACTCCAAAAGACATGAGGGAATTGATAAAGTTAGCCATTAGCTTCAAAAGCAGTAGATACTTAAACGATGCGATGTTTTCTTCCGATTGATGTCTGATGATAAGTACTGAGATCTATATACTTACAATACTAAAAAGTCTATATTTTGCCACCGTTACTATACAATTTCTTTAATATGAGGAAATAAATAAGCATCCAAAAATGTATGCATGGTCTGAGGGTAGTCAATAACCATCCTTTTCTCATGATTTTCTGATTTTCTAATCAGTGCTTGGGCTCTCCAGGGTAAATTGCTTTTCTCAGTGATACCTTCAGATAACAGCTTTTTCACTTCATCAGATATAAACTTATTAGCATCTTCCTTTGTATGTTATGTATAAGTTACGATAGGTCTACAATGAGGAGATATTTTCGTTTTTATGCTTGATATAAATTATATCGTTCAGAATTTGTAATGCATTCTCATATGATGTACACTGTGAAATATATTATTCACGAGTTATGTTGTTGTTGAATAAATTTTAATATAAAAGTTTAGTAAGCTTTGGACATAAGGCTTATAAATTAAACAGAACCTGTTCAGAGCTTTTTGACAAATTAACACAGAATACCAAATGTTGTAGTTGAAGTTTATCTTTGGAAAAACACAAGTGTTTAAATTAAACTTCAAACATACTGCTTATAACTCATATACGATGAGTTTTAAAGGATGTTAAGGTCTGTTTGGATTTTGTTCGGCTGACCTTTATGTACTTTCCTCCTAGGTGTAATGGGAACGGACACAAATATCTGGAATTTTCTCTATTGCCGTCCTCTCCTTCAATATTTTTTAATCGGTCAGCATCAATGATCAATGATTGATGTTGAATTTTCTAACAAGCATTCCCTTACTCAATATACTCCGAATAGATCCAAAAATATATACAGCATTGCATTATCTTAGGCATATTAAATTGGTAATGTTGAGAATGTGGAGTAGCTATGTTGTAGCCTCAAGTACCAACATCTTATTTCCTTTGCCATCCAGAAAAAATAATTGAGTACCTAGTAGGTACCTACTTTATCTAATTTTCTAAATAGTCAACGACATTATCGGACTACGAATACCAGCAGTCCAATAGGAATTTGGTTAATAATTAAGATATCCGAGTTTTTCATTGACTATTCAAAAGCACTAGAGGTACGAAACTATTTTAGCCAGGCTAGGAAATTGTAGCGAATCTTGTTTGAACTCAAACAATTCGCCTAGACTAGACAATATAATGAATTATGTATTCGCAAAGTCATAAAAACACGTACTATTTGCCAAAAGACCTTGACCGTGACTCGTAACAGTTATACATATTATAGCGTTCGCGGCATAAATATTTCACGATAATTGGCAATATGGTATTTATAGCTACTTAAAATACCTTACGGGTTTATTAGTATTTTCTTCGAAACCTTGACGCGGCGATAGTATAGGAATTGCGATAAATTTATTAGGATATTGTTTTGAAAGAAACTTAGTTGGGTTAAGAGAACATTTGTTTGGTTGGGTCAGGATTTGACAAAGTAACCTTGTGACGATACAATTAGGTAGACAAATTTTAGAGGATTTAATATAAGACGAATAATTGCTTGAAAATACACTTTCGTGGATCAAATTACTCGAATTCCTAACTTCAGACAGCTCACCAGATATAGGTACCCACATCTTTGATAAGTTTTTACTACTCATCGCCATCAGTTCTTTACAGGGCAACTACAATATCCAAAAACAACACGGATAGGTTTATGAAAAATTCAAAAACATATTCTTATTGATGCAAGCAGGAAAGAAAAAGCTAGAGCTAGATACCTACATACTGCCAGCAGTGCCAACATCCAAAAAATACAACGTTATGATTCCAAACTTATTGGTCAAAATCTAAGTAGAAATCACCGTTGTCATAACATTACTGATTATAATCTTAAATCTTACATGTTGTAGGTAGACCTTGCAAATAAAAATTGAAAGTACCGCATATTGTTTCTGAAAGGTTTCTTGAAAGATAAGTAGCCAGTAATATCCGTTTTTCAAGTAGGTACATATGAGTAATTATTGTCCCATCTGACTTTTTCTTAACACACCATACCATAATATATGATAATATACATGGCACCTATTAACATTTACATAACACCTCACCTCTAACAATTCCACACCAAGCCGAGTAAAAGTAATGAATAATGTCCTTGAAAGAGATTTAGTTTCACCTATTATTAAACCGCCAAGTCTATTAATCTTTGTTGCCTGTCTATGGTCTATGAATTACATTCCAGTGGATTCTAGCGAAGCGGTTTCGCAACGGTATACAGAATACAGGTTGGTGTTTTATTGCCATTGTTGTTGTAGGATTTGCTCCGCTAGGGACACTGTTACATTGTCTATTCTTATCTCTCTTGTCCCTGTCACGATCGGCGGGCATGTGAACAATGGTCAACCTACGATGATATAAGAATTTCGTGCAACTTTCGTTGCTCTATATATTTTGTAATCAACAAATGAACTTTCAAGTCAGTATAGTAATAGTAACCTGAAACCTATTGAAAGAGTGATTCAATTTAAATATTGAGAAACAACTGAAAAAAATATAGTCGGTAAACCAAAGGTGAACTCCATATCCTGACTTTCAATTTCAACTTGAAGTGATGTCCTTCTCGAAAAGGAATTATCAGGAAGTCCCTTAACAACAAAGACAGCAGGAGATTCTGTTGATTCAAAGTCCCAATTAGTCTTTCGGGCATCTAGCCAAAACTATAGCTCATACTGTGTATAGAGTGATGGATTCTGTGATGATAGCTGTTAAATTTTAGTTACCCAACTATAGTTTAAATATATCTTCTTTGACATGTCGATTTATCCTGACACAATACCTATTTCTGTAATTGCGAAAGCTAATGATTTTTAATCTAAACCAAATTGAAAACCAATCGCGATGAACGATTACTTCCATTATTGCAAAATATTATTACCAAGACCGCCTAGGTATATAGGCATCCTATCTTTGAATAACGATCTAAATTAAGATAACGTATAATGACCAAAGTCCTGGAACATTGCAAAGCTGTAGGTACCTGCTTGCGACACGTGCTATTTATCGAGCCATTAAAACCATTAAACTCGGCCTTGGTAACGAAATAGGTTTACCCAGCGATGCACTTTAGAGATCTTGGTGCATGCACATTTTGTTTAAATAAGAAACAGCGGCACGGTTTTTACGGAAAAATAAAGGTTCTGTGAACAATTTGTGGCCTCATGTTCATTACATAAATTCTAAGTTTACACTACATTAAACTTGGGCTAGCAGTATTAATGTCAAGATTTTTACTTGGAAGTAGGTGTTTTATGGAGCAGATTCTCAGGAAAAACCGGAATGACAATGAAGCATTAACACACGTAATGTTCTTAGAAGTTTTGCTGTGTTGAATGTATTAATCAATATTGTTTGTATAACCAAAACAAAACCAAACAGGAAGTATGTAATGTAGTTTCAAATTACAACCGAATTGTGATGCTATTTCCTAGTTGGTATTTCCATCAGTGATTGAAAATTATTATCTATTCCCTAGCTAGAGCAAATTGGTTGGTTGTTTGAATCTAATATGTGAGCTTCTTCATATATATATAAAGTGGTGTATTTACTTACTATATGGTACAAAGAGTCATACTGTTATCCATACCTGAAATCAAGAGAATAATTATTATCAAACAACTGTATTAATTCATTTAAACTTATATTAAAAAGCAAAAAGATATTATAGAACAGAGTTTTATATACATACAGAAATCTGTAGCCGTTTTCCTGAAACCATATTTGGATGGCACTCGATAAATGCATTTTCGGGAGTCATTTAATTCTGGTAGTTCGATATTGGTATGAGTTAAATGTCCCTTATATACCTACTTGGTTAACATCTAAGAGAAGGTAATATCCTAAGTATAGGAGTAGGGACCTGGAATTGGAAATGAAGCCTGGAAATTGCATTTTCGATACTTTTTTTTGTCGAGGAGAATTCATTAGAAGAGTAGTTATGCGAATGACATAAGTTTACCATTAGGAAAATCTTCCCTTGGTAAAATAAAATGTACAGATCTACTTATACTAACTATCTCACAAATAAAATCTATAGTCAGTCTTTTATCTGAAGTCATGTCCATGACAAAGATAAATTTGACTATTTTCTATCAAGTCAACCTTGGAAATGTTATACAACCAAAATCGCGGTTGTACATTCTTAAGTTCAAGTGCTTTCAGTTTGCAGATGATCAGTGGCCAGTGACCAAAAGGACATGCAATATATGATTAGAAAGCTGATAGAAGGGTACCAAGAATGGGGGCCGGGAGTTAATGTGAATAAAATAAAATATCTATGTGTAGGTACCCAGAACGGAAACTTGGAAGTGGACATTGGTCAGGAAACTCCGCAATGTCAGGAATATGAATATCTGGGTATGACATTCGACAACATTGGAACAGATGTAGAAGAAATAGGAAAGCTAAAAAAGTAATAGGATGCCTAAATGGAATCTTATGGAGCAATGAAATAACAAAGAAGAAAAAATTCAATATATACAAGACAATGATAAAGAGCAGCCCTCTATATGGAGCATTGGCAACCAACAGCTAGAAGAAAACAACGAAGACCAAAACTGAAATGGCAGAAGACCATACAAAAGTCTATGATTAATGAGTGTTGGTCTCTATTATGAAGGTCATCAACTTGGCAAACACCTATAAATTGGTTTTCAGCATTTTTGCTGCAGATATTCTGAAGAATTTTCAAAAAGCGTATTTTATTGAAACAATATACCTAAAATCATCAGCACATAAATTTCCAACTACAGCACACCATATAGTGCTGACTTTTATAATATAATATTGACTTCCAATTAAACTTAAATAAACTAAATCGTGCAGAAAAGCTGATACTAAAAATCATCATGAACAAAAAAAATAAGCTTCGCCCGAGTGGAAAACCAAAATTGCACTTCCCGATTCATAAATTCGCAAATTTGAAAAATCCATGAAAGCCCGGAATTTAATGCGAAAACTCAGTGAATCGGATTTCTGCATGCACGCGGACTTATCCAGCGTGAATAATCCAGCACATGAGATAAAAATTTATAAAACTCGTCCTGGCTGGGTGGGTGGCCCAGATATTAAGTTATTTATAGTCGATATCTCTTAACTCATATCGATGTCAGGCGATGGTTATAGATTTTATGGGCGATTTTCTGATTTGCACTCTGGCATAAACTATGTCTGGGTCGAATTGCTTTATTTTTGTTATAGGTAATGCAGAAATTAGTTGTTGTTTATGCAAATTAGATGATCCTAAATATTCAGAACTTGGCCTTATATCTACCTATAAGACTAAAAATAGACCCAATTCTATGAGATCATAATGTTATAAAATAGCTATTAAATTATCGAGGTGTAAAACACAAATATTTCCTCGAATTTTTTTATTTTTTTCACTTCCCACTACTTTGTCTAGGTCTTTCATTTTTTTAGTACGTCACAGCAAAGCTTTCCATTTCGAGGGAATTACAGTAGAAGAAGTTGAGGGCGAGGTGGTAGTCGCTTGCGATTTTTTAGGAGAGAAAAATTCCATTTGTGGAGATTTTGGAACTCCGTAGATCTCTCTCTGGATATTCTTAAATCTCTAGAGCTGTATTGGTATCTCCAGGCATATCCTTCCCCATTTAGATCATTTGTGTGAATGTGTATCAATCTTCTATCAAAACTTCAGAGGTCTAAAAAAAAAGCTTAAGAACTTATTCTGCGCTGCACTTATTGAATCATATACTGTCATTGCATTTACTGAGACCTGGTTGGATTTCTCTGTTGATGATTCCGAGTTTCAGGATTCGTCATACTAAATTTACCGTACCTACCGTCCCTTCTGATCGAAGTACCATTAATAGTACAAAAGGTCGTGTCTTACTCGCACTAAAAAGCTTCCTAAAGTCCAACCTACTCTCAATTGGAGATTCTACAATCGAAGTTTGGATATCTATAACGATTGGCAATTCGGTATACTGCGTGGGTTGCGTACCTATAGATGCCACCATCGATGGATATTTCATATTATGAACTTCACTTGAAATCGGTATCTTCCGCTTGTGATAGATTTGAAAATGTCTTAGTTGTAGGCGATTACCGGCCAAATAAATCTTGCTCTGCGATTGGGCTTATCCCAATTTAATTGCAAAGTAAATAAGAATCACTCTATATTAGGTCTTTGTTGTTTGTTGAATCTGTTGGTTTAGTAAATTGTGATCTGTGTCATCCCGCGTTGATACTGTCAATAGAATTTAAGAAAACAAATTATTTATAAACTGCTAATAGCTTTTTTTACGATTTTCGGACGGACATTTTTGATATCACCCGTTTTTGGCCCTGAAGATTGTTAGTTAGATAATAGATAATGTCCAACTTGACTGGAAATATTTTGGGGCTATGGGCTGGAATGTTTTTAAACATATATATGTAGTTAGTCGGCAGTGAAAATATTCATATATGTTTATCATTGATAAAATATAAATGCAAGTCTGAGCTTGTTATTTTTGCTAGAACGGAAACGTTTATCAGTTATAAGTAAAAATAACCGTGAAACATGATACCCCCGTTTGTTTTCACATTAAACGTCGGCGGCATGATGATTTACGAATTTTGCTTATTTATCACTACGCCATCCTGTAATAGGACATATCGAACTTCACACTATGTACGCTAGATAGCGCCACCGATAACATCATGACATCGAAAATTTGGGGTTGGCCCGGGTCATATCCCCGATATTTCAGGCGCCGCCTATCTAGAGATTTTCCCACGGTATCGAAAAATTTCTCAGGCTCAGGTGCCCCCGTTACTAAGTACTAATCCGCTGATTTTGAATTAATGAACAATTATATCGATTTTGAACAATGATTTAGAGATAAGTAACTTGTACTCTGCTGCCTTCAATCGTTTTGATTTGTTTGTGCCTGCAAAACAGTGTCGCTCTAACGACAGATTTCCTATTTGGTTTTCAAGTGATTTGATATCCCTAATTTTTCAAAAAAAAAGCTCACAAAAGTTACAACCAGTCAAATGCGGTTGTGAATTACAGCAGATTTTCTGTGTTACGTGGACAATTTTCATCCCTGTCTAAGGAATGCTACAGTCTTTACATAGCAAACGCTGAAGATTCTATCAAGGAAAACGTCAGATCCTTGTGGAGCTTTGGTCATTCGCAGTCAAATCAAGGTTCTATTCCTAAGGAAATGTGTTTTGGCTCGAATAATGCTGATAATGATTGTGACATAGCCAACCTCATTTCAATTTTTATTCTTCAGTTTATAACCCTGCAACTATGTCTAACACATACAACTTTCAGTCAATTTCAGATATTCAGATTACTTACGGCATTTGACATTGAAAAATCGCTGTCTGAACTTGACATTGATAAGAAAGAGGGTTGGGATTATATAATCCCAAACAGATTATTAAAGCTTTGCTCTCACTCCCTGTATATTTTCGAAGTCCCTCACCTCTGGAGTGCTACCAAAAGTCTGGGAATTGTCATATGTTTGTCCCATCCACAAATCAGGGCGCAAAAATAATGTGACTAATTACAGATCTTTCAGTTATACCTAAGCTATTTGAACACTGAATTGAAAGAGTTTTGTCGGGTACCTACTTTTCACCAAATTTTATTATTTAGCAACATGGATTTACCTCCGGCCGCTCCGTCGATACCAACTTCATTCACTTACTTTATCAATAGATCATCTGAAAACGGTTGTGAGACATATTCCATTTATATTGACTCTAGTAAGGCCTTTGATAAGGTCAATCATAGTAACCTGCTCTCAAAGTTGTCCGGCTATGGCATTGGGGGTAGGTACTTTGATTTCTTGGTTGGAGTCATATCTTTCAGGTAGGGTTCAGCAGGTAAAAATTGTTGGTTATCTTTCGACTGAGTTTGTTGTTACATCTGGGGTCCCTCAGGGATCTCATTTGGGACCTCTGTTATTCAGTTTATTCATCAATGACCTGGGTAATCTACTTTCCTCCAATTTTCTAATGTTCGCGGATGATTTGAAGATATTTCGGGAAGTATCATCAATTCATGACAATGTTCTCCTGTAAAATGATCTGAATATTGTATTGTATATCAGTGGTGTAAACTCAACGACATGTCACTTAATATTGACAAATGCTGCTTTATGCGCTTCACTCTCCTGAGAATTTCTATTCCCGCGGAATATTCCATAAACAATATTGCTCTTACTGAGGTGTCACCATATTATCAGGTTCATATACACAAACTGGAAAATGATTAACTTGAATTTATAAAATATGCTGAACTTCTTTGCAATGGCATTAAACTTGATAATGATCAGACTATGTTATATCTGGATTTAGCATCTCTTGTCCGCAGAAGAGAATACTATGATATATTTTTCGCATTTGATGTCCTGAACCTGAACCATTATATCAAGAGTCCAGAATGTTTGCTAACACTCCGGATTCGTATACCTTGCTATCCAACAAGCCTTGATGCATATACCAATTTGCCATTCTTGGTACGTGTTGTATGGTCCTGTCAATAGAGTGCCCGCGAATGAAAATAAATTTTCTGAGACATTAGACATCTTCAACATGTCACATATGAAATTTAAAAGCTGCGCAAAGAGGGCTGTTTTAGGGTAGGTAGTTTAAGTTACTAATCACTTGTAAACTTGTAAATGTGTTACGTTGACGAATAAATAAATAAATCATTATGATTTCCATGAATCTCCGTATATCTCCTACGAACCTCCATATACATTAATAACCACATATCCATGCATTTCCACAGATCTTCACATATCTCAACAGATCTCCATTCTCCATGAGATCTCCATCCCGTTGGACAGAAGACTTCCACAGTGGCTACCCCTTCGGAGGTCACTTGCGATTTTTTAGGACCGAAAATCTCCGCCATTTGTGGAGATCTTCTTGTAACTCTATAGATCTCTAAAGGATATCCTAGGATCTCGAGGTATATCATGGGATCTCCAGGCCCAGACATATCATTGGATCTCCATAGAGATCATTTAGATTGCCATGGATTTCCGTGTATCTTCTCCGGATCTCCAATTACGATAATAATCACGTCATTAAAAATTATGTACGCATGCAATTACGCTTCTTCACGTATTTCCACCGGATTTCCATGTATCTCGAATAAATCTCCACCGGATATCCATGTATCTCCACGGATATCCATAAATTTCCACGTAAGATCTCCATCCTGTAGGACAGAAGATTTCTACAGTGACTACCGATTACCCCTTTGGATGAGGAAACTTTACTTGAAGTTAAACATGATGAATTTTATGTTGTTATCATACTTGAGAAGAAATATGGATGAAAATTTTCTTGAAAAAAAGATTCGATAAAGTAGTATGAAAAGAATGACCAAGAATTCATTTTGGGAACAACGGGAAAAAAGCAGTGAAGCAGCTCTTTGTCCACTTGTACTTTGCTTTTGCATATAATCTGAAAATGTATCCGTGGAACTGTCTCCAATAAAAACCTATAGTTCCCCATACAATGGATATCGCCAGCTACAGACCGGTTTCGTACCTATAGTCAGAGCAACAGGATCCGTCACCGTTTTCTAGCACCACCATGCCTCATTTCCAATTCCTTGTCAGTTGCTCTTATTCAATGTGGTAATTACTTAATAAGAGGTCCATAATATGCTCAGCTTACTCATTGGATAATAAGGTATGGGTCAGTAGTGTGGACAATAAATAGGGCGCCATTGAATTTGTAGAAACAACAAACTAAATTTATACTTATAGCCTATACAATGCCCACTGGTTGAATAAGCATTTACATAGGTACTATAATTATAATAAATTGTTTCAGTTGACGAAATAGTTTCCATACGCTATGTTAAACAATTAAATTATTGTTCTGTAGCCTGCAACAACATAATGTTTTATTATAGTCAATATTGTCGATAATGTCTATTATGTCAGTTGAGACAACAGAAAACTAGAAAATAGCGAACCTTTTTGTACTGTTCCAATTAACTTTATATCAGGTGAAAAGTATAATAGGAGGTACCGCTAAGTGCTAACGATCCAGATAAGCACGACATATGCACAAACTTAATGCAAACACAACTAGACTGATAACATCAATTAAATCCCTCTTTATCACGTTGTTTGCTGATAACCCGTGCCGCCACGCACCATAGCTCGATAAAACCAAAATGGAACAAGAAGATTTAACTGGAAAAAGCCGGATTTTGTGTAAATGGAACACATAAAAATGATTTACGACGTCTTCTACTAATGTCTTAAATAAATCGTAAAATGTAAAAGGTAAACTTGTTTATTTGCTTTTGGTTGGTTCCTGGTGACACTGCAAATCCTATGTAAATATTTTGAAAAGCTTAATAAACTTGTTGGGTTTTGTTTCTCTTTGTTACCACAATGCAATTTCTTGTATAAAATAGAATTATCTATTCTGTTTCCTTTTGGTTGAGATCACATAACCTCAATATGAATGAAACATGGGAAAACAGGGTGAGCATTGTAAGTACCTATATAACGTAAATGTAACAGAAGCATAAACCTAGTTTAAACAGTATTCCACCTACACCACTTGGTACCGGCTTGAATACAATACAACTTTAACCAGAGTTTAGTCCGATATTTTGGGAAAAATCGTCCACCAGCGACGTTTCAGGTATTAAGGAACTCCTTTACTTTATATCATAAAGTAGGAATAACCGATCTTATAGTTATTTACATAGGTCTATTACCTTCCACCGTTCCACCCTTTTTTGCCTTTCCCTGTGCTACTAAGGAAAAGGAAACAGGGAAGCACTAAGGACCCTATAATATATACAATGATAAACCAAACAACCTAAATGAAAAGCCGGGAGATCTTCGAATTAGTAATAATGCCCAACTGCAATACTAGAAATATACCTACTTACTTCATTAACTGTTACCTTGGCGTTATTACGTCACAAACCGCAATCATACGGCTTTCACATGATTATACTATTTATTTACTATCTCGTAGTATTTGTCGAGTACGACCAACAATAATAGTTGCACAAGGTCGTGCATAAACGAGGTAGGTACTGGCGCTGCGGTACTTTTTATAAGTACTTCATTTTTAGAGCTTTTTAATGTCTATAATTTATATCTAATATCTCTACTATATAATTAAATTTACGTATTGACGGAAATTGTCGACAATTTTATAGGGTCTTTCTATAAAATTAAGACATTACGAAAAGCTTAGCATAAAAAGACTTCAACCAAGGTCCCTTTGAATTTGAATAATTAAGACGTAAGGCGATTTATAAATGGCGCCTGGCCTTGCAATTAGTCATGTCTCTGGGACTTGAGAGGATCAAGAGTGTAATTTTCTCTCGTCTAGTCTCAAAGGAAATTGGAAGCCCAGAGAGAAAAAGTTGGTTCGTAATTTTTATAAATTGGTTTCGGTTTAGTTTCATTCTCGTTAATGAGATGTTTTCGTAATTTTTCTATATAGAAAGCTCAAGTAAACTAAGATCAATACGAATGGACCAGCAGGGTTTTTAATTTCCTGCCCTACTTTTAATGGATAAAGTATGGGTGGTGCAAATCGAGTGTTACATTCTCCACGCGTCAATAAATAGGCAGAAAAAAATTACCTTTCGATGTTACGTTAATATTTACGTACCAGTGAGCAATAATTTTTATTGCGCCCAACCTACCTTTCCTCTGACCGCATTTTATATTTTACGAGGTACACAACAGAGGTACCTGCCGCCTGTCTATGTGTGTAAAATGTTATATGTTGCACAAGAAACGTTACCGTAAAGCCCATAGCCAATAAACCGTAAGGAGTAGACAAGAATAGCCGGAACAGTCGGTAAGATATAACAAAACCTATTAAGCTCAATGTGCCGTTTGGTCGTGGAAAGTCTGTGGCGGCTTTTGCCTTCAACGGAGCCGCGGGTGCCATTTGCGAAGCTCTCTGAAATAGCTGGAAACGAGGCCAACTAAAATTGCCGCTGGTATTTGGCGGGACAAACGACAGTAAAATATCCTGGGATTCTGGATACTTTTCAGCTATTCGCGAAAATTTAAGTGCCAGCAGACAGCGTAGGAAGAAGATAATCAACAACCAGATTTTAAAACTGTATCATCACCTGTGGTCGGATTATCTATACCTATCAAAAACGTTCACTTAGGAATGAAAGTGACTCTTGCCCTTTCTTCATATGAGTCTTTGTGCACATCTCTATCCAGGCGTCTCTTGAGTTGACTGAGAATCGACTTAGAAATTCACTAATTGAAAAGCTTAAGCTTAGCAATATAAAACGACGAAATAATTAGATACAATGTAAAGTCTAGACTTCACTATTGAATTATTTATAATGAATTTTACTGACAAATAAAAACAGTGGCAATTGAAGTAAGTATAATCGAGAAGAACCAAAATTTCTGTTCAGTTAATCAACTTATTCAAAATTCGAATATGTAAGTCGGTAGGTAGTTTGTGGTTTTCCATAAAAAAGTAAGAATGATCAGTTTAGTTAGGTGATGATATATGTACAAAATGTTAGATTCGGACATGGGTTAAATTCAAGCCAATGTTGGCCAATTTCAGCTGACAAACATTGCCCGGCGATTTGCAGCGACGTCCAAAGGTTCTTTCAAATATTTTAACCGGCCAACAATGGCGAATTTCAATAACCTGTAGGTTACTTTAAATATTGAAGGCAGATTAGAATGACAAACCATCATTGATTTCCTTGCCGATCACATTTCGATTGAAATATCGTTGTATAGGTTGGAATAATTGCAGGTAGGTACTGTGGAAAGACGGAAAAATGTTACATGGGAAATAGATAGTGTTTTTCATTGTCAAGAGTTTTCATTCATTTTTAGGCCAACTGAAGGAAATATTTTAAAGAAAGAGTTAAGCAAATCATATAAGATGGCAATATCTTCTTTTTACCCACGACAGCAGCCATTTAAATTGTTATTTGTATCGTTGATTGGATAAGTTTGGAAGGGAAAATGCTGTATCTATACACCGTGATTCACGTAGCCCGTGCATTAGAAGTTGTCTAGTTTGCAAGTGGATTAGTAGAAATAGCATCTCATCTACCTGCAAGCCAATGGACGGGCTACGTAAATCACTCGGTATACATTATGAGAAATGAACAGAAGAACAACAAATTTATTATCCGATCTGTATGTCATTGGATGAATTATGTAACATGCTAAATCTTACTCTCTTTTTTTCCATATATTGTTTCCATGAATGTTGACCGTCTGGTGACTGCCATTATTAAAAGAAGGTTTCTGCCGCCAATAATAATAGCAATTATTAACCTGAAGGGCACTCTTTTCCTTCAAATTTGAAGTACCAGTTTAGGGGAAGCTCTGCTTGTTCAGCTTGTCCTATTCTTCGTCCCTTCTAAATGTTGACTCTCGACCTGAAAGGTTGATCCGGGCCTGGGGGCAGCCATTTTCCTGAGTCAAATGTGATTACCGTTCTCATGGAAAAAATTACCTTATCGGCCATCTGGCACTAGTTTAACGAAATGAAGTTGCGTGAATCAAAGTTCCGTTGATTACCGGAAAAATTTAAATCAAAAGTCTTTTAATTACCGTGTTATTCAAGTTTGAATTTCAAACCCCTCACGCTAGGTTTTCTTAAATTTTTCTTCAAAGTAATGGTTGTTTATGGAATGCCTCTATTCCTTAAGGTCTTTCGAGGAGCCAGTTTCTTTCGAGGATCCCCTTTCTAACGAACACCAATTTCGTGGAGTCCCATTTTTCCATGCAGATCATTTCGCTGGAGCATGGGCATAGACCTTCTGAAGGGATTTCCTAAAGGAATCAATTCCCTCGCGTGTCGACAGACACTTGCCCCTCAACATTTGACGAAAACTGTGAGCTTCTAGCCTCTATCTTTTCTGGCAATAGCTGACTATATTTATCTGTACAACTTTCATTCATGAATTTTTTTAAATTAATTTTATGGAAACTTAAATCTTTTATTTTTTCATTTCAAATTAATGATATGGCCAGCGACTGTTCAGTGGTAAATTATGTCACAACTATACTAGTGTATATTGTGATACTATTTTTTTAGTTTGGTAGATCCAATTGAGGGTTAAACCTCTATACATTGATTTATTTCTTATTCTCCAAACTGTGAATTGAATTTGATATCACCACTATTTTAATCTGAAAATTACTTGAGTGTTTTATTGGTTTTACCTATGTCAAGATTTGGTTAAGTTGTATGCCTTATTTCTGTCTTTTTCAGAATAACCAATTATCGTTAGCTGAATTTTCACACAATATTTTACGTTATTTAATTATTCATTTATTTTTACAAATTCAGTAGCGCCCTTGCCATTCTGTATTTATTTAACTATTGACCCACCCCTAATAATTATTCGCTGAGCAAACTGCGCATATTATGGGGCTCTAGTTAATTCCTTAACAAAAGGGGTAACAATTGATCCAAAAACTTAATCTGGATTTTGTGGGATGTCACGTGTCTTTCTACAAAGATTAGTCCACTGTAAGAAGGTTTTAGTTATACACTTGCGTGCATAGCAATCGGCCTACTGCTAACATTCCAGCCGTAGGTATTATCGTAGTACCTCCGTGGCCACCAGCTCTTATTCGATGATTATTCATGAAGACTTTAAACATCAAACACTTGCAAACAAATCAATATGAAACACTAATACCTACAGTGCAAGTTGAAATTTCAATAAACAAGCCCGTCGTTCTTGTTAAACCACAACATAAATACCATTCATTTGTTTATCGGTAGGGGAATAGTTTCCAAAATAAAAAGTGAAAAGTTAGCTATGGGCCGATTTTTATGCACGCAAGTTTAGATAAACTTTTAGGGCAATTATTTCCGAATTCAAGATGTCTTTTATAAAGCAATAACATAACCTAATGCTTTTTTTGGACAACATGAGATTCTAATTCTGAGCAATTGACTGTCGTCCGCACTATCAGCACATAAGGAGGCGCCCTGATGCGAAATTGGGTCGGTCGTTTGGAAAGGGACGCGATATTCCTCCATCCCCGTATCTGATAAAAATCTCTGTGTGCATTATTTTCTCCCCCACACACAGCATCTCTCAGGAAGGAGGAATAATGAATGGGCTCCTGAATTTATCCAGACTCCGTAGTGTCTGAACTTGTCACCAACGGAATGCGAATGAAGGAGTTAGAGTTGCTGTTGACAATCATTTTTGATTTTGTAATTATTACCAAACAGGGCACGTACAAAATTTCCCATAAAGAAAAAAGATTTATAAACTTCTGGGTGAGATAAATGTGGCGCCCCAGAGGTCTCTCGCTGGCGCATAAATCTAGAGGAATAAGCCCGGTTACCGAAACATAAATTTTGTATATTGGTGTGCAACGGTTTTCTCTGTGGAGTTTGCCATAATTTTGGTTAGTAGACCCGCGAGAACTGAATGTAGAATGAAGGTTAGGTTTTTCACATGCCAATTTTTGGAACAAGACGAGAAGAAAAAGTTATAAATGCAAATTCGCCGGGTTTTCTATCCCTGCACCATCAACAACAAGTTTGTTGTCTGTCCAAATTTTCACATGTTAAAATATTTAGAATTAATAGAGTCTTACTTGATGTATATAGTCAGTTCCTAGGCTAAGATTATAGTTATTAAAACTTAATTAAACCTCATTCGACAAGTTCAATATATGACCATACGTGGACTTTGTACGGGACCTTGATAAACGATTATCTGTCCATGTCCAGCAACTTATTTCATTATTATGAAATCGACGTTACCAAGAAACCATTACAAGGCTGCAGAAAAAAAAAAAAATTTATTCGCGATAATGAAAATTAACGGTAAATGCTAAAACGTCTAGCCTATTTTAGTCCCCCTTATAAGCACCGGATCAAAGGAATTTAACCTACAAACCCAGATTTTCCTCTGGCGCGCCCTCGTCTCCCCCTTGGTTCCGACGAATTTATCTCTCACGCATGTTAACGCAGAAAGGGAGGAAAACCGCCGATCCTGGAATTTGTCGAGTTTCAGAAACCACTTGAGTAAAACGCGGTACATTTTAGAATAGGACTTTGTGGTCGTATGAAGAAATGAGATAGATGGATTTAATCAGTTTTTGGTTGAGTAGGGACATATCTGACCATAAGCGTGTAGAATAGAAATTACTATTACAAGCTTTATCTTTATATTAATCGTCTCAAAAAATATTTAACAGTCAGCATCAGGCAGAGAAATTTGAAGTACCCTAGATTTACCTTCTTTTGGACCAATTTGGTGGATGATTTGGGTTATTGAAAACCCATCCAGTAACTGACCCTATTCATTGTTAACGTTTTCCTAACGTCAGATTGCGCACTGCCCTCTTGAAAAATTGTTATTTCTAGAGTATCTTTTCATGCCTAAATCACAACTAAACCAAAAAGGCTCTCGACAGTTCACTCAGTATGATAGTATGTCTTAGAACTGGATTTGTTGCGGACTTCGTTTCTTGATAAAAGGTATATATTGTTGTTTTTGTTTTGTGTTTTTACAGTACGAAAGCGGAAATAATGATGATTGGTTCCAGCATATCCATAATGGAGTAGAAGATCGCAAATGTAAGTCAACAAGAGCAAATTATGCATGTACTTCTGGCTACACTTCTACTTTACATGTCGTAATTCCTAACACTGTCAGGTAAATTGCGATTCTTACCAAATTTGACATTGTAATCGATGCAAGACATTTTGGAGAAGAAATAACATCTGAGATATAGTGTTCAAACAAGGGTTCAAACACTGTGGAGTGGAAATTTTCTGTCCTACGGAATAAAAATCTCATGGAGATCTGTGGATATCTGGGGAAATCTATGGATATCCGGTGCAGATACGTGGAGATTCACTGAAGATACATGGACATCCGGTAGAAATACGTGGAGATCCAAGAACTTTGGCTGCAGTCGTGTAGAATCGGAAAAGCGTAATTGCGTGCGCACATCATAATAACTGGTACCGTGGTTATTAATGTATATGTAAGTCTGGAGGAGATCCACTGAGATCCATGGAAATCCAAGGATATTGATGGATGTCAATGGAGTTCCAAGAAGATCTCTTAAATGATGGTTTTCTGTCCTAAAAAATCGCAAGTGACCACTTCCGAGGGGGTAGCTTCCGTAAAAATCTTCTGCCTTAAGGGATGGAGATCTAATGGAAATCCGTGAAAAAGGAGACATTTTCCATGAAGACGTTTTCAAATGTGATCACAATGAAAGAGTTTAAGATGATGATTTCAGAATAATTCAGGTTTTCGTAGTATCGTCAGCAAATGTCTATGTCCAGTCCAGCAGGCAGAGACAATACAGGGTATCCCACTAAGGTCGGCCAAGTACGAATGGAAACCATTGACCTTACGGCTTCGAGATTTTTTTTTCTTCACTAAATCGGCCAAGAGAAATTGATGGAAATTATTTTCAAGTATATAGGATGACCGCTAGGGGGCGCAATTACGATGATATTGCTAAAAATTCAACTTTATTCAAGAAATCGCTATATTAAGATACTGTTTTAACAACAGAAATCAAAAGTTCATTAATTTTTGCGCCAGTTTGGTTATTAGGCTTTTTTTCGTATCTTCACTAATAAGGGTGGGAGAAGCTGGTGAAAAAATAGTTTTAGAAATGGCTGTATCTTCCATACCCCTCATCCAAACTCATTCAATTTGGGCTTATTTGGAAGATAATTTCATTTTTAATAAGAACACCACTTCGTTCGAGGTTGATAGTCCCCACCGCGTCTTCTAAAGGGCGCTGTTTATCCAAGATCCAGTTTTTTCTCATTTTCATGAAAAATCCAAATGGCATCATATTATTTTTGTATTGCTGTGCTTAAAGAGTAAAAAAATATCTACATTTTGGCGCAAACCGCAATTCAATATCTTCATTCGTTTTCAAATTACGTAAGGTCTATGGTCTCCATAATATCGTACCTGGCCCACCTTAGTGGGACACCCTGTATGTTCTGTCTCGTCTTTATTAGAAACATATCAAAGTAAATCTCAGGGCCCAGATGTCAATAAATGAAATTCTATTTGAGTAACTTCAATTTAACGTCAGAATTCTATTTTAAATTACAGATCTCGTAATGAAAATACGGACAATTGACGTCAGTAAGTAAGCTTAAAATGCATAAAATTCATTTTCTCTTTCTCGTTTTAAATATGTTAGACAGAGACGAATATGTTCTGTTTGGTCTTTACTAGAAACATATCAAAGTAGGTTTCAGGGCCCAGATGACAGTAAATGGAATTCTATTGGAGTGACTTCAATTTGACGTCAGGATTCTATTTTAAATGACAGATCGTAATGAAAAAACGGACAAATGATAAGCGCTAACATGACGTCAGTGAGTAGGCTTGAAGTGCATGAAATTCGTTTTCTCTTTGTCGCTTCAAATATTATGTTAGACAGAGGAGACAAATATGTTCTCTCTCATCTTTATTAACATATCAAAGTAGGCCGCAGGGCCCAGATGACAATAAATAGAATTATATTTGAGTGACTTAATTTTGATGTCAGAATTCTGTTTCAAATGATAGATCGTGATGAAAATACGAACAAAGGACAAATGATGATAAGCGGTAACATGACGTCTGTAAGTAGGGTTAAATCGCATAAAATTCGTTTTCTCTTTGTCGTTTCAAATGTGTTAGACAGAGACGAATATGTTCTGTCTGGTTTGTATTAGAAACATTAAAGTAGACTTCAGAGCCGATGAGAATAAATGGAATCCTTTTTGAATGCCTTCAATTCGACGTAGGATTTTATTTTAAATGACAGATCGTAATGAAAATATGGACAAATGATAAGTGGTAACATGACGTCACTGAATAGACCATAGGAAATAATGCGACTTTGACTATCAGAGATTTTATTCTCGAAATCAAGGAACAGCGTTCTCATGAGAACGAATGATCTGTTATTGTCAGTGTTATGAAAATATGAATACGGACGACGAAGATACACTTTATTTTTTTCCAAGATAGATTTTGGCATTGTCAACTTTGAAACATAAACAATGCCGCTAATGCCACTTATTGGCCGCTATTGTAAAACTGATGACAACCTGCAGAAACACCTCATTTTGCGACCAATCAGGGTCAAGCGTTATTGTTTATGTTTCAAAGTTTTCAATGTCAAAATCTATCTTGGGAAAAAATAAAGTGTAGATCCTTCGTTCTCATGAGAACGCTGCTCCCCTGTTTCGAGAATAAAGTCCCAGAAGTCCTCTGGCTCTCATTTCTTCTGATCATTTGCTTGATGATGGGCTTGTGAATCCTAGTTGAACTTTTTCTACCCCAGTAAAGTTCAGCAAATTTAGGAATGTTTCTAATGGCTATTTGCTCCAACAGTTTTGTGACATTTCCGTATGAAAGAATGTCATTTTGAGGACATCTACTATCTACTTATTGTTAAGGCTGCCTTGGCGAAAACGGCCATTAGCTATGAAAAACTAGATAGGTATTACTGGGTCTTTCACAATACATAGCTGATTTTTTTTTCGCGAAAAATATTATTTTCCTTAGATGTAATGTTCTCACTTGGGATTTTGTGGCAAAGGTAAGAAATTCCGTTAACCCTATTGTAAATTTTGTTCACATACTTCAATGAAGCTGGTTGTCCATATAAAATCAATCTTAGATGAACTACTTGTCCAATTATACCTCTACTCTACAAATGTATTTATGTAACCAGCTAATTACCATTTCTAGAACAACGTCCCATCAGCTGCCACCCTTCATTAAAACCGAAAAATGCCCTTCTCGTTATCTGGGAAATTCCATCCAGGAGTCCAGGCCGTTCCCCTTGAAACTATGGATCGCGTCGTCGGTGGCTGGCGTCGTGTTCGACGGTCTGATGCGGGCGTGTATGGGATGCCCCCAAGGGTTGTACGGTGGAGCCGTCCCCCTTGATTCCGATACCGATACCGGGGGCTGTTTTTGTTATTTTTGTCACCTGAAGTGTGATACATGGACTGAGGGAGAATGCTGTATCACGCACTGTCGTGTTGAAACCTTGGCTGAGGTTCAATGGAAAAGGGGCGGTTTTTATGGATTTAATTAGCTTAAGTGGAGAGGCATTATTTCAATGTATTTTTTTGGGGGATAATATGAGAGCGCGTGTTGTAGAAGGTCCTTCTGATATATAAATCAGTAAACTTCACTTTATCTAAAAATAATTATTATTATGTAATAGTATCCTTGTACTTTACTGTTTGCTAACCTTCTGATATTATTAATGATGATAATACAAATTATTGGAGTACGTTATTTTGGAGATGGTTTACTATACTAATCCTATATCACAATTATTAATCATCTTTATTATATAATTGAACTCGAACAACAAACTACTTGAAACATTCAAGATACCTATTCAAGTAAGAGTAAATCAAAAATTAGCTACTCAGCTTTCAATCAGTTTATTCAGGCGTTGGTTGCCAAAATGTTTTGAGTGGAAACATCTTGATTTCCCTACTGACAGCTAAAATGATAAGTGCATCATGCAGTTAAGCGTTTCATCGCCAAAATAGCTTTAAACAAAAATGATATTGAAGTGCTGAAATGTCCAGACATGCAGGCTAAATTTCGAACAGCATTTTCCCATTATTATGAATCAAAGATTTATTTTATCGATGTTTGAATCACTACAAGTTTCTGCAACCAGCTAAAGTTTCTGCATTGTCATTACAAATTACACATTTGTTCCCATATTTTAACAAAAATTATTTATTGGCAATCTCATACGTATTTACAGTTTACATAAAGTCTGAAATCATAAAAGTGACGATAAAATTCCCATCGTTAAACTTTGATGTTCACAACACGGATTTTGAGGAAACTATTATTGGTTTAACTGGATTCCTTACGTTGCTTGAGTTTCTAATTTTCCTTATTAAGTATAGGTATTTACATGGAGATATTAAACACTGTTTTTGTAAATTATTCATTGACACGTTCTACGAAAAAAGGTAAAAACATTGTTTTTTTTTAATTGCTTATTGTAATTGAAAAAAAAAAATCACGAAACACTGTAATGTATCATAACTCTTTAATTAAGAGTGGAGTAAACAAAACAGCGAGGTATTACATCAAGAAACTTCTGATATCTTATCTCAAAAATGTATGTAGATACTGCAATACAAGTTATTGACAAATAAACCTTTAGAAAACATCAATTGAAGTAGTTCATTGCATTTCAAAACTTTTAAATTAATCAATATACATAATAATATGATGTCTGCATATTTTGCTTTCAATTGCCTAGACTAAAATCAGAATGATCCCCGTTTCAACTGTGATCCTTGTAATTTGGCAATCAACGGTTCTTCGTCTGGTTTGTTGATACTCTGAAGAGGGTTCAAGGAAATAGGAAACACCCACAACATTTTATCAGTTCACAAATCTTCTTCCGAGTTCACCTGAATGCAAGTTTTCATTTGGGGATTTACTGGAAAGGTAAATGTAAACGAATCATCTCTGCTTAACTTTCACTTTACAAAAAAAGACTGGCTTGTCTTATGCGAACAAAACTTTGGATAACTGATATACCTGGTGCTACAAATTTTATTTGAGGAATATCCTAATAATATCAATTAAAAGTTAACAATATAATCATTTTATATAACTTGAAATAAAGTCTCCTTTTTCTTCAAACCACCATTAAATCGATTTTGAAATGCCATTGACTAGTGGTCCCCGGTATATTAAACTATACGAAGCGAGAGGCTTAATTTGATTTCATTATGGTCGGTGGTTTGGGGGTTGGGAAACGTTCTGGCAAGCTTCGTCGTCGGCTTTTTTTTTGTGTCCGAACGCGATATTAAAATGCCATTAGGCGTGGGTAATGACACGATGGATAATTTTTCCAAGGGTCCCTGGAACGAGAATTTTTCGTTGGCATTTTTATACACGATATTGGGTGGGTGTACCTGTGTCAGGCTTGGGTTATCTTTTATTAAAGCTTGCCGAGGTATTGATTTTATTCTATTTTCCAGTTTTTTTTTAATTTTCAGTCTGGAGTTTGGGGGCCTGTGTCAACTGCACCAAAGTCAGGTAATAAAACAAACGTTAAATTGTTTAAGAGGTTCCCAGCAGGGCCGATCTTAGGGTGTCGGTCGCCCGCGTGCAAAGAGCAATTGTGCTGCCCCATAGAGATAGCACCCCGTCCGTACGTAGGCGCCGCCGGAGGCAGAAATTTTCTTTGGGTGCCACGCCCAAAAACGTTCATTTCGACTATTTCGAGCCTCAAAATGAACGATTTTAGGCGTTCGAGTAAATAAAAAACTTGTTTGGAACATATTTGTTTTCTATGAGTTGTTGGAATGCGGGTGAGTCGAGGGATGAGTGATAATCAATAATGAAGGTCTATAAACCTAGCAGTCCCATGGTGGAAAAAAACTTCGGGAACTATATAATAATTAGGTGCTTTTTAGGTGCTAATTAGGGCCTCTAATTAAAAATTAGGTGCTCCTTTAGTTTCTGAGAAAATAAAAAAAAAATAAGGGACTGCTAGGTTTATAAAAGCTAGCAGTCCCCTATAGTAAAAAATCTTTTTTCAGATTTTTTCTTTGTATCAGAATTAGGTGCTTTTTAGGTGCTCCTAAATAGTCCAAGAAAAAATAGAATTGATTAATAATTATTAACTGAGTTACAGATTTTTTTTTAATTATTAGGGGACTGCTGGCTTTACGTTTACATGTTGGTGTATCAGAATGGAAAAAAAACTCGGGATCTATATAATAATTAGGTGCTTATTAGGTGCTAATTAGGGCCTCTAATTAAAAATTAGGTGCTCCTCTGTTTTTGGAGAAAATCAAAAAAAAGTAAGGGATTGCTAGGTTTATGAAAGCTAGTAGTCCCCTATAGTAAAAAATATTTTTCCAAAATTATCTTTTGTATCAGAATTAGGTGCTTTTTAGGTGCTCCTAGATAGTCCAAGAAAAAATAGAATTGATTAATTATTAACTGAGTTACAGATTTTTTTTTAATTATTAGGGGACTGCTGGCTTTACGTTTACTTGTCGGTGTGTCAGAATGGCAAAAAAACTTCGGAATCTATATAATAATTAGGTGCTTTTAAGGTGCTAATTAGGGCCTCTAATTAAAAAATTAGGTGCTGAGAAAATCAAAAAACTAAGGGATTGCTAGGTTTATGAAAGCTAGTAGTCCCCTATAGTAAAAAATATTTCCCCAAAATTTTCTTTTGTATCAGAATTAGGTGCTATTTAAGTGCTCCTAAATAGTCGAAGAAAAAATATAATTGATTAATTTTAACTGAGTTACAGATTTTTTTTAATTATTAAGGGACTGCTGGCTTTCCGTTTACATGTTGGTGTGTCAGAATGGAAAAAAACTTCGGGATAAACAGTGTCATTACTTAAGTGTGCAACATATGGGATTTTTTTTTAGTAATAGCACAATCAAAATATAAACAAGGCTTAAAGTTGCTGAATGTCTGATAATCATATTAGGTGCACTTAGAATGGGTAATCGTTTAGCTCTTCGTTAGTGCTTCAATGTGCTTCAATTCCCAAATTAACAACCCTTGTATTTTCGGCGATATTTCGGATTTTTGAAATCGTCTACTTACTTCACACCCAGCAGGAATAAGGGAAGCACCAACGTTCCGTTACAGATAAATGGTTAGTGCTTTGTTAATGCTTTAATGTGCTTCAATCCCCAAATTAGCAACCGTTGTATTTTCGGAGATATTTCGATTTTTTGAAATCGCCTGTTCACTTCACACCCACCAGAAATAAGGGAAGCACCAACATTCAGTTACATATGAATGGTTAGTGCTTCAATCCCCAAATTAGCAACTTTTAAATTTTCAGAGATATTCCGGTTTTTAGAAATTGCCTACTCAGTTCATACATTGCAGGAGCATGGGAAGCACCCACCAAAATCCCAAAACGTATAATATAGATGGAGAAAAAGTGATGGCGTTCAACAATTCATCACTTTTCAAAGTGGAGCCACCTTTCTTTTTTTTTCCTTAAGGAATTTTCGACATATGGAGCAATCCCTAGAATTAATCAGTTAAGGGCTGAACTGCTCTACAGAACATCGATCTTCAAGAAAACTACTTTGTCAAACAGCTCTACTCTCTACTATACTTAATTGTATGTTTCTCCTGAATGTCACTATTTCAAGGAGCAGGAAGTGACGTCATTTGTCTTGGAATTAGAATCGATCCAGAAGATACACGAAAAAGGATTCCAAAATTTGGAAGTGTTGGAAAACATCAAATTGAGAAGACGGAAAGAAGAGTGAAGGCATACTAGTACTGATCTATAACATTTGTGAGAAGATGAATATAACTGAGAAACTAAAGCCCGGTTTATTCACATACCGATAAACCATCAGGTATATTATCTGACGGATAAAAAACGCAATCTATAATTCTATTGGTCGGCCAATTATACGTCGACCAATAGGATTATCGTTTGGCAAATTTGTCTTGTAGATAGTTACCAGTTTATCGGAAGATGAGTAAACCGGCCTAAGCATTAGGAAGCAATTAGTACCTACTAATCATATTTATAAGTAATTCAGACAGTTTATGCTGTTTATATTTCCTGGGTCCTTATTCTTGAAACAGGGGAGCAGCGTTCCTAGGAAAACGAGTGTTCCGTCTTTCTCAATGATATGCAAATGACAATATAAGTAACAAAGACGGAACACTCTTTCTCCTGGGAACGGTGCTCCCCTGTTTCAAGAATAAGTACCCTGGTTTGTTAAAAGTTGAGGTGTTGCATCATGAAGCACTAACGAAGCATTAACCATTCATTTACAACTGAACGTTGGTGCTTTCCATGTTTCTGCTGGGTGTGAAGTAGGCAGGCGATTTCTGAAAAACGGAATATCTCTGAAAATATAAGGGTTGCTTTTTCAAGGATTGAAGCAACAACCATTTATCTGTACCCGAACGTTGCTGCTTCTCTTGCTCCTGCTGGGTGTGAAGTAATCAGGCAGGAAATTTCTAAAATCCGAAATATTTCTAAAAATTTAATGGTTGCTAATTTGATGATTGAAGTACATTGAAGAACTAACCATTTATCTGTACCGACTGTACCCGAACGTTGAAGGTAGCAGACGATTTCTAAAAACTGAAATATCTCTGAAAATATAAGGGTTCCTAATTTGCGGATCGAAGTACATTGAAGCACTAACCATCTATCTACAAATAAACGTTGGTTCTTCCAATGTTCCTGCTATGTGTGCACTAAGCAGGCAATTTCGAAAATCCAGAATATGTCTGAAAATTCAAGGCTTACTAAATTGGGGATTGAATCACATTGAAGTACTAACCATTTATCTGTAACTGAACGTTGGTGCTTTCTTTGTTCCTACTGGGTGTGAAGTAATCAGGCAGGAAATTTCTAAAATCCGAAATATTTCTAAAAATTTAATGGTTGCTAATTTGATGATTGAAGTACATTGAAGCACTAACCTTTTATCTGTACCGACTGTACCCGAACTGCTTCTCTTGCTCCTGCTGGGTGTGAAGTAAGCAGGCGATTCCAAAAAACCGAAATATCTCCGAAAATACAAGGGTTGCTAATTTGGGGATTGAAGCACATTGAAGCACTAACGAAGCGCTAAACGATTCCTTGAAATTCAACTTTTGTGCTTCAAGTGTGCCTGGGCTGGAACTCTGTAACGAACAAAGATATTTTCTCTATCTCTATTGACTTTTCTCAACTGATTTCGAAAAGAGAGAAGAAGACAGCAAGTGCCATAGCGATAAGGATAAAGATCTCTATTCGTCACCGAGTCCCAGCCCTGCCTACTCCACAGAGCCCAAGATTTTCCCTGAATTGTCAGCTGATATATGTAATTTCTGATGCTTTCAATTTCATATCCCTTACAGATTTCACTTCTGACAATGAAATGAATGAGATGGTTTATCCCATTAACCTCTTGAATATTTCTTTGGTGTACACAAATTTCAAATTTGAAGTAACCTCCAAGTACCAGTTCCATATTGTATTGAAACATTCAAAGAAATTGAAGGTAGGTATGTATGACACACTAAAGCTGTGTTTTTTTTTTCCGTTAACAAACAAATTAATGCGTGGAAAGAAAATACGGTCAAAAACCCTATTTTTCTGGTTGTTCTCGTTCTGTTTTCACATACACAACCTCGTTCGAGAATTCAACACGCGGGTCGTTCAACTGAGATCGAGAACGAGTAAAACTTTCTCTCAAAATAATCATGTTGCGTAGAGGGGCCCAATCTGAATAAAAACAATAAAGAAGTAAGTACAAGTTGTACCATGAAAGGAAAAAATAAAAGTACATGCTGAATAATAGGCATACAAACTTTTCTTGGTTACATACCTAACAATCTCAATTGATTGAATTTTGCAGCAAATTGCAGCATATTCTCAACTTTCTATAGGCATGCTTATATTCTAAAAAGGTAAAACTATAATGACTTTTTCCCTTTAAAACTGTAAATTGGAACGTAATCTATTTAGAGTATTCTATACACTGAATCTTTCTACCTTTTAAGTGCCTTACTTCTATATTTTCAAGTTTGTCACAAACCAAATACCTGAGAAGTAAGAACTGATTCCTTTATTTTATGTAATTAATTAAAAAAGTTCCAACCTATTCAATGATATAAAACAGATAGTTCTCCAACCAACTAGAAATGTTTTCCTTTTAGAGAAAAATCCTGGGACTGGAATAGCTGGACGGATTATGTGTTTGCTTGTTTGTTTCTTTACTATGCTTGTTTTGTTCTGTTAATGGGTGCTTTCTATTTTTATGGGATTGTTTTGTTGAGGGGAACGACATCGTACATAGAGATTTATGTATGGTTTGCTCTATAAAAGAAATAAAGTTGAAATGCGAAACTGCAATGAAAGAATTTTTCCACTTTTCTAATGTAAGAATCAAATTTAAAAATAATTGAAACATCCAATTAACAAAGACTGAATTGATTATCCAGAAATTTGATACATCTGACCTAGACCTTTACATAATGAAACCATACAATTTTATTTTATACTCGGATCGGTGATAGGTAAGTAGTTTCAGGAAATTTTAAATGCGTTTTATTCATTCTGGTTTTGGATGAAACAACGCGTGGCTGGCCTTGGTCTTATCATATCACATTTGTTGAAAACTTTGCTTCTCATATGGAGTGGAATCTCTTGTAGGATCCATAAAAGCTACCCATACTAGCTCCGTTTTTCGTTCAATTTTCGCTGTTTGGTTGCTTTTATGAAGTTTCAGTATTCGCTGACTTCTTTCAAAAAGAAGATTCCAGTGTTCTTTCTATCTTCTCTGGCTTTATTTGTCATCACTTCTGTTTTTGCATTTTTCATCTCCAGGCCCATGTTGAAATATTGATAACGAAAGAAAGATGGAATATGCTAGAAGAATCTTGCCAGATTAACTGGATAACTAGAAAAGTGAATAACTGGTCCAATTAGGTACAGAATGGTTTACAAGTCTATTTATTCACTTGGCAAACCTATTATATACATGGGCATTAATCCTTAACATACTGCTACGTCCATCAAATAAAACTTTGTTCAATACTTTGCATTCCTCTTTTAGGTATTGAAAATGTCGGAAATGTGAAGAACTGGAAAACGAAAAAAAGGGAAAGCCCGAGATAGGACGCGTAATTATGTTCATTCTTTCATCAACGCGTATACGTAATAAACTCCCGCTTCGAGAGAGCTCGCTCGATATCCAGAGTTCCGTTCCAGAGCCCCGTTCCTTTTTAAATTTTCCTCTTCTCGGGCCCGGCGCGTTTTTCCATTATTTCTACGATGCCGCTAGAACGGCTTTACAGGGCCCTGGATCCCATTTTCCAGATCGTACAATGTACCCCTTTTTTTTTCTTTGCTCTTCGGTCGCCATTGGAATAAAAAAAACACTTCAAATGCTATCTATGTACAGGGAAGCTGTTAAAAATATATATGTATGTATATATATACATACATAGAGATGGTTCTGAGGATGGTTCCTTAATCAATTTACAATGCAATCATTGAATAAATTTAGATAGATAGTAAGTTGTTATATGGGTTTCGAATTTCAAATCATATCGTAGAGATTAATTTGTTCTTATGCTAAGAAACTTCCCTGGAAGCTTAGTTGGTTTTAAAAAACGAAAGTCTCCTAGGCGTCTATCCACTAAAGCTTCCCATGCAATTTATAGTAGATGGAGGGCCGTTTCAGAGGATTAAGAGTAGCAGAAGCAGCAGCACAAACTCTAATCGAAACCCGGGTAACACCCTTCGAAAGTTAATGGCCAAAAAGCTCGTCTCCAACCCTTTAGGAGCTGAAAACTCTGGAAAGGCCATGGTAGTGATGTATATCGTCGGTCCCGCTTTTCGTGCAGCCCGTTGGGTCGATGTCGGAGCGGAGCAAAACCGGGAACGTGGAGCACGAAGGGATAATAGCGACTGCTTCCCTTTTAAACGAGCCTCGGGCTGCCGGTTCCGAATGGCTTTTCGCGTGTAGGCGAGCGAGTTTTCATTTGGACCATGAAATTTTGATAACGAAACGCCGTGTGTATGTATGGCTTTCGCTTTGCGACAGTCGCCTAGCTCTCTCGTAATGTTCGTTTCGAGACCCTGAATGCGAATAAATGAATGATGTGAGTGCATCGTGTTATTTTTGAAAAAAATACGAGCATGTTTTATTATCGATCTGCAGCACAGAGGGGCTTATTGCGGTGCTATAGTTTGTTTGATAGATTTCATCTGAAATCTCTTCCAGTGACCTAAACATGGTCGTCCACCTATCAAATCAGCGACAAATCAAATTCCATCGTTAACCACAATAATTATAGTTTAAAAGGGAAAACTATATAATTTTGGACTAATTGGTATAAATTATAAGTATTTTTTATACCTACCTACCTGAGCCATTTCCTTACCCTCACCCATAAAATTTTTCTAGAAGCAAGGTTTAGTAATAGTCCAAATGTCAATTATTAGGAGGGGTAATTTAACCTCCTTGGGATTATAGTGTACAAACATGTGGGATTTCAGTGGAATTCCTTGGGATTTCGAGTAATTCCAGTGAAATTCCAGTTGGATTCTTGTTTGCTAGCGTTCAGAATAATTCTTGAAATTCACAAGAAGTTCCATGGAATTCCTCGAGGAATTCTATTGGATTCCAGTAGGATATAGTGGGCTTCCAGTTAGGATTGTGTGGAAGTTCAGTAGGACTTTATGGGATTCAGTGGAATTCTGTGGGATTCCTTGGAATTCCAGTAGGATTCCAATAGGATTCCTCAGTCTGCTTGATGAGTGAATGACTTGTGCCTGTAGTTGCGGCTGAACTGAAAAACAATACTTTTGTGTCCAGAGTCTTTGCTTGCTAGCGTGCAAAATAATTCTAAGAATTCACAAGAAAATTCAGGGAATTCCTCCAGGAATTCCATTGGATTCCCGGCTCTTGATTGCCTCTAGAAAAAGTGTTCAGGGAATCATAAGCTGATAGCAACATTTCGTATTTCAAACTATTAAATGTAGGTATTAAGAAAAGTTATCCAAGAGCGAGTAATAGTGCAAATTTTGATTATCACCGGGTCTTGAATACCTTTTGAAAGATCATCCACAGTAGATCACCAAACCATTGTAAATTATCTTTGTTTTACCTCAAGGCGACTGTCAATAGTGTCAAACTGTCAGATCGTGTACTTGCCCTATTAAATAGGAAAGTTTACATTACTTTAGATTGAGTTCTACCAGTTCCATATTGACAAAGATGTCAATGACGTCTTGGGTAATTCAACTTAGGTCGTTAGAATTGTCTCAATTGACAGGATTCTGAACTCGTGCTGGAGGGGATTCGTAACCTCTTTCTTTTAGAAGAAGATTCCTGACCAGGACAGGTGGTTGATTTTTCTTCTTGGCTCTGCCGATTTATTAAGTACCTAGCCTTGATTCTCTTTAGGCCTGCTCATACTGCTCATAACTGCTCACACGTGCTCAAAACTGCTCACACGTGCTCACCACCGCTTACATGTGCTCATTACTGCTTACACGTCCCTATAACTGATTACACGTGTCTCTATTGGCTTCCATCTACCTCTATCTGCCTCTATCTGTTCTACCTACTTCTTTCTACTGGCTTATAACTGCTTCCATCTGCTTGCTTATGACCGTCTAAGTACCCAAACCCAGTCCTGGTTTCGAGGTCTAGCTATACCACCCCCATTAGTGGCAAATTAAAGGATAGACTTCCCCTATACTACACCATCCTACGTTCTATCTTCTGGAAGGTAATGCTCGAGGTACTGTTGTAAGTTTTGGCAGTTTGAAGGAACAATTGTTGGGTAAGCCCCTTTTTATTATCAACAGTGGATTCTGATTCATGGGCAGCAATTTAAAGTACGTATTAGTCTAAGAGCTAGCGGTTCATCCGACTAACCCGTTTCCCACAAAGCTAGAAATTTTTTAAATAATGTTTTAGTATCGTTCGATTAAGAAAGTACCGTTCTGGCAGGCATCTCGTGGTTGCGTCCCTCAAATTTTTGAAAATGTAATTTTTTTTTCAAAAAAAAAACTCACTCCCACAAGGCTACAATTTTTATATGTTCTAATTTACATATTTTTAAGCGTAAAAAAAAATGACAACCCATTTTGAGGGTTGCAAGTACGTGCCAGAAGATGGCAAAGTTGTTATAGGGATAATAATTCATAACCTTCTCCCACAAGGCTGAAATTTTGAGGGAATATTCTTTTATTGATTAAACAAGTATATGTAAACAGCCAACCTATTCTGGCGGTTGCAAGTGTCTGCCAGAAGAGTATACAGTGTGTCCAAGGTAAGGATGGGATAGCATTAGGATCTATAGAATGGTTAAAATGATTGGAGTTACAATGTTGGTTAGATTAGGAAAAAGTTGTGCAATTTAACGATCAATAAAATGGTACTTTGACATTTGAAAAATTCTGAACACTTTCGGAGATATCCGGAAAAAACCGAAATTTTTGAAAATCGTTTTCATTTTTTCCTGATCTTATTTGAGGAGATATTTCAAAATAAACTTCATCTAACTTTTTCTACTCTACAAGATGACATTCTCAAATTTGTAGAGTAGAAAAAGCTAAATGAAGTGACATTTATTTTGGAATAATTATCTCCTCAAATAAGGAAAAAAACGATTTTCCAAAATTTCGGTTTTTTCCGGATATCTCCGAAAGTGTTCAGAATTTTTCAAATGTCAAAGTACCATTCTATTGATCGTTAAATTGCGCAACTTTTTCCTAATCTAACCAACATTGTAACTCCAACCATTAACCATTCTATAGATCCTAATGCTATCCCATCCTTACCTTGGACACACTGTATACTCTTCTGGCAGACACTTGCAACCGCCAGAAGCTGGAAATACACTCAGTACTCAGTGGCACAAAAATATGTCAGAATAGAAGGTTTTTCGGATATTGGACCTAGGAAAACGGATGATGGATGCATGAGACTCTGGCTCTGTTTTTCGTTTGTCACAGTGAACTGATAAATTAAAAAATTACAGCTAAGTTCCCATAAATTCTCGAAATTTACCGTATATTCTCATAAATTCGTGAACCTAAAAAAATTAATTCTCGAGAATTAAAGGCCAAAGAATATTCTCGGTAAATTCTTTGTTCTCAATAGAAGTTCTTTGGAGAATATTCTCAGGGCCATCTCTAAGTCCAAATATCAATTATTACGAGGGGTAAGTTAACCACCTTGGAATTATAGTGTACTAGCATGTGGGATTCCAGTGGAATTCCGTGGGATTCTGTGGGATTCCGAGAGATTCCTTGGGATTCCGTGGAATTCCAGTTGGATTCTAATGGGATTTCTTGGTTTGCTTGATGAGTCGATATTTTAGTCAGAAATTATATCTATGCATTGGCGACTAAAATGAAAAACAAGACTTTTCTGTCCAGAGAGTCTTTGCTTGCTAGCGTTCAGGATAATTATTGAAATTCATAAGAAATTCCATGGAATTTCTCGAGGAATTCTATTGGATTGCGGTAGGATATCGTGGGATTCCAGTAGGATTGCGTGGGAATTCAGTAGGATTTTATAGGATTCATTAGAATTCTGTGAGATTCCTTGGAATTCCAGTAGGATCCCAATAGGATTCCTTAGTCTGCTTGATGAGTCGACGACTCTAGTTTGTGCCTGTCTTGCGGCTAAACTGAAAAACAATACTTTTATGTCCAGAGTTTTTGCTTGCTAGCGTTCAAAATAATTCTAAGAATTTACAAGAAATTTCAGGGAATTCCAGTATGATTCCGTGGGATTTCAGTAGGGATTTTAGTTAAAATCCATGGCATTCCAGTAGGATATCGTGGGATTCCGTTAAAAGTAGACTTCTAGTGTACCTACTTACACATTTTTCAAGGTGGTTTGTTCCTTGGATTATTATTATCGGCTCTTGATTGCCCGTAAAAAAAGTGTTCAGTGAATCAAAAATCGAAAGCCGGTAGCAGAATTTCATATTTCAAACTATTAAATGTATTCAGAAAAGTTATCCAAGAGCCGGTAAAAGTGAAAATTTTGATTATCACCGGCTCTTGAATACCTTTTGAAATATTATCCACAGTAAATCAGTTATATCACACACTAAATCTCAAAAAAATAAAAAGTTTTTAACCAAAAATATTTTTCGAATTCAAGTTCTGAATTACCCTATACCTATATTTATAAATCAGCACAATGCGTCATTACGATACTTCATTTTTGGCAGTGTCTGTTAGTAATAGTCCAAATATCGATTATTACGAGGGGTAATTCAACCGCCTTGAAATTATAGTGTACAAGCATGTGGGATTCCAGTGGAATTCCGTGGAATTCCGAGGGATTCCTTGAGATTCCGTGGAATTCTAGTGAAATTCCAGTTGGATTTTAATGGGATTCCTTGGTTTGTTTGATGAGTCGATATTTTAGTCAGAAATTATATTTATTGGCGGCTAAAATGAAAAACAAGGCTTTTCTGTTCAGAGAGCCTTTGCTTACTAGCGTTCAGAATAATTCTTGAAATTCACAAGAAATTGCATGGAATTCTATTGGATTCCAGTAGAATACCGTGGGATTCCAGTAGGGTTGCGTGGGAATTCTGTAGGATTCTATGGAGTTCATTGGAATTCTGTGGGATTCCTTGGAATTCCAGTAGGATTCCAATAAGATTTCTTAGTCTGCTTGATGAGTCGATGAGTTTAGTTTGTGCCTGTAGTGGCGGCTTAACTGAAAAACAATACTTTTGTGTCCAGAGTCTTTACTTGCTAGCGTTCAAAATAATTCTAAGAATTCACAAAACATTTTAGGGAATTCCAGTAGAATTCCGTGGAGTTTCAGTAGGATAATGTGGGATTCCAGTAGGTGTACGTAGGATTTCAGCTAAATTCCCTGGGATTCCAGTAGGATATCGTGGGATTCCATTAAAAGTTGACTTCTAATGTACTTACATATTTTTCAAGGTGGTTTACCCCTCTAAAAAAAGTGTTCAGTGAATCAAAAGCCGGTAACAAAATTTCGTATTTCAAACTATTAAATGTATTAAGAAAAGTTATCCAAGAGCCGGTAATAGTGCAAACTTTGATTATTACCGGCTCTTGAAAACCTTTTGAAACATTATCCACAGTAGATCAGAGTTATATCCTACACTGGATCTCAAAAAAAGAAATTTTTAACCGTGGGATTCCAGTAGGGATTTCAGTTAAATTCCGTGGCATTCCAGTAGGATATCGTGGGACTCCGTTAAAAGTAGACTTCTATAGTGTACTTACACATTTTCCAAGGTGGTTTACCCCTCAAATTATTATTACCGGCTCTTAATTGTCTCTAAAAAAAGTGTTCAGTGAATCAAAAGCTGGTAGCAAAATTTCTTATTTCAAACTATATTAAGAAAAGTTATCAAACAGCCGGTAATAGTGCAAGTTTTGATTATTACCGGCTCTTGAATACCTTTTAAAACATTATCCGCAGTAGATCAGAGAACGATCAGAGTTAGATCCTACACTGGATCTCAAAAAAAAAAAAATGTTTTTAACCAGAAATATTTTTTGAATTCAAGTTCTATATTACCCTATTTATAAATAATCACAACGCGTCATTACAATACTTGATCTTTGGCAGTGTCTGATCTCTTGAACCCAAGCTTGAACTTATTCATTTACACAATAATGTTCTTATTTCAAGGAGACATGAAATTCAATTTGTTTTCTTCTTTTAATTTTTTTCTAATTTAATTATAGAAAACGTTAACGTAGAAGGTATTTGAATTTAGCCTTTTGTTATTTTGTTATACCTACCTAGGTAGGTACTTATTGAAAAATAAAGGTAGATAATCCTGAATTCCAGGCTATTATTAACAGACTGGCTGGTGCAGGTAGACTTAAAAATAGCCATGTTGAAAACCAAATCTATATATATAAAACACAGTTGTGTTGGTGTTGAGCACTTATAACTCGAGAACGGCTGGACTGATTTTTATGATTTTTGCTTTATTGGATTTGTCTTTGTCCATCCTACGATAATAAATCGAAAAAATCCAAAAAAAAACAAAAAAAAAAAATATCTATTTTACTTATTTATGAAAAAAACTCACTAAGCCTGCATACGGCGCCATCTCTTATAACCGATACCAAGTTTACCGTCACATTTCCATTGCAAACCATGTGGATTTTATTGTCACACACTTTGCACAAAAACAATTTGAGGAAAGCACTTTATTTTTAATTGTTCTTCACAGTAAAAATGTCCAGAAATAAATAGAATGACAATGTTTTAATTGTGTATTTTATTTTGTTGTTGGTTCGTTCATTCCGAAAGAGCGCGAACTGGTCTCCCTGTCATTTCTTGACGCTTGACCATTGACGTTCTGTGGCTAAGTTCCGTTTCTCCTCTCAGGCATCCCTTGACAGCCGTGTTCCGTGGCGACTGTTCGGAGTGCTCCGTCCGGCTGGTGTCGAGTGGCAGAGAGCCAGGTTATGAGTCCGCCACAACCATTTTGTATACGGCGCCATATATGATACGTACCTAGAACGAAGCTCGCCGTTGTGCGGTAATTTCATTGCAGATACAGTAGAACAGAATACTGCTAAGGAACTGGAGCTATTCCAAACAGAACTATTCCACTATTCCGATCAGATAAAGTGGTGCAGAAAGAGTAGATCAGATAGAATAGTGCAGATACAGTAGAACAGATGGAGTATTGCAGTGCAGATAAAATGAAACAGGGCTGCGCTGGAGATTTTTTTGTTTTCTTTACATTTTTTGAACATTCTTGTGCCTGAGTTTATTTATTTGGTGGTAGACTTTATAAGAATAATGCCCACAAGATGCCTAAAAAGGGATGATGTAAAATTTTAATTTAAGGTGACTTCTGATCCAGAGAGTGAAAATTAATTTTCTTCAACCAAAGTCAAATTCACCATCGAAAAAAACTGAATTTAATTCAGTTAATAAAATCTGTTTTTTTTTAAAAGATAATTCCCCAATTCAAAAATTTAGTAACTATGTTGGCAACACAAGCCTTTTCTATATAAAAATTTTGAAAGCATTGACGATTTTACATTGTATTGCCAACATAATGTCATTTTGACTTTTATCTTTAAAAAAAAACGCACTTTAGATACGTTAACACAACATTTAATAGGTATTTAATAATTCAGAGGAGGAACGAAGTTCGCCGGGTCAGCTAGTTTAAAATACACAAAAATCCATGGTCGACCTCAAACGCCAGCGAGGCCTGGTTCCAATAATATCCAGACATCAATCATCTTTTGGATGTATGATAATCTTCAAGATATGTGTGAAAATCAGAATAAGTTACCCAGAGCATAAAATCTTCATTGAGACAGGTGACAGGTTATATCAGTTCCATGTTCCAAGTCTATACGTATTGAGTTATCCATAGCCAGAAGATTAACTGTGCCATGATAAAACTGTAATTTCAAATAACAAATCTGCATACGTTGGCAATATATCTTATACACTTTTTATTCTATAGCGAACATCTACATTTCGGTGTGTAGTCCAGAATTTATTACTTTCGATTAGCATCACCTGTTTGCTTTGGTTGTTTGAGGCACCTGTGTGTTGTAAAGGGACTGCAAAAGTAACACCTGACAAGCAATGAATTAAGTCAATGCAATGCAAGGCCGTCTATAAAGGTCGTTCCCATTCTCGAATACCCTTTTCATGTTATGATATTAGCCCTAATTCCTTTATATAAAGGGTAGGTATTATGTTTAATTGAGGGAGTTGGTTTTTAGCATTTGGTAGTTATTTGAATAGATTTATTACGGCCTACTTTTGCTCAAGGTAAAAGAATTTGACATGCTCTCGAATTTATAATCATCCGTAACAATTATTAGAAAGAAAGTAGATTATTAAATCTCATTGTGACGTAGCAACATCAGTCGATTATAACCAGATTCCAATAAAGTTTCTCATCTTTTCTTCAGTTCCATATGGCCATTCGAGTACATTATGTGCATACACCATAACTCATGAACATTCTGATAAGGTTGCACACCGCCGCAGGACTACCAAAAATCCATCGTTTACGGTACCGTGGCCCCCTTTTTAAAAGAAGAAGCGCCGTTTTCAAGCACGGGAACAACCTCGACTTTACGAGCTTTAAAGCCCGTGAAGCACCACATGGTGGTGGTGGAGTGCAATGACCGCCCTGTATGGCGCGATGGCCTTTGATGCTCCGGAACAAATGGACATCATCATCGATGATGGACTTTTGGTTTGATTTTTATGGCATAAGGGTGGAGAAGTCCATTTTTTTAAATAGATCATAATATAAGACTAGGGGAGATATGTTTCGAACAAATTTCCTTGTGTATCAGCGGGTATTTTGAAAATAGAGCTAAGTGCATCCCATTTTTAAATTAGGTACCTTGGTTCCTTCAAACAGACGAGGAAAACAGGCAAAGGTCGTACCACAGAAATCAAGCCGGTTTCGTCGTGTGGGTTAGTATATAAACCTACCTGCAAGAGGTGTAATGTAAATGTCACCAGGTTGAGTGTGGGCCTTAAGAAGTAGGGCTCTAGTGTAGTACTTTTATTATGCAATTTTAGTAATTTTTGAGAATACGTAATTTATGTCATATGAGCATTTCAAAACGACTAGTCATTGGCCTTATAATATCTAAATAAGAACCATTAGGAAAATAGGATTTACTATACCTACAGATGATATCTCTCCTAAATCAAAAATATTTATCTGATAGACTTGACAGTGTGAAATATTTATAATAACAATAATAATAGAAATGATAAATTGCTTTATTGCAATTTTTCAAGTCCCAATGGGAATACCTAGGCGAAGTTGAAGTGAAACTTATCAACCGCGGGGACATCATAAACCATCATCATCTCCTAATTGTTAAATATATGGAGGCTGGCAAATTGACCTGCCTTCCAAGGATAGAAGGTCTCCTAAGGTATTGAAAACGTGGATCAATACTAGACGACAAGGTCTGGTTTAGAGTGAGTGTGTGCTTTTGAATGATATTTTTAGAAATTTCAGCATTTTCTCAGGATTATGTTTTTGTTTTAAAATGGAAAAAAATTTAAAATAATACTTATGAAAATGTGTCTTTTGTTTGTGTGAAAGCTCTGTGAGGGCCAAAGCAAAGCTGTGTTGCCAGTGTGGAAGTCATTTTAACAATAAATTAAAGATGATCCGAGAAGACAAAACGAAGGTGAATATCCAAAGAATTATCAAGAGCAGCATACCTACTTTCCTCAAGCGATCTCAGCCACATTCGGTGGACAAAAGAAAACGCATCTTCACTGACAGCAATAGTAGAGAAAACGCCAACGTACTGGCTTCTGGTCTGCGTTTACCATAAAAGAATTTGGTCCTTGGATTCGAAAAGCGAAAATTTAAATAAAAACCACTAATTTTCACAATATCTCGATACAGAACCCAATGTATAAAGTCTTACATGAAAGCTGATGACAAACTTTTTTATCCAATTTTAAAATCTGATATTGCAGGAGACACCACTGAGGTCTCGAATCCTCTTATCCTCTATTTGGAAACCAACCCTGAAATTATTCCGGAGGACAAGTTTGGAATTGTTAAGGGATATTGTCAAGTACTTAAGTAAATACCTCTGTGTACATCAATTTTACTAAAGTGTGTCGACGAGTCAGCATTAATTTGGTACAAATACCGCGCCGAAATCCTTTACCGGCAGACTCAAGGCTAGTGCAAAGTACCTCAAATGGGAAAAGCCCTTCTAGGTAATTCTCCTCCTAGTGCAAACTACCTTTAATGGAAAACGCTCTCCTGGAGGGAGTATTGAACGTAGCAGATTAGGACCAGTGCAAACTACCTTTAATGGGAAACGCCCTTCTGGACTTGTTTCAAACCAGACCCTTCGGGGAGTATTGAACGCAGCAGACTAGGTCCAGTGCAAACTGCCTTTATTGGGAAACGCCCTTCTGGATCTGTCTCAAACCCAGCTTCAGTCTTCAGTCACGCCAAGTATACACAGTGTACATGTAACATAATACAGAGTGGCCTATAGGTAGTACGTCCCTCCGTAGAAGAGACGTCATGATACTACTTCTAGGGTAATATTATTATTATTCAATACCTAGATATCCTATTCTACCTATACCAACCAGGTCACGCTCCTGTTGTGACGTCCCAGGACGAAACGTACCTATAGGGGCTGTGACAATATTATTAAACTTTATGCGATATCTGGAAATAATAAGTTCTTGTAAAAGCAGGAAGAATGTTTGAAGTACCTACTCTCCAAATACTGTAGGTAGGTACCAACCAGATATATTGGTAATTTTTGATAAGTGCAATAAATTGAGGTAAGAACTATAAGACTCCCCATCGATCTACAGACCAATCTCCTTACTTCCTACGCCCAGCAAGATCATTGAAAGCCTCCTCAAAACAAAAATGCTGGATTTCTTGAATCATCATTAATTGCTTTCACCTTCCCAGTTTGGATTTCAGTGTTCGAAGAATATTATGTACATCATCGCACTTCACTTTAATATTTAGATTATTTTAACTGTCTTCTTTAAATTGCACCGTACCTACTAAATTTCTTTTCTAATAAAACTTTCTTGTTTCAGCTTTGTCAATGAGGATTATTAGATATGTATTCTGTAAGACAGCAAGAAAACAGCCAGTTCCTAGAAGAATCTGGTCATACCAAAAGAGGTAAATATCGAAAATAAAAGCTTATCCAATGAAAATCTTACATGCACTCAATAGATAAGCTATGAAGAAACTAATATTTCAGAATTTAAATATGTATATTAGCTTGTTTCGAAATCTATAGAAAAACTTTCCAATTATTGCCTTGGGCCTTAATTCATCTTGAGAAGGAAAACACAGATGACGTTTTTGACTTCTATAGAGAGTATAAGAGCTTGACAGCTAATGCTCTATGAAGGTAAATATTAATACTTCTAGTTTATTTATATTGGTTATTTGGATTTTATGCGGTTATCATTTACGAATTGATTTATTCAAGTAGGTAGGTATTTATCTTATTAGCTGAGAGATTTAGTCCAAGAATGCAATACATTATGAAACCACTCATTTAATAATTTCGTAGTGAGTAAAACCAGAGAAAAGATAAAAAAAATTACAGAAATAGGTAAGTAAAACATCTTTAGGATGACTTCAATCTTGGATTAATTATTTTTGCTGTTTAATTTTCAATAGGTTTATAGGATCATTCGATCAATAGGTGGCTATTTTATAAATTACCTACCTATCTACATGGTGATCTATATGTCGGTATAGTATAAACATTTTAGGTAGGGCTGTCTTTGGTAGGGGTAGGTACCTAAATTGCAATCACTCTTTCAGAAAATCAACTAGAAGATATTTTTCAGGATTCTAGGTTTGATGACGTTTAAGTACCTATGTGTATTGAACTGAAGACAAATCCTATTTTGTATCTAATATTGGCAAACATTCCATTCCAGATGCCAGTGCCACTAGAATATATTGAACATTCTTGCGTAAGGGGTAAAAAAAAGCAGTGGATTTAGGTAGGATGGACTATACATCTAATTGGCTTCTACCTATACTAAGGAATGACCTACTACTCATTATAATACCTATAATAAGTATGTACTTTTGAAAATAGGGATATTTCCCACATATCAGTAAATGTAGATAACTAACTGACTCATTAGAAGCGTAGAAGCAAACCTTATTACTTCAGTGAATTTTCAGACGTATAAGGTACCTATTCCTAAAAATTCAGCAATTATTACCTGACATCAACAGGTAAAAAAAAAAGGTATTCTTGCTAGGGGGAATAAGTTTGAATCGAAAATAGGAATTCCTATAGAACAGCCCTAATGCGTAAACGTGCGTATATATCGGGACATCGACCCAAAAAGGACACACCCCCTTTTTAATAGGTCTAGTTTTGCGACCCTTTGCGTAACTTTCACAAAAATGTTAATTCAATTTTTCTCTAAAATGCTGCTGACTTACATATAACTGTCCAATTTGAATTTGATTTGAAATATTTTGGGCGCGAAAAAATTAAAATGCAAACTGATTCTTATGTATAGGTAATTATTTTTAGATAGAAAAGTTACCTGTAGATCTGGATTTGTATTGTCCCTGTGTGTTGCTGCCCTTATAACTCCGGCCCTCCAACTCCAATCTCGTACTTTGCCCTTAATTTTTGTAAATCCACTAGAAACACTCAAAAACCTTTTTCCCACGATCTCTTCTCTGCACTTGTAGGCCATAATAATTTCACTTTTCTCTGGCCGGAACTTCAACTAACACTAATTTATTATTTATTATTTAAATTTGTTTAAACATTTTGATTTTTTTTTTAAGGGCGAACCGATTCATTAATTTATTTTGTATTGAACTAATCACGAATTTATTCTAGGACGACACCAAAACGTTTCAAAATAAAATTTCGGAAAACTAAAAAAAAAAAATTTTAAACTATTTTACGTATATTTTTACGAAAAACTCGCGCGCAAGGAATAAACACGTTCACCTCGCGACGTAAAGATTTTCCATTCTACCATTTGAAACGACGTAAAGTTTGCACGTTTCGCCTCCTCGGAATTCTCGATCAGGCTTTTCGGTGTAGATCGCGGCTGTTCGGAGAGGACGAATGGTCGATTAGACTGGGCGCGAGCTGGTAAAAAGCGCTAGAATTTGTTCGGTTAGCTGTTTCTAGGTGCTATGTTGTTGTTGGGGTTGGTTCGGAGGATGAAAAGAACTTCTTATCATTTAAGCCTAGTCCTACTCATAACTGCGAAATTCGCTTTTTTTACATTGCTTCGACAATTTGACGTTTGATACACGCATAAAACGTCAAATTGTCAAAGCAATGTCAAAAAAGTGCGAATTTCGCAGTTATGTGTACTAGGCTTTATGTTAACGTTTTAGGTCTGTTTCTGCCAATGAACTATAGTCAAAAACTGGAATGCGCACACATTGCCATATCTGCCAAAAAAATGTAGCCATGAAAGATAGATGCCACAAAGGGGAATGTTGTTTTTTTCTGTTGCTCGCTGACATATGACGCATGACGTTTTGGAAAGTTTAGTCATATTTACCTTCACAGGTTTCATCAATTGGAATACGTATTGGAAGCAATTTCCGCCATTTAACATAATGAGTGCGACAAAAACAGGTATCCCCTCCGCAGCAGCGGCACTAGGCTTCACGTTCGTCAATATGTGTTCGCATTCCAGTTTTGGTTATAGTTCATTGGTTTCTGCAGAAATCACAAACTAGTCAGAGCGAATTTCATTGGTTGAAAACAGTCAGAAACAGTCAGAAAACTAGTTTCAACCAATGAAATTCATTCTGACTGGTTTGTGATTTCTGCAGAAACAGACCTGTTAATCAACCTATCGGGAATTATGCCCAATCTTGCAACACTGGTTCATGACTAGAAAATTATGGAAGCGACTTGTCTGGACAATTCTAGTAAAAACTACGCGATATAAAGCGGAATCGGTCACCGTGGCAAAGAGGTCAAAGAAAACTACTAGGTACTTGATTGGTTGTGGCTGAGCGAAGTGTTAATGTAATTAAATTAATTTTGGAGCAGTAATAATAATAATAGTAGTGTCTTTCTCTTACCGTTTTAAAATATAGGCAGTAGTAATTTTGAGATATCTAAAATTCCAATTTTGTCAACAAAATCATTAATCTTGTCACTTGTCACTGCAGGATTATTTGGATGTTCGGCTTTAGTCCAGTTGACAGTTACTTATTGGGTTTCACTACTCTTCCTGCTCTAGATAAACGCATATATCCCTAATAGTACAGAAACGTATAAAAACACCTCAAAATCGTATCCGATCAGACGTCAGAACATTTTAAATACGTCAGTTAAGGTAATTGAGAACGTCCAGTGGACGTTCTGTAGTCCCTTGATTGGGATAATATTCAGTGAAGTGAATGTTTCAGCTTTCTATCTTTTATAGAAAAAAAGTTACGAGCTTTAAAGTTTTCCAAAATCTAAATCATAAGGCAGGTACAGGGTGTTTGTTTATAACTGGAACACCAGTAACTTTTTTATTATTGAAAATAAAGGGCATGTTTAAACTGGAAAATTTCTTGGTAAATTCCAATGACCTTCATCGCTACAACGATTTTTTTTTTGTCGCCATAGGTATACAGGGTGCGTCAAAAAAGTGTTTTTTCAAATGGATCGCCCTGTATATTTTTGCATTTTTAAAATTCTTAGAAAATTAGCTTCACAAAAATATCAAACACTATTTGGATAACAAAAATATACAGGGCGTTCCATTGAAAAAAAAAAACCTTTTTGGAGCACCCTGTATACCTATGACGACAAAAAAATATCGTTGTAGCGCTTAAGGTTGCCATTCGCCAAGAAATTTCCCAACTTAAACATGCCCTTTATTTGCAATAATGAGAAAGTTACTGAGTGTTCCAGTTATAAACAAACACCCTGTACCTTCTTACTAAAACGATGAAATTTCAAATTTTTCTTTGTCGAGATTTTGTATCCTAATGGTCAATTAACATACCCCAAACTCCACACACTAAATTATTCTCAGATTCGAAGCCGAAATCTATGAAAAGAGGCACTCAGAAAAATTGAAAAATTGATAAATCACCCCAAATTGCTTAACACGATTTTATCTCAGGAACTATAAGTGCAAATGAGCTGAAATTTTCAGGGATTGTAGTCCCTTGATGAGGATAAAATTCAGTGGAAGTTTTAGCTTTCTATCTATAATAGAAAAAAAGTTATAACCTTTCAAAATTTTCCAAAATCTAAATCATAAGGTAAGTAGTACCTTCTTACAAAAACGATGAAATTTCAAAATTTTCTTTGTCGAGATTTTGTATCCTAATGGTCAATCAACATACCCCAAACTCCAAACACTAAATTATTCTCAGATTTGAAGCCGAAATTATGAAAAAAGGAACTCAGACAAATTGAAAAATTGATAATTACCCCAAATTGCTTAACACGATTTTATCTCAGGAACTATAGGAGCAAATGGGCTAAAATTTTCAGGGATTGTAGTCCTTTGCTTGGGATAAAATTCAGTGAAAGTTTTAGCTTTCTATCTATAATAGAAAAAAAGTTATGACCTTTCAAAGTTTTTCAAAATCTAAATCATTAGGTAGGTACCTTCTTACTAAAATGATATTTCAATTTTTTTTTGTCGAGATTTTGTATCCTAATGGTCAATCAATATACCCCAAACTCCATACACTAAATTATTCTCAGATTTGAAGCCGAAATCTATGTAAAGAGGCACTCAGAAAAATTGAAAAATTGATAAATCACCCCAAATTGCTTAACACGATTTTATCTCAGGAACTATAAGTACAAATTTCAGGGATTGTAGTCCTTTGATTGGGATAAATTTCAGTGAAAGTTTTAGCTTTTTATCTATAATAGAAAAAAAGTTATGACCTTTCAAAGTTTTTCAAAATCTAAATCATTCTAACTAAAACGATGAAATTTCAAATTTTTTTTTGTCGAGATTTTGTATCCTAATGGTCAATCAACATACCCCAAACTCGATACACTAAATTATTCTCAGATTTGAAGCCGAAATCTATGAAAAGAGGCACTCAGAAAAATTTAAAAATTGATAAATCACCCCAAATTGCTTAACACGATTTTATCTCAGGAACTATAAATACAAATGAGCTGAAATTTTCAGGGATTGTAGTCCTTTGATTGGGATAAAATTCAGTGAAAGTTTCAGCTTTCTATATATAATAGAAAAAAAGTTTCAGTTCAGCTTTCTCTGTAATAGAAAAAAAGTTATGACATTTCAAAGTTTTCCAAAATCTAAATCATAAAGTAAGGTACTTTCTTACTAAAACGATGAAATTTCAAATTTTTTTTTTTTTGTCAAGATTTTGTATCCTTATGGTCGATCAACATACCCATCCATAGAATAACGGATCTAACATATATCCCATCCACTCTTGTATCTTGAAATTACATACTATATCTAATCCAGGTTTTCATAACTAATCCTCGAAATTAGCTTACGGTGTACATACCTGAGTAAATGCACTGTTCTACTTTTTTAAAGATTCCAATAAATTACAATAACAGGCCCCAGGCCACTGGCGCCGAGTACATGGGGGCATTGGGACAGGTGCTCCCATAAGCAACCTCTCATGGGTGCTCGGAGCTCTCGTGGGTATCATGTAATTCAAATTTACACAACTTTTTATAAGAAATATACAAGTGGTATTAGTCTTAGATTAGGAAGGTATTAGTATTCTGTCCTTTTGTTATTTGTGGTCAGTTCTATGCTCTATTACTTTATATTGCTAATGTTGCTATTCTTCATCTCCATCTCTATTCTTTGATAATAATCGGGACATGAGGCATTTTAGGACATAAAAGTACCAGGGTAACCTTAAATTGCATAACCTGAAATGCGTACAGAAAGAAGCACTTTTCGCACGCTCGTAGAGAAAAATAGAAAAATATACAGGTCTGGCAAGGCAGCATCTTACAGGCCAATTTTAATGCAATATAATGAAATGTATAGGAAGAGTCCAAGGTTAAATAGAGAACGAAAAGGATTTTCCCTGTTCCACCTCCAGCATGCAGCGATGGCTAGTTACGCCAGTGCTATTAAATAATTGTATACGGGACACAACATAATTCTGATTAATTTTAATAATGTTGCTCATTTGTGAAAATTTTTTGAGCTGATCCGTTCGCTTGCATTTGATATCTGTGAATACTTTGCCTATATTTTTTGTTAGTACTGTTCTTCCAATTTTATCTGCTAAATCGCAGTTTATATCGGATTTAGCTATTCGTCCAGAGAAAACTGACATGAACTCCTAACTCCTTGCATTTATAAGGATTGTATTTTAGCCAATCTTGAATTTTTCGCGAATCAGTTTTGTCACGTTGCTGGCGTGAGCGACTCAATTCTATATGCTGTTCTGAAGTCACAGACTCACATTCCAGAAGCTTTTATAACAGGCATACAAACTGACATATCAGCAATCCATCTGGCCAAAGAGGAATTAGTAAATCCGCGTCTATAAGTTAGGCCACCAGTTGTTTTGATTGACCTCATCAAATTCTGCTCGATCACTATGTCGGTCCAAGTACCGGACCAAAAGTTGTTGGTTCTTCTTACAAGTGAAAATTCCTTCATCAACAAATTTTTCATAGTTTTCAGGACTCATACCTATTATGAAGTTACTGAATCTGTTGTAGATAAAGGTGTTGCGTAAAATGTTGGGATCATCAATTTTAAACAGTAATTGTGAAGTTGCCTGATCTTCCTGCTCTAATAAACCGCAGCAGCCGGTCGAGACGATCATAATGGGTTTGTTTGTTTATTTGCACCAAAATTACACCAAGCTGCACCAGGTGCAGCAAAAAATCAGTCTGTCTCTGTCAGACTAACAAAAAAATAGGGATTAAAATACATTTGGAATAGAAAGTGCCATATTGGTGCAAATAAACAAACAAAGCTATCAGCGGCCACTTTTTTGCAACTTTCCATTGTCAGAATCTACGGGACTTTTAGTATGTCATCTAGGGCCACATTATCTGTATGTTCCCACTCATAAACATTTGTATATAATTTTTTCAGAAGTTGGACCTAAATTCCGATAACTTGACTACACTATTATCTCAGGAACTATAAATGCAAATGAGCTGAAATTTTCAGGGATTGTTGAGTGGACGTTAATCTCCAGTACAAATGTCTGTTCTCTAGTGCAAATGTCACAACTTCAAACATGGAAAATGGATGTTTTAAAAACGCTTTGAAAAAAGACGTTTTCGTTTTTAAACGTCTTTTGTCGACTCCAATTATTCTCCAATAGACTTTTTTTTATAGTGCAAATGATACAGTTACAAACAAACCTTGTTGTAAAAACATGTAGACGTTGAAAATGGATGTTTTAGAAACGTCTTAAGTCGAAGTAATTTCCGGACGTTCATAAATATAATAGGTACATCCATTTATCCATCTAAAATCCATGTGTGCGAAATTAAAACTGGAAAATCCACAGGTTGCTGATAGAATGATAATCGATGAAGGATTTTAAATTGAAATTGAAAGATATCGAAACTGAAAGGATATTTTTTCACCTTACCTGGCTTTACTTTCAAACTCCACTCAGCTGGCCAGCTCTTTCAGGAAATTCAAATCCAATGCGGAGGAGTACAAATAAAACTGTCTTGATTTAACCGGTCGCGGCAAATGAAAAAACCGCAGGTCTATTTTCTCGAACCACACGAAACGGACGGAGTGTTGGCGACTGATTTACTGGCCGGTATCCTTTTCAGTGTTTAACGCGCGCATTCTTGAAAGCCAAATTTAGCAAAGCCGTATCAATTCTTAGGCATAAAACGCGCAATTCAATTAGAATCAGAGAAACAAAAAATAAAGAAGAAAAAAAAAAACGAATCAATTTCCATTCCCAAATAGGATTTGACATCCTAAATACCCAATTCAACCTACAAATATATACAGGGCGCGTAGACGAAACTGAACTATATGTTTTTTCATTCAATGAGAACAAATCTTTTATGTATTACGGTTTGTGAAATAGGTATAAGGGTTGAAAGTGAAACTTCTTTGCGAATAATTGCCGTGCAACATTTTGACTGGCAAACATCAGTTTATCATATACTTCTCAGAAGGAATATCGAAAGTCCATCTTTCAAGGCTTGGGCATATACATATTAGGTATAAACCGTGATACGTACAAGATTTGGTCCCATTTAAAAGTTCTTCAGAATTAAATCCTCTATGACATAATAAAAAATTGGCAAAATCTATAGAGCCGAGAAATTCCATGTTATTAGCAGTGCATTATCTTTTCTTCAGTCTACAGTGATACAAGTTCGTTTAATAATGGAAACTATTGGAAACGTTGAATAAAAATGGGCCCTGATGAAGGTCTGACGTTGGAATAAACAATACATTCCTGATGTATTGAAAAACAACGTCTTCCAGAACCCCCAGGATCTGAAAAGTTATTAGCTGTGGACCTTTTTAAACCTTCCCTTTAAATCATAACTTTATACGTAGAATCTTAAGTATTTAGATCAATCTTCATCTCAACAATGAGTTTTAAGACATTTGGAGTATTTTAGAGTTATTCAAAATTACTCTAAGAGCTCTAGAATCTTAAATTTTTTCTAGCGTCTAAAGTCCCCAAAAGATTTAATTTGAAAACAGCATGCAGTCTTCATTCCGAAATTTTTTGAATGATGAGATCTCAGGAATGTTCAAAGTTTAAAGTATAAAGTCTTCATATTGCGTCTAGAATATTTGAAGTCTTGAGTTATGAGCCTTCATTGCATAAGACATTTCAAAGGCTTTATTGAATCATGAGCCTCAAAATCATCAAACTCTTGAATCTTGAATCAGTGGAAGATGTGGAGAAATGAAAATGAATCAGTCGTAAGTCTTGGCCTTCAAATTTTCTAAAGTTTTCAGTCATTTTTCAATCAGGAAAATTTTGTTCTCTCGGGAAGTTCCACTCCCTGGCTCGAGGATCGGCCCTCTGGATGACAGATCATAGCTAAACTTACGAGCGCTTATAAGTGTGCACCACGGAGCAACGTGGATTTATAGCTTTTAAACAATTTCATCTCGCATTTCTGATCGCAATGTCGGACAATGATGACGATTATTTACTTATAGACGTCTTTTTCTGTTGAACCATGTTTTAAAACGTTTCAAAACTGGTTCGATTGCTACGTCATCATATCGGATCGGTGGTGATCAAAAATGCCCTGTTTCAAAACGGAGCACGTGCACGTGACATCTCTAAAATTATTGTTTTATGTACTATATATACCAATCCAATGGTATTTTGAGATCAGTGTTCAACCTCTATTTTGAAAAACGCTGAAAGAGCGGTTCGAAACTGGTTGAACCGTTTCCGTATTACGTCACCGATGCAACACCAAAATGTAGCGTTATAGAACGTTTCAAAACATTCCGTCAGAAAAAGATGTCTTACGTTCGTTCGCTACAAATTGGTATGTTCTGTGGCATTTACCCTCAAGAGAAAACTGTTACGGCTCTGGGGTGCGTGAGAGAAATCTTGGGTCCGTTTATTCAAAATCAAAGTCCAATTAACGAACTAACAACAATAATCTATTCCACGTTACTATACACTCTGACACTAATTAGGTACTTCACTAATTAACTCAAACAACTGAACGCTTTACAACTCTCAACAATAATCACTATCTAAATCATATCACAGTCAATCTTAAACTTAAAAACTAACTAACTAATACGGGCCTTTATATATCCGCAATCTATTCGTGTAGAATCCAGAATAAACGCAATACCGATAATCTATACTTATTTGCCTGATTTTCTAGATTCGAAGTTAAATTCTGTACATGCTGGCGAACGCGCCACATAAATGGTAGATTATCATCACTCCTATTAGGAGTTAAAGGGATAGCTTGATGCTAATGATAATTTTCATCTACTAATCTACTTTCCAATACATTTAAAGTGAAATTAAAGCCATAATACAATGAATGGGCAAGTGCCACCCTTGTCAGCTAGTTTCTGCTCACAAAGAATAGTGAAATTCACTCTAGTATGCTATAAGCGATCATCCCAGCTATGCTCACTGCTCCGATGTGCACGCTTTCATATAAACTAATAATATAATTTTAAGCATCGATGATATTAGCTTCCATCTATCATCTAGGCTATAAGTGCGTATCACAGCTCCGTTGTGCACTTACCCTAAGACTTTACAACGTAAACTGGTCGTATATGCTTCCTGCAGCAGTTTGAATAAAATCAACTAAAAGAAGAACCATATTGCCGTCATTCAAAATAAAGGTAAATTTCCTTTTCTCTACACCCATTTTGGAGTGAGAAGAGCAAATTAGGTTATTAAGATAATCTTGAAACCCTTGAGAAGATGAAAATACTAAAATAATTTTCAAATAGAAAAGGATCACCCTTCTTGAGAATAGGGCAAACTATATAGCACTCTTGCACCATTTTCCAGTATCACGTTATAAACGTGACAGAAACGAGCGCTCATGACAAAAGGAAAGAGTTCTTTACCAAAAAGCTATGGGAATGCCTTCTGATGCCACAATAAGTCGATTTGCCCCTCACCATTTTGCAAGTGAAGAAAACATCTTCAGATTGTGGGAATGCAAATTTTATCTGAGAGAACAGAATTAGTGAAAAGCTGAAGCTGCTCTCAGTCTTCACAGACACTTTTGAAATAGTTTGCAAACGTAGGTATTGACAGCAGGTCTTATAGTTTATAGTAGCAACAATGTTAAACTAGACTTTTTCACTCTATACCTGGTCATTTGCTTCCTCACCAGGCATTTTGGGTTTCTTTCTTCTTCTAGGTTATTCTAGTACCATATCAGATATCTATTTCTCCGTATAAGTATGAATATGAAATGCGGAAAGCGCTCTTTAAACTTTTGCTGTGTTGCGCAAAAGGCGCTTTACGCTTAACGATTACTGGCAGATTGCGTCCTTCTGAAGCTTGCGCTCGTAGCAAATGCCACCTTCGCCACGTCCTAGTTGCGGCACTGGTTTCTGCTTCCAATCTTTTCTCCCTCGTCATTCAGTTTTCTGCTATTTTTCTAATTACCTACTTTATATGGTCCAAACCATCTTAAGAGTAACTTTTCGCTTCTGAAATGAATTTGAATCGACCATCATTTTGAACTACAGTGGCTGAATAAACCTTTACATACAGTGGCGACAATAGAGGTCCCGCCGCCATTTTGTGCCCAACCTCTTTGCTACCTTTAAATATGAATATAAGTATAGGATTCAAATGGACATCCATCATAAAATATTGAAAACAATGTATTTGATGTGCGTAATCATAGTCATCGGATACGTTGTTTTCAATTTTTTATGAGGGATGTCTTGATGTCTATTTAAATCCTATGGACCTATTCATATTTAAAAGTAGCAAGAGGTTGGGCACAAAATGGCAGTGTTTTCCATATGAGTATATGGGATTTTAAAGAACCAATCAAAAAGGTCCTATGCAAAAAGAAGACGGTAATTGTCGTCACTGTGGTGATAGAGTCCAATTGATTTTCTCTCTTCACAATGGAGGTTTTGGGTTTGGGCTTAGAATTGAATAAAAAAAATGGATGAACTGCACTGGGACTAAGTAACTGATAGAGATCGTTATCTCTATCGCTATGGCACTCGCTGTCTTCTTCTCTCTTTTCAAAATCAATAGAGAAGGGACGTCAATAGAGACAGAGAAAACATCTCTCTTCGTTACATAGTCCCAGAGCTGATTATTCAAATAAAAGTACCCCAAGTACCCAAGAACTTTATCTCGAGAAAAAAAAATACCACTGCTAGGTACTCAGTAAAATTTAAAGTTCATCTCTATTATACTGATGAGTGTACGCGGTAGTTTCTGCAACTTTGAGAATTTTATTATAAATTCAAGCACATTTAAAGAGCTTCATAAAGCACTTTTTAAGGCACCCCAAGTACTTTTGATGTGCTTCAACCACTTTTCAAATCACTTTGTGGGTTTTGTGCTTAGTGCTTCAATTCCTCTACTCACTGAGGGCTTTGCCCAGCTCTGGTATGAGCACCTTAACTTTGTCTCTAACTAAGAAATCTTACTCTCTATGTCGTTCGTCAAAACGTCCCTTTTCCTTGTCTTTTTCGTATATTTTTGACTGCCTATGGCTCTTATCAAGAGTGCCTTCTCTTTAATCTTTCCGCCTTCGCCACGGTGTCGAAAAATCTTCTTTATATCGGGTCTTCAAAAAAAAAACCAATCGAAGATTGCTTTGACTACGAAAACGTACGTCGCATTACTGTTTCTTTATTCGTCAGGATTTTTGACAGGACATTTTGGTCATTTTGACATTAAATTTCATTGACAAAATTAAAGGCAAATATTGCTAAGACATACGTTTAAAAAACCATAGCAATCTTTGATTGGTTTTTTTTTTGAAGACCCGATACCTTTACGTGCCTTTAAAGTCCGACAAATACCATTTTAAAGTCACGTGATTAACGTGATTTTGGTGGCAAAAAACGTATGTCCATTGATTATGTCGCATGTCGTTGATATCACCTTTAATTACTATTGAATTTTAAGATATGTTCCCACTAGCATTTTGCAAACGCGTTTCTGAAGTAGTATTGACCAATCAGATAAGAATTTTAATACTTGCAATTGTTGCGAGACTTACTTTTGTCGTACCTAGTACCTGCTGTCCGTTGTAATATATTCTGAACTTAAATTGTGTACCCGTTTTTTATTTGCTTCTTAGTTGGAAAAAGGTTAATATAGTCAAAATTATTAGCTGTGTTTGTTCGTTGTATCATTTTCGAAAATAACTTTGACAAACTAATTTATGACAAGTGACGGATTCTATTTCAGGTAAGAATGTTATGAACAATAATTAGACACTTATTTTTTTTTTTCAATTTTGCTATCAGCGCTGTTTAAGATGTATTCAACAAGGATAGAGAAAAATCATGTGACTTTAAAATGGTATTTGTTGGACTTTACCTCCGAAATCTTCTTTATACTTTCGCCTACGCCACGGTGTCGTGAATTTCTCTCCACCAAATGTCACAACCTCTCTGTGAAGTGTGACGGGGGGTGTAGGGTGGATAAATGGAGAGAAACTCGCTCAGTTTTATATAAAAAGGTGTATATATTTGCTATTAAGTTATTACATAAATCCTCCAGGATCTTCCAGTATGGACTTATGGAGGACGGGTTAGCTTGGATTAGATCTTCTCGTCTAAAATACCAATACAAAGACTAGCATTCAATACAAAAGTACGGGTTAGTTTGAGTTAGTTTGGATTAGATTTTCTCTTCGAAAATGCCAACATATAGAGAGATAAGCACTCATTATGATACCTTTGGCAACGGTGTCTCGAGCTCGCCGGAATATTTTAGAGCGATCCTGCTTCTAATGTGTTGCCATAAGCCAAGGGTGAAGCTACCAACCATAATGGAAGTTCCTATACCTAACTCGAAAATAGTAAGCGTTCCTTATAGGGTGTGATTTAAAGCAGGATAAGGCAAGACCATCGCAACACAAGCAGGAACATGTTTGATCGATCGCTTCCAGTGTGTTGCCAAGGGTTAGCAACCAAAATAAAAATCGCTGCATCTCGAAAATGGTAGGTACCTACGTGTTGCAGGGGACAGATTTGAAGCAGGATGAGGCAGGATCATAGCAGCACAAGCAGGAACCTGTTTCAGCGATCCTGTTTCCAATGCGTTGCCAAAGGTGAAGTTAGCAACCAAAATGGAAATCGGTTTCTATATTTCGAAAACGATGATGCAAAGCAGTAATATAGCAGCACAAGCAGAGGCGCCATCCTAAAGATCCTCTGCTTTCAATGTGTTGCTTACTTCCCTGACGTTGCGCCTGGCTATCGAAAACGTTAATAGCGACCTGGAAACTATTTATGAACTCTCTAGCACCCACGGCTTGAAAATGAATAGCTTGAAGACAGAAATGTTGGTTCATGACAGCTATAGAGTGCAGTTAGTAAATCACAATGACTTTAAGATTTGTCTCAATAATACCACCCCAAATGTGTCCAACTACTGTAGGAATCTCTGGAACTGTAGTAGATGGATTCAGATTTCAAATATTCACATCATGTCTCTACTTCACTTCAAAACTCTTTATATTCACAAGAACACTTCATAGAGATTAAACTAAGACTGAGTGCGACAGTTTAGTTTAGTCACAGCTTGCGTATTCCATAGTGTTGTTTTCTAGGCAGCTCAGATTCAAAGATTTAGAGTCAGACTACAAAAAGTTCAAAATTCATGTATTCTGTTTAGTTTTGGTATTCGTAAATACGATATGAATACCACGTACATTATCTCCAGCAAAGATTGGAAGTCCAGCTTGGCTGTGTAGTTCAAAAAGTCAGTAAAACACACCTAAGTACTTAGCAGACAAATTGATAAGGTCAGGGGCCTTATTCTGTAAGGAACGAACCGTTCGATTCGGTAGAATTTCTTCGATTGTGACGTCATTTTCGGTTTGGTTTTCACGGTACCAAACCAAAAATGACGTCACAATCGAAGAAATTCTACCGAATCGAACGGTTCGTTCCTTACAGAATAAGGCCTCTGGCGTCAGTTTAAAAAATAAAGGCTTGTATATTTTTTGGGGTGCTGAATACGAATCTGAAGTTTGCTGCCTCATAGCAGAGCCGGCTCAGACCTTAAATCGCGAAAAGCCTCGAACTTTTCTGACTTTTTCGGGTTTTCTGGTCATATTTTGCAAACGACGCATCGTACGGAAAATGTCACGTTATTCAAAGTTGAAGAGCATGAAATGCTTGCCTGTCAATATTAACCCCGCTACTTTTCAAGCCCCACTTGTCAGTTAAAAATAATATGTTCACAAGGTGTCTCCAAAGAATTCTTCAATAATATAGTAGGCTATAATCAAGAGTAACCCTCTTTCTAAACCTCCCGTATGAACGTGAAGACCTAACGCTAGATGGTAGAAAATTGAAGGCTTTCTTGGAAAAATAAAAGACTTCTTCACCAAGGTGCTTCTGGGAATTGGCAGTGGAATATTATTAGCTGGCCTAGTTGAATAGTGCCATGCCGAAGAAAGTTGGCCATAGTATTTCGTAGACCAGGCAAACAGTTTCGAGTATATGTGAGCATGGCACAGTCAAAATTCTATGAGAAATTAAGCTAGGTTTGCAAGATTGTAGAAAGGGAACTCTAAGCATATAAACATAAGGGCTCTTTTTTGTAAAAGAAATATGGAGTTGAAATTTGTAGTAGGTACTGCAACAGTCCCGAAATGCAATTCTATAAGTAATGTGTGACTCCACCAGAGTAAAATATGCGATCCTAATACTGGGTCCCAGACCAAGCCGACAAAAAGTAAACAAAATTTTGAGACAAAAACACAACAAAACTGTGACAAAAATTTGGGTATTGAGACCAGACAAAATTGAGACAAACTGTCCATACCAGAAAGCGAAGACAATACTACTCGTAGTAGTATTGTCTTTGCAGAAAGACAAAAATTTAGTTGTTGGTTGATGCGAATCAGTTGCTTAACCATGTGGCGTTTCCAGAAAGAAAATTCAAAAAATGAAGATTTATTGCTAGCCGCCAGCTGTTATATCTTTCTCTCAGCCTCATCCAATGTTGAACTGTTATACGAATGAAACGGAAACGTTTTTGGGTGAGACCAAACTTGAAAAAGCGAAAAAGTTATTCCATAAATAAACTGTTAGTTCAGTTACGTGTTACGTGAGGATGATAATGGATTGAGTGGTGAGATTTGCTTAAGCTTTTGATTTTCCACTGATTGACACTGGTCTCCTACTCTTATCAACACATGCACCTGTCCACACTGCGCTGACAACTTGTAAAATACACAGACAAAACTGAAACTCGGAATTTGGAAACAAAACAAAAAAAAGACAAAAATGTATCGGATTTGTCGCGAGACATGAATGTCTTTGTCTTGTCGTTATTTTGTCTGCTTGGCCTGGACCCGGCATAAGAGCTCGCAGCACCAGCTATCAGAGCCCATTTACAACAAAAAAATATTTACTCATTTATTACAGTTCTTCACCTTCTGATAAACTGTCAGGTATGCAATCTGACGGATAAAAACACAATCTGTAATCCCATTGGTCGGCCAGTTATCCGCCGACCAATAGAATTAGCGAACGATAAATTTATCATACAGATAATTACCAACAAGTTTATCTGAAGATGAATAAATCGGGCCTTAGATTAACAACATGAGAGAATATATACGTACGTAATATGTACCCACATATTGTGGGAAAAATCATGGGAAGACCAGCTAAAGAAAAAGAGCGAGTAAGTTGTTGTATAGTGAAGAGATACGCTCTATATGATAGCAATTAGCAATATCCATTTTATTTTACTCTCCTTAAGTAAGTTTATTGCAGTTTTCGAGTTTTCACAAAAGTTCATAAAAACTGGCTTCTTTCGACCTACGATGGCGAGCTTATAAAAGCAGTAACAAGAAAGGAGGACATTCGACGCAGAATTTTATGCTCTTCATTTTTGAACACCGTGACTTTCCGTACCGTGCGTCGTTTGCAAGATTTGACCAGAAAAGCGAAAAAAGTCCGATAATTTCGAAGTTTTTCGACCTGAGCCGGTACTGATACGAGGCAGCAAACTTATTCAGATTCGTATTATTCAGCACCCCAAAAAACATATAATTCCGTTGAAAAACCTTCTACCGCACTCATGTTACCAAAAAATAAAAATTACCATTGAATTAGATTAAACAGTACCTATTAAGCATATTTTGATCAATGATTTTTTTTTCATTTGAAGGCGAAGGTATAGTAGGTACTTGCTGAAAACAGCCATTTACTACCAGGAAGTGGTAGGTACACTTATTTCATATTCTTCAATTAAAGGGAATCAAATATAAGTTATCTATGATCCCATTTATCAGGATGGGATGGCCTTTTCTTCTTTTGAAAGCCGAGCTAAAAGCACTCAATCGGATACTTTCCATAAAACTCGGTGTGGATTTTCAGTCGACATGGGTTATGTTTTTGTATGTAGTGTACATCTAAGCCATCATAGTAAAAAATTCAAAAGACGCAAGAAAAGCCTTTTTTTCCGGGTAAATACACCATTTATATCCACTTCTTGTTTCGCATCAGTGTACAAAGAAAATAAATCTTGTTAATTTTGGAAAAAAACGATCACCATCATAGGCGATACGAGATCGACCAGCCTCTGGTAGCATTTGTCTCTTCCTCTGTTGTCTCGCTCCTTCCTGCCCTGCGGTCTCACTGGTTTAGCAAATTTTCTTTAGCCACCCTGATTTTATTTTTTATTTCACGATTGAACTGACGATATGCTGGCTGGTCTTTTTGCAGGCGTCTTCCTTCCATCAAGTCGAGGATTTCATCAGTCATCCAAGCTTTTTTCCTGGAACTTGATGATAATTTCGAGCTGACGCTAACAAAGGCTTCGTGAAGGCTTCCCTGATACCGGTCCATACAGTCTCCACTTCTTAATTGATTCTCTACTCTGTTTATTACGTTTAGTTTATTATCTAATTCGTTTCTAACTTCGGCTAGAGTTGTTAAGTTGTATTAATCAGATCCAGTCTAGGGCTGTTCGTTTTAGCTGTACACATCTTTTAAGTGTCAACTGGATGTTCGCTACAAGCGCATTGTGATTCGAATTTATATCTGCAGACGTCTCTTTGGAAACCCATGTTTCCTGACAAAACCCGAACAGTCGTGGTTACCACGTTCGTTATGGCTCTTAAAAACTAATCTTATGTGAAAGTAATCAGGAAATATGCTTTATTAATAACATTCAAGCCAAACTTCCCAATCAGCACCAGTACATATATAAAATGTTCTAAGTACGTAGGTCTCGGATGTAAAGTACATCTAATGTACATACGACTCGGGGCGTAGTACGTACATTGGATCTACTGTGTATGTACATTTTCCAACATACTGTACGTTCGGAGAACAAACGGAAAGTACGTTCTCAGTACATAGCAGTACATACCCAGGCTCTTTTATGTACGTACAAAGTATGAATTTGGTTTGTACATTTTTAGGAATACGTACTAGTATGTACAGTGGAATGTATATGTACATACAATAACTTTTGATTGTACATACATAGTACGAAAAATGTATGTATCAAAAGCTGTATTATTGTACATACAGTGTGTCCGTAAAGTAACGGATAAATTCATTATTTTGAAAACAGTAGAATTTTTGAAAAATCGCTCAGACACGTCAATTTTGTTTTTTTGATTGAAAATTTTTGATATATTTTTTATCATACAGGGTGTCTCAAAAATAGCTCCGCTGCTATCAACTTTGTTTTTTCAAATGAATCACCCTGTATATTATGACATTTATGGATTCTGCGGAAAATTTTTGACATATTTCATGTACAATATCATATACCTATCTTCAACTGTTTCGGAAATATTGACAGTTGAAAATTGATTTTTTTGCAACTTTGACAAGCTGTAAAACCTGAACGGTTAATTTTAGAGGAAAACCGCTTTTACATTCCTTTCTTAGATTTTCATAACTATCATTTGACACCAACTTTGAAGTTAATCCGTGATTAAAAATTCCAGTTAAATCTAATCTCCGGGTAAATTCAAAGTTGATGTCAAATGATAGATTATGAAAATCTAAGATAGCAATGTAAAATTTGTTTTCCTCTAAAATTAACCGTTCAGGTTTTACAGCCTGTCAAAGTTGCAAAAAAATCAATTTTCAACTGTCAATATTTCCGAAACAGTTGAAGATAGGTATATGATATTCTACATGAAATATGTCAAAAATTTTCCGCAGAATCCATAAATGTCATAATATACAGGGTGATCCATTTGAAAAAAAAAAGTTGATAGCAGCGGAGCTATTTTTGAGACACCCTGTATGATAAAAAATATATCAAAAAATGTCAATCAAAAAAACAAAATTGACATGTCTGAGCGATTTTTCAAAAATTCTACCGTTTTCAAAATAATGAATTTATCCGTTACTTTACGGACACACTGTATACATATTTGCAGAAATTTCGTAATATTTGGCATTTAAACCAATGCTAAATGTTAAATATTACGAAATTATGGGAATTTTGTGTGCAACTTATTACATTTTTCACATTTATATTTGATTCATTCTCTTTCCTGAATATAAAATAAAATTATGTACCTATAAAAACGAGTTTTATTAACGATCAAAAATACAAAGTTCTATTTCCATCAAAAGTGTACTTGAAAATGATGGTTTATAATATTATACATTATTATTGTGCTTCATCCAGTGCTTCAGTATCACTTGTGGTAGTCGTTTTTGTTTTTTTGGTCTTATCGAATTATTTTAATCGATCTGGGGCTCTGCGCAGCCAACGAGCAATTTCTTTTTCTGCTTCATTTTTGTCTTTGCACTTATTTGTCTTGATAGCAGCATCTAAACAAAAGGAGAAATCTACTTGAAATATATTCCAGATGCATTTGAAGGCAAAACAAAACTGATAGGTATCAGAATAACAAGCATTATCATTTACTGATTTTTTGAAAAAAATCTTTTGAATTTTGTGTTAGTTTTGTTATCAGAACATACAAAAAATAAATCTAAAAAAAAAATGGAATTAATTTTCTGTGCCTATTTTTTTTTGAAAAATTTAAAATCAATAAAGAAATTATTAAAAATAAAAATGCATAAGATACTCACTTATTATTACTTCAACAATCATCTCATAGTTTTTGAACCCCATCTTGTTTCTCCTCCCTAACCAGCTAAATGTAGCTGCTAACTGGTTGGCTATCAACATTCCCATACATCTCTTCACAAAGTCTAAGAGGTTACTTCCCCCTACCTTGCACAATTCAGACTGCTTTAATTATAAAACAGTATTTAAGTAAACATTTATCTAAAAACTATGCAAAATAAATAATTACCATTCTGTTAAAGTTTTGAGTTTGTCTTAAAAACATGTCAAGTTCTTTCAACCCTTCTTCTGCAGCAATTGGCAGATTGAAATTTTGGAGAATAGATACTTCGTCATGTCCATGAACATCTTGATTAGGCCCTTCTTTGATTTTTTTCACTTCATCTAACAACTCTGTATATAAACTGCGTAGGAAGAAGAGCTGTCTTAAAATTTCAGAGTTGAATTGAGCTAAAAAACAGTGTCAATATATTAATACAAAAAAAATTAACTTGATAATAATATTACCATGATGTGGGCAATAACACTGACACTTTGTATCTGAAAACAAGAAAACAATTACATCAGCTGCTTATCTCAAAATATTTGTACAAACTCACTTTGTTTAGCGGAATCAATTGCAGTGACATTAGAGGCTTCATTATTATTATTATTAGTTTCCTTGACGCCTGTTCTGATTTCTTGGAATAAATAATTTTCGCTTTTTTTCAAAGAAGCATCTACTGACGTATGTGACATGTTTTGTTCTTTAGTGTTTTTCACATGTTTAGTTTTGTCATATTTGCCTAAAAAAAAGCAATGTCAAAATAATTCACATTCAAATATGCTAATGGTTTGTATTGCTGAAATATATACATATATCAAGTAAAAAATCCCACTTCATCAAAAAACTACCTTGGACTAATAAAGGCATTATTGGTTTCGAACCATGTCTTTTTGTTTTTGGATTCAAGTCAACTTCGCTGTCAGAGTTATCATCAGAAGGATCAGAATTTTTTTTTTTTTCTTATTATGCTTTTTCCTGCTTGAGAGAATTCATCAACATCTGTATTAAGGTCACTTGTATCTTCAGCCTTTTTTGCCTTTTGACGTGCAATTTCATACGAATCTACAAATTAAATTATGAGTCATATTATACAGTGGCTTTTTTATACATATTTCATTCACAGTTTCCTATTAGGTTTCAAGTTAATGGAAAGCAAATGGAAATATTAAGTCATATAAGAAAAGTATCTATTAAGGGAATAGTTAAAGTACTGCCTTACCATATGTTGCGTTCCTGAAGATTTCTATTTTATGTGATGGCCAATATTAAGTATTCAACTTCTGACCTTTGATAGCTGCAGTCAATTTTTCTGCTGCAAACGTAGGCCAGAGACATTGGTGATTGTTTATCCATATTGTTGGCACTGCAGCGACAGACGAATCGTCGACAAATTTTACAACCGTCCAAGTTTTGGCAGGTGGTGATGTTGCAGATGCAGATTCCATTCCCTCCATTTTTGTCCACCAATTATTTATTGGGGTTACTAATTCACCAAACAATATACCTACCTAAAAATTACCACCTGTATTTGCATTATTCATGTACAGGGTGTTTTTTATATATTGACACGCCATCTACAGTGTTTACCTTTACAGGTAGAAGAAAGGTGTGAATACAAAAGTTGTTCAGTTTTGGCTAAATATTTAGTATCTATAGCCAGAAACAGAAATTGAATATCAGAAATGTGAAATTATCCATGCTTTCAATTGAGATGCCCTATATTTGATTCTATATTCTTGAAGGGCACAATGTCCCGATTCAAAAAATATATAGTTGTTTATATTTGGTTGAGCCGTCTCCAACATATTTGGTTCTAGAAATTTAAAAAATACTATCCTACTTACTGATTTTGTGAACCATTCTACCTGTACAGGTGAAAGCTGTATCAGGTAAAATTTGAGGTACAGTGGGAATCATTGCAATTGGCACACACTCTTTAAAATCCCTCGTATTAAGTCAAAATTCTAACCAATAAATCTATTAAGTGCAGCATTTTGCTATGACTGTGTGTCAGATTTGACACATTACAAGGGATATTTATATAGTGTGTGCCAATTGCAATGATTCCCACTGTACTTGGTTTCTCTGATAGTATTTTTGAATTTTTTTAAACCAAATATGTTGGAGACCACTCAACCAAATATAGACAAGCTATATATTTTTGGAATCGGGAAATTGTGCTCTTCAAGAATATAGAACCAAATAAGTATGGGGCATCCCATTTGAAAAAGGCTGAAAACATGCAACATTTCACATTTCTGACATTCAATTTTTGTTTCTGACCATGGATTCCCAAAATTTAGCCAAAACTATACAACTTTTGAATTTACACCTTTCTTCTATCTGGGAAGGTAAAGGCTGTAGGTGGGGTGGGGTGTCAATATATTAAAAAACACCTAAAGTTTGTTTAGCCAGGGTTTGTACTTGCCACCAGCATCTACCTTCCTTGTTTAACAAATAAAAATTGACTGAAATAAATCAATGACGTCAAAAACGTTTGTCGGTTCTTAACCAAAAGTCATTCATTTTAATTTGTCAAAAAAATTATTGCATGTGTCATATGAATCAATCTACGACAACCCTTTTTTTCCAAGTTTCAAGGTCAAGTATGAACCCTGGTGAAACGGACCTTACTACACTAAGCTACTATTAGTTCTGTCCAGAACTGGGCAGGGCTTGAGTGCTTTGTGCTTGCGAAAGTGCTTGAAGCACTTTGAGGACTTGAAAGCCCTGTGCTTCAAGCCCTTTTATAGATTTGTAATTGGGGCTTGCAAAGTCAATTACTTTAGAAAAGTGCTTGGTAATTTGTAATTGAAAAAAGTAATTCAAGCCCTTTCAATGAGCTTCAATTACTTTTAGAGGGCTTGAAGCAGTTTTGGGAGCTTGAAGCCCTTTGAAAGGGCTTGAAGCACTTTTGGGAGTTTGAAGCACTTTGAAAGGGCTTGAAGCACTTTAAAAGGGCTTGAAGCACTTTAAAAGGGCTTGAAGCACTTTGAAAGGAATTTGAATTGACAATTGACCATCATTCAACCTATCCCCCACTTAAACATTTTCGATCGTGTTTTGTCCCTTAATTTTTTTTTCTATTATTTGAACTTGAACCGTCTTATATCTTTTCTCTCTTAACAATGGAGGTTTTGGGTTTGAGCTTAGAATGGAATTTAAAAAAAAAAGAATGAACTTATTATTCAAATAAATAAATAATTTATAGGTACCCTATTTAACTTTATCACTGGATTTTTTTCACTTTTCCCCATTGAACATTTTGAAAACCCTAAAATTGAATTACCTGTAGTACCCCAACTACCCCAAGTACCCCAGAACTACATCTCAAAAAAAAAACATACTACTGCTACGCTGTGAAATGTAAAGTTCGTCTCTACTATACCAATTCTGTGTGATGAGTGTACGCGGTAACTTATGCCACTTTGAGAATTTTATTACAAATTCAAAGTGCTTTAGGCACATTTAAAGAGCTTCAAGCACATTTAAAGAGCTTGAAGCACATTTAAAGAGCTTGAAGCACATTTAAAGAGCTTGAAACACATTTAAAGAGCTTGAAGCCTTTTTCAAGGCACCCCAAGCACTTTTGATGTGCTTCAAGCACTTTTCAAATCACTTAGAGGGCTTTGTGCTTGTCAAGCCCAAAGCACTTTGAGGGCTTTGTGCTTGTGAAGCACTTTTGAAAATAAAAAGGAATTTGTGCTTGAAATTGAAGCACTTTGATAGAGGGCTTAGGGCTTAGTGCTTCAAGCCCTTTTACTGAGGGCTTTGCCCAGCTCTGGTTCTGTCCAAACCCAACATGAATTCTATAACGGTAATTTCAAGTCGTTCAATTTATTGATCAATTAGGATAAACATTCATTTTATTGAAAAATAGGTGGGCAACTGGAAATTACCATTCTAGAACGGTTCTCATGTCGGGTTCGAACAGAACTATTTACCTAGCAATAGAAATTTTTGAGAAGGCACTTGTGAATGTGAATGAAACTTTCAGATGTGTGCCTTAAAAATGCAGTACTTTTTAGTTTAAAATTAGGTGTTCAATAAAGGCATAATTACAAATTTACCTTTATATGTAAGTTTTATACATTTATGGCAAACATTTTCCACTTCCCATGTTCTTAGAGTGCTCATTTCATTATCTACTAAATAAATATTTAAAACTGAAGACTGACATGGTTTTTCATAAAAATTTCCCTTTTTTAGGTGAGCACGTCCCAAAATCAATGTTTTTTTGTTATCAGTAGTTACAAAATTGCATATACTTACAATGTCTTCGCCTATAAAGCAACAGTTGTCTGGTGCTCTGATTTTTAAAACAAAATTTTTGAAATGAACTTCTTCAAACTGAGTTGTAATCAGAGTACTATTTGGTAATAATGGACCATTAGAGTGGGGTCTTGCACAAAATGGAAAAATTTTAGGAGACTTTATAAATCTGTTGTATTTTGACATGTCAATTTCGGTTTTCCTATTGATTAATTGCTGGAGAGGTTTTTCTTGTTTCCTGACCATTTTTTTAATTGTTTGCATGTAATTCTCGAAACTGAATGCACTAAACATATCAAGTGGGCCAAAATTACGTACATCATTTACCAAATGTAGTAAGTTATGAATATTGTGTGAAGAGTATTTTGCACCATATAAAGAAATGAAAGTGTCCACAAAATAAGTCAGAAGCTGTTCAGCAAAATCAATAATCACAAAATAGTTTGAACTTGAGAGAATAGTAATAGCAATATTTAAAACAAGAAAGTTTTCGTATCTTTCTCGAGATAGTATATCAAGCAAAACTACTGGTCCTGTATACAAAAGAAATTGTCTAAACTCTGAAGCTTTCCACCTTTTGCTTTCACTGACACTTCGAGGTTTTCGATTAAATTCTACAGGGATGTTTGACGATTGTTCAAATAAATTTTTTGAGAGTTGTGTTATTTCATTGAATGACATTTTCGAAGAGGGCTTCCCATCTATCCAAAGAGATACAAGTAATTTTTTCACAACACCTAAACAAACAAGGTGCATGTAATCCAACGGAAAAGATGCAACCATGTCTAGTCCTGAAATATTTTCAAGACATGAGTGACCTGTGTGATGACCCTCTTGTACCTTTGATCTAAAATCAAAATCATTACGCAGCTGAAAATTGGAAGTCTTGGGAAAACAAACAACCCCTTCATGATAAATTCCTTCCATATGACATTTTGTGCAAGACATGTAGCCTGAATGGCCTTTAGTGCAGGTTATATAAGATTTCGCTGGCGCATCACAAATAAATCCCTTTATTTTTACAGGATATATATGTCCATTATGCTTGAACCCAGTTTCAAGCACTCCATTAGCATCAAGAACAAACTGTTTCAAAAACAAATTACAGTCTTTGGGTTTTGCATAACCATGATAAATTCCAATCATTTCCACAGGGCCAGGGTTTTTATATAGACTGCATAAAATTGGGTAAAACTGACTGCCAGAACTTTTTGATATGGGAAGTCCATCTACATTAACTAAAATTTCAATTATAATCAAATCTTTAGCTTTAGAATACTGGAAAAGAAGTTTCTGCAAACAATTTTTAAGACCAAAATGTTGATAGTGACCAGGCTCAACTGATACCACAGTATTTTGTCTTGGTGTATGTAAAAGTGTACGCGCATCAATAGGCAATTCTGGATGGAGTGGTTTCAATATCCTTAACAGGTCATTAACAGCAGTGTGTGTTATATTATGCTGAAGAGACCAATTTGATAATTCTAATGTAAGGCTAGAAGCAGAGTCATTATTTGAATTATCACATCCAAGCGATAGCATGGAAATATCAGGCTTGTTCGAAAATTCTTCCATAGAATTTTGTGGACAATCCACAGGAAAATTTATTTTATTGTCATCCAGTACTTGGTAGTCAATCTCAGAGTCCGAGCTAGAGCATGAGCTTGAGTAACTCTGATCATCAAGCATTACAAGTTTTTCCTCGGGTTTTTCAGAATGACAGGAGTCCAAGTTAATGCTACCAGGGATATCCAAATTAGGGTTTGAATTTATATTACTAGAACTACTAGATGAAGGCTGGTCTGGGTCGAAGTTGATATTGCTAGCAAACTTACGAAACTGTTTGGTTGCATTTTTGTAATGCTTACTTACTTTGGAACTTCTATAGGACATTTTTATTTAAATAAATTAGAAAACCATACTCACCTAACTCACCTATTTTAAAACGGTTATAACGTAATGGTCCACCAACCTAACCTAAATTGCTACTCTTTAAAATACATTTTACCTGAACCGAAGCCACAAGCCACGGGCACCAACACCACCAACTACTAGTCTTTTTTAACACACACTTTACCCCGAGCCGAAGTCACAAGCCACCAACTATTTAATTTAATATTTAATTGTTCCTTTCTTAACGTGCACAAAACAACGTGTTGCTCAACCCTTTTGTCCCTTTTGCCATTTGTTCTGTTGTTGGCGGGCGCGGGCGGCAATAATTGGCGGTTAATTATGCCGTGTTGTAATATGTCGTATGTCATATTTATTTATAAAAATGACAAATTATCGACAATCGTTTTCATTTTGTTGTCACTAACCACGGCATCATAAGTATCTTTTATGCATTTGACAAAAAGGGACAGATATATCCCGATCTTGTTTAGAGCGTTGGTGACATCTACTGGACCACCATTGAACTAAAGAATAGTTGGTAATCCAGATCGCTATATAGATATACACAATTTTAAGTTTTTAACGGTTTTATATTTATTATTTGTGTAACTAATTTTGAGGTTTCAAAAAGTTTTGAATGTGTCCTGTATGGGAAAACAAACTCGAAATTGAAATAGAGAATGAAATTTTAAATAATGGACGCCTTGATTTTTAGTACTTTCCATGTACGTACATATTATGTACGTATAGTCGTATGCCGTACGACTTATGTACGTACATGGTTTATCCAAAATTACGTACTACTACCACTACTAATGAACGCACACAGTACGTACATAAGATGTATATTTTACTGCCTGTACGTACCGCCGTCAAATGGACCTAACAAGTACGAATCTAGTACGTCAGAGGCTGATTGGGTTGTTTGTGATTTGCTCTGCGTGTTATCTTAGAGAAAGGAAATTTTTGCTTCATTGCATTAATATTGGTAGTTAGGAAACTTAATTTTCCATAGAAAAAAGTTCGTAGGAGAGGGTAAGTACTAAGTGAGACGAACTTTGCCTTCTTGGTTCTAAATTTTTTATTTGAAGAATAACTTGGAAACTCTTTGATTCAGTCAATAATACAACCATTTCCGTTTATGAGAGCCTTAACAGAAACTAAAGATAACGTCACAGAAAAAACAAAAATATACATTTCTTTGTGAATGTTTTAGTCTCAGTTGGTACCTAAATGTGTGCTAAGTGAGACTGGTACAAGTATTCACAAACTGAGACGTAGAAAAATATAGCTAACGAATAAGGCCGTGTGTTTATGTTGGAGCTATGATAAACGATAAAAGCAACGGATACTAATGATACTTAAATTAGTATCATTGCTTTTATCGTTTATCGCAGCTCCAACATAATCGCACCCTTATGCGTTATCAAAATAACACAGATATAGCTACCTTAACATATAATAATAATTTTTTTGTTGTGTTAAAAAAACTAGCGAATGCTAACTGAACTGAAGTTGAATCCGAATTTGTACATCACAGATTGTCGCTTGGTAGTGCCTGGAATAGGTTCTAAGTAGGTATCAGAGCTATGTCATTCAAAGTAATGAAAGATAAATTGAAAGACCCTAAAAAACGCATTTATATTAAAAATGGGCTCTATCGCAATGCGGAAAGTGAGTTTAGTAGGCAATAGCTATTTACCTAACAAGTGCGGAAAATGAACTTTTCCGCAAGAGTTAGGTACAATATTTTTCCTACAGGCGTAAAAATGTAAATTTTTTTTTTTTTGGCAGATCAGTGCGGTAAAATTTTTTCCGCACTGACAGCCATGCGGAAAAACTTTTTCCGCACTGATATGCATGCGGTAAAAGTTTTACCGCACCGTGCGGAAAAACTCATTTTCCGCACGCATAACAGTGCGGAAAATCGATTTTTCCGCACGGCTGTAGGAAAAAGGTATAAACATTACATCATATTACTAATATTCTACAAAATGAATTGATCAGATTATCTGAAAACATAAGAAAGTAACTAACTCAACTTAAATTTAGTGTTCACCTCAAAAATCCGTCAAGTTTAAACAAAACAACGTAAAATTTCACAAAAAGTGTGCCTTATTGGTTATGTTAATCACCCCCTTACGACAGACAGAATTTGGAGGGAAATTTAAAAAAATATTCCCAGTTGTCTCACTTAGTACACCGTCTCACCTAGTACCACACTCCCCTACACTTTTTTCGTATCTCGTTTCTGGAATTTTAGAAAAATGAATAAGAAACACTTTTTATTCCTTTTCCAAAAGTGCTTGGGCAAATTTATTATTTAGGTATTTGTCAAGACCCTGAACTTTTGCTCAAATTTCATTTCTACGGTCTTGAAATATTTTATTTTAATTGTTTCAGCTTGAAATTCAAAACCCATTGGAAATGTTTGAGTTTTGAGAACCCATAAACTTTAGTCGCTTTTGAAAAATAAATGAGAAACACTTAATTTTATTCCTTTCTAAAAAGTTCATGGGCATATGCATACCTTTTTTACAAGACCTCCGAAGTTTACTCAAATTTCATATTTCTGCGGTCTCGAAATCTTTTTCTTTAATTGTTTTAGCTGGAAATGTTTGGCTCTTGAGAACCCATAAACTTTAGTCGCTATCGCTCGTGTTCGACTCCTAAGCATATCGCCTCCAATAATTCCGATTAGTCACTCACGACCGATTACGTACTACACACTTGGCATCGTTTTTATTTTTATTTTTTAACCACATTTCTGCTTACATAGCATTGCGTCTGCCTGGCGACCATAGGTTGTTAAAATTGTTAAATTGTTTATGAATGCACAGCGTGCACTGTGCATTCTGCTACCTCTTGCGATGCCGCTCAGTTCATTTCGCTAGTGAATAGTAGTGTGGTCTGAGTCTAGTGCGCATCATTATTACTTAGCGGACAAATTTTAAAGTTTTGAAATTTTAATTGTGATTTGTGATTTAGTTTTAACTTTTGAATCGTTCGCTTCGCATGAAGTTACTAAAATAATGTAAGTCTTTGAATTCTGTTTTGTGAAGGGAGTACCTAGGTACGCTGTGTTTTTTTTATCTTTGATATCATTTTGATTACCTACCTGTAGGTAAATTATAATTTATGCAGAGGCAATCAAAATGAAAATGATATCGAAGAGATAAGAAAAAACACCCGGTACCTATTTCATTTATTCAAAAATCCGCCATATTTGACAAGCCTACTAGGAGTAGAAAACCACCCACTCAACACTTAAGTGTACTTACACCCTACCCAACCTAAGCCCAAAAGTTTTCCCTGAAACTTAGGGAATAATTATGAATATTTTAGGTTTGTCCATGATGTAAGAATTTCTTTCGGGTATGACCGTGCCCAGTCGTGAATCATTTTAATTACATTGATAGCTAACACGCAGGCGCTACTTTCTGGAAACAAGGGAGCGGCGCGCGCAGGCGTTCTCATGAGAACAAATATGTTCTGTCTCTGTCACTCATATGTGATTTTGCGTAGAACTGTGAAGGACATGGCACTATAGGCAGTTGTTCTCATAAGTACCCATTGTTTCGACAATCTCAAGCCCCTTGCCACGCCAAAGTACCACTGATGACGTAGACAGCGTGTCGTTTCTCGCTTCGACTTACGGTGTTTGCACCACTGGCTATGATTCCGGTGGCTCTTGCTTTATGCATACTTGGTTTAAGTACATTAATAACATTCTCAAACAATCCTTTTTTAGATCTTGTTTGCATCTTCCAAGAAGGCCTATGATGTTAATCAAAATTAAATAATATTTTTCATCATAAATATATATTCTAAACTACGACCGCTGGCGCAAACAGCTAACAACACCGTTGATGACGTCGATAACAGAGCAGCTCCATATAACCTTGATGTTCCCAAAAATTTATGCCGATGAGCAATTTAGTAGTGTGTGAGAATACAGAGCGTAAGGATAAAGTTAGGATAAAGGAAAAAAATAATTGGCAACACTGAAAAATCTGTAGTTTTCCCAAGGAGAATATACACTCGAGTGCTATCGGCCTCGTTTTTGGTAATCGCCGCCATATTGGTGTGCCATCATTGCCGACGTCATAACTAAGTCGTCAGCCTACGTCAAGGCAAGAAATAACATGCTGCCTACGTCACAACTGGTATTTTGGCTTGGGGAGAAAGGGGGGATTTGTTACAGGCCCTATGAGGATAGGCCATCTTGTAGTAGTAGTGTGTATCATCCTTGTAGTATTTCTACCTTCTTTTTTTTCGTACTTGTTGACTTGTTACACATTAGTTGTATTCCTTTCAAGAGTTTGGGCTTTCCAAGTATGCACATTGGAACGCTCTGGAGTACCACGTAACCGCCTCGCACTAGATTTGTACAATACCGATCCAGTATCATGGTGTCAGACAATCCCCCTCTGGCCAAATCACCAGTTGTGACGTAGCAGCATGTCATTTCTCGCCTTGAAGTAGGCTGTTTAAACAGCTGACAACTTAGTAATGACGTCGGAAATGGTGACACACCAATATGACGGCGATTACCAAAAACAAGGCCGATAAGTCCTCCTTAGAGTGTGTATTCTCCTTGCGTACGTACAGCTCAGAAGCTCAACCAACGCTCCGAGTAGCTCCGAGCATCATACTCCCTGAAAACCAGCTCATACAAACTATTCAGGGCCGAGTTCAGAAATAACGCACAGGGTGCGAGTGCGATTTTATGGGTGTGCCTGAATTGACAATTGGCCATTGGGCCTATAGTACCGTCTAGCATTTTTGAACAGCTTGGGCGTCGCACCGGTGTCACACTCACACTGGGTGTGTCATTTCTGAACTCGCCCCTGAAAACTATTACATTACTTGTCAGTCTTGTTTGTCATTCATGATTCATACTTGTCAATCGTTGTCAGTTGTTGGTTGTTCGATTGTTGACAATTGAGCTGTTTGTGTTTATTTTGTTTTTTTTTTGATAGTTTGATTAGTTAGTTTTGAAGAAACGTTTGCAAGTTAACCATCACCATCAGTAAACAATAAAACAATTTCGTTTTTTACCTTGTTAAATGGTATGGAAAATAATATGGTAAATGCTTAGTATAATTTAATTTTTAGTTGGTATAAAAAGAAGTCAAGTTGTGATACAAATATAATGAAAAAAAATTGTATGGGGTTATGGTTAGCCCAGCCCTATCAGTAGATTTTGTATAATATTGCATTTTTTTTTTCAATGTATGATATAAATTCCTAATGTGTGAGTGTATTTGACTACAATAGTTTCATGGCGCAATAGGTATTGGTCATAATTCAAATTTCGATGGGGTTGCTAATGGATTAATAGTTATTTATCCCATCTTGTGGAAATTTGGAAAATAAAGTACATACAAGGAAAAATGCCGGGAGTGAGTTAAAAATATTTTAAATCACTGAGGTTTTAGATTTAGTTGGGCAGAGTGACTTAAAAAGTTTTTAAATCACTGAGGTGATAAACGTCTACTTACCTTTATTGTTATGCGTTCAATAATGTCATTTTTAAACATCAAAATGGGATAATAGTTATGTATACATCAAGTGAGTTAAAATGTTTATTCATTCGAAGAAAATTAACCCACTCGCTAGGGCTCGTGGGTTAAACTTTCTTCTCATGAATAAACATTAATTTAACTCACTTGGTGTATAAATAACTGTTATACACCAACTGAGTTAAATGAATGTTTATTCATGAGAAGAAAGTTTAACCCACGAGCCCTAGCGAGTGGGTTAATTTTTTTTTAATGAATAAACATTTTGACTTGTGATGTATACAAAATTTTATCCCATTTTGATGGACATTTATAAAATTAAGTACTTAATCGGAATCAAATTATAAAAAGAATTCATTCAGCAAGCACTAATGTCTAAAGCCGGGCTCAAACGACTCGTGTACTTGACGAATAATCGTTACTTGCGTATACTTGCCATGTCGTGTGAGTGGGTTACTTGTACAATTATTTGTCACTCGTTGGTTTTCCATTTCTTGTCGGTAAAAATGTCCCGAGTCAAAGGGATCACGATTATTCGTACACTTGCCAAGTTCATACTTGTCTATACTTACTTGTAGAGGCGCTCAAACGAGATGCACAAATAATTGGCTTTTACTGTGACTATTTCATTTAGTTTTTGACGAGCATCAAGGTTGAGCCAAATGTTCGCGCTCGCGTACTTGTAAATTGAACACGTCGTGTGAGCGCCCTGCTTGCCATTGCAATTCGCAAAGCTAGTATACTTGCCAAGTACGCGAATAATTGTGTATTCGCCAAGTAGACGAGTCGTCTGATCCCGGCTTAATACATATTGAAACTGGTAGTTGCTAGGGTATAGCTAGTTGTTTGTTTGGATTTGTAGCAGATTTTTGTACTGACAGAGTGACTTAAAAGATCGAGAATGAGTTAAAAATATTTTAAATCACTCAGGTGATAATTGATAAACTGCTACTTACCTTTGTTATTATGCGTTCAATAATGTCACTTTTAAAAGTCAAAATAGGATAATAGTATATTATATACCTAGGTAGAGAAGTTGGTCCTTGGCTGCGTTCAAAAACGGCTAAAGCCGAGCCAAAATTGGCATATTGCGTTCAAGTTCGGCTCCAGCGTGCCAAAAACGGTTGGCTTTACACGTTCCAAATCGGCCGCGGTAAAGTAACTTTTGGAGGCTCTTTCAACTGAGTCTAGAAATGGTTATACGAATTTTGATTGGATGAGACCAAATTCAATATGGCGTGGCGGCCAGGCAAGTTAGTTTTGAATATGGGTTTTCATGCATATTTCAATTATTTTGTTTGTTTGCAGCTTCGATTTTAATTATTCAATAAAATATTTCTTAACTAAGTACGTTAACTATTAAGTCGGGCAGAAACTAGATATTTTTTGTGTTTTTTTGGTCCGTGAATGGTCGCCACGCCATATTGAATGTCACGTGGTTTGGATTGCATATTGAGAAACGGTATTTGGCGTTCCAGCAAATTCACACCAGATTTGGCATTGCCGGTAGAAGGGGAATAGTAGGTTTTGGCATTAGCATTGCCGTCTTTGAAAGCACTCCTTATATATACAGTGACTCTATAACCCACAGTGGCGACAATTGCTGTCTTATTTTTGATTGGTTCAAAAATCCCATATATTTATATTGAAAACACCGCCATCTTGTTCCCAACCCCTTGTTACTTTTAAATATGAATATATGGGATTTAGGTGAACATCCATCAAAATCATGGAAAACAACGTATTTGATGGACCTAATAATGGTCATCAAATACGTCGATTTCAATTTTTTATGATAGATGTCCATTTAAATCCTATATATTAATATTTAAAAGTAACAAGAGGTTGGGAACAAGATGGCGGCGGGACCTCTATTGTCGCCACTGTATGTAAAGGTTTATTTAGCCACTGTACTTATATACCGAGCGCTTTTATAAACCGAGGCGCTCGCGCCGAGGTTTATAATGAGTGAGGTATATAATGACTTTCTCTACCGAGGAATATATAGAATTTTTTTTACTACTGCTAGTAGAAAATGAAAAATTTGTTTAAAATCTGTGCTCCAATTATTTTTTTTGAACGCCCTCTTGAAAGTGCTGCCCTCTATCAACAGCTTATGATAACTTCCTATGTACCTACAGAAACCTGTATTTTTTTTCAAATTGACGTATGGAAATGAAATTGAACCAATAGAAACATGACTATATCCTTGCGTCATGACGTCATTTTCATTATTAACCTAGGTATTTTTTCATTATTTTCATTATTCACCTAGGGAGAGAAATTCAATTTTTTCCTAGAAAAATAGATTGAATAATGACTATTTCTCAGGTTAGTAGTAAAAAAAATAATGTATTTAGGGTCAACTGGGGTAATTGTGAACAGTTTTAACAATTTTAACTTTGGTAGTGATTATCTAAGGTTTCTTATTTTCTAAATCTATGAAATTTGGATTCAGTGTCGGTTAGTGTATCACGTATTAATTTACCAGGACAGACCGTCATTTGGCACATTACTTTTTATTTATTTTTTTGATTTACATTTACCCCACGCATTTACAATTACCCTGGTTAAAAGGGGCAAATGTAAACGAAGGTTTCATGGAGTATTAGGATAATACTAGAATTTTAAGGGGCAAATGAAAACAAATTTAGTATGACTATGTTTTTATAAAAAAAAAATTCAAAAGAAGGGTATTTACATTTACCCCAGAAAAAATAAAATATGTAAATTTCTAAGGGCATCAGAGGGACAAACTAACAAAAAAACACGTAAAAATAACAGCTAGTAGCTCATCAAACAGTGGGCTTAACCTATGTCAACCTATTCATTATCTTAACATCACTACAGTCACAAATCTGCTACCAGCTTTATTTTTCGAAAACCGCTACTGACCCAGGAAAAACATAAATGACTTTTTTGTTACGATATTGAAGGTTTGGGTTAGTTTAATCATTTCAAATGTTGTAACTTATATCATTTGGCTTCTCAACAAACTCTGTTGATGTAGAATTTAACTCCTGAAACTCTTGAACCGTAACATCTCCTTCTTCTTGATCGATGTTTTGTATACAACAAACTTACTCATAATGGATTTTATTTTTCTTTCTACCCTGAAAATCTACTAATACAAACAACCCTGTTTTTAATTCATTCAAAACTGGTTTATGATATTCAACTTCACTTATTGATTCCAGTAATGACTAACTTTAATAAATCTTCATCAGAATAGAGACACATAGCCGATTCGTCTAACAGTTCTTCTTGAATTTCTTCTTCCTCATGAACAACCTTTCTTTTCTTACCATATGCCTTTTTAATCCCATTCTCATTCTTATCTATTTGCTTTTTATTGGTCCCCTTCTTTTGATCTCTTAACTTTTGAGCAGTTTCCATTTTCTCTAGAACCTGTGGGGTAGTTAAAATTTCGTTGTTTTGTGGTTTTAGTCTCGGTATAATCTGCCTCTGTACCTTTTTAGCATTTGATTGGTTAATGTCACACGTTAATGTAACTATTACTTTGCTCAGCAAATATGCTAACTATTGTGTTGGAAGTGAATGTGGTGGTGGATGTGTGTATGCCTTTAATAGGTGTAGAATTGTCAGGTCGCTGATCAGGATCGTTAGCATTCGAATTAGGACTTGGCATATCCTGGCAATTTTGTGGTAAAGATAAAGACACTCACTACCTACCTGATTACCGAAATTTTTGCATTTACATTTACCCCATTTTAGGATTTACAATTACCCCAACACTAAATTCTTTGGGGGTAAATGTAAATAGTATTTTGTAGGTTAGTACTTGCAAAATGTTTCTAGTTTTTTGTTTAAAACTAAGCAAGTATGACATTAACAATCACCTAAACCAAAATTCGAATCACAGTTACCGTTTTTGGGTCAGCAATTCACTTCTAAAAAAACCTTCACAAATCTGTTTTTCAGTTGAAACTGCACTGTTATGTTCACATGGCCGCATTTCAGAACCAACTGCCATTTCAACCTCAAAAACCACCCTTGGCTAAACAAAACGCGGGAAATGCGGATAATGTTGTCAATTTTAGGTCAAATTCACTCTTAGCCAGAAAATACAAGGTATTTTCATTTACCCCTTTTCACATTTACCCCAGTTGACCCTACCTCAGTCAGAAAACCTATTTTTATAACTATAAAGATTGACCTAAACGTCTCGTTATCATAGTTACCTATACCCTATACCTCACCCTATACCAACTACCCGTGGCTTGTAAGAGAGAAAAATCAAGGAGAAAAATTTAAATTTTATTGTGCAATAATTTTTCATTTGTACAGGGTAATCCGGTATATAAAGTGAACACCCCCTACCTATGCTAAAAAACTTATTTTTGAAAAAATCAAGATAGCCATTAGGAGTATTTTGTATCTAGGAATTTCAGAAATTTTTTGAAAATTTTTTTCCAAGATAAATTTTAACATTGTCAACTTTGAAACATGGAGGACATAGATAAAGGGTTTTCGAGCGATTGACCAGTCGGTAACTTTGACAGATGAGCAAGGCATTTTACGTCATTCAAGACTATTGGTCAACAAATGACGCTTAATTCATTGTTTATCTGTCAAGTGGAGTGTAACCGACCGGTCAAACACTTGAAATCCTCTATAAACAATGCCTATATTGCTCTCAAGATGCCATTTGCACAACATTCATTATAGAACTGATGTCAACCTGCAGGGACACTTCATTTTGCGACCAATTAGGGCCAAGCGGTATTGTTTATGTTTCAAAGTTTTCAATGTCAAAATCCATCTTGGGAAAAAATCATGAAAAAATACACCATACGTACATATTGTATTTTGAATCTATTTTTTAAACGCCCCTATTTTTCTCATTTCAAATATATTTTGTTATAATTTTTTCAAAAATTGTCCTATCATACCTCGTATCATACGTAAAATGATCTGCTGATGCCAGAAAACTTTAGAAAATCCAGGTGTCCCATTTGAAAATCAAAAGTTATGGCCACTTTCGGTTAAACCAGAAGTGACTAGTAACGCAATTTACTTGTAAAAAACTCAAAAAGTTTCCTCTTTTAAGCTCACCAAATCTCAAATTTTCAACTTCTATATTAAAAAAGTTATAGGTTGTTCCGAGGGTTGTTCCCTATTCCTTGTGTCACCCTGTATATAATAATTTGTCTATCTTTATTTTAGTATCTTCTCTCTTTAAAATTTACATAAAAATAGCCGAAAAGATATCATAAAATATAATAACCAACAGTTTTGTAAAAGGTAAAATTATTTAGATTTATTTATTATTTATTTATTTATTCATTACAAACTCTACGGATTTACATCCAGTTACAGAGTAGAAAAGAAGACTAATCTAACTGAACGCAAAAATATAGAGTTACTCAACATTAAGATCTACATTCAAGTATTCCAATATTTTATCAAGTATTAATTTCAGCCTACTTACAAAACCTTAAATTCCACATATCAAATTGCAATTGCAAGCGCATTTGGTTGTATAATTTACACATTACAATAACAGGTGAGTTGTTGTAGTAATTAGTTCGATCATTATCAGTATATAAGCTCAATGGATTTCTTGATCTATATGTCGGAGCGAGCATAAAATTTAATTTGGTTTAACAATTAAGGAGCATTGATCATGTTATTTATAATATTTTATACAGAAATATAATAATTGTATAATAACTTTCCTCCTACCTTCAAGCGTTGGTATATTATGGGCTGTCATGATCATAGACATCATGATTTCTGCTTTTGTTAGCCCAGAACAATATTCTAATATACTCTTCACATATGAAAAATACAGAGTTTTACACACAATATATTGAGCTCTTTTAGACCGTGAGATAGGGCCTGTTTAGTGGAGTCATTTTTTTTTGTCTGGCATTTTGAGGGATGAATGTTGCTAGTTAGCTGATGAGAATCAAAAACTATCGGCCTATTAGTATCGTATGTGCAGTTTCCAAAATTTTTGAAGTAATAATTTATGATATGCTATTTAATGAAGTATCTAACAGGATTACATCATGCCAGCATGGCTTCCTTCCTGAAAAATCAACTATGACTAATCTTATCACATTCTGTCAATATGTTCATGAGGCACTCAACAGCAAGTCGCAAATGGATGTGATTTTTATGGACATGGAAAAGGCATTTGATAGAGTAAGACATTGCATAATACTAAGGGCCTTAAATGACTTGGACGTGCCTGCATATCTGGTAAACCTAATCCAATCATATTTGAATCAAAGACATCAGTATGTGGAAGTGAAGGGCTGCAAATCAGCTGTGTATAAAAGCACTTCAGGGGTACCACAGGGCTCCAATCTGGGTCCTCTTCTTTTTCTAATAGCCATCAACAGGATTATAAATAAATTGGAAAATGCCAAGGGTCTACTCCTTGCGGATGATTTTAAGTGTTTTTTCCGGGTTAGTTCAATTGCAGACTGCGAAATGCTTCAGAATGATTTCTGTAATGTCGCCAACTGGTGCATTGACAACCAATTTAAGTTGAATATCAGTAAATGTTCATGTATGTCCTTTACCCTTAATAACAATGCTGTACAGTTTGAGTATACACTGAATGACGTTGCGCTTAATAGAGTCAACATTCAGAAGGACTTGGGTATAATTTTTGATTCGGCTCTATCTTTCTCTAAACATATTGTCAGTAAAGTTGAAAGTGCCCAAAAGATGGCTGGTTTCATTGCTCGGAACTCTAAAGACTTTTCAGTGGATGTGAGCTTACACCTCTTTGACAGCCTTGTGGCGCCCATATTGGAGTATGGAAGCATAATATGGTCCCCACAATATAATGTATGGTTAACAGTGCTTGAGAGTGTGCAGAGAAAGTTTTTAAAAAGTATGTATTTCAGAAAGCACGGTGTCTATCCACCGATTGGATATGACAACTCTCAACTCTTGAGAGAATTTAATAGATTAAGTTTGGAACATAGACGAATTAAAATAGTGCTTTGCATGATGTTTAAGTTATTGAAAGGAAATATAGATAGTCCTGATATTCTAAGCCAGTTGCCTTTTGCTATTCATCGTATTAACTCGCGTAATTCGAAAGTATTTTACCTGGCGTCTGCGAGAGTTAATCTTTATAAAAACTCCCCTATATACAGAATGTGCAATGTTTTCAACTTGTACGCTTGTGACATTGGCATTGATGTCATTTGTTACAATCAGTTTAAACAACTTATTCTGTCCAAACTAAAAGAAGAATAGTATTTAGGTATTTTAATTGTATTATTTGTATGTTTATTAGGATTAGGTATATTTAACATTTTAATATTATAGCATGACACATACTATTACTTAACTATTATTATTGGATAAGTGGATATCTGTAATTGGCTTAAGCTGTTGATATCTTTGAATAAATAAATAAATATATAGTTCATACCCAATAAACTTGTAGTTGTGACATCGATGACGCCATTTTTAAAATCGTTATCGCCAACCGTGAAAATATTCGGCGTCGGATTGACTTAATTGGAATTTGAATTTCCCGCTGGCCATTCAGTTGGTAACAACACTTCAAAAAATGTAATGTTGCCAAATTAAATTCTTGACATTTTGAATTTTGATTGCGTTTTGACAGTTTACGAGTTTTTGGTTCAAGTGCTATTAATTGTGAGCTAGTTTTTCAAAGCAGCTTGTAGTGTGAAGTGTACAAGATGTCGAAGCAGCTTAATAGCCGTTGCAAAGAACTAATCGCATCCTTTTTACAATATTTTGAACGAGAACGCGATAATAATAGCCCTTAAATGCTGGTAGGTGGGTGTGATCAAATAGGAATTTTCAATTTGAACTTTATTTTCTCTCTTTTTTAGCGCGTAGCAGAAGCTTTGAACTTAAGTATGTCCACTGTCTGTGCTATTTCAAAGAAAGTCAAAAATAACGAAGTTTTGGAATCGCCTTCTAAGAAGCGACGCACTTCGAAGAGAGTCTGTGATGTTTCAAAGTTCGATAGCAGTGCTATACGTAACACCATTTATGATATGTATACAAAAAGTAAATCGTCTGAGATAAGGTACATAGATATCTATGAATCGCCTTCTTTCTTCTTGTAGAACAAAATGTAACATTATTTTGTATTTGGGAGCAATTGAAAGCCAAACAATTATATGATGGCAGTCACATGTCATTGAGTAGAATGTTAAAAGAAATAGGCTTCAAATGGAAAAAAGATGACTGAAGGCGAGGGCTCATAAAACTGCCTGATATTGCTGTTAAACACATATCATTTTTGAGGTCTTATCTAAGACTTAAGCAGGAGGCTTTGTACCAGTTTGTTTTCTTTCATGAATACAGAGAGCAGTTGTATTATATGTATAAATGAAATGCTTTTTTTAGAAATATCATACTTCATACTGGCAATGAAAATAGGATTCATTGAAGGTGCATCGCTGGTACTTTCATCGAAAACTCAACGACTATCATGGGAAAATCAGAATCAGAATAATTGAAAATATTCTTGATGGTCCAAATATTCATAATGTTTAATTATTTATAGTATTTAGAGTGGCTGTAAATAAAAAAGGTACTGAGCGTTACTATTATATTTTAAGTGATGATTGGCAAATGAGTTGTTATTGAATATCTATCAAACCAAGCTTTGAAACAATGTTTATAATTTAGGTAATAAATAATGTTTGCATTATATTATAATATAATCCATTATTGTTTCTGAAAATATTTTGACCAAAGGAAAATATGCAAGAGGCGGCAACGCTGTGCTGACCGAGCTTGACAACCCAACTATAAGTTTATTTGGTATGAACTATAGGTGGTTTTAGTGCCTGCCACCTGTTCGAAATGTCCACAGAATGTTTCGCCGGAAAACTCGACTTCGAACTGGGATTACCGTCTGGCGGTTTTTCAGCGATATTTTCACAACAAAACCTTCCATTCTCTCGATTACCAGACAAAAAGTAAACGCGGAAGGTTCTTTTCTTTTCTCTTGGAAGTTGACACTCATCCCCACCTTTTCAGCTATTGAAAAGTATCTGGTATTTTTTATGGGTGAATTATTTGTCAATATCAATCTTTTATTTAGAAGCCAAAAAATTTGAGATCATTAAAAAAAAATTCCTCATGTAAATCAATTTTTTTCTTCTGCAAATTCTCGAACGGGAGGCAGGCATTAAAATCACCCATATTCTCATTAGCTTAGTAGCCACATTCAGCCCTCAAAGTGCCAGACAAAAAAAAATGACTCCACTAAACAGCCCCTATCTCACAGTCTATTTGCAATTTCTGACAAAAAATCCATACATGGATACCCCACTTGTTATGTCATTTATATGACTTCTGAATGTAAGCTGGGTGTCAAATATTACCCCAAGATCCCTCACACACAGTTTGTATAGTATTTATCTCTGATCCCGCATTTCTGCAACCCTAGCCAGTGCCCTTTTGTTCATTGTGTACTCATAGTTGAAATGCGTTCTTCTTCTAATAAAACTAAGCACAAAACATTTGTCAATATTGAATTTTAATTTATTTTCAATTGACCATATTTTGTCCAAATTTTTCTGGATATACTGACAGCGAGACTGACAGTCACTGTAGTTGTTAACTCTTGAATATAATTTTAGGTCATCTGCAAACAATAATACTTCTGTACCACTAACTTCATTAACCAAATTATTTATATACAACAGAAAGAGCAAATGGCAACATTCGATACTTAAGTTAGTATAAGTTTAGTTCATTGATTGAGGTTTTAAAGTAAACTTTCAAATAAAACTGTGGGAGCGTTTCATACGACCTTTATTCTCTGACACATAAGTGACATCACCTCTCAAACTCCCCCTATCTTTGACATATTACACACCGCACAAAAATTATCGCATCACCAATGCTTTTAAATATTTTGGCTACAGTGAATTTATTTTAAAAATTTCTTAAGTATTCCCTGAATGGACATTCTTTAACTGAAAAACTTGAGTCAAAAAACATGTCGTTTCTTCTTCTGTTAGGTTCTTGTTTACTTTTTTCGGGAACATGCGGATGGGCATATATTCCACTTTGCAATTATGCTGTTCATTTCTGTGTTTTCTGCTTTGATAGATGCGATAATTTTTGTGCGGTGTATGTTATACATCTCCTGTACTTTTAATTTTGAAAAAAATATTTCAACATATATAGCTAGTACATTACCAAAGGAAGATTTACGGAGTTTAACATAACATTAAATAATTAGAACTTTGAAAGTCAACTAACTAACAATAACAACAAAGATGTTTGAATTGAAGTAAACAAATTTTACATAACAAAATCATCAAATCTTTTTGGTCTTCGTTTTTCTTGTCTTTGTCTTCCTTCAGTTTCTACATATCCTTGTATCTCTGTAGTATTTCCGCTTTTCTCTCTCTTCTCAATGTTTAAATCCTTTTCCTTGATTTCAGGTAGTTTTACCAAAAATTTCCTGTTTCTCCTTAGAACATCATCTTCGGTCTGGACCATAAATGAATTTGGTTCTCGACATTGTCTTACAATGTTTCCATTACATTCCACATCTTTTATGTAAACTATGTCATTGTCATTCAATTTTGGTAATTTTTTGACCTATGTCTACAGTTATAATTTTTCTTTGCTTGTTCTTGGTCCTCTCTCTGCTTCTTCCTAACTTTTTCATGGTCTACCAGTTTTGGTTTAGGGTTTTTCTTCCTGAAACTGTAACTATCAAATTGTGGTCCACCATCTGAGTATAATATCTCTGGAATTCCATAACATCCAACTATTTCTCTCAATTTTTCAATAATGTCTTCAGTTCTAGTTTTCTTTAGTGTAATAACTTCTGGATATTTTGAGTAAACATCCTGTTTGACAAGGTACACTTGATTTCTGTACTGGAATAAATCTGCTGATATAATTATTGATACTGGGCCACCATACAGTATGTTTTGCTCTAGATTTGCAAGCATTTATGCCTTGATGTCCAATGTGAATTTGATTTAAAGTTTCTCTGTACATAGATGAAGAAATTATAAGCCTTTGTAATACAACAAACTGCCATAATATATAATTTCATTACGATACTTGAAATATTTTTGTCTCAGTTACTTGTGATGCTTTTTCTGGCCATCCCTGCATTAGATATTCACTAAGTTTTTGAAACTTTTCTTGCTGTGCTTTTTCAACCATTTGGTGTGTTAACTTCAAGTTATCTTCAGTTACTTTCCTTATAATAACATTTACATAGCATTCAACTTCTTCCAATACATCTTTTCCATTATCTATCTGTTTCAGTGGCTGTCTTGATAACGTATCTGGTACATAGAATTTTTTTCCAGCGACATGTTTAATCTCAAATGTAAATCTAGTTAATCTTAGTCTAAATCGTTGCAATCTTACAGTCAAATCATTTATAGATTTCTTCTTTAGGATACTCAAAAGTGGTAAATGATCAGTTTATATAGTAAATGATTTACCTATTAGGTACTCTTCCAGTCTTTCATATACCCATACAATAGCATATGCTTCCTTTTCAATTTGGGCATAGCGTTGTTGTGTTTCACTTAAACTTTTTGTACAATAAATAACAGAAGCCCATCTCCAATCTGGTTATAATTGTTCTAAACAGCCACCAATTCTGAAAGAGCTCGAGTGTGCGAGAATTCTTGTTTCTTTAGTAACATCATAAGCCTTCAAAACTGGTGCACTTGTGACAAGTATTTTTAATTTATTAAAACACTGTCGATGGATATCATTAAACTGAAAAGTATTGTTACGTTTTAAAAGTTCGCGTAGAGGTTTTGTTTCATCTGCAATATTTTTAAGAAATTTTGTAAGATGATTTATCATACCAAGAAACTGCCTCACATTTGTCACTGTTTTGGGTTCTTCAAAGTCTAATATAGCCTTTATATTGTCCCTGTCCATTCTTATGCCCGATTGTCCGATAATATGTCCAAGTAATTTCACTTCCGAAATGCCTATCTGACATTTCGACTCGTTTAAGGTAAGTCCATTGTCTCGTAACACTTTAAGCTTTCTTTTTAACCTTTTATCATGCTGTGCAACATTTTCTCCAAAAACTGTAATATCATCAATGTGTACTAATACCCTTTCATGGCTATTGAAAAGTCTATTCATTGTACTCTGAAAAAATTCTGGAGCTGAAGTAATTCCGAAAGGAATTCTCTTGTAAATGTACCTTCCAAAAGGTGTTAAAAAGGCAGTGTAGTGCTTCGAACCTCCTGATAATGGAAGTTGCCAAAAACTTGATACACAATCTAATTTTGAAAATACTGTTACGCCGCCAGAATGTCAAGAATCCAACAGCTTAGCGGGATTCTTGCGGAATTTTCTAGAAGAAGAGTTATCTTGTGTATTCTAGATTGTACAGGAATAGATTTAGGGATATATAAAGGCCGCTATTGCTTTGCAGTTTCAAGTTTCAGTTTGACTGTGATACGATTTAAATAGTAATTATTGTTGCGAGTTGTAAGAGTTTAATTGTCGAGTTAGTTATTACGGTAATTAGTTTCAGAGTGTATAGTTAAGTGGAATAAATTATTGCTGTGTTAATTGGACTTTGATTTTGGAATAAACGAAACGAACCCAAGTTTTCTGTCCGGCAATCCAGAGCCGTGACAATACTTTTGCATACAAATTTATTGAGCTCAGTGAAGTCGGCACATATTCTAACTTGATCATTTGTTTTGGGGACACAAACCATTGGTGCACACCATGGAGTAGGATTATTGTAATCCACCTGAAGAATTGTTTTATATTACTATATGTACTTATCTGTACATTAGTTGGACTGGTGCTATCCAAAAGTTGGTTAACTTCAGGTCCCATATTGAGTAGGAGACTATCAACTTGTGCTTTTTCACTCATTTGGGCTGCATTTGTCACATCTCAGTTTCGTTCATAATTCACTAACCACGCATTCCATTCCAATGGCACAAAAGAGAACTTCTCTGGGGGTGGTACATTGGTCACTGTTGTTGTGTTATTGGTGCTAGCTTCCAATACTCGCATTTGCGCTAAACTTCGCTCCATTCTATCTAGTTGGGCTTGCAATTGCTCATTATTTTTGCTGAAGTTCTTCCATTGCGAGTAATTTATCTAAATTTTCCAGCTTGATGATATTTGAAGTTAGGCCACAGAATTTTTGAACTATTTCCCTAATCCGACGATTCTACCTGAAAATTTTTACACCTGAAACCATGTTACATTCAATACTTAAGTTAGTATAAGTTTTTTTAGTTTTTTTATACATGGTCCAAGGTTGGAGCCCTGCGGAATACCTGAAGTTGCACAAAAATAATCGGAGTAGTAACCCCTGACAACAACTCATTGTGGTCTATTATGTAAATACATAGACTTAAAAAGAGTTACCAGACTATCATGAAAACCAAACTCATTGCACAGCTTCTGTATAAGAATGCTAGGCGATATTCTGTCAAAAGCCTTGGTATAATCTGTGTATATTACGTCGACCTCGCATCTTCCATCAAGGCTCTCAGCAGTATACTGAGTCATCTCACACAAATTACTAGCCGTAGATTGCTTATTTAGTAAACCATGTTGTCTGGGTGATATCTTGTTTTTCACAAAATTATACATGAGCTTAAATAAGATGGACTCAAATACGTTGGCCAGGCACAACAACAGTGATATAGGCCTATAATTTTTCACATCCGTGCCATCACCTTTTTTGAATACAGGACAAATCCTTGCCTCCTTCCATGCTTGAGGAAAAGTGTTTGTCCTCAATGAAAGGTTGAACAAAATGCTAAGTGGCTCTTCCAAAAAACCGATCAGTCCCTGTAACTATTCTCATTCCCTGTCAAATTTTTTTGTCTAGGGGTTTTAAACTCAATTTCTATCATAAGTGGAGGATGGTGTGTATTAATGTCGACTGAACTAAAATTACATTCATATACCCTATTAGTTACAACATCAAGTAAGCGGTTATTTACATTTAGTACCTGATTCATCTGGGTGGCAATTGAAAAATCTGAAAAAATTCAAAAACATATTTTTCTGTTGATCCCTGAAGTTACCAACATAATAGTCGTTTAAGTGGTTAATATTAAGATCTCCCACCAATTTGATTTTTTTGTGGTAAATACATTCTTGACTTCGAATATATGAGAATAGATGTTTCCTCTCTAATAGACCACAATTAGTTGAAATATAAACTACTAATATATAAATAAAGTTAACATCATCTACAAAGACTTTAGCCCCTAACAAATCTATGCATTTTGACACCCTGTTTCTCGAAAGCTAAGCGTTTGCGGAGCCATGTTTCTATCAACTTTTTTCTTATTTTAATGAGTACTGTTTATCCTAGAAGTTTGATCTTATTCAGAAACGCTGTATAAACCTAATAGTTGGGAGCTGGCGTCAAAAACATGCAAGAGTTTTCGCAAGGCGGATATTTTCAAAATAGGTCGTACTTTAGTGTTAGAATGCTAGTGTACAGTCAGCACTCACAGTTCCGGGACAGCTGGCTCTGGGACGCGAGCAAAGTTGTAATTTTAAGAAGCATCTAAACTGTTTTCTCAAAGCTCAAAATTTATAGAAATTTTGCACATTATCTGTTTGAAGGTTACAGATAACGTATGTAAATCGTCAGACGTCTAGTTCGTTGCAAAAAGGGGGTCAGACTTCCTCAAAGTTTTTATTTTATGGCATTTTCTTCGGTGTCCTGTCAAAATATATTTTTGCAGGTATTTGACAAATATATTTGAAGAAAATGCCATAAAATAAAAACTTTGAGGACGTCTGACCCCCTTTTTGCAAGGAACTAGACGTCTGACGATTTACATACGTTATCTGTGACCTTCAAACAGATAATGTGCAAAATTTCTATAAATTTTGAGCTTTGAGAAAACAGTATAGATGCTTCTTAAAATTACAACTTTGCCCGCGTCCCAGAGCCAGCTGTCCCGGAACTGTGAGTGCTGACTGTACACTAGCATTCTAGCACTAAAGTACGACCTATTTTGAAAATATCCGCCTTGCGAAAACTCTTGCATGTTTTTGGCGCCACCTCCTGGACTATAAATGAATTCACTAACTTACCCTAACTAAAACCTAAGACACTTGTAAACGGTCCAGCAACCCTAATTTTGCTAGGCCTACGTAACATACGTTCGTTCACTGGAACCTATAGCGACGGCGTTGACTAAAACTCTAGAATAACCAAATTTCCGATCTTCGTTCCCAGACTAATTGAATCTGATATTGAAATAACATTCTCTTCCATTTCGGAATTCATTGTTGTGAGGTTAGATAGTGGATCGTGGAATAATAGTTGCGTTGTTTTCTTTACAAGAATAGTCGTTTTTTAATTGAGCAACATGTCTTTTCCAAATACTTCCACCATCTACCTCAATATACACATCATTCTTCGGCCAAGTACATCGCGAACTACTCCTTGAAACCATTTTGCTTCCATCTGAATTAAGGCGATGCGATGATCACAAGCCCAAACCCTTTTGCCTATAGAGAATGAAACATCGTTGCTATTTCTATGTTATTTTTTTTTCAATTTATTTTTGATTACGTTACTGGTAGAAGGCAACCGTAGTAGTGTGAGGCGTGGCGTACCTATTGCGATACTGAAAAAGAAATACGTCTAACATAAGTTTTATTTCCATCTTTATAACCTTTGAGGAAGGTTGTTTTACAAATTTTCACCCCTGATTCGGCTATTTTCAGTAAAATATTTTGTGCCACAGTATGTTAAATCCGAGGTTAAATCATATAATATCGCTGTAGTTTTTTGTTTTTTTATTTTGGTTAAAGTTCTCAAAAATACAATCCCGTAACTTAAATACAGCATCCTTTGTACTACAAGCCGCCCCCTAAAACCAAATTGGTTTTGTGAAATTATTCTGTTTTTATCAAGAAAGTCCCACATCCTGTTTTTATTGTTTGTTTCAATTGGGTATCTACTTCAATAGAATTAATGATTGCTATCGGTCGCTAGTTATTATTAACATCTTTTCGATCCCCTTCTTTGTGCAATGGAGTTCTAAAATCGGTCTTTAATATATCTGGAAATGGGTAGGCATTGGCTGAACGCAAGATTGCATATAATATGTACCAATGGATTAATAATAGTTTTGTAATGTAGTTTTATTGTTTCGATCATTTCCTTGTCAGTTATAGGTTGCAGGGATAAGGAATTTTTCTTTCTTAAAATAAAAAACTTTTCTACTAATTACTAATTGCTTAAATGTTCCACATCGAATTTTCTATTAAATGCGAAGAAAATTAGTATTATGTTCTTTAAAATATCACTTAAGGGGGCGTTAATTACCTTGAAATCTGTCAGTTGATTGGTTATTTTTTTTCAAATTCGCCTGCAAAGAGAAAAGTAAACCTCACATCAATCAGAATTGTCTCAAATTTGGAATGGGTAAACATTTTTTGATCAATCATCTCTACAATACCAATATTTTGGTTTTTCGATTTTATTCACGTATTTTCTTCACTTCTTAGAAATATTCCATAATGACTTGAACCTTGAAAAATAAGCAACAGGTAACATACTTTTTTCATTTTGAGTAAAAGGCAAAATATCGAAAAACTAAAATGTTGGTATTGTATACAATCGATCAAAGAATGTTTATGCCAAATTTAAGACAACTCTGACATGAAGTTAATTTTTTTCTCTTTGCAGATTAATTTAACTTGTACAGATAAAGTAAAGCACAGAAACTTTGATCGTAAAAATCCCTGGAACTCTTAAATCTCGACTAAAATTATTTATATTCTTAACTGGCTTTATTTGGGTGCCAAAAAACATGATGAGGTAATTTCCATTTGTGAAAACTACTTGGCATGGCGCCATACCACTAATAATAGCGCCATATTTTTCGAATACATATTACTTTTCCTATATATTTTTCTGTTCGATAATCTACAATCACCCAATTATTTTGATGTAGTTTTTCTTGTACAAACATTTCAGAAGAAGTGGGTTTTATTGTGTTATTTTGCTAAACAAAGAAACAAAACTAATGTATCACAAATAATCTCTAACAGTGAAAAGAAAATATTAAGTAAACATTATTAACATTAACTGAGGGGGCTATTATTATGCCATGATGTTTTTATGATAAATTATCTGAAATAGTGGTATACACTCATATCATCGAGCACATCATAGAAAAAGGAAATGAAGATAAGTGAACGGGCTAGTATTAGTCATTCACTGAACATCTACCTCATATTAAGCCCTATAAACTTCAAATTTATTTGTCATTAATTCTCTTTCAGGATTTATATCTGGCCCTTGCTTGTCAGTGGTGTTTCAAGTGACTCCCTATAGTACTAGTACCCATAAGTAGAAAAACGAAAACCCACTGAACCAAGTCAATTCAATAGAGATGGGAAAAAAAATTCTGAAACTCAGAAGAAAAAGTTTGGTGAGTTATGCTGAAGATTCGTCCAGCTCTGATACCGAACAAGAAAGAAAAGCAAGTCCACCTAAAAAGAAACTACTAAAAATAAAACAGAGAAACAGCCGAAGATGGAGTGCTCCAGAAAAAAAAATGGTTTTAAGAAATAGGAATGAAAGAGATGAATTATGGGTAAGTAACTTTCCAACAAATCTCTGCTTTTTAATTTGCTTTGTCCTGTCAATATGCCTCTTTGGATGCTTTAATAATTCCTCATATTGGTTTTAATTGAATTTTGGGGTGTGCTGAATTTAGGTACAAACTAGTGTAAGTAAGAAAATTATTTATTTACAGCTACCTCAAAGTGCGGCAATTGACAATGATGAAAAATCCTACTTCAATACACAATCAGACAGCAATAGGGAAACCCGAGAAGTACCAAGAAAACGCTGCTATATTCAGCCTCCTGAGAGTGAGAGTGATAGCAGCCGGCATACAAAATCAGACAGCAATTCTGGTGCAAGTAGATCAGTCTCCGTAAGTGGCACAGAAGAAGTACGGAGAAAACGCGGGAGACCGACAAAAAGCGATGGCGGCCATACAAAATCAGACAGCAATTCTGGTGCATGTAGATCAGTCTCCGTAAGTGGCACAGAAGAAGTACGGAGAAAACGCGGGAGACCGACAAAAAGCGATGGCGGCCATACAAAATCAGACAGCAATTCTGGTGCATGTAGATCAGTCTCCGTAAGTGACACAGAAGAAGTACGGAGAAAATTCGGGAGACCGACAAAAAGCGAACAGGAAAAATTTGCGAAAAGCAACAAGTCTAGACAAGAGCCTACACGCTTCTCCGCTCGCAGGGCTTTAGTGGGCCTACTGAAAACGAAAAATGGAAGGTCCTTGCGGAAAAGTTTCGAGGTATAATAACTTTCTTATCAAATTTTGGTTATCTGTTTTAATTCACATTTTTTATTCTTTTTCAGGCCTGGTTACCAACCTTACCAACACAGACCAAAAAATACCTAAAAGGCACTACTGGAAATTGCGTGACTCTTCCCACAAATAGCATCAATAATTCGAAGTTTGTCAATCCAAAATCGGAAAGAAATATAGTTAATGGACATCTAAACAAATCGACAACATATGCTGACAACTGCTCCAGTTTGGATTCGGAACAGGGTGGGAGAGAAAGCCCACCCCATAAAAGACACATGCCAAATATGAAAAAAGAAGCACCTAAAGAGAAGATGAAAAGTGATAAATTGGTAAATAACTTCCAAGGTTGATTTTGGTTTGGGCAGTAAAACTGTTTCATGTACAAAAAATAGATGTTGTTATTTATTTTATTTTCAGCCTTATCGAAGTAAGAGCTGTAGTGACAGCAATAGGAAATCAGACAGCAATTCAAGTAATGAATGTGGCACCAGAGAAGAATCAAGAAAAACTGAGACAGGAAAGGATCCAGTTACCAACCATGCGAAAACGCAGTCTAAAATACCTTGGCAAAAGCCAACGCGGTTCTCCACACGCCTGGGCCAACCGAAAAGTACCAGCGACATATCTCTGAAGGTGAGATGCAGTTTTCAGGTAATAAACTTTGGTTATTTGATTCTCAACTAAATTTCTGAAATCTAAATGATGTCATTGTAGCTCTTGTGACTATTTCTCACTCACAATCCAGATATTTCCTTCTACTGTAAAGTGGTTCCTTGATCAAGAATGTCTTCCTTTTCTGTTCAAAATCTTTTAAGAAGAATGGAACCTGTCACAGTTTAGCAAATACTCAAGCATAAAAGAAGTTGTTACAAGATTAGTTTTATATCAAATTTACATTAATTTAAGATAACAGGGGGTTTGGTGATGTACCTTTGGTCAAACTTGCATTTCCAAGCCCTCATATTCCATTTTTCAAGATTCAGCGTGCTTTTCCATCCATGCTTATAAGAATATTTAGCTCTTATTTATTTACTTGTTCTTTCACGGAACAGCTGGATTCGTATGCCTCAATGTTTGCCCCATTAAGGATATGAAGGGTTCCTTCTACTTCATGGATATTCTTGCAGCTTTTTGGTTGTGTATTTTTCCCAGTTCGTATTTCTGGGGTTTCTATACGAGGTAGTTCCTTCCTGCACTTCTTTTACTTAAACATTATAATTCTGTGATCAGAGAAAGAGGGTTCATTGGAGACTCTCTTAAACAACTTTTAATACTTTTAATTCTTATTTTATGCTTTTCCAGGACTTTTTAGAAAACTACATGAGAGAAGATGTAGAAATCACTACTGAAAATTCAGATGCGCCTTGTCCACTAAATCCAAAGAAATCAGCAAAGTGTGCTGACAATTTGCCCATAAATTCTGCTCCAGAACAGGATGTAAGGAAAAGTCCACCTAAAATGAAAGAACTGAGAGTGAATCTGAAAAGATGCTGGGAAGCGGATTTTCAAGCAAATAAAATAGCCAATGAGAAGAAGATGAAAAGTGTTAAACTGGTAAGTAACTTTTTTTGGGGTTTTTGTTAATAAATTGATTAATTTATTTTCAGCCTCCTCAGAGTGAGAGTGGTAGTGACAGCCATACAAAATCGGACAGCAATTTTGGTGCAATTATAAAAATCTCCAGAGGTGAAACAGGAGAGAAACTGGAAAACGAACCAAAAAAACCTAAGAAAGAGCAAGCGCCTAGGCTAGAGCCCACGCGCTTCTCCACTCGGAAGTCTCTAGTTGGCCAATTGGAAACGACAGACTTTTTGCATGGAAGACCTTGTTCTGAGGTAATAATTTCATATATACACTTTGTTTATTCGAAGATCAACTTACTGTATGCTCACTATAATAAAAATCCACTTTTATTTCAATATTTATGAAAACGGTATTTTGTATATTTTGCAAACTGAATTATTGAATTTTATATTTATCATTTCTTCAGCATTTTGGACCTGTGTCAAAGTATTCTTTTGACTTAATTACTGGTCTAATATTAAAATTATAATAATTATAGAACATGGAACCGAGCATAATTCGGACTCCTCATAGGTTCACTGCTAAGTCTAAAACCGAAACTACAATGTAGCAAAACATATAACAGCTGTTATTTTTTTCAGCCATGAATTTAATATTTAAGTTCTGAAATATTCTTCCCTGTGATTTCATTTTAAAAGCCATGAGTTTTATACCATTCCAAGATTCTTCGTCAGTTTTACCCATTAAGAGGCCTATAATAAAAATGTAACTCAACTCTTCATACTTCCAATTCAAATTTTATTCTTTTTCAGGTCTCTAATCAACACAAAGGAAATAACATTGCTGAGTCGTTCGAATGTGCATCACCTCCGAACAAATCAGCAAAGTATGCTGAGGATTCTTCCAGTAGTTCTGATCCGGAACAGGATGGAAGGAAAAGCCCAGGCAATAAGGTAATAAGAAATAGGAAAAAACCATGGAGTACTTATGGACGGAGAGTGGCTCGGAAAATAGCCTTAGCCCAGAGAGCAGCCGAGGCGAAGAAAAGTCTTGAATTGGTTAGTAATTTTCCATTAATGTTTCATTCTGATGGATGTCGGCCACGAGTTCCAGGGTGAAACTGGAAGATTGAATCGCTATTTATGTTATTTTCAGCGTCATCAAACTGCGAGTCGTAGCGAATGTCGAACAACGTCAGACAACAGTTCTAGTAGCAGTGGCACTGAAGAAGATACAAGAAAAAGTGGGAGACTGAAGAGCCATACAAAATCAGACTGCAATTCTGGTGCAAGTAGATCAGACTCCGTAAGTGGCACAGAAGAAGTACGGAGAAAACGCGGGAGACCGAAAAAAAGCAACAAGTTTGTAGAACCGGAAAAACCTAGACAAGACACACGCTTCTTCGGTCGCAAGTCTTCAATTAGCCAACTGAACAAGACAGGCAAAAGCGTTTTGCATGATGAACATTGTTTGAAGGTAATAACTCTATTGTTTAAATCTGGTTATCTGAAAATCGACTGAATGTCATACACTTATTGCTCAATTTTGTCCTAAGAAACATTACCCAAGAAGGAGCTTATACATTTTTGAATATTTTGGTAATTGTGTATTCAATCAACTAAAACTTAAAAAATAGCAAAAGATTAATACTTTTGCCTGTTAGGTTTTCGGATCCTGGCCTTCTTAACAGTTTTTGGAGTAGAGTTAAAATATCTTATGTGCTTTTAAGGTTGGAGTAACCACTTGCCATTAAAAGTTAAAACTGTTAGTTCAACTTCAACTTTCTTCAAGTCAAGAGTCAAGCAATCCCCATGGCACTTTGAACAAATTCCAAATAAGATGATTACTATTCATTTTAGGCTCACTGTATATTTAGTTATTCGTTCACAAATATAAGTATGTAGGTAGTGTTTATTTACTTCTAAAATTGTTAATGATAGCAGACCTGTTTACAATAGTTTTCCAATTTAAATATTCAAACTTAAATAGATATTTTTTGAATTTGTGGCTTTCATTAAAAAAAAATCTGTGATAGCAACCTGGCAAAATCTACCTGTTTTCCCTATTTATTTGCAGCCTTCTCAAAGTAAGAGTTGTAGTGACCACACCAAAGAAATGGACAGCACAAAAGGCAGCGAATCTACTGCAAGTACAAAAGTCCCGGGTAGGGGAACCACAAAAGAATCAAGAAAATGCAGCCAAACATCAAACGGTCTTAGGAACGGCAAGGACAATATGCCATGTGAATATGAAAAAAAGTCCTCAGACGTTCCTTTGAGCCAACCTCCTGTGAGCCAGTTGGAACACACAAATGGACCTTGTCTCCAGGTAACTTAATTTATTTTTTTTCTCTTGAAAAACATCCATCCAAATGTAAAATTCTTTTCATTATTGGTATTTATATAATATGACTTATTCGACTTTTGAAATTGCTTTATGTATTACGTGTAAACAATTATTAGATTGAAAATATTATTATTTTTATAGATACAGAAAAACAACAAGGCCGCAGAGCTGTGCGTTAAGGTTCCTGTAGAGCGCCTCCGAGCTCGTTTGCGTATACCTCCAGCGGACCAGGTGATAAACAACTCTTTGAAAAATGGGCCTCGTCTTGAGGTAATAATTATCTTGAATAATAATTTTATTAATTAATTCCAGTTAGCTGAGAAGTGTTTTGTTGAACATCTTCCTTATTGCTTGCTTACTTACTATAGTTCTTGAGCTGCTTGTGGTTTCTTTTTTTCCAAAATTCCATCAGAGATCTTTTTACATTCTCAGAAATAAATTTCTCATCTTTGGTAGGTGTTTCAATTCTTGCCATTTAGCATATGGAAAGAGGTTTTTTTATTTCCCCAAAGTTGCTAGAGGAAACACTTGAGGTCCTTGATAGAAAACAGTGAATCTAAAAAATACTTATTTGACTTGTAAAATTGCTTTATGTAGGTATATGCAATCATTAGTAAATTATTATTATAATTACAGATACAGATCCAAAAACATGATAAATGCGAAGAGCTATGCGCCAAAAGATCTGGAAAACAGCCCCCACAAGCTCTTTCGGACCAGCATCCAGTAGAAAAGTTGAAAAACAAGGGCGAGAGCTCTTTGCCAATCCAACCTGGTCTTGAGGTAATTATATTCACAAGATATACAATCATAATTAAATATTATTTTAATTATAGATCCTACAAAATGTAAGCATTGAAGAGCTTTGTACTAAGAAACCAGAAAAAGAGACCCCAAGCGTTCCTTTGGATCAACCTCTAGTGTACCAGTTGAAAAGCAATGGCACAATCGTTTTGCGAAACAGACCTTGTCTTGAGGTACTTTTTGAAAAATAATCTTTTTAGTGTTATAATTACTATTTGAAATGCAGTAGATACATCTTCAAATTAACTTCTATTGCACAGAGAACGGAGACAGGATTAAACAATTCTTATGTTCTGTGCAATTCTACATATACTTTAATGACATACATTTTGTTATCTTTCGAACAGGTATAAGCAGATTTTAGCGTATATTTCAACATTTAGCTAATTTCATTTAGCTGAAGGTTTTGTTGAACATATTAAAACTAATTTCTTGTCAGTAATTAATTTCAATGTTTCACCTTTAGATAGTGTCTCCTCATACGCTTACTAGTTCTTCAGCAGTTCCCAAGATTAGGTCTTCCTACATTCCCGAGAGTCTTTCAATTCATGTGACTTATTTATGTATTATATAGGATGAGGTTTTTTTTCGAAATTATAGAAATGCTAAGAGGCAGTGATTGCTGGAACCATTATGGGTTTCTCTAATATTTGCATGAAACAATCAGGGGCTGCAAAACAGTCTAGATCTAAAAAAATACTTATTTGCTTTGCGTAGTTGCTTCATGTATGATATATGTACATTCATGAACAAATATATTATTATTATAGATTACATACATAGGTGAAAAGTGACACACTAAAAATCCTGAAAAAGAGCGCCCTCAAGGGCGAAAGCTTCTCGCAAAGAAAACCTGACAAATGAATACTGTTTGTTCACATTGATTTTTTCTCAATTTTTCAGTCTTCTGAACGTCAGAGTTTTAGTGGTCGCGCCAAAAAACCGGACAGCGCAAAAGTCAGCAAATCTACTTCAATTATTGCTATCCATGTCCCTAGTAGTGAAAGTGCAATAGAATCAAGGAAATGCGACCAGAGACCGAATAGTTTAAAGAACGGAAAGGTCGAAATGCCATGTACTAACAAAAATGAAACCGAACCCAAAAAACCGGACAGCGCAAAAGTCAACAAATCTACTTCAAGTGCAAAAGTCCCTAGTAGTGAAACCGAAATAGAATCAAGAAAATGCAACCAAAGATTGAATAGTTTAAAGAACAGAAAGACCGAAATGTCATGTGCTAACAAACCTGAAACAGAACCAAAAAAACCGGACAGCGCAAAAGTCAGCAAATCTACTCCAAGTGCAAGAGTTTCTAGTAGTGAAACCGAAATAGAATCAAGAAAATGCGATCAAAGATCGAACAGTCTAAAGAACGGAAAGGCCGAAATGCCATGTGCTGACAAATCTGAAAAAGATTCCAAAAAACCGGACAGCACAAAAGTCAGCAAATCTATTGCAAGTGCAAAGGTCCCTACTAGTGAAACCGCAAAAGAATCAGAAAAATGCGACCAAAGATTGAGCAGTTTAAAAAACGGAGAGGCCGAAATGCCATGTGCTAATAAACCTGAAACAGAACCAAAAAAACCCGACAGTGCAAAAGTCAGCAAATCTACTTCAAGTGCAAAACTCCCTAGTAGTGAAACGGCAATAGAATCAAAAAAATCCTACCAAAGATCGAGCAGTTTGAAAAACGGAAAGGCCGAGATGCCATGTGCTAACAAACCTGAAACAGAACCGAAAAAACCGGACAGCGCAAAAGTCAGCAAATCTACTTCAAGTGCAAAAGTCCCTAGTAGTGAAACCGCAATAGAATCCAGAAAATGCGCTCAAAGATCGAACAGTTTAAAAAACGGAAAGGCCGACATGCCATGTGCTAATAAACCTGAAACAGGACCGAAAAAAGCGGACAGCGCAAAAGTCAGCATATCTACTTCAAGTGCAAAAGTCCCTAGTAGTGAAACCACAATAGAATCAAGAAAATGCGCTCAAAGATCAAAAAGTTTAAAAAACGAAAAGGCCGAAATGCAATGTGCTAACAAACCAGAAACAAAAACCAAAAAACCGGACAGCGCAAAAGTCAGCAGATCTACTTTAAGTGCAAAAGTCCCTAGTAGTGAAACCGCAATAGAATCAAGAAAATGCGACCAAAGATCGAACAGTTTAAAAAACGGAAAAGTTGAAAAACCGTGTGCTAGCAAACCTGAAAAAGAGCCTACAGACCTTCCTTTGAACCGACCTCCAGAGGGTCAATTGGAACACAGGAGCGAGACCGTTTCGAAAACTGGACCTTGTCTTGAGGTAATATTTATGTAAAAGAGTTTTCGAAAAATATTCTTATTCTGTAATGAAAACTTGACAAATATTGTTTGTTTCAATTGAAAAAATTATTTATTTTCAGCCTTTTCAGAGTTGTAGTGATTGCACCAAAAAAACAGACAGCGCAAAAGTCAGCAAATTTACTGCAAGTGCAAAATTCCTAAGTAGTGACATCACAACAAAATCAAGAAAATGCTACCAAAGATCGAACAGTTTAAAAAAAGTGACATGTGCTAACAAATCTGAAAAAGAGCCCACAGGCCTTCCTTTGAGCCAATTGGAACACAGGGGCGAAACCTCTTCGAAAACTGGACCTTGTCTTGAGGTAATAATTATGTACAGGGTGGTTATTTTATCTTGATAACATTTCAAACTATCATAATTTTTTTATTTTTGAAGTTTTTTAAATAAATAAAAAAACATACTGTAGGATTGTTCTCCAAGTTTTAGATAGGGTGGACAAAAAACAAAAGACTAATATATTTTGACAGTTATGCACACAAGTAGCATTTTTTCAAATGGAACACCCGGTAAATTTTTAGTTTGTTTGATAATATGTTTCATTGCACTATATACAATACAATACAATTGAATACAATTTACTTCATATTTACATGCAGACATGTTTTATTTATTCTAATAGGAAATTTTGTCTACCTACCTACCTTTACAGGTAATCTGTGTAGGTAATCAATATTTTCAGTTAGAATAAATAAAACGTTTCTGCATGTAAATATAAAGTGAATTGTATTCCAGTGTATCGTATTGTATACATTGCAATCAGAATAAAACATATTATCAAACAAATTGAAAATTTAGTGGGTGTTCCATTCAAGAAAATGCTATTTGTGCGCATAACTGTCAAAATATATTAGTCTTTTGTTTTTTGTCCACCCTATCTAAAACTTGGAAAGCCAAAATAATCTTATTCTGTAATAAAAACTTGACAAATATTGCTTGTTTCTGTTGAAAAAATTATTTATTTTTAGTCTTTTCAGAGTTGTAGTGATAGCACCAAAAAAACGGACAGCGCAAAAGTCAGCAAATTTACTGCAAGTGCAAAAGTTCCTAGTAGTGAAACCGCAATAGAATCAGGAAAATGCGACCAAAGATCGAACAACAGCACAAAAGTCAGCAAATCTATGACAACTGGAAAAGTCCCTAGTAGTGAAACCACAATAGAATCAAGAAAATGCTACCAAAGATCGAACAGTTTAAAAAAAGTGACATGTGCTAACAAATCTGAAAAAGAGCCCACAGGCCTTCCTTTGAGCCAATTGGAACACAGGGGCGAAACCTCTTCGAAAACTGGACCTTGTCTTGAGGTAATAATTATGTACAGGGTGGTTATTTTATCTTGATAACATTACAAACTATCATAATTTTTTTATTTTTGAAGTTTTTTAAATAAATAAAAAAACATACTGTAGGATTGTTCTCCAAGTTTTAGATAGGGTGGACAAAAAACAAAAGACTAATATATTTTGACAGTTATGCACACAAGTAGCATTTTTTCAAATGGAACACCCGGTAAATTTTTAGTTTGTTTGATAATATGTTTCATTGCACTATATACAATACAATACAATTGAATACAATTTACTTCATATTTACATGCAGACATGTTTTATTTATTCTAATAGGAAATTTTGTCTACCTACCTACCTTTACAGGTAATCTGTGTAGGTAATCAATATTTTCAGTTAGAATAAATAAAACGTTTCTGCATGTAAATATAAAGTGAATTGTATTCCAGTGTATCGTATTGTATACATTGCAATCAGAATAAAACATATTATCAAACAAATTGAAAATTTAGTGGGTGTTCCATTCAAGAAAATGCTATTTGTGCGCATAACTGTCAAAATATATTAGTCTTTTGTTTTTTGTCCACCCTATCTAAAACTTGGAAAGCCAAAATAATCTTATTCTGTAATAAAAACTTGACAAATATTGCTTGTTTCTGTTGAAAAAATTATTTATTTTTAGTCTTTTCAGAGTTGTAGTGATAGCACCAAAAAAACGGACAGCGCAAAAGTCAGCAAATTTACTGCAAGTGCAAAAGTTCCTAGTAGTGAAACCGCAATAGAATCAGGAAAATGCGACCAAAGATCGAACAACAGCACAAAAGTCAGCAAATCTATGACAACTGGAAAAGTCCCTAGTAGTGAAACCACAATAGAATCAAGAAAATGCAACCAAAGATCGAACAGTTTAAAAAATGGAAAAGTCGAAAAACCATGTGCTAGCAAACCTGAAAAAGAGCCTACAGACCTTCCTTTGAGCCAACCTTCAGTGGGTCAATTGGAACACAGGGAGGAGACCGTTTCAAAAACTGAACCTTGTCTTGAGGTAATAATTACATATGAAAGACTTTCTGAGAAATAATCAATAGTAATATAACTAGTGCAATGGAAATTATTGATAATTTTTGGGAAATTTGCCCGAATGCATTTTTAGTTGAAAAAGAGCACGAGTGCACGTAGTGCACGAGTGCCTTTTTCAGTTAAAAACGCATGAGTGCAAATTTGTCGAAAATTATAAATATATTTCCATTGCACGAGTTGTATTTAATGAGAGAATTTCATAAATCAAAAATTTAAATTTTTTGTCAAAAAATGTCAAAACACCAGTTTTCGCACCAGTTAGTATGCAATTATCTGATAATTTGCACTAGTGCAAATTATCGCGTAATTACAATCTGATTGGTTCAAATCAACAATCAAAACATGTCAATTTATTGTTGGAATATCAGTTTTGACAGATGTATGAAATTCTCTTGGTAATCCATAATAATAATATAAATTCCTCATCTTTGAAGGTGTTCCAACTTTGTGTCATTTAACATGGAAAGGGGTTATTCTATTCCTACAAAGATAAAATGCTAGGCCCGAGATTCTTTTTTTTTTCCTAAAACAGTTAGGGCTCTTGATACAAAACAGTGTACACAATCATTAGTTATTATTATTATTATTATTATTACAGAAACAGGTTCTAAAAACCTACAGAGGCAAAAAGCCCGCTCAAGGTTCCCTGGGGCAACCTCCAGCAGACCAGTTGAGAAACAAAAGCTCTTCGCAAATTCGACCTGGTCTTGAGGTAATAATATATAGAAGACTGTTTGAAAAATAACTATTTTATTTAAGTAATTCAGGTTAGCTATAAAATTATTTTCAATATTGGGATTTATATGATATGACTTATGATTTAAAATTATTGCTTTATGTATACAATCATAAGTACTATTTCAATTATAGATTCTACAAAAAGTCAGGAGTGGAGAGTTGAACGCTGATAAACCTGAAAAACAGCCTCCTCAAGGTCCTCCAGCTCCTTTGGACGCACCTCCAATAGACAAGTTGAAAAACAGAAGCGAGGTAGGTGGTAATATTTAGAAGATAGTTATTTATGTATCAAGGGACTTATGAGGGTGTTAATACCCCAGGGCAACGTTTGTGTGGCCCTCGGGACACCAATTGCCCGTGGGTATTAACACCTGATAATTCCCGTGGTACATAGATAATTTTATATCCTACTGAACTATTATAACCATATAATACCTTGGTTACGATAATCATAAACAGGGTCTAACTCCCAAGGAAGTTAAGGATTTGATAACTCCCGCGCGGGAGTTAAGGATATCATAACTCCCAAGGGAGTTAAGGATTTCCATATCTCCCGCTTCTACCTTGAATAGGTAAAACTTTGAGAAAAAATTGAAATTTTGATTTATGGTTTATTCCTCTATCCTCTCAGTAAATTCAGTAGGATATAAAATTATTTTCAATATTGGGATTTACAGGGTGTTCATTTTAAAACTTACCACCCCTAAGTATTCCCATTTTTAAGATTTTCTAGGGGGCGGCTCTGGATGCTGCGGGGTTGAAAGGGGGAGGTGAATTTTGCATAGAACCTATCCGCCTTCAAATTATAGGTGACATGTTTCAGGGATTTTTTCAAAAAAATTTCAACTCCGAGATAGGTTTAAAATAAACACCCTGTATATGAAGATTTCAAGAGATTTGACGAAACAACAAGATACTCACATACAAGTTTGGGCTGAGTTTAAGGATCACAAAGCAAAAGGCGAGAATGTTATTCTTAAATACAAACATGGCCTGCCTGTTATTGGAGTTTCTAGTCAGCCCAGTTAAAACAATCAAAAAAACGCACACCCTATCAACAATATTTTATATGAACACTGGTTTTCTTCGCACTAAAGTTCATTCCACGAAACGAGATAGTAGAGGTAAACAAACAGGCGGAGCTTGAAAATTCAGAGAAGGACTGCAAAATAGTATATTACATTACGAGTGTAGAAAGTGACAAATTTCACACGAGTGGTTTTTCGCGCAAGGCGGCAGCCGAGTGCGAAAATCACACGAGTGTGTAAAAGTCGCTTTCTCATAAGTGAAGTACACCATTTTTCCTACGACCAGAAACCAATTTACACCAATTTTCTCTTATGTTATTTTTTTTTTCATTTTCAACACACGTGCTGAAAGTAATTTCAATACACGTGTTGAAAGTAAATTTTGATGTCAAATGTCAATCACATTAATGTCAACAGTATTTTCCACACGTGTGCTGAAAGTACTTTAAGCACGCGTATTGAAAGTATTTTCAGCACGCGTGTGATATTTAGCGCTTTCCAAAGAACCAACTAGTGCAGATTTTGTCATTTTCGTATATGGTCGTAGGAAAATATTAATTACAACTAATGACATTTATTATTGTCAGGTTGTCATATAAATCAATAAGTTTAATGCCACACTTCCTAGTATTTTACAATTATTTGAATAGTGTTTGGTAAATTTATTGTTAATAAGTGAAAAATTTAGATTGAAACAATATCAAGTTCAACAAATTCCGCTGAAGAATTTGTTCGCAAATATATTCATAGAAGGGAAATACAAAACAACCTAAGACGGTCCTGCCTAGGGCGGAGTTTGGTCCTTTTCTAGCCAATGAAATTTGACTTACCTGTCAAAGTTTGTTTACTTTCACTATCTCGTTTCGTGAAATGAATTTTAGAATAGAATATCTCATAACTACAGCTAACTGTTCCACTTATGACGTCATAGTGTTGGTTGAGAGCAACTTATGTGAGGGAATTGATGATGGAGAAATTCAGCTTTCGCTTTGACCAAACTACTAAAACAAGCTTGAAGCAAAGTGGTGGGGGTGTCCTTATATACAGAGTGGGACACGAAAAACTTCCCACTCAGGTTTTCTCAGGTGCTAGGTGATTAATCAAAAATCGCTCGGACACGTCAATTTTTGTTTTTTGGGGGACTCATTTTATTGGTATTTTCACCCCCACCTGTCAACCTCTAAACGGGGGAGACAGGTACCCCCAAAATTTCAAATGGAAAGGGAGGTCGAGTAATACGTCGTTTGATAGATATTTCAAATAAGATTATATCGCAGCATATACAAAAACAATCAGCAGGCTAACTTGAGTGACAGCCCGTGTAATAAAGGAATTCATGGTCGGGATGTCACTTTGGGATACGAGACAGGACCTGATTAACAATAATTTAGATTTTTGCTTTCGGATCACAGAGTCGTATTGGCTCTAAATAAACTAATTTAATATAACTTACATATAATAATATTAATCCTTACTAATTTATTAATATTTTTAAATATACAAGAATGATAATTGATAACACCATAAATGGCAACACGAATATACTAAAATCACTTTCAAAATCATAACTAAAAATCCGCTCTACACTGCACGCCTATGACCTCCGTCAGAACTAAACAAATAAATTAAAGTGTCGGCGTCCCTGCCGTTTAATGACAGGATAGTATCCCCTAATGGCGGTGTGCGCAGAAAAGATGCGCGTGAGAGTTAGCCTGCTGATGCTGTGATTATATCCTCGAAGTTTTAGGTTGTTACTGTTCACCCTGCCAAAATGGCGGCTTGTCAAAATAAGGAAAAATGCTTTTTTTCGAGTACCTGAACTGTGTGGTTTTCACCTCATAATAGCAAAACAACCAATTTTTTAAGGGGTACCTATCCATAGTAATAAAACAACATTGTTATTCATTTTAAATATTGTCATTCAACAGTTCAGTCGAAAATGGTTCATGTTTATTCCCTCAAAAAAATATGTTTGAGGTAAAAACCACACAACTTTGCCGTCATTTCGGCAGGGTAAACAGTAGCAACTTAAGATTTCGAGGATATATTCTTGATAAAAATAGCTATCAAATGACGTATCACTCGACCCCCCTCTCCATTGGAAATTTTGGGGGTACCTGTCACCCCCGTTTAAGGGTTGACAGGTAGGGGGTGAAAATACCAATAAAATGTGTCCCCCAAAAAACAAATTTGCCGTGTCCGAGCGATTTTTGATTAATCACCTAACATCTGAGAAAACCTGGGTGGGAAGTTTTTCGTGCCCCACCTTGCATAACCACCTTGACGTCACCATTTAATAATGTACAGGGTGGGGCACGAAAAACTTCCCACCCAGAGTCTATAACTTACCAGAAGCTAACTAGTCCAATGAGTCCTGAAAATTCAAATGCCTTGACTGTAGCCACATCTTTTGGATTTTCTGATTTCTTTCAAGTTAATAACACTCTGATTAACAGAGGGGTATTTTTAGACTTGGCATTTACAAACATGGCTAACCTACTTATTTATTAATGAGGGCAGTGATACACTTTTTGAAGATAGTCATTACCACATTGCTTATGATTGTGTGATATTACTTAATGATAGGAATAAGACAGGGTTGGAGGTTACTGATTTTTACTATGATTTGCAACTTTATAGGGCTTAATGATTATCTTATGTCAATTCAGTGGGGCGATATCCTTCAAAACACTGATATATATAGTGCTACATCAGTGGTTTATGAAGTATTGGCTGAGGCAGTTGCATATTTTGTACCTGTATAAAAGTCCAAAACAAATTATTTGGTTCTCGGCAAAACTTAGGCATTTAACTTCTATAAAAGCGTTGGATGACACTGATTTTAACAAACAAGAATGTACTGTTGTTCTTAGTGTAAAAAACTCTCTAGTGACTGTCGATTTGAGTATATTATAATTATTGAGATAACAGTTGCAAGACCAACTTTAAGAGCTTTTGGGAATTTATTAGAGACACCTACAGTATACTGGTGCAAATGAGGATTAATAATTTTAAAAAATCTTAAAGTTCTACATTTTCTTATGTTCAAATTTAACAAATTGTCATTGCACCAAGAAACTACCCTGTTCAGATCTGATTGTAAATCGAACTATCCACAATCCACAATGTTATAGAATTTCAAGTTGTCAGTATATAGAAGAAAATGAGAAGATTTGAAACAGTTTCTAATGTAATTAATAAAAAGTAAAAATAAAATTGGGCCAATATGGGAGCCTTGGGGTACTCCCGAGAGTAACATTATTTTCTTTGAAGTACTACCACCTGAGTTCTTTCACGTAAGTACGATCCAAGCCAAGAGAGATAGACACCGGAGATTCCCATTAATTTCAGTTCCTTGAGCAGCAAGGAATGACACAGACTGTCAAAGACTTGCTGTTTGTCCTCAACTGCGTTTACCACAAAGTCATGAAAAAAGTAGATAAATAACTATTATGATTGGTTCAGAATACCCACAGTTATGGAAACGAAGCTTTTTAGTACCGAATTTTTAAAGTGGTGATAAACAAAACATTATAAATTTTACAAGTATTTGTACCCACTCTACCTTTCCAAACCTGTTTGATAAACTAATCGATGAAAATCAGCATGGTTTTAAAAGGGGCAAATCCACAATTACCAACTTGCTTTCAAATCAGTCATTACTGTTGAAGGCCTTGGAAGATAAGAATCAAGTTGATGTTATCTATACAGATTTTTTCCAAGGCCTTTGATAGTGTGATCATGGTTTGCTTTTTGGGAAATTGCATCAGTTTGGGTTCCATTCAAACATAATTCGGTGATTTTCTAGTTTTTTTACTGGTAGAGTACAAAAAGTTAATATTGGTATTTTTTTTGTCTGAAAATATTTAAGCAACATATGATGTACAGCAGGGCGACCACTGTTCACCATTGCTTTTCAATATATTTATTAATGATATTACACAAGACTTTTATCATAGTATATATACCATTAGCTTTTGCTCACTGCTACTGTTACTGCTACTGACACTATAAATCCAGCTTGAACGAATTAAATATACACCTAAAATAAAAGACCTTGGACTTTTGATGACGGAGTAAAATTTGTTGAACATATTAAGAATGTAGTTGTACAGTCCTCCAAGCTGTTGAGTTTTGTTTTAAAGAATTGTAAGAATTTCTCAATTACTTCTGCTAAATGTATTTACACAAGTGAAGTAAGATCTTCATTGGAATATGGTTGCATTGTATAGTCACCTTATCATAAATAGAGAGTTGAGAACAAATTTTTCCGGTTCTGTGCATATCAGACTGGGGTTCGTGTAATCGATCATAATTATGAGGGCATAAGAAAGAACCTTAAACTTGACTCCTTGGAGTTTCATAGATTAAGGATTTAATTGCGCTTTGTTTATGACCTTGCCCTCAATTATTAGAAAAAATCAAGCTTCATATGTTCCTGTAAGACGAGTAAGACACAAATATCTATGTTATCTAGATTTTCACAGAACATTATTTGGTTTGAACTTTCCTTTAAGTAGAATTCTTTCACTGATAAATCAGAATAATTTGGAAATTGCTGGGATAACTGAAAGTAGGTTTATTAAGTTATATGATGACGTATTTGTGTAGGAGATTTATAGTTGATCACAGTGGGTTTTTGTCAAAATAATATATTTTGTAAGATTTTTACATTCAATGGTCGATAAATAACTAAATAAATATATAATATGTCTTATTGCTCTATGTATACAATCATAAGTGAATATTATTTTGATTATAGATTCTACAAAACGTCAGGAGTGAAGATTTAAACGCTAATAAACCTGAGAGAAAACCCCCTCAAGCTTCTTGGCGCCAACTTTTACTAGACAAGCTGAAAAACAAGCGCAAGAACGTTCTGCAAATTCCACCTGATCCTGAGGTAGGTAATAATATATATTTAGAAGACTTTTTGAAAAATAGTGTTTGTATTTAATTCAGGTTATTCTCAATATTGGAATTTATATAAGACTTATGATTTGAAATTGCTTTATTTATACAATTGTAAGTAAATATTCTTTTAATTATAGACTCTACAAAACGTCAGGAGTGAAGAGTTAAACGCGAATAAACCTGAAAAACAGCCACCTCAAGCTTCTTTGTGCCAACATCCAGTAGACAAGTTGCAAAACAAGGGACCTTGTCTTGAGGTAATAATATCTCGATTACCGTATAGACTTATAATAATGTCAATTAATTACTGATTCTTGAACAGTCCAATGAGAATACTCAATGTTATTTGTTTCCAGGATTTCTTGATTCCCTTTTTCATTGTCAGAATAAAATTTCTTATCTTTGATAAAATTTGATTCCTGTTGGTTTGCAATTTGGTGACAAGTTTGCTGAAAGTGAAGGTGGTTCAATTTGTATGGAGAGAGGCTATTTTATCCCTCCAAAGTAGTATTAAGGTCTGAGGTTATTTACCTAGTTCTGTTAGTTATTTAGTTCTGAAAGGAAAGTTATGTAAAAAAAAGGCCATTTATAGTTTTGATGATTGTCTTCTTATTAATTTCCATGATTCAATACTACCAGAGGGGCAAAGAAGAAAATTACAACATTGTATGGATTCAAAGGTCCACTGTTCATTCATTGTTATCAAAATTTATATAATGACTCATTTGACTTGTGAAATTGTTTTCATTAGTAATTATTATTATGTTTATTAAAGATTCTAGAAAACAACAGGAACAAACCTGACAAAGAGCTCCCAGAAGCTTCTTCAAGCCATCCTTCAGTGTGCCAGTTAGAATACAATAGTGAGAGCTTCCTACAAAATGTTCCTTGCCTTGAGGTAATGATAATTATATGAAAGACTTTGCAAAAAATTATGTTTTTATTTAATTTCAGTTACCTCCAGAAATAGGAAAATGCCGAGAGTGCGGATGGACGCCAAGTACGACAAACGTTTATTGTCGTTTCATCGAGTTTAGGAAACTGAGGTATACAAAAACCGGAAAAATACTTGCAGCTGGTTTTAGCTCTACTGAAACAGACGCTTTGGTAAAAATTTTGCAAAAATACTCATCAAGTAATAATATGTTTTGATTTTATAGGACATCAATTATAAATTATGGCTACCAGATACGTTAAAACCTCCACCTGATATAGACTTGGAAACTGCGTTGTTTTTATTGATGCGAGTTGGCGATCATTTTTGTAATCTTTTAAAGGAGGAAGAAGAGGCACGTAAACTGCACATATCTGATAGTAAGTCACAATCTTACTTCTTTAACTTCTCAAATACATTTTTTTCGTTTTTAGATGAAATAGTAGCCTGGAAAAGAGTTGTGCCCGGCGTAAGGGAAATGTGTGATGCTTGTGAAACCACGTTATTCAATTATCATTGGACATGCAGGAAATGTGGCTTTGTGGTGTGTCTAGATTGTTACAAAGTAAGAACAATTTATAACAAATAAATTATTTTTCAAACCGTTTTATTCAGCTTATTAAGAGTTCTTTTTTTTTCAGAATTGTGCAAGTGATTTATATAGACGCTCAAGTGCTTTAGTATTGAAACGTGAGGAGAAATCGTGGTTGAGATGCACAACTCGTGGCTTGCACAGGTCAGAACAACTTATGCCTACCCAAATAATTGCAGATGATTGTTTACTCAAACTAGGAAAAATGGTCCATGAAATGAGAGATTTGTGGTCAATTAAGAAGTTTTGTGGATGTCTCGACTCGAAAGAATCTATAGTCAATAATACAGAATGCAGAAAAGCTGTAGAAAATATAATGGCTAAAAACCTGAAAGAGAAACAAACTTCTTTAGATGTTCATGCCAATGTTACTTTTGAAAATAATTTGAAAGAAAGTTACAGTGGTAGATATGATTCCAGTAGTGAAGAGGAGGAGGATCCTTTAATTCTGAAAAAACAACTTTTCCAACCAATGGCATCCACATCATCTGAAAAGGAGAAACATGAAGAAAGCATCCAAAATGGAAACAATGCACTGGAATTTATCAGAAGGTATAATTGGCAAACCGAGGGGCAACGGAAGGTTCCGATTAGGATAATGACTGAAACAGTCAGTACAGTATTGTATCCCGATATACCACATTCTTGGCTGTGTTGTGGGAAAGTATTGAGGTTAACTGATCCAGTTTGTAAGGATAACTTGGAAATTTTTCAGGTAAGATTCCATTTCAATTATGTAATAAGTTCTATGCGCCAGATAATACAGGGTTGCTATTTTTCAAATTGGCAATTTTACAAAAAAACTATTTATCACCACAAAATCATTATTTTTTTTATTTTTTTCGAATACGCTTCTAGATTGTTTAATTTTTTTGTCCTATTCTAACATACCCGTCCATAAATAATTATCATTAAATATCGCACTTAAAATAGGTAAATTCCCTAAATGTAAGTATCTAAGTTCCTACGTGTATTTGGTGACTTTAATATGCCGCTCGCCTCATGGCGGAGAGTCAACAACAGTTCCTCAGTGAGTGCTACGGTGCTCTCGAATATTGGACGTATTCAGATTATGTCAAACGTAATAATTGTATGTAACTTTCATAATTTGTTACAAATCAATAAATATTTGTCAATAACATATTAACACAGATTAAGATGTTAAGATGTCATTAATATTTGTCATCTCACAATAGTCTCCTAGACCTGATTCTCACACAAGTCTCTTCAACCGAAGTTCAATCTACTGACTGTTTCTTTGTTCCTCCAGTTGTTCTCCCACCTTTAAGTGATATTTTGAGAGCTAACTGTTCTGACACTACTGAGAACTGTCTTGAATATGACGGTTTTTATAGAGACTTCTACTAATTTTCAGGATACTGTTATGTTCCTAAATCAATTTAATTGGGACTTTCTACATTGTAATCAAACTCTTGATATGATGTTAAATATTTTTTTTATGAAATATCTATATTGCCATTGATAAAGTACCTTTGAAAAAGTTCTCTGCTAGAAAGTTCCCGATATGATTTTCAGTCGACTTAAGAAACTATATAATTCTGAAGAAAAAAGCATAGCAAATACAAGTCATCTCGCTCTGATGTGGATTATCATGAATTTTCTAGGTTAAGTCAGCTGTGCAAGAGCTTGACAGCAGAATACTATCAAAATTATATTCATAGGACCGAAATAACTATTAATTCCAACATAAAAAAATTCTGGTCTTTTGTAAATTAGAAAAGGATTGGCAATGCTTTTCCTAGCGAACTTGAATACAGTGACAGACCAAGTTGTTCAAGTGAGGAGATTGCTGACATGTTTGCAGATTATGTTTCCTCAGTCTATTCGAATAACCATCATGATATTCCTACATATGATTTGCCTTCATCTATAGTCCATATACCGAATTATCATATACTATAGTCCAACAAATACCATTTTAAAGTCACGTGATTTTTCTCTATCCTTGTTGAATACATCTCAAACAGCGGTGATAGTAAAATTGACAAAAAAATTGCTGTCTAATTATTGTTCATAATATTCTTACCTGAAATAGAATCCGTCACTGTCATCAATTAGTTTGTCAAAGTTATTTTCGAAAATAATACAACGAACAAACACAGCTAATAATTTTGACTATATAAACCTTTTTCCAACTCGAAAAGAAGCAAATAGAAAACGGGTACCCAGTTTAAGTTCAGAATGTATTACATTACAACTTAAACAGACAGCAGATGCAACAAAAGTGAGTCTCGCAACAATTGCAAGTATTAAAATTACCCTCTGATTGGTCAATACTACTTCAGAAACGCGTTTGTAAAATGCTAGTGGGAACATATATTAAAATTCAATAGTAATTAACCACCAGTAGCTTTTTGTAGGTGATATCAACGACATAATCAATGGACATACGTTTTTTGCCACCAGTATCACGTGACTTTAAAATGGTATTTGTCGGACTAGTCCAACAAATACCTTTTTAAAGTCACGTGATTTTTCTCTATCCTTGTTGAATACATCTCAAACAGCGGTGATAGTAAAATTGACAAAAAAATTGCTGTCTAATTATTGTTCATAATATTCTTACCTGAAATAGAATCCGTCACTGCCATCAATTAGTTTGTCAAAGTTATTTTCGAAAGTAATACAACGAACAAACACAGCTAATAATTTTGACTATATTAACCTTTTTCCAACTCGAAAAGAAGCAAATAGAAAACGGGTACTCCGTTTAAGTTCAGAATGTATTACAACAGACAGCAGATGCAACAAAAGTGAGTCTCGCAACAATTGCAAGTATTAAAATTGCCCTCTGATTGGTCAATACTACTTCAGAAACGCGTTTGTAAAATGCTAGTGGGAACATATTAAAATTCAATAGTAATTAACCACCAGTAGCTTTTTGTAGGTGATATCAACGACATAATCAATGGACATACGTTTTTTGCCACCAGTATCACGTGACTTTAAAATGGTATTTGTCGGACTATACCACGATTCAACTCCAAATTATCAACTTTATACCTTTTGTAGCACTCATCCTTCTCCTTTACAGCACTCTCAACTCTTTCATTCCACCATGGTTTATATTTAGCCTGTATTTTTACTTGCTTCTTGGGCGCAATTTCGTTCAAAGCAGCCAAACAATTATTGAGGAACATATTACACTTTACATTTATATCAACATTACTAAACATCCAATTAACACCCAAGTTTTTCCTGCACATATTTAAAGTCTATATTTCTCTCACGAGTTTCCACAAAAAAGGGCTTTTGGCTTTTCATGCCCCAGACATCAATTCCTACAGACAAAATATAATGGTCACTACTTCTAAGGGGTATCTAAAACATTACAATAATCAATTAGGCAATTCAATTCATCTGTCAAAAAGGAAAATTCAATGTGGCGTGGCGGCCAAGCAAGTTTGTTTTGAATATGTTTTTATGCGTATTTTAAATTATTTTGCATACAGTTTTGCTTACAACTTTGATTTTCATTATTTAATAAAATATTTGTTGACTAGGTACCTAAACTATTAATTCGGGCAGAAACTAGATATTTTTTGTGTTTTTTGGCCCATGTGTGGCCGCCACGCCATCTTGAATGTCACGTGGTTTGAATTGCCTAATTGTCATCACATTTGTGAAAATTAAGTCAATCTAGTCACTTTTGTATATCCTATTCACAATCCGAAGTCCACAGGTACAGGTAAATTTAACACCTTTCCCTATCAAATAGCATTGAAAGGTGATAAATTTTACCTGTACCTGTGGACATCGGATTGCGAATGAATAATAACTAATTTAATTGGTTGAGTCCTACCTCTTTACTATATAATCTCAACCTACTTGTATATGTATGTATGTATAATTATGTATAACCAATTCAAATTAACATCACAGATATATTTTTCATACCAACCCTCAAAAAAATCTAAAAAGTCCGCGCTAATGTCCCTCTTAGAACGGCTCCCTTCAGTAAGAATATTCGCTGAAACTTCATCATTATTCACAGCAGAAAATGATTCATTTACATTAGTGGACTCAACAGGTGGTGTTACTGTTCGTTCCTCCACTATAAATGAGTTCTGGCAAAGGATTTCCCTCTGATACATTTCATTTTGAGCCTCCAATGTCCTGATGGAGTCAATCATATTACGATTTATTTCCATAAGCTCCTGCAAATGTGTATTCACCTTATTCAGCTCCTCTTACATAATCATTTTTTCTGCGGCCAGGGCAATGTTTTCCTCATTCAATTTAAATATGTCCAATTTCAATTTATTTATACTATCATTTAGCTCATCAATTTTCATTATACTCCGTTTTTTGTCCTCAAATATATCGTTCTCAAAATCTTGGGTGCGTCTTTCCATTCTTTTGATATGTGAGTGTTTGGCTTTAAGCTGTGAGGACAAAAACTGCTGAGCTTCCAAAATAGAAGAACAAGGGGAGATCTTATCTTCACCTACCAAACACTCCACAACAACATTAACAGTTAGACACCTCTATGCCTTGTACACAGACCAGAGACTCCGGGGTCACAGTCTAAAACTTAAAAAAGAAAACTACTTCACGGTGTGTAGGGTGTCACTGGTGTCAGTATTCGAAACAAACACTCAAAAACTAACAGTTCTAATCTCACCTCAGCCCATATCGACTAGATAGTAATAGTAATAGACTAATGACAAATGTTTTTTTTTTCTATTTCAGGAACAATGGAAACGAGGTCAACCTGTGATAGTATCCGATGTTTCAAAGCTACTAGATCAAAACTTATGGAACCCGGCAGCTTTCGCTCGTGATTTTGGCGACGAAAAGAACCACCTTATAAATTGCGTTTCTGGAAGTATGGTTCCGAATCAACCAATGCACAAATTCTGGGACGGTTTCGTAGACCCCTCAAAAAGATTGAAAGACTTTGAAGGACTGCCAATGCTACTGAAACTGAAAGACTGGCCTCCGGGCGAGGACTTTGCGGAAATGTTACCTACAAGATTTCAAGACTTGATGCAAGCACTGCCACTGCAAGATTATACCAAACGTAGCGGGAAACTTAATTTAGCTGCTCGATTGCCTGAGTGTTTCGTGAGGCCAGATTTGGGGCCTAAAATGTACAATGCCTATGGTAAACCATTGCCTGCAGATAAAGCAACTACGAATTTACATTTGGACGTCAGCGATGCCGTCAATGTTATGGTTTACGTAGAAGTTTCACAAGACGGCGATTCTAATAAACATTTTGAAGAAACCCTTGCAGCTATTGATGAAGCTGGATGTGATTTTTTAACTAGGCGACGGGTGTGCGATAAAGGTGAACTGCCTGGTGCCTTGTGGCACATTTTTCAGGCTCGCGATGCCGATAAAATTAGAGACTTACTCAATAGAGTTACTGTTGAACTGGGTGGACGGTTAGAGCCGCACACCGACCCTATTCACGATCAAAGCGGTTACTTAGATGGTCCTCTACGTTATAGACTGTATAAAGAATATGGAGTTCAAGGTTATGCCATTTTACAGTGCCAGGGGGATGCTGTTTTTATTCCAGCGGGGGCTCCTCATCAAGTGCGTAACTTAAACAATTGTATTAAAGTAGCTGAGGATTTTGTCAGTCCAGAAAATGTGGTCCACTGTTCCCACTTGACGCAAGAGTTCCGTGCACTCAGCAACAACCATTCTAACCACGAGGATAAATTGCAAATTAAAAATATTATTTATCATACCGTTAAAGATGCTGTATGCGCTTTGGGCTCGTTGGTGAATAAAGAGTTAGGGCGTCCCGTTATTGACGTTAATAATCTAGACATTTCGACTGATGATAATTCTGCGCCCCCTATATGAATAATTAGTATTTTTTTGTTTGGTTTTGGCAACATTTTTTTGGAGATTTTGAGGCGGAAATTAATTGATGAAAAGATAGTGGAGTTTTTAATTTAATTTAATTCAATTTATATTCGAAACTTTTTCATCAGAACTGTCTACCGCCCATTATCACTTGTCAATAACCAAATTCTGGGCTGTGACTTTAAAATTGGGGAATTACTGTAATTTCTTCCTCATTCGTACCTGTTTGTACAGTTGTACATAGGATAAATAGAACTTTGTACACAAACCAGCCTTGAAGTTCCTGTCGAAGATTTTTTTGTGTACACTAATAATTTATATTTAACCTGTCCGATTGACTTTTCCTGTGAGCATTTTACAACCCTATTAAACAATCTTGTTTTTGGTACAAGAATTTTTGTATTCAATGTTTTACCTAATTTATTTTTTAAGCAACAATGTTTTCTTTTGTACAAAAATTTCTATATTCAATTTTATTGTTTTGATTCATTTTCCAAGATTGTTTAATAGTATCTAGGTGAAATATTGGAATGCAATAAACCAGTGGCGGATTTAGCGGATTTAACGAAAACACAAACATATTCATCAAGCATTATCCAACATGAAATTCCATATGGTTTTTGCTATTTTTCCAAATTTTTAATACTTTTAAATACGTTTGGCAGCAGCGAGCTGGGAGCGAATCGACTGCGGATGACGTAAATCCGCACCAACTTTGAATTTAATCTATAATTGAAAATTTCAATTAAATTTAATCTCCGATTAAATTAAATGTTGATGTCAAATGATAGTTTATGAAAATCTAAGATAGGAATGTGAAATCGGTTTTCCTCTGAAATTAACCGTTCAGGTTTTACAGCCTGTAAATTTGCAAAAAGTCAATGTTCAACTGTCAATATTTCCAAAACAGTTGAACTTAGGTACAGGGTATATCACATGAAATCTGCTCAGAATTTTACGTAGAATCCAAATATGCAATCACATACAGGGTGTTTTATTTGAAAAAAAGAAAGTTGGTCTAGATAGCAAACAAACCAGAAGTGACACAGGCAATACGTTTAAGTAGAATTGTGGGAAATATTAGGGACATAAAGCTACTTGAAATAATTCATCGGTATCGGTAGCCGTAACGCAACTAGATACGTTGACAAGCGAAAAGGCTGTTAAAGCGCTCCCTGTTCCGGTAAACGTAAACGCATTTCATAACCTAGACATTTTTGTCTCAAAACTTCGACGTTTTTATATCTAACCTTAAAATTGTTATTTTTTTTGCGATAGAGAAGCACTAAACACACAAGAAACTCAAGAAAGTATAAACTAAACAAATTAAATCAACCCGGAAGAAAAGGGAGGTTATATTCATTTGAAATTTGACACATGCGTCAGAAATGTCAAGATACGTTACCGATACGGATACCGCGAGAGGGCCGTAACGTTACGTTGTGTTGTACGTACGGTATCTCGGCCTGCGTATCGCTTCTGCACATGCGCAGTACGATACCGATACGGATACCGAGCAAAAAATACGGAAGCTTTATGTCCCTTATTTACTGAGCAACTTTCATTAAGGTCACTTTTTCGTATACGAGGTAATTAGAAAGTTACAGGTATTATACGCGACTTTTTTGCCACTCTGTATATTTAAGTCGTTTTTTTATTATTTCTTATCTGAGCCTGAGGCCCTGATGGATCACCCCCCCTAGAAGGAATCCTAAATCCGCCGCTGCAATAAACTAGTGTATATTTAAGATTTGGTAATATCTTTAATACTGTGCCTGTTCGAAAAAATATAATGTATAGTTTTAGTCAAGCGTGATATTTTTAAGTGTATTTAATTTTTTTGTATCCAACCCTGTCATGTGATGACGCTATAATAATAATTTTGATTTTTGATGAATAAATTGGCCTAGAACTCACACAGTGAATTATGACCCCTATGTTTTTTCCTGATGATAATGACATCTTTTTAATTATTTCTATAATTTATTATTGAAATAGGATTATATAAAAGTTTTGGAAACATTGTATCAGGCACGTGATTTATTATAACTGGGAAAACTTTTACGTGACATAATGACACTATAATTGCTTCAGTTTTAAATGAACCTATCTGGGCTATAACACACTAGTGGTTATAAAGTCGTAACTCACTACCTGATGCAGACTTGTACCCATACCTGTTTTTCTAATGACAACTATTTTTGAAAAAATTGTTTGCCCAGCGGTTCTGAGTCTACGGAAGGAATTCGGACGTAAATGTGGGATGTTGCCACGTTTAATTATAAAAAAGCGAAAATACTAGGCATGAAATTGAAAATCCATTTTTTAATAACAAAATATAGATACCAAATATAACGCTGAATATTTCAACGTGGATCTTAGATCTATTCTTATCCTAACAACTGATTTCTTCAATTTTGTCCATTGTGAAAAATAAACATTTTCTAAAGATACCATCAGCTTTTGACAATTTGGCAAGCATCCGGCCTGGATGAACCTGATTGGTGAAGTTTTTGGCAGGATGGCCGTTGCCATGGGGAACCATGCGGTTGTCAATGAGCTAATGTCACCTTACGTCTCACTATTGGCCAGGGCTTCCGTCATTTTATCCTCCCATCTTGGAATATCAATTTATATTGAAATATCCAGTGGCGGGGGTTTGGTCATTATCGATTTTCGTGTAGGAGTTGCAATACGATAAGACTTCCAAAAAGTTCCGCACGCAGCTGGGTATTTTATGAATGAAATCAGCCATTTTTTTTTACATCTGCATTCCCCTTACCGTTGCCCCGTAGACACAAAGTCGTTGGGCAGACATTACTTTCAGATTTTTTTTTTAATAAACCTTTTCAACATTGTATACATAAGAAAGTGCCTTATCTTCATCTCTCCATTAATAGGGTGGAAATCAAAAGGGCAAAGTGGATCAGGCAAAGGTTTTTCTGTTCCAATAGGTTTGTGATTTATTCTTATTTGCCATACTTTTACCTGGATTTGATGAAGAAGCAGGGATAGAAGATGGATTTTTGATGTTTTTGGTGGATACTTATGTTTTTGATATATACGCCATTTAGAACATTTTTAAGCATTTTAAGACGCTGAAGAGCAATTTAGAACTTTGATCAGCTTCAGAAGACTTTCAATTCAATTTTGTTTGCATTTGTTTGAGACAAATTGGAATCTTCAAGAAGATTGGAAAACACTTTACCAATCATATGGAAATTTGGAAACAATTTAAAACTGGAAACTTTTAGAATATCTTGAAAATCGTCACGACACTTACGAACTACCAGAAAGCGCTTAAGAATATATGGGGGATTTCTGATAACTTCTAGAACATTTCGGCGCTTCAAGAGCATTAAAGCGACCAATTAGAACTTCAGAAACCATTTTAAAAAGCTTCAGAATGCGCTAGCGCCAAGTTAGAATATTTTTAGGCATTTTGTGACGTTCTAGAGCACTTTAGAATAAATTTAGAACTTTGATAAGACTTTCAATTCCATTTTAAATCCTCCTGCATTTGTTCGAGACGCATTGGAACTTGCAGGAACATTGTAAAACGCAACAGAACACTTTAGAATCAAATTATAGTTTCAGATACATTATAGATCAGACCCAGAAAACTTTCGAACTTTCAGGAACATTTGAGAAAGCTTGAGTTTCTTTAAAGTTTATGTTTAGATCCAAGTTAAAATTTCCAGGAGTATTTTGGAACGCTCCAGAACACTTTACAAATCATATGGAACTTTTGGAAACGCTTCAGAACCATGGGCGTCGTTTGGGGGGGGGCAAGAGGGGGCATTTGCCCCTCCCTAGAAATAGTCTTTTGAACAAGAAAGCAGTAAAAGAGAGTTCGTACCGATGGTTGAGTTTCAACCTTCGGTTGAATCCTATCAATTTGCATGGAGTAAACCGAATGTTGAAACTCAACCATCGGCTCAGTGCAGGGCCGAAGCCAGGGGCGCATTGGGAGGCAATGCCCTATCTTTTAAATAATGATACCCTACCTTTAAAAATCAACATGCATTAAGGTTTCTCTAGAAAATTTAAGAATAGCTAATGCCTGAAATCGAGTAAGCGAGGATGAATGTTTCCGCAAACGCCTAAGTCGCCTAAATGTAATGAACAATGTTTGACGTTTGTACAGAGGAAGATTTTTTGTTTTGAAAGAGTACGAATGGCCCAAGGCGGCTGGCGAGGGAATCAGCGCCATTTTGTTTACTTGCCAGAGATGTTATTTATTGCAAGGTTGTTTGATAGAGGCGATAGAGGTAGGTTGCCAGGTAACTTTATGACGTCATCTAGGGTGCCTCAATATAATGCAAATCTCTATAAGTTACCCCAGATCAGATGCGTCATCAAGTTACCCATTACCAGACAAACCTGAACCTTGATTTATTGAAAAGTTTGCCTTCGGCAATCTGCGTCATTAGCCCCATTTTGTTTACCTATAAAAAATTTAAGGAGGGGGCAAGTAGTGTATACCCTATGTCAAATTTGTCATGCCCTATCATAAATTTGATTCTAGTTACGGCCCTGGTTCAGTGTTTTATAATACCGATTACCGGCCATTAGACAATTACTTAAACAAATGATGCGGACAGTGAATTTGTTGCGGAGGTGCACTTGCACCCCCCTGTCAGAAATACATCGAAAAAAATATTATTATTATTTATTTTTATTAGTTACTGTTTGAAAAAATTGGCGAAACGAGAAACGACGGCCCCCTCGCACTCTTTGTTCCCCGCGACATTTCTCGGCTCATTTCGGCTCAGATCGGGTAATTTTATTTTTAAATTTCGAATATGTAGAAAAAAATGTCATCGGGTGGAACGGGTAAGTCATTGAGACGCACACTTTTCATAAAAAAAACAATTGAATATCACTTCCGGTTACTTTGGAAATGGACCCAAGTCAAGAAATTTTTATGGAACCCTGTAAATTTTTTTGCACAGTTGGATAGAGCTTAAAATTCCCTTTCCAATGACATATCACAACTTGCATTTGTTTCCAAGATGGCGGCGTAAGAAGGTATTTTTCTTAAATTCAATATGGCGACATTCTGACGTAACCGATAATGTTTCTGTCAAACAAATACTTTTCCCAATCCATAATTTTTAGATTTGAAATGGTTTTAGATCGAATTTGAAAAAAAAATGATTTTGCTCAAAAACAAGGTCATTTCAAAATTTCTTTGAAATGCAAATTTAAGTTTCAAATTTTCTAAAAATTTTGAATAGGAAGAGGTACTTATTAGGTTCTAGAATTAAAGTGTGTCCAATGGCCTTCCGAAAAATGTCTACCAAAATGCATATTCATTTTTCGGTTAGGTATTCAAAAGTTAGATCAGAATGCCGCCATATTGAATTTAAGAAAGTGCCTTCTCACGTCGCCATCTTAAAAGCAAATTCCACTTATCATATGTCATTGAAAAGGGAATTTTAAGCTCTATCCAACTGTGTAAAAAATATACAGAGTTCCATAAAAGTTTCTTGACTTGGGTCCATTTCCAAAGTAACCGGAAGTGATATTCAATTGTTTTTTATAAGTGTGCGTCTCAATGACTTACCCGTTCTACCCGATTTTCAAATTTTTAAAAAAATTTTAAAAAAGACAACTGAATGACGCCTTGTATAATGATTTCGTTGTCACCCGGTATATAAAAACATTATAATTGAGCTTCATTCAAAAAGGACTCAATTCTTATCTTCTAAAATACAGGGTGTATCAGGTATGAGTACAAATATTTTAACATGAGATAATATGGCCCATTTCAAGCTAAAAGTGTCCCATTGACCATGGGTCAATTGTTAGTGTTTTCGGAGTTATCGCAGAATTTAAATTTAGAAAAATGTCAACAACGTGACAACATTGTACAGGTATTTATCTCTGCCACGATATAAATGTAAATAAAACTGGTAAATTTGAAACTTTTTTTTGCACGGCGTTTATTTATTTCCATCTGTTTACGGTTTGGTTTGTTATTGGCTTTCAAATAATGTAAATAGCAACTTGCATTTTTATCACTTTTCTAGTAAAAATAAAAAATGTGCCATTTTATTAAGTTGTGAATTGCATTGAATGACATTTTTGCACTAAACATTCAAGAGAAAAATCAAATAATACTTACTCAGCTACTTGTCAAATCCTTATTATGAAAATATTGATTTTTGTTGAAAAGTTCTCAAAACACTAAAATAAACTCGCAGATTTTGCACACTCACAACTCACACTTCTTGTATCACGCAATCTTTGTAACACGGGCACAATGTTCTTCCATCAGGTGAGTGCTTTTCTTTTGGAAAATCTTTCCCTAGTTTCACTGTGAATTCTGGTAGCTAAATGAGCATTTTGCAACGATTCTGCCTAAACAAGTATCTGCATATTCGATGTTTCTAAACATTTTATTTCCAAAAAAGAATGAATTTGAATTACGCGCGTTTTCCAACTAGAAAAGACAAATCAAGAATCGATTTATTCAGCTCCACCGAGGTTCAACCTTAAACCACCTTTTCTTTATTGTGCTGTGTTGCCAGATGTTTAGATACCCTTTGACAAGTGAAATTTGTATGTTGTTTTTTCCGATTTTTTGTTATTGTTGTTGACTAAAAATGTATAATTACCTAATAATTGGATAAACTGAATTTTTCTACATCTCTAATGATTAAAATTTTCTTTACCTTTAAAATATTCGTCAAAAAATGTTAAAACTTCGAAGGCCTTTCTCTTAAAAATGGTTGAGTTTGGACCCCATGTTGTATAAACTTTTTTTGTTCAAAATGGGCCATATTTTCATGTGTTAAAATTTTTGTAGTCAAACCTGATACACCCTGTATAATTTACCATACCGCCCATGCCTTATAATATTCGTTTCTGTGGTTGAGAGCATCTGGAAACGCTGAGCGTGCTTCCGAAGTATTCCGAATATATCCGACCATAATTCTGAGAAACAGACTGACCCAACAGTCCATATATTGTGAGTTGATACCCACTACTTCCAGGGAGGCATCGGTCCAGGACCCCCCCTAGGCCGCCCGTCCAAAACTGTATTTTTACGTACAAAAAAATTTGACATCATGGCGTGGCACCCTGACACGTCAAATTTTTAATTAGATTTTTAGACACAAACCACAATAGTTGGGGAGCTGGCGTCAAAAACATGCAAGAGTTTTCGCAAGGCTGACATTTTCAAAATAGGTCGTACTTTAGTGCTAGAATGCTAGTGTACAGTCAGCACTCACAGTTCCGGGACAGCTGGCTCTGGGACGCGGGCAAAGTTGTAATTTTAAGAAGCATCTAAACTGTTTTCTCAAAGCTCAAAATTTATAGAAATTTTGCACATTATCTGTTTGAAGGTCACAAATAACGTATGTAAATCGTCAGACGTCTAGTTCGTTGCGAAAAGGGGGTCAGACGTCCTCAAAGTTTTTATTTTATGGCATTTTCTTCGGTGTCCTGTCAAAATATATTTTTGCAGGTATTTGACAAATATATTTGAAGAAAATGCCATAAAATAGAAACTTTGAGTACGTCTGACCCCCTTTTTGCAACGAACTAGACGTCTGACGATTTACATACGTTATCTGTGACCTTCAAACAGATAATGTGCAAAATTTCTATAAATTTTGAGCTTTGAGAAAACAGTTTAGATGCTTCTTAAAATTACAACTTTGCCCGCGTCCCAGAGCCAGCTGTCCCGGAACTGTGATTGCTGACTGTACACTAGCATTCTAGCACTAAAGTACGACCTATTTTGAAAATATCCGCCTTGCGAAAACTCTTGCATATTTTTGGCGCCACCTCCTGGACTACAACCTTTGTAGGGTTCCCCACATTCCTCAAACATATTTTCTGGATACGCCACTGCTCATGGGATAGGTTAGGCCTAGGGGCCTCCAAATATATTTTGCCCTGGGGGCCACTCGTTCCTAGATCCGCCACTGCCCGTGCCACGTACTTTCCACCGAGGTGAAAACATCATATAATTTACTTAATCACCTAGAAAAATTATTCTTCTGAAAGCTCAAAATAACCGTTTTTGAGCGTGGCACCCGGAGAAATTTTCGCGCCTCTGGCAGCTCCTGTGTCAAGCATTCACCTTCCTAAATTAGTAACTTGAACCAATATAACAATTCACGCGCCGCCACTGCCCGTATGCACCTCCCTGAAACTAATCCTGGCGGCGCCCATGTTACCTTGTCACTTCAGTGGGCTCTTGTTTATTTGTTTATGTTCACTTGATTTGATGTAGCATGCATGTGTGCTATAGTGAAATTATTTAAACAGTGTATGCACGTGATCAATGACGTCGAAATTATTGCCAATTGCAGTTTGTAAGAAATTAAAATTCGTTTCAAGCTGAGAGCTCATTCTCCTTTTCATTTAACCTTAGTTAAAAAAAGACAGAACACTGTTGGCATTTAACCGAATCGGCCGATAAAATGACATTTAGATTGGCACTCATGGGTTTTGTTGCCAAATATTGCTGCAAATCTGCGGTTACTGATTTTAATAATTTGAAATTATTTCTATTTGTGTATCTATCAAATGCCAAAGCCATTGAATAGTCAGAGTCAGAAACTCGTTGTGTCTCTAATTAGTTTCTTTGAACAGGAACGAGATAATGGGGGCCCCTTTTTGTCATTAAATAGCGTTAGAGAGGTGAAGTATATTGATACTATCAAATATAAATTTTCTGGGGCTTTAATTGGGAATATTTTTCTAGCTTGTTGCAGCTGCACTGAATATTGGTACCTATAACCACTGTGAGTAAAATCCAATGTAAAATCTGTCAAAAAGTTAGGGATAATTTAGCGTTAAATTCACCAAAGAAAAAACGTCCACATTAGAAGCGGGTTACGAATCAAGATCACCTTGATGTTAGCTCTATTCGCAATCAAATTTACGACGAAAAGTAAGTAGTTTTTTTATTTTGTGTTCATGATACACTATCTATACATATAAAAATCGATGTTTGTTTGCTTTAGTGATAACAAATTTTACTAGACATGGTATGTCAAAGTAAAACGAAAGTTAATAGCGGCAACATTGCGACGTGCTTATGTCAGTAATTTTGATCACGTGCATACACTGTTTAATTAATTCCACTATACTTGCTAGATCACACCGCCACATCATAAGCCACGTTATTTCGGTGGACGCCCTGCCTTAGGCGAGGCGCTTACTGAAATAACGTGGCTTGAAGTGGCGTGTGATCTAGCAAGTGGCATACACCGAGCATACACCCTATTCCGTGCCACTAAATGCATGTTACTTGCCTTGTCACTTCAGTGAGCTCTTGCTTATTTGTTTATGTTCGCTTGATTTGATGTAGCATTAGCATTAGGCTCTCCAAAATATGATAATAGGATACAAAACACAACTTTTTATTTAGTTTTTACACTTTTCCGAACTTTCCCGCTCTCCGTTGTTTATATTTTTTTCTTCTAACCGCTCGAGGTAACCATATCGCCGAGGCGGTTAGAGAAATGACATACGGTTTTCTAACCCGGTTACAAAGTGACATCTTCGATACTACCAGAATTTGAGCGGTATGTTGCGGTTTGTTCAACCGGAGCCCCGTGAAAAGGGGCAAAAGGGCTCATTAGTGGTCTTCGATTTGAAGTTTTAATGATTATACTTTATACTACAGGATTTATACCTACACGTGGGCTTGTCATCTTCTAATCTTCTTGCTCGCTGAGGATTCAAATTTTAGATTAACCGCCAAACCTCTTGGATTAACCGAACTTCACTGCATATACAGGGTGTCCCACAGTGGATGGCGTATTAGACGTTTATGGAGAACTAAAAAGCGGATCATTTTGAAAATTTGGCAACCGGGATAAACGACCAGAGCCGCTTTCCAGTATGCACATTGGCGCGCTCTGGCGCGCTCCAGAGCACCTCGGGGGCGCCACGCACTAGATTTGTACCGTTCCACTATCATGGCGTGAGACGCCTGTCTTAGTGTCAAATATGTCAAATTTTAAAAATATTTATCTGTTTGTTTGTGCAGTTTGTTTTTTTATTTATCAAAAATGCAAGAGAATCAAAACTATATATTTCAAAATGTTCAATCTTGAGATATAACAAGAAATAAATAGATAAATAGCCACCCACAGATGTGACAGCTGATAGGTTCACGCGTACGTACAGCTCGGGGGCTCCACGCCCCGAGTAGCTCCGGGCGTCACACTCCCATACTGGAAAGCGGCTCATGATCTACACTTTAAAAATATTTTTGTTTATGCGATGTTGCCGCTTCTACTCTAAACCAGTGGCAACATCGCTATTTTAAATGAAACACCCTGTAAGTGATTTCACATTTGGATTCTTCGTAAACTTCTGAGCAGATTTCATGTGATATACCCTATACCTAAGTTGAACTGTTTTGGAAAAATTGACAGTTGAAAATTGACTTTTTGCAACTTTGACAGGCTGTAAAACCTGAACGATTAATTTTAGAGAAAAACCCATTTTACATTCCTATCTTAGATTTTCATAAACTATCATTTGACACCAACTTTGAATTTACCCGGAGATTAAATTTAATTGGAATTTTTAATCATGGATTAAATTCGAAGTGGGTATCAAATGGTTGTTCATAAAAATCTAAGATAGGAATGTGAAATCGGTTTTTCTCTAAAATTAACCGTTCAGGTTTTACAGCCTGTCAAAGTTGCAAAAAGTCAATTTTTAACTGTCAATATTTCCAAAACAGTTGAACTTAGGTATAGGGTATATCACATGAAATCTGCTCAGAATTTTACGAAGAATCCAAATGTGAAATCACTTACAGGGTGTTCCATTTAAAATAGCGATGTTGCCACTGGTTTAGAGTAGAAGCGGCAACACCACATAAACAAAAATATTTTTAAAGTGTAGATCATGGTCGTTTATCCCGGTTGCCAAATTTTCAAAATGATCCGCTTTTTAGTTCTCCATAAACGTCTAATACGCCATCCACCGTGGGACACCCTGTAGATATAGATACCCATAAATCGCAAATTGCGCAAAAGCCATCAATAATGATTATACCACCTATTTGGGGTAATTTTAAATAATATGTCATGGCGGCAAACTCCTTTTCCATTTCAAGCGGTTGGCGAAATTTGAAATCTTGGGGGAATATTGAATGTTGAATATTTTATTATTATTTATAAGGGCCGGTTTATTATCTGATAAACTGAGTCAGGTATACAATCTGACGGATAAAGACGCAATAATCCCATATTGGTATGCCCAGTTATCCGCTGAGCAATAGGATTATACCTAGATCGGCTAATTTTTCTTGCAGATAGTTACCCAGCACCAGCAAGCTTATCTGAAAATGGATAAACCGGGCCTTAAATCGATAAAATTTACCAGAAATTTATGTACCTATCAGCGTTTTTTTTTTTCACAAATATAGGGTAAAAAAACAACCCAACGGTCATACTCTATACCTACTATAGTTTTTAACTTCACTATGTTACTAGATCGATCGACCAAACCGTTTACAAGAGGTCTCTATAATAATTTCTATTCAATCAGAGTTAACAGAATAAAGACAAAAAAAAATCTGCATCTGTCCTGTCAGACTCAGTGCATCACAAAGAAAAAAAGGTCTTTAAACGGTAATTGAGTTTCTCTCCTTTTCTTGCGCTATCCCTTCTCTGTTTATCGCTATCAGGTAGGTAGGTATTTGGCCATTTCACCGAAAAATCGACCCAAAGGAAATCAAAAGGAAGGAATTTTGCTCGTGAAAGAAAAAGTCGATAAACTATTCGTCCTACTCAAGCGCAAAGATTTCGTTGGCATTTCGTACACGTGCGCACCAGCACAATTTTAAGAATGTACGTACGGTGTTGCCGGGCTTTGCTATTCTTAGGTGATCTTTTTAAAAATTGTAGTGGAGTAAGATTAATGTTTTAGCGCCAAAATTATACAGGGTATATCTGAATCACGCTACTAGTTTTTTCAATTTTTTTAATAAAAATTTCGGTAAAAAATGTAAAAGCCGGTCATATGATTTGACACTTAAATGACTTTGCGTGTTACTTCTGTTTCAACCGGAAATTGCCTAAACTTTCCATTTTCAAATGGAACACCTTGTTGATTTTTGACTATTCCTCTTGAATCCTTCATTCTTTTGATATGCCCAAATAATATGACTGATGCCCTGACTGGTAGATTTTAATTTAAACTTTTCTATATAGAATAATGCGGAATTTTTGATAAATGATTGTCAGCAAAATTGAGAAAAAGTTTCCAGAAAAAGGTTCTATGGCAGATAAGCCAAAAAAACTTAATATAACTAGCTGTGGAAGACAATCTGCATTGTAGCAATCGTCAAATCGCGATTATGACGATATCCCTACATGGTCTGTTACGTAGAATTTTAAAAAGTGGTATAATCATAAAATACAACACCATCAGTTCAATGAAGACGATGCAGACCGCGACGAACGCAAATTTGTCAAACCTTAATGGATAATATGTCCAATAATTTCTCTCGTCAAGCTAAAAATGTTATATTTTCAGATGAATCAACGTTTATATTAACTTTGGAAGTTAATAGACAAAAACTTTCGTTATTGGGTAAAAGAAAATCCCAAATGGATGAGAGAATACCAAATATCTACCACACCCAAAAACACATTAGACATACCATTATTTTTTACAGCAATATCTTATCCCTACCTACTTTAAGAAACTTCTTTCCCAGCGGCTGTGTTAATAACCCGAGAATATCTACATAACAAAAATTTGTGGTTCTAGCAAAACGGTGCATTTTCACGCAGTTCATCAGGTTAGGCAATAAGTAGCTCTCAACAGATGGATTGGAAGGTGTACGTGGATCTCTATTGAATGACCTGATCATCGCGGTCTCCCGATCTGAATCCTTTGGCCAAATGACAAATACAAACTTAGATCCATTACAAAATAAACTCTAATTCTATTCAAAAGATTTACCAAGACTCTCTCTTATGAATAGGATTTTAGAGCTATGCAAAATTTAGGAAGAGATGATTGGGCAGTTTTTTTGCGTTGTATATGGGAGGATGGGGTTGGCGAATAAAGCTCATGCTCCCCATTTCTACGTGCATAGTTATGCAATGGCCCTTCTGAAATACTGGATAGGTGTTTGCGGATTGAGCAGACTGGATTCTAATATAAATAGGAAAGGAGTGGTAATATTTTATTTTCTTTGTAAAAATCTTGGCAATGGGTAAAAGTAGACTAGAAGTTGACAAATTATGTTCCTTGGAAACTGATCTTATCGCAAAACAAGCGAAACTTAATTTTTTGGATAAAGAATCGATATGCGAGCTCCATTTTAGGGAGTTGCCAAAAATTTTACAGAATCAACCAGGGACGGATGGGCTGTGTGAGATCGGCCCGGAAAAATTTCGGGTCAAGCGGCCCGCGCTTGACACTTCGTGTGTAGGAGTTATATTTTGTTTTTCTAAAAAAAAAAAAAATACGCTAGGACTTCATTTATAATATTATCTTCGTCGTTATCTATTTGATTGAGTAGGGATCTATTTCTATGTTCATAAGCCAGAAAGATTCCTCGGCACCTATAGGTAACCTATTTCTTACCCTATTCTTAATATATTTGAAAATGGAAATAGTTTCCTAACAAGTGTCCAAAGTAGTACTTTCTCGCATGCCAAAGTAGTTAGACGAAGGACGCAACGGAGTTCGGATAGGCTTTAAGTGCAGGAACGAGAATTTGCGCAAGTGTTGGTATCAATATTTTTCCCACGTGCTTCATATCACATAACAACAAAAATTAAAATATAATTAAATGTATTTGGTATTTGTATAGATGTTTGCTGATATAGAAACGGGGGAGAAATGGGAGGGGAGGTGCACTTATATTGTTGCTTGACAATTAATTCTGCTATTAGGCACTCAGTGCGGAGAAAGATCTTATCCACACGGAGTGCGGAAACTTGTAACTTTGCAAGCGGGAAAGTACTACTTCACGCACGCTCGTAGAAAAACGATATTCCGCATGTCACGTGATTGCCGAAGTAAAAATGTATCGATACACTAAAACTGAATACGCTGATACAGGTAATATTTCAAAATAGCGTCGTTCCAGCAATATACGCAGGAGCAAGTTTTTGTTGTATCTTTGAAATCTATTTACGCATTTACTTTTTCATCCTGAGTCACTATGAGTCGAAATATTGGTTCTATCAAATGTCTTCTGCAGAGATAACTTGTGAAGAAGGTCCAAATTACCAGCAAAACCGAAAAGGTAATTCCCCCTTAGCATTGTTATGAAATTTTGCATCCAATTCAGATATCAAGAGCATACTTTTGTCGAGTAGTGTAGTAGGCCATTTCGTGTTATTTTTCCAAAATATGTTGGGTTGGAAATTGCTATATCAGCACAAAGGTGTATCTATATTTTGAGCATGACTCATCACATAAAAGGTCTGTTGTCACAAGAGTATTTTTTTGCAAACTGTCGGTTAGCATAGCCCATACATGTTTTCAATGCCGTCGTTCCAATATAAATCGATAACTTAGCTGAGCAATTGTTCCTGACAGGTTGCAAACTGTTAGAGACTCCTGTGAGAACCAGATCTATGATGTTCAGCTTTTTTAATTTGACAGACACTTTCCGTATGAGGAGTGAGGGAAGGAAGAATATAGCAAAAACAGGAGTGAGTTCAGGTGACCATTGGCGTACTAACGTAGGGAGCCACTAGCTGCTTTAGAGTAGGTATCCAGATTATTAAAGTCGGACTGTACTATATGCATAATCACATTGTACATTGAACCTTTTCTTTTATGCTCATCTTGTAGAGCCTCATCGGAAGATTTTTCAACAAAAATCTTTTTAACTCATCTTGGCCTTGAGAAATCGTTTCTAATTCAACGTCCATTCCAAGTTCATCCAGTTTCTTACAGTGGCGGTCCATACATGATTTTCTGGGGGGGGGGGGTAATGGATGAAAGGAAAATTATCAAGTGTCGCAACGTAGTGCCACGCTCAAATTTGCACCCGAAAGTCGTTCAAAAAACACGCCTCAACTGTATCCCAATGCCGTCAAAATAGTTAGGTATACAGGGTGTCCACTTAGTGCGATATGGGACGATATCTCCTTACAGGGTGATGCAAGAAAAAAAATTAAATTACAAAGTTGTTTGATTCTCTAAGGTGCATAAGTTAAAAATATTTTCAAATACTCAGGGTCCTCCGAGGGATAATCCGTAAATGGTGTATGCAAAAGAACTTTGTTATTTTTAAATGGAACACCCTATATTTCAGTACATTAATGGATCGTTGTAAAAATCCTACATACTTTTTGTTAGGAATCACCTATACCAAAACTTAACCGTTTTTGAAATATTTAATATTTTTTCAAAAAATCGCAGTTGGCATGTGTCAACAAAAACCAACAAATGGAATACCCTTTATCTCACTGTATAAAAGAAGGTACCTACGTCGATACTGTGGGTGAGCCTGTCATATTTAAACGATGCCTATGCTTTAGGTACTTTGTAGAAATTGTCTGCCGACCGGCCCACCGGGAAATTTCCCGGTCTCCCGCCTGTCCCATCCGTCCCTGGAATCAACGACGGGAATAGTAGTGGTGTTATTAAGTACAATAGGGGCGGTTACACACGGACGTGGATGTCTTAATACATATACGTACATACATCAACGTGCAAACAACAACGTGCATGGCGCTTTTGTACAGACGCTCGCACAAAACTGCAGTTTTGCTATTCTTGCTACAGTTTTCCGAGTGTGCATACAAAATTGCACATTCAAAAACGCGACGGTATTTTGCATACACATTGATATTTTTGTTTGCACGTTCATGTATGTGCGTACATGTTTTCAGACATCCACGTCCGTGTGTAATCGCCTTAGTACAATAGGGTTGCAATAATTTAATTTCACATGACAGAACTTTAGTTTTCGCAGAGAATGTTAAAGTCGCATTATGATTTATTGGCAAACAAGTCGTTGGACATGGTTCTATGAAGAACTACCATATCTGGGGTTGCTCTAAGTTAAACTAGTATCATCAGCAAAAAGACAGATTTTACTGCTGATGACTAGCAATGGCGTTGGTGAACTGCAAAAATAATATTGGACCCGACCCAACACGGAATACTCTATAAAGACATCGTTGTATCAACCCTCAGCAGCTGTTTTCTTTTGTTAAGATACAACCTGAATCATTCAGGGGAGCCTCGAATTCTGTAATAGTGGAATTTGTTAATTAGGACATTATGACCTACACAGCCGAATGCTTATGAAAATCACAGAAAATTGATGCTGTATATAGAGTGCAGATTGTTTAAGCTAGAGAAGACATAATTGAAGACAGAGCATCAATCATCTGTTAGCTAAAAATCGAAATTTGGTGAATATAGGTAGTTAGTAGGTACTTATGTTATATTTATGCAGAAATGATAGAAAAACTTGTGATAACCATAATCTTTCAATGATTCTGGACAATTAAGTGGGAATTGGACGAAAGTTCGAAGTTTGGTCCTTATCACCACCCTTGTGCAGAAGAAAAATTATAGCCGTCTTGAGGCTAGATCTGGCTGTAGTTATTCGGGTTGGACATTGAACATGCATATGCATATACCAAAAGATTCAAGTATGGACTGAAGAGATTCTTGAGCAGATACACACACTGGAAAGATGTATAGTTAAAGTCGCCACATAAAATTAATTTACTATACAATAGAGGGAGGAACTTAAGCAAGCTTACTAAGTTATGAAAAAATGAAAAAATTTAACCAGGTCAGATGAGGTGTTCTGTAAATGGACAACAATGTAGAGGTCGTAGATATTGTTGTTCAGATGATAGAAAATTCAAATAATTTTTCATATAGTAAATTGCCGAACTTTAATACTTATAGGTACTTTGTCTACACACTTTATATAATATTATTGTATTAAACATAAACACCAACTATTACCTATAAAAGACAGTAACCACAGCTATTTGTCATATTTGTGTATTACTTCAATAGGGTTTTGTTTCAAAATATAAGTAAGTATCTACTATTTATATAGGTACCTATAGGTATTTATTAATATAATTTTGAAATTTGTTCGTATGACTGTGTTGGCTGTGTCAATAGTTTTAGTTTTTTTTTTTTTAGCTGGGAATAAATCCTTCGTGCTTGATTATAATATTTTTACTTCGCTCCCCTGTATATGAAATTACTAAGGAAACATTTCCCTCTATAGTGGACATCAGTGGTAGAATCGTTAAGGAAATCCCGCCGAAAAAATCTGACAACGCCGCTTTGAGCGGGATTTCGTCTGATTGGCAAGGCCTCCGCGCCGTCCTGCCATGTTTTAACAAACCTGTGGGGTGTGTAAAGAAAAAACCGTATTTAGACCATCATTTTATACAAAAAAGGTAAGTCAAAATGTAGATTTAGTTTGTTTATTGCTGATTTGTTAAAAATTTCCATCGGCCAAGCGCTGTCACGCTTTAAATTCAATCGATACCACAGACTTCACTTTCCTTCCACGTTTGTTGTGCAATTGCAATGGATAATGGCGTTCGATTGCTTGTTTTTAAGGAGTTTTCCCATATCTATTTGTTAGTAACTAGTTTTATTTACAATATTTATACACAAATTCAATTGAAATGCCCAATAAATGCAAAAGTGCCGTCCCTATTAAACCTAAGCTTTTGTTTATTTAAAAAATTTACATCAGCATCACGCATCCAAGGACATTTTTGAGAAGTGATTTGTTGTAGCGTAGTTTTTGTGTTAAATTTCCAATAATTGAAAACAAAAAACAAGTTAAAATTCCTAATTTTGGTTCAATTTGTCAAAATTCTCTTTAAATTTATTATTTCTAGGTCATAAGGACGCCCAATAAATAATGCGCCACTTCAACTTTAATTCCGCATTTAATAGGAAAATATTTATTATACCTAAGCGCATTATTTTCGTTACTGTCGTCACCTAAAATAAAAAAAAATCGGAAATGGTTCCTATAAATAGTTGCATTGTGACGGGAAATGTAACGCCCTTGTAGCTATTTTTAGGACGTATGTTAACCTTTCTTTATTGCCTATAATTGTACAGTTTTCGGACCTGGTACTATCAAAGTCTTATGGTGGGAAGCTGAGGCAGATAAGGCGCAAATTGCCCTCGTTGGAATTCTCGGAATTCCTGACTAATGCATCTCTCTGGTGCTGTGTGTGGCAACTTTTATTTGTTTTTATTTCCATAAGTTCAATGTGCAGGGATTACCGCCTGCTTTGTGGTGGCTGTCGTCTACCTTGAATTTTTATGTTTTGGGTGGTACTTGCACTACTGGCTCTCAATACAAGGTCGAATATTTTTGTCCTGTATCTGTGATTATTATTGCAAAATCTGGCTTTGTAATGATAACAGTTATTTTGTTTGTAATAGGTACCCATTCTTGTAATTATTGCAAAATATTTTCGCAATAACAAATGGATTTCTGGAAACTCCAGTAATTTAGTTTGTTTGTTTAACCGTGCGTTCGGTATTTTGATCTGAGTTCTCCGAGCTTGAATTTGCCGTTCGTTTATTTAAAAAGTGTACTCAGTGCAGGCTCATTCGCGTTCGTTTATTAAAATTTCTGACACTATGATACAGCGTTCAACTGCTCTGTTCGCTCGCTGGTCACGTGATTACGGCTCCGCTCAGCAGGCTCTGCTCTTTGAGCAAAATACCGAACGCAAGGTAAGTTAAACTATGTTTTTGTTGCAAAATACAGTTAATCATGTTGCATGCATTTTGATTGATAATAAATTTGTATTATCCTTGCACAACCATCATTTTCTAGAGTGATATATGTATGTAGGTATTGGGGCAAATTCCAATTTGGGAATAAGAAAAAAATGCATTTTTCTTTTATTCTGTGATGCTGTCAGGCTGGTAATGAGGGAAAATTATGAATTATTGTGTACCTATTGATCAATATACTGGCTGTCTATTTCACTTAATGTGAAGGAGAAATAATACAATAATTTATTTTGGACTTTGTCCTTATTTCAAATGAAGACCTCTTAGACTGCCATCCAAATTTGTACACTGAATACATGGAGTACAAAGGAGTACATAAGAATACAAAGGAATGCATATAAGAATACAATAATACATAAAAATACATTAAGAATACATATTATTTTATTTATTTATTTTTTAAAAATCAACATGATATTATTACAAAACTAAGTAACTATTGCGCTATTTCAACATTATGATTTCTGAGATGATTCTATTTGAATTATCTTCTTTACTTGAGGTTTTTAAATGCATTTCACCAACTAAAGGATTGTCAGCTAAACGCCTCATTTGTACTTCATCCTCAGATGCAGACTCGGATGTAGATGTAAAGCTCAATGTAAATTTTACTACAGAACAAAAAATCACTCCAAAACAATATTTGAGTTTTTTTTTGGTCATATCTCATTAAAGGATCCCACACACTGGCACGATATGTCGGTGGCGGTAGCGATATGTCCGCTTACCACCGCCATATCACGCAAGTGTGTGGGATCCTTAAAGGAATGTATGAGTTTATTATTAAAATTTTTTTAGAAAAATTAAGCAAAGAGCTACGACGTAAATGTAAGGGGCATAATTTAGGTTGAACAGGCTCGAATTGACCCCAACAAGGATAAGTTCAACACTGGATGTTTGATTCACTTACGCAGATAATCACAACTTAAAATAGTGGTGAGGATGTCATTAAACATTAGAATTTTAAAGAAATACACTTGAAAATACAAACCAAAGGAATACATAAGATTAAAATATGAGGCTTGCACACTGGAATACATTGGCGGTATACCTCTCGATTTTTTTAATGTTCCTAGTGCCTGACTAGGGACAGTTTTGGAAAAAAATTGCTGAACTCAAAGTACCAAAAAAGTGTTTTGAGCTTTCACTTTTTGAGTGCAATTGCAGAATTTTGTTTCTATAGACTTACATGGTGTTAGAAATTGCATAGGAAATAAAGAATATAGCTGGGATCATTCGTTTCCTCAATTCCTCTTTTTTTTATCCTTAAAAAGAATACTGTTAAATAGGTATCTAAATCAAACTATTTTTAAAGTTTTATCTAAATTAGTGAGTATGCGTTCAACCAGTAATTGGACTTTATAGTTCCAAAAATCAATTCGCGTTCAGCAATGTGAGGTGAATTTTTCAATTTCCTGACATCCTTTTATAAAAGATTTCAGCTTCAAATCGCAAAATAAATTAATGTAGGTATGGGGTTTGGGGGATCCCGAGGGATAAGCCGCAAAGGAAATCTGGTGTACAAACCTTGCGTTCGGTATTTTGCTCGAAGAGCAGAGCGTGCAGAGCGTAGCCGTAATCACGTGACCAGCGAGCGAACAGAGCAGTTGAACGCTGTATAAAAGTGCCAGAAATTTTAATAAACGAACGCGAATGAGGATACACCGAGTACACTTTTTGAATAAACGAACGGTAAAGTCAAGCTCGGAGAACTCAGACCAAAATAACGAACGCACGGTAATTATGGAAAATCAAGAGGAAATCTAAGGCAATCAGGGGAAATGGGAAATCATAAGAAAATCAAAGAAAACCCCAGGAAAACCCTAAGCAACTCAGGAAAAATTTTAAAGAAATCATGGGAAATATTGAGGAAATCATCCATAAGCAAAATCAACTGTGATAAGATCTGTTTGTGAGGTGATTTTAATCTTCCTGAAATCAAGTGGCTGTGTGATGACAGGGGTGTCCCAGTGTGGAATGATATTCGCCCCAGGCCTCTGTTATTGTTGATTTTATGGCCTACCTAAATTTATTTCAAATGGATAATATTCCAAATGCTTTGGGATCTGTGCTGGATCTTGTCTTTCATAACTCTCAAAATGTAATGAGTGATATTTGTAGTAGTCCACTATTACCATGTGATAAGTATCACCTAGCCTTATTATTTGAACTGGACATGTCTGTGGCCAATAGGAATAGTATGTCTTTTGATTGATTATAAGTATTTTGATTTTCAGCATGCAAATTATGTCGAACTGAACAATTTCTTGGGATGCTTTGATTGGAATATTATTTTGAATGTAGAAAATGTTGAGATAGCCGTTCGAGAGTTTTATTCTATTCTCTATAGAGGTATTGAAATGTATGTTCCAGAAAAAAGATCTAAAAATAGGAGGTTCCCTGGTTGGTATAGTGATGAGCTAAAATCGACTATTCTAAATAAGAAAAGGGACATACATTGTGGAAGAAAACACATAATACGCAATTCTATGGGGAGTTTTGTGATTTAAGAAGACAATGTAAAATTTTGATAAAACAATGCTATGATTGTTATGTCATTGATGTTCAATCTAGTATTATCAATGATAGTGGGACTTTCTGGAATTTTGTAAATGTGAAAAATAGTAACTATGACTTGCCAAATTGTATGAGTTTGAATGGTGAAACTACACACGAGCTCCAGGAAATTGTACGGTTCTTTGATAGACTGTGGTGTACCGGAGGTAGATTGTGATAGAACCCTTGATATTAATACTTGTAATATAAATGTAATGGATGTATTTAACTCGATCGTAAATATTAAAACAAATCTATCAGCTGGTTCTGATGAATTACTTGTACAACTTTTTAAGGAGTATAAATAATAGTCTAAAATTCTAGTAAAATTGTATAACGTTTTTTTGTCATCTGGAACATTCCCTTCACAATCGAGAATCCTCGAGTAACTCCAATTTTCAAGAGTGGCGATAAATCTTTGGTTGATAATTATAGGCCAATTTCTAAGTTAAATATTATCGCAAAATTATTTGAATCAATATTAACTAATAAGATAGCTCCTTTAGTGTACAGTGTATTATCGTCATCCTAACATGGTTTTGTAAAGGGTCGTTCAATTGTTATGAACCTTCTGGTCTACACTGAATCACTGGCGAGGGCCTTGAAGGACAGATATCAGATAGACCTAGCTTGGTTTAAGAGTTATTTATCAGACCAGACCATAAGCTGGCAGTTAAGATGAAGAATTTGATATCATCCAATACTAATGTGTTATCTGGAGTTTCCCAATGATCACATTTGGCACCAATACTTTATGACATTTTTATAAATGATCTTGTTTCTAAAATTAAATTCAGTAGTAAACTTCTTTTCGCTGATGATTTGGAGTCGAGTTTGAAGTTATTTAAGACTCTGGGGAATACTGAAGTCTTGAGTTGCAGAAAGACTTGAATAGCCTGTGCCTGTGGTGTAAGTTAAACGGTATGGAATTGAATATTCAGAAATGTAAGATCTTAACCGTATCTAGAAAAAAAACAGAACATTCCATTTGATTATGAAATCTATGATGAGCAACTGGAATAAGTTAATGTTATAAAAGATCTTGGAGTTTATATTGACAGTGAGCTGCGGTTTGATTTATCATATAGGTAAATTGTATGAGAAATATAAAGCAATAAAAATGTTAGGCTTTGTAAATAGAACGCTTACTGATTTTCGTGATGTCACGTGTTTCAGAACACTGGATTGTAGTTTTGTAAGATCAGTGTTGGAGTATGCTAGTCCAGCCTGGGCTGGGATCACGACAAGTAGAATTCTACTTTTATGACGTCACCCGTGACCTATTTATCGCGTACAGTACAGGCGATGATGACGGTTGCTAGGCAATTTGACGTCATGAAAGCAGAATTCTAGTAGAATTCTACTTGTCGTGATCCCAGCCCTGGTCTCCATATTAAAATGTTTATATAGATTCTTTGTAGAAGGTACAGAGACGATTTTTGAGAACTAGAAATTTTAAACTGTGAATTCCCATGGAAGATATTAATTATGAACATTTGTATGGAAAGTTGAATTTACCACTTTTGGAAGTTAAAAGGACTCAGTTTGATATACTTACTTTGTTCGAAATTGTAAGTGGCATGATTGACAGCCCTGAATTGTTAAGTAATATTAATATTAGCGTACCCCAAAGATTAACCTGTCAGCATGATTTATTTGCAATAGATTTGCATAGAACTAACTATGAGTTAAATAGTCCTATGTCCAGAATATGTGGGCTGGCAAATTCAAAGTGTGGTAGTGCTGATCTTTTCTGTACTGATCTTCCTTGTTTCAAGAGACTCATGCAGTTAATTTTTTTTCTTAAATATTTAATATACTCGGTTTCAAAAATTGTGAAAATACTATCCTACTGACTGATTTTGCAAACCATTCTACCTGTATAGGTGAAAGCTGCAGGCGAGGCTGCAGGTGAAATTTGAGGTACTTGGTTTCTCTGATAGTATTTCGAAAATTTTTAGAACCAAATATGTTGAAGACGGCTTAACCAAATATAGGCAAACTATATATTTTTCGAATCGGAAAAATGTGCTCTTCAAGAATATAGAACCAAATATAGGGCATCCCATTTAAAAAAAACCTGAAAGCATGCAACATTTCACATTTCTGACATTCAATTTTTGTTTTTGACCATGGATTCTAAAAATTTAGCCAAAACTGTACAGCTTTTGTGTTTACACCTTTCTTGTATCGGTAAAGGTAAAGGCGGGGTGCCAATTTATAAAAAAAACACCCTGTACATACAGAAACTGGCCTACGGTTTACCTTTGAGAAGTAGGTAAACCACTTTGGGAAATCTGGTATACAAATTAGGGGAAATCAAGAGGAAATCTGAGCAAATCTAAGGCAATCAGGGAAAATCCTGAAGAAATCATGAGGAAATCAAGGGAAACCTCAAGGAACTCGGGGGAAATCTTAAGGAAATCATGGGAAATCTTAAGGAAATCAGTCAATCTCTAGATCTAACGCATATGCAGTTTTCAAAAATCTTCATAATTTGAGGTCAGGGGAACTCTTGTGCAATCTTACTGGTAATCACAACAAAACAGAGGAAATTATGGGAAATCAGAAAAATCATGGGAAATTATCCATGATTTCCACCTGAAACCGCAATTTGGTGTACAAAAACTAACCTGCTCTTGAATTTCCTCTAAAGAGAGAATTCAAGAGCCTGGAATAGAGAAAATCCTTATATTCCTACTTCTCAACCAATTTCTTCTCAAATTTTTCTAAATTTCCAATTATCATTATTTTTCTTCTCAATTTTTATCTATTCCCGGCTCTTGAAATTTTTCAAATTTCTCCAAATTGGGACAATTCAAGAGCTTGGAATAGAGAAAATACCTTTATTCCTTCTTGTCACCGATTTCTCTTCAATTTCCTATTCTCATTCATTTATTTCTTCTCAATTTTTGCCTATTCCCGGTTCTTGAATTTTTTCAAATTTCCCTGAATTGAGAGAATTCAAGAGCCTGAAATGGAAAAATACTTTCATTTCTACTTGAATTATCTATAATCTTTCGACCTTCGTGGATCCAAAATTCAACTTTTGATAATTCCTGATATTCTATAGATTCTGAACCAACTAAAGACTTTCCAAGATTTTTTGCTCAACTTTGAAGACTTTTTAAAGCTCATCATTGAAGACCATACATTTTAAAGACACAAAAAATCCTGTCGTGCAAGTTCACCAGACTTATCGCCTATTGAACATGTCTGGGATATGATAGGTAGAAGGCTACGGCAGTTGCCACATCTTCTATTGGATGTACAACGTCTACGTCATGAGGTAAGATTAGCCTGGGACAACCTTCCACAGGCAGATATGGATCATCTGATTCGCACCATGCCACGAAGAGTTACAGAATTCAAAACTTATGTGGAGGCGCAACTCACTATCGAATTTTCAAGGATCCTTTCAATAAATTTGTTTGAAAATGTCATCGATTGCTATTCATATTTATCCCAACTACTTCCCAAACCATTAATAAAATATATTTACAATTACTGGGTGTTGCAATTTCTATGTAACCCAGAATAATTTAATTGAAATTTGGTATTTTCGAATACATTTTGATGCGAAAGCGAATAGTGATAGTAAAAGAAGCTGTAACAGTTTTGAAAGGGTAATTTTCATAATGATAGAGAGTAGTTACTCACAAAACAAAAAAACATCCATCTTAAGAAGGCTCCACCCCTCGAAGTCAGTTACACTATTGTTTTTTGCACCCTGTATATAAATAAATAAACAAACATTTTATTTAATATTAGTATTCCTACTGTATATATTCAAGTGTAAATCCTAACATGCCTCTATACTTTTGTTTCCTGAAGGCCAGTCGCCAGTGCGTTACTTTTGCTCCCAGTTCAAGCATTGAAAATTACCCAGTGTTTTGAATGGACCAAAGTCTGTACTACCTTGGATTGATAAGCATATGCAAAACCCTTACAAATTTAACGATAGATCAAATTCTTTAAAAGATAGCTAAAGCCTCGATCTGACTTAATAGTTGTTTCATTAGTTTTCTTATCAATTTTTGTACAATAAACATCAAAGATCTTTTCAAATCTGATTTTGTTACTTTATTTTTTTATTTTATTTGATTTGTTTGTATGTCTTTTGGGTCCATTCTCTAATTCTCCCTTAAACAGTGAACAGAACAATTCAAAAATAACACGCAAACACTTATTTGAATTTTTTTTCCAGGTCTAGTCATACAATGGCGCCTACCAATCCCAGACAGATCTTTGCAAACTAAGAAATAACTCAACAAACGTCGCATATAACAAAAAATTTAGCAATTGATAGGTAATAATATCTGTTTGAAATATTTTTTGAAGTTTACCTATATTGCTATCTATAGGCAACGGATCATGGACCTTCTCAACTAAGATGGATTTTGGCATCGCCAAAATCTTCAAAACCTTTACACCTTTTGGTGGCCCAAAACAAAAACTAACTAGCAAAGAACAAGGACATTCTTTTTCACTTTTTGTTTTGTAAGTATTTTAATCTATATTTTACTAAAATCATATTACATAATTCACTAAAAACTATCTATCTAAGTATGTAATTAAATACTGGATAACGATAAATAATTATTGTACTTGGCACCACCACAATCCTAAAAATAATAATTTATTGGTTAGACACAGTAGATTAGAAAATCTCCTCCTAAATGTAATAATTATTATAAAAGTCATAGACCTTGACTACTAACTGATAAAACTGAAAGTAAATATTAGATGTGAGAGTATTAGAATTTTGGGCTGAGATTACTAAAATAAAATAAGGTCGTGTTAATTTTTGGCTCTAGTTTGTGGTTCACTATTTTAGGTTTCAGCTAAACATCTTCATTGTGGTCTTATTAATAATTATTGATGATATTAATTAAATTTATAATATTATTCTGTTTGTGGTCTTATTATATCACAAACCACCTAGAAAAATTAAATAATTATTAGAAGTATAATTTTATAAGCTTACAAGCAAGCAAACAAGCTAAGAGAACTATTATTTTCATAGAAGAGTTTGAAGAATTTTTAGTCTCCATGTCTAGCGCACCTTGAAGCTTACAATGGAATTCATAGACAAATTTGTCTGGGATGTTCCTATTAGTTCTCCATCAAATGTGGACATGAAATAACATTTATCAGATTCTAAAAAATCAGACACTGACCCTTTTTATCATTTTTTTCTCATAGAATATTATGAAGTACCCGCAATTGGTGTCAATGCCTTCGGCCGTATCAGATTGGTTAGAGGAACAACTTGAAGCCCGCGGAATCGATTCTGAAGTGTACACTCGCTACATTTTAAGTTTGCTGCACGCTCACACCTTGGACGTTATATACCCTGAAGACGATTTGACGTTTTCGAAATTTAAAAAGGTACCCATGTAGTTTTTATCTCCTTTGTAATTAAAAGGATAATGAACTATTTTGTCATATTTTTGATTAATTATTCTTAGCTGTTTTATCTTTAATGCTGTTACTTCAGGACGGGGGACGAGGCGTTGTATCCTATAAACGCTCGCGTCGCACCGACACCTGGTGGAGACATGCACAAGCCGATGCTGAACAAATTAAACGTTCGGCAGCCGTCCAGTGTCTTATGTCCGCAGCTGAACAGGTAACGCCATTCACCCATGGCTTCGATCTGTTATAGCTGTGTCATATAGCTAGACTGAGCTCTAGTTTATTCAAAATTTAAAATTTTTGAATTAGACCTGTTCCAACAGAAACTTGCATTCACTTAATATTGGGCAAGAAGTTTCAACTTTGCTAATTTAAAGTACATACAGATCCATTTTAGTGGGGATTTTCGTTGGAACAGGCTAGTTTTGAAGTGCTGTATAATGAACATCAGATTTCTAGAGTTCTAAATGTTCATTGGTTGGTAGAATTTCTCAAATTTTTTTTCATTCATCTTATAGAAGAATTACTTCAACTACGGTATTGCACATAATTCATAGTTTTGTCCCTATCCCTTCAATTGATCAATTAGGACATTTTAAGTGAGTTATTGCATATTATTGCACAAAATATTCCTTTTCTGCTTGAAGCTTGAAGCCAAATATTGATATGTTGCTAGTAAATCTATTCAACTACGCCCCCTATTAATTTCTATGTCCCCAAACCCATGTCCCAAAGCCATCTTTGTATTAATTACACTTTCAATGAAAATTTGAATATTTGGAAGGAATTTTACCCCATATTGTCTGCCCAAATTATGCATTTTTGTCTCCTAAACTAAACTAAAAAAAAATTACAAACCAAAGTATATATTTGGAACTGCCAAAAGCTACCAATTGAAGAATTGAGTAAAGGCCCGTAAATCAATTATGAATTTTGAAAAAAGAACTGTAATCCTGTAATTTTTCAGTAGCAGACGGTAAAACCGATGACGCTATTGTTTAGTCTATGAAGTTGTTGTTTACTACTATGCACTATAGTGAATCATCCAAATTGCACTCTTTTTAAATTCTCTGTCTAATTGGTTTTTAAATGTATTTATATTAGGGCCGTTCACTGTATGTTCTGATAAGGCTTTCCCCGAGTAAACTACCCGATTCTTTATAAAAAAATGTCTTTGATATTTTGCAGCCTTTTCCTTGTCCAATTTCTTTGAATGTCCTCGAAATGTTGGTTTTGATTATAATGAAAGATCTGCCCAATAATGCAATTATAGTACCCGCTTTTTATCTTGTATGTTTCTATCAAATACCCTATACTTAGTCTTCTCTGTACTTAATCAAGTGTTTCAATGTCTTGAATATAATAGGGATTCCAAGTTTCACACTGTAAAAGCGTATTTCAGTTTTGGCCTGATACAGCTTTTATAAAGCTTTGTTATCATCTCAATAGAATGATTTTTGAAGTCTTCTAGGTCATTTTGTTCTGTTAGTATTCATGGTTTGGATTGTTTGAGCTGACTCTAAGCACTGTACATTTTGTCTCACTCAGTTTAATTCCCCACATCTTTGACCAGTTTTCAACCCTTTTTAAAGTGTTTCTGAGATTAATTTGCATTAAGTAGTGGATTTGCATTAAGTTTGCCATCATCAGCAAAATTTTCTAGTCTAGACGGACATACCAAGTCAGAATAAATGGCACCTTATCTGGCAAGCACAGTGTAATCAGTGGAGTTCCACAGGGCTCTGTGCTGAGCCCACTTCTATTTATAATTTATGTCTCAGATATTGCCCAGAACATGTCCTGTAGGACCAGTAGGTATGCTGATGACACCGAGATATTCTGTGACCCTACATTTTAACATGGTGCCATGAATCTTGCTGAGCTGGATAGGTGGACGAAGGACTGATTATTGAAACTTAATGTCAGCAAATGTTATGTATTGGATACAACAATCCTATGCTGGACTACCATATGGGCAATAACACCTTGGGAAGGGTGATTGAGCAGGCCGACTTAGGAGTAAATATCTCATATTACCTAAAATGGGAACAGCATATACATGCAATCGTAAAGCGAGCCAACTCAACAGTCTATCTGATACGACGCTGTTTTAGGGAAATGTTCCCTAAAGTGTTTCTCCGAGCCTACAAAACCTACATCAGACCACATCAGACCAACAGCATGCTGTTATGGTTTGGTGTCCCTATTTCAGAAAGGACATAGATCTAATTGAGCGTGTCCAGAGGAGGGCAACCAAAATTCCACCATCTTCAAGAGAATTGTCTTATGAAGAACGACTGAAAGCTCTTAATCTGACAACTCTGGAGGAAAACACAGAAATAGACGATACTTAATCGGAACATACAAAATTCTACATAATCATTACACATGCGACATTGATTTCTTTCACAGAAATATCATCCCTCATCTGCGTGGACACTCCCTGAAGCTCTCCACCGAACTTTGCCACAGACTTTCCAGGAAGAATTTTTTCTCAAATCGAGTGGTGCAACAGTGGAATCAGCTCTCTGACGAGGTTGCAACCTTCCCCAGTGTGAATGCCTTTAAGAACAGACTTGATAAATATTTCAGTGATAGGTGTAGAATAGTGTACTGGCAAGTAAAGTTCCTAGCACAAGGTCTAATGACAGTCTACCGATTTCCGCCTACTGTCAAAAACCCCATTATAATAATAATAATAATAATAAGATCAAATAGATAGGCAGTATATAACAGTTGCCCCAACACCGATACTTGGACAACTACACTAAGTGTCTGCTTGACATTTCTCCATTTACTCGTACTTGCTAATATCATTCATCCAACAACTCTCTAATCAATGTCAGCAATTATCCAGGCACTCCATAGTGCTCCAACTTACCACATAACAGCTTATGTGGCACTTTATCAAAGGTTTTCTCATAGTCCAGAAAATCACGTCTGTGGGTTGAGCGTTGTCGTGGTTTTCTATCCAGTCACTTAAACATTCAAGCAAGTTGGTTGCTGTTGAGCGTTTTGAAAGAAATCCATGTTGGCATTAAATTATTTTCTAAAAAAAATTTGGAATTCTCTTCTCTCTCTTTCAAAGGGTTACATGTAAGGCTGATGGGGCGGTAATTCTCTGCCTCATGACTGTCTCCTTTTTTGAACAGCGGTGTAACTATAAAGTATTTAGTTCTGGGCAGAGTTCCCAAGAGGAAGTAAGAGAGACCTTTCATCCCTTGTATGCAACGGGGATCAGCCGTCATATACAAGTTATCCATAAAAAGGCTCAATCAAGAAGGGATAGAAAAGAAATCAGTGTGCGGACGAATACACCTAGGAATGCAATTAACCCAAGAATGGCTCTTTCCATTGAAATCACCATTATTCCTCAAGGAACCAGCCGACTCTCACTTACCACACCTTGACACCTTTCACGTATCTAGCAGTCTTCCTAATTTTATACACTCCTGCATAACCTCTGACAACATAACAATTTATTCTCTTTGAAAAATTCTATTTCTAAGTCTTGGGGGTGGGGTTGGGGTGCTCCACCTGCTTTGTTTCCAAAGAAATGTATCCATCATAAGAATGACATTATCTGAACTATTTTGGGATGTTTTCTTAATATGTAATTTATTCAAAAAAGTGCAAATATGTATGCCTCTCTGATAACAACAGAAAAATGATCTCATTTGAGAAATTTCATATTTTTCCAAGTTTTTGTTCAATTTACAATCGAAATATTTAAACATCATCAAAAATCTAAGGAACTATGCAATTAATAAAAAAAAACATCCATTACATTTGGACTCTCCAACACGCTCTCCAAGAAACAATCTTTTGTTCTTACAGCCTTCCATTTACATATTTTGGCCTCTTATTTACATAAGTTTTCCAATAATAATTATAATGGATCTTGGTCAGGTTTTTAAAATTTAGAATAGATGCTTTATAGTAAAATTATAAAATTTGTATGTGTTGTCATCTTAGCCTATTAGATGGTTTAAAAAATATGTTTTTAAAAATATTCCAAATCATAATTTTTTTTCCAGAGTTGCGAAATTGAATCACTTGTAGACGAGCTCTGCGAAAAACTAAAGGAAGTAAATCCCAAGGGTGACAATTCACCAAGTAAATCTAACCAAGACGAAAACATTTTAAAGGAACCTTTTATATCAAATCCCAAAGAATTAGCTGAAAGGTACTTGAATGGATACTTTTTGGCCAATGCAATATTAATTTTTTCAACCTCTCAGGTATTTTGCCGCATTCCCCCCATTGAACAACAAACAAGAAAACTCTTACTTTTCCTCGAATATTCATCTAGTGTCTAGTAAGTGGCCTTCTCCTGAAAAAGAGCGGGCCGACTCGGTTGCTGCCAAGTGGACGAATTCAGGGTCTCCTAAGAAAGCGAAAAGAAAACCGAAAAGGCAGCTCAAAACTACCAATTTGAAGCCCGAGTTTACAATGAGCAATAACAGAAATCGATTCGGGAATAAAAGGACGCACTGTGGCAGGAACTTGACCAAGGAAATGGAGGATAATATTGCAAATTGGGAATTTGTTTACAATAATAATAATAATTATCAGGATGAAGGTAAGGAGAAACTGTTTTTTATTTTATTTGGGGAACAGGAAACTTCCATAAGAAACGTTATTTTGGAAAAAAAATCTTCAAACTATTATCGTTTTGGCCAGTAGCTGCCGTAATTTTTCATCAACAATTTACTTTCAAAGTTGGACGATGTATCAAATTAAATATAACAATATAGCTGTGTCTCAACTTTATAGCTTTGCAATAATTTGTTTTTTAAGTTGATTTTTAAGATTTTCTCAATATCAGTATAATGAGCTCCTTCCATTCCTCTATCTACTGCAAAAGTTTCAAATTTTTTCCATCAACAGTTTTTCAAGATCTTCTCAAAATATGATTTTCCACTGAATCAATTCGAAATTTCAGTTCAATGAGCACTTTTTCTTTCTCTTTTTACAGTTTTTACTCCAAAAGTTTTAGAATTCAACAGGTTTTGGAAAAATCATCAAAATGTACAAGGGTTTGTGTAAAAATGTTCCTGAGAATATTTTTGTAACAGGACTACACTTGCTTTGATTTTTAAATGGGCTAAAGGTCGGAACACATTGGCACCTTGCTACAGCATTTGTAATAAATATTCTTCTATTATTGGAGCTCATTTTGCAAACTGTCAGAAACAATCGTTCAGCTAAGTTACCGATTTATTTTGGGACGACGGCATTGAAAACATGTATGTGCGATGCTTTTTGACAGTTTGCAAACTGGGTATAGGTGAATTCGGTCCCAAGAAATATTGGTCCAAAAATAACTAGTCCCAAACAAGGAAATTCGGTTCCGTGTGAACTATTTTGTGAGGAGATCAGTAAATAATATCTTGTTAGGTATTGAATAATTTGTGATTTATTACATAAAGTTATACAAAGTCATAGACGTTGAAAAAAAAAAAAAATTACTGTATAGGTACAGTCGTGAGCACAAAAAGTGAGACACCCGTTTTTTCCTATTGTCACTATTGGGCTCACTAGCTATTAGACTATCCAAGATGCTGTCAAACTTAAATTAAAATGTCCGCCAAGAGGCACACAAACCGTTTCCGGCCTTATTTTGCTTGTCAAAGTCACGTCGGATAGGCAGGGCTGCGTTCAAAAACGGCTAAAGCCGAGACAAAATTGGCATATTGCGTTCAAGTTCGGCTCCAGTGTGCGAAAAACGGTTGGCTTTACACGTTCCAAATCGGCCGCGGTAAAGTAACTTGTGGAGGCTCTTTCAACTGAGTCTAGAAATGTTTATACGAATTTTGATTGGATGAGACCAAATTCAATATGGCGGGGCGGCCAACAAGTTAGTTTTGAATATGTGTTTTCATGCATATTTCAATTATTTTCTTTGTTTGCAGCTTTGATTTTGATTATTCAATACAATATTTGTTAACTAGGTACGGAAACTATTAAGTCGGGCAGAAACTAGATATTTTTTTTGTGTTTTTTGGTCCATGTGTGGACGCCACGCCATCTTGAATGTCACGTGGTTTATATTGACTAATTGAGAAACGGTATTTGGCGTTCCAGCAAATTCACACCAGATTTGGCATCGCCGGTAGAAGGGGAAAAGTAAGTTTTGGCATTAGCATTACCGTCTTTGAACGCACTCCTGATAGACTATTCAAGATGCTGTCAAACTTAGGCTATAGTCCGAATATAACCAAACGTTAACCAAAATAACAAAATCGGTTTCTGAAAATTCCGGTTAATTGGGGAACGCGAATATGAAATAAAAAATATTTGACAAAAATTACAGATAAAACCAACAGAACCGACATCCGACGGCCGGTAACTATTTTGACATTTGGTTAACCAGATTTCAGGAAACCGAGGTCCAAAAGTAACCACTTTTCCAGGAACCAGAGTGATTTGATTACTTTCGGACCGTGAAACCACAACCCTGGTTATATTCGGACCACAGCCTATTAAAATGTCCGCCAAGAGGCACATAACCCTTTACCACCATATTTTGCTTGTCAAAGTCTCGTGTTTTTACCTACCGCAATGACAGGAATTGTCATATCTGACAAAAAGTCGATTGTAGAAAAAAGACTGGGCCCGGATTCCGAAACTACGATTCGATAATATCGTCTATCTATTTTATATGGACGATTCTATCGAATCGTGGGTTCGGAATCCGGGCCCTGATTTACGCAAAATAGCGGAAAATGACAAGATCTGTCAGTTGGGTGTCCCACTTTTTGTGCTCATGACTGTACATTAAAAGTATTACATATATTACATGATATCACCCTATGATATATTGTTGGTCGATTTTTAACTGACACTTGCGGTATGAGGAGCGAGGGGGTGTTTAATATGGCAAAAACAGGTGTGACGTCAGGTAACTATTGGCGTTTTAATGTAGCGAGCCACCAGCTCACATTCCGTCCGAGTATCAGATTAAAATCGATGAACAATATTCCTACATACTAAACATACTATAAGATCTTCGCATTCTCAATAAAAGTCACAATTGATTAGGTAAACCGCACAGTGATATGAGACACATTCAATGAAATGCAAACGACTTATTTCGTTTTTAGCGTATAGGATTTACTTTTAATTTTGTTGGTGCAAATCCACCGTTTTTCCCCACTTTTCACCTTTTTTTGTAAACTATACTTATAGTAATCTACAACAACTCTTTGATATCGAATTCACAACAGAAATGAATTATTGAAATAGGAAATGTTGCCTATTTGTTAGGGAGGTAAAATTTACATGCCTACGAGCCAGTTTCTCAACAGCGGGTCACCTCTGGGTTGGTTTTAAATCCAGGGTAAGCGTGTCCAGGTGCTATATTTACCCTGGAGTTATGCTTAACCCGGGTGTGACCTGCTATTGAGAAACCGGCCTAATAATCAGTTACTTTTATCTACGAAATCGATTAAGCAGGCAAGTAATGTAAGCCCTAAGCAATTAACATAGTTAGGACCAATGACCTGTTAGGACTGAGGTTGGGATCGAATTTTCTCATCGATAAAAGGGTATAATTTTTTTAATTTATTCTGCTACCTGCTGGGACCGAATTTACCAATACCCTGCAAACTGTCAAAGAATCTTGTGAGAATTCTAATGGTGTTTCCGATTGGTAGATTCAGTGCGCACTGAGTGTATTTGCATCCTTTTAATCGACCTGTAGAAGAAAAAGACAGAAATAGAAAAAATTGCACTTATGGTGTTTCCGATTGGTAGATTCAGTGCGCACTGAGTGTATTTGCATCCTTTTAATCGACCTGTAGAAGAAAAAGACAGAAATAGAAAAAATTGCACTAGTTCCGCACTAGATCTACCAATCGGAAACGCCATAATAGACCTATCTATTTTTACCTGTATGCGCGCGCAACACGAGGCAATGCATTTTTATTGGCTAACTAGTACAGGTGTGAAGTAATCCTTTTGCACGCTGGGCATCTCCTTGTCCTTGTTCATTGCCCGTGGTCTGACAAGGATAAAATTATGCCTGATGTTCACCTTGACGTAGCTTGACAAGTGATCGATTTTCAATTGTTTGTGTTTTTGATTGACAAATGCGTTGCATGTCACGCGGTTTTCCTCCTTCCTTTTTTTATCCCGTGCAAATAATAAGAACGGATTGCTATACGTAAGTCTAACATAATTTGGTACGTTTTGCCTCGTCTTGCGCAATAAGCGTTCTGCGTCTTTTTCTATCTAATAAAGTTTTTGTATTATTACCTCTTTGTCTGGTAAAATAGATAGGTCTATTACTCGAAGTCGAAGGATGCGACTAGGAAATAACGTTGAAGTTCCATATAAAAAACGCTCGACTCGTATCGACTAGTGAAATTGTAATCCGGCAGCAGGGCCAAGTTTTCAAATTCATCATTTGCTTATGCACATTTCTCTTGATGAGTTCACCTATCCTTGTTTTGCTGCTGTCAAATGACAAAGACAGCATTACATTGGTGTAAATGTGCATTGATGATTTTAAAAAATTGCCAGACTTTTAGCCATTAATTAATGTCATTATCGGCATTTATATGTCAAAATTGTGTAGAAACATTTGTCACAGATACAAATACTGGATAAAATATCAAACTGACCATATTTTTATGATATTTTCCTCAGACTATTTTCCAACACTGCAATTTTATGAACATGCCCCACAAGTCCTTGTAAGTGTCAACATTTGACAGGTTTTTGTCAGATTTACTAAATTCTTTTGATTATGACAGCTGTACAAAGTTTATCAATTATTGTTCATTAAACCTCTGAATAAAAATCAAATACTTATCCAAGCAAGAGTGACCGAGTCCATGATTGGTAATCATATTTATTTTCAAAACTACACAGCCTTAGTAAACGCCTAAAAGGATACACTTTATTATGATACCCTTCAAATTATGGTAAACATTGCTATTGATTTCATTATTATTTTCAAGTAAAATCTTGTTATGCCTGTCTGTTTATGCAAATTAGCATTGAAATATACAAAAGGCCTGAAAAATAATATTGCAAAACCTTTTCATTTATTAGGGCCTTACTGGAATTTCGTTTTCTCATTAACAAGTACCTGGATGTCTTTAGAAACCAATTAAGTGCCTTCTTGAATAGTGGGAGCAGCCTTGCCCTTTCAGTTTGCTCAAAGATCAGCTTCGAATATGATTTAGAGCTTTGTTTTTATGTAAACTATTATTTTCCACCATCAAAAACTATTGAAATAATTTGCTCTAGTGGGAACTGTGTGTTCGATAAGATATTGGCTTTTATTCTGGTTTGCATCCTTGAGGTTTGTTTTACTTGGAAAATAATTATTTTTGTTTGTAATGTGGCTTTAATAACCTTTTAATGATTTGTGTATAATTTAGCTTGGCCAGGCTCCCAACTATTGATACAGTCTCTTCTTTCGACATTTATTTCAACTTGCAGTAGGATTGGGCTCACTGACATTCTAGTGAAAATAGTGGGAATAGTTATTGAAGTGTATTAGACATACATAAAATACAATATAAAACATATAACTCAACAATCATTGAACCTTTAAAAGTGAACAATAAGTTAAGATCTGTGATTTAAAGCATATTTGTACAGGAGCAGAGTTTGATCATCTATTTACATTAGCAAAATTGGTAAAACACAAGTCCTCTTGATTTTTTTAAAGATATTTACACTAGCAGGTGATTGATTTGTTAAGTTTCCGCACGGATTATGTTGACAGGAATCTCCAACAGAGAAAGGTTTTTTGCTACCTTTTGCCTACCTTGAACCATTTGAATATCATATTATCATTCCACATTTATTCAATTATTTCTTTCAGATCAGTGTTTGAGTCCCATTATGGCTGAAGCGTTTCCTGATGATGTAGACATGTGCGACGATTCCCCAATATGCAGGATTCACGAGTGGTTGGAAAATGTTGACTCTGAAACGGATCTCAAACCAGTCCAAGTAAGTTAACTTTTCAATATTTCCTAATAGATATTGATTTATGTACTTTTTTAGGCCGATACTTCGTCAAAAAGAAAGCGCCTTTACGAAAAGAAACCAGCACCTACATACTTTTCTTTATATCCTTCAACTATTTGGTCTGATAACAAAATACCTATAAATAATAATAATAATGATAAATGGGCCAACAATAATTTTGAATATGGACAGCCAACAGTACAAGATGGTGCGCTTCAAAGACGTAAATATACAAACTATTTTCTAACCTTTCAATATACAATATATTTTTTGTTTAGATTCATTAACGTCTTGGCAATTGGATGGCGAAGACTGCGCTATTCGTGAAGAGTATCAGCAACACGAACCAACACAAAGAGGAGAGGAATCTGCAATAAAGGATGAATACAATGATCGGCCGTACGGGTATTACAAACATCTTGCTTCAGCGCCCCATTTGGACAGCCTATGGGATTCTAACAGGAACGAAACAATTATTGATTTTAAAGAAGATGGAGGTTACGCATACGGACTCAATGAAATTAATAAAGACAGTATCAAAAGGCAGGGTGAGTAAAGTCAAAATTCATTGATTATACAATACACTTTGAAGCTATTCAAACAAAACTAACAACATGATGATTTTCCACCAAGATCGCTGAAGCTAATGCTGAAATTTCTATGATATCTGATGACTCTATCACTCATAGTTATTTTATCAATTCAAAAATTTCAATTGCTTAAATTTTCGTTCTCTGTCTCTTAGATGATGAATTTATTCGAGAGAACAACGCCAATAGAGCGTTGGAACTTGTGATCAGGCCAAGTCTCCCATCCGCCTTTTGCCCTCACTGCTTAAACGACTCCAACTGCAACAATCAAGCTGGGACAGAACTGTCGTATTGTAGCTCGTTTGTGTCGGACAAAATGCTGAGGTTGATGAAGGTTAACCATAGCTTGGTAAGTAGAAATAGATAATCTAATAATATATATTTTCAATTATTCGATTTTTTTAATGATGACATTTTTCCACCAAGATCGCTGAAGCTAATGCTGAAACTTCTACATTGGAACTGATTATAAATGTGCAAGCTCTCATTTAAATAAAACATTGTAATATATAAATTATGTATATTTTCCATTTTTTTTTTTTCCTATAGTGTAGCAGCGCATTCAAGGAGTATTCAAAGCCAATCCATCTTCCCTTTCTTCAAAATGGTCCATTCAGTCGCCCTTTTGGTCGTCCTATCAAACGGCCTTACCCAGCAGAAGTGCGGAAAGTGCCAGTAGCCTCTTCTTCTCTCTGGGTATCTGAAGATCAAAAAAAATCTTCTCCAGATATTTTCTTTAAACCTATAAAAGAAATACCCTTGCCAGCAGAGAAGGAAGAGAAAGTTTATGAGGATGGAACCACTTTCCTGATAAACGCCAATATTGATAAGGTAAGATTTTTTTTTTTTGTTTTTGTTATAACATTATTACAAACTATTCTCAGGTTAAGTTTCAAAGGTCTTCCTCGGGGTCTCTAATGGTTGAAACAGAATTTGGAGTGAGCAAGAAGTACCTTGAATATAAGTGGCGATCGCCAAATCATAAGCCTGTAGAGAATTCGTCGGAGGAAGAACGATCTGAATTAATCGTCAAATTTTGGGTTAAATCCAACGACAAAAGTTGCCAAACGTCAGAGAATCCCAATGAGTCCCATGAAGATGCCCAGTTAGGCACATCTGCAGATTACCGGGATGCCTTTCGCGATACTGTAGATTCTGACGATGGCGACGTTTTGAACTGGAATACTTCGCCAGAGGAATTATTAGGTGAGGATTCATTTATTATTATAAATTTAACATAAGAAAAGTAAGCAATATTGACCTCTGATCTGGAACAAGAGTTAATTCTGTTGTACTTTTTTTTTGTGTTAAAATAAATACGGAGAACATGGACCAAGATTTGTTGGGAATTCAGAAAACAATTTTGATTCCAAATGTAAGTCTTCTTCCAAATTATCTGATTGAGTTATTCAATTTAGCAAAATGTTAATTGTTTTATTCTTATATTTTTTCAGGCCGAGAACTTGAAGATCACGATAGTGCAAACAGTTTGTGCGAAACTGATGAAATCGATTGGAGCTATGACCCGAAAATTTGGAAAAATCATAACGCAAAATACCCCTGGCCAAAAAATCTTGCTAACAAAAGCTTATCGGATTGGGACACTATGAAAGATATCTGGTGTGAACCAAAGGTGAGAATTTATAAACGATATCAATTCCAGCAACACATTTTTTTAAATCAAATTTATATTATTTAAAGACTGGTTCCACATGGGATACAAAAGCCAAAGAATCGACTCTGCTAGGGGAAACCAAGGCCAAATTCGAAATTGATGATAAACTAAGAGAAGAGATGAATGAAGAAGCAGAAAGTTTACTATCTGATTTAAACAGTCTTCAACTGACACTAGCGGCCAAAATGGTGAATGAGGAAGAAGAGGAGTTTGAGAACAATGTGGTGTTGAAGATTAATGAGCCGGTTAAGAATGATGATGGTCCCCGCGAGAAGAAACGGCGTCACAGGTAAGCTAATTTTTTGTTGATTTATCTTAGATTTTGTTCAAATAGTTGTCAGTCTTTTCATCATTATCAATCGTGTTTATTGAATAGGCAATACATATGCTGTATAACATAATAGTTACGCCTACAGTTAAATATAAAATAATTTTAAAAAAATAATAATTATAAAAATGAAAATTATACATGTACAAAATAATATGAAATATTTTAATAAAACACATGAGACATGGTTCCTTTGAAGCTGACTAGCCAAATGAAATTTTTCAGTTTTCGAATCTTACGTCCATGTATTCTTGGAAACTGTAGTGAGTTCTATGTGCCAGGAATGTGTGCGAATTAATGCAGATTCAGCTCTCTAATTTCTTGTGGCAGTCTATTATGAATGCTTTTCCTTGATGAAATATCGTATTCTTGGCCTGTGACGATTTGGCCTGTGGAAGGTTCAAGGTGTTGTTCTGTCGCGTACTGTAGGGATGCGTATCGCCTCGTCTATTATATAAACTGATGCTTGCATGTATAAAACGCAAGCTTTCTTAAATACAAAGGTATATGGTGAGGAACTTGAGCTTTCGGAAAAGTGGCTTACAATGTGTGGTCTGGCTTTTAATGCCTTTTAGGATACATATGGCTCGCTTTCGCATTACAAAAATTAGTTCCATATTTGATGTTGTAGAGTATCCCCAAAGAATGATTCCATAGCGTAGATGACTCTCAAATAAAGCGTACTAGGTTTGCTTTGCTGCCGTTGTGTCAATTTAAGTAGCTGAAGCCAACTTATTTTCTAATAGATTTATATGGATATCCCACCTAAGATCACATTTAGGCATTATTCCAAAAAAATTATATTCACTGCACCATGTTGCAGTGGTGTCGTCCGCAAAGAGTGTGAAGGTAGCTTTGACGCACAAGGTCGGCAGGTCATTTATAAATAGTAGGAACAGTAAAAGTCCCAGTGTGGAACCTTGGATCACCCCAATGTTGATTTTCCCATTTTTTGATGTTTATGGTTGCCTTCAGGTTCGTAATGAGTTGGGTCATGACATTGCAAGGGGTGTGTACTTTGAACTTGTTGAGTCACATCTCCAGATATGGCATTGAATTTTGGGGTTTTACCAGTGATCAACTAGTTAATTCAGTTTTTGTTTTACAGAGACAGACTATTGTGTGGAGTCGGCTCTAGGGAACACTGCCTTCTAGGCGTCTTTTTTTGGTCTTCAGACGTTCAGACGTAATACTAGGGTTGCCATATTTTCAAAATTGAAAAGCGGGAGGTAGTGAATAGGTAGAATTTTTTGTTGAGGTGCCACGCCCTAATTTTGTCACATTTTATCACATACTATACAGAGTGTGCGAAAAGTAACGGGAAGGTCCATTATCTCTGAAACCAGTGGTGCTTTTGTCTTCTTTTTTTAACAAATAGAAATTGACTGAAACAAATTAAGTCAGAGGTCATTCATTTTAATTTGTCAAAAAAATTAAATGTGTCAAATGATTTAAGGTGTTTTTTCTCGCTTAAATTGGTTAAACCAGGGGGCGGATTACGAACTCTCGATTCGAACCGAAACCGCCATGGATCTCGAACGCTTTCTAATGCATTCGCATGGAGTGCGTTCGAAATCCATGGCGGTTTCGGTTCGAATCGAGAGTTCGTAATCCGCCCCCAGGTTGAACCTAATTCAAAACATTACATTTTCGCGTTGAACTAATGACGTCATAACAAAACTGTTTGAAAATATTTTGAAACGAGATTTCGCCTCGGTTCAAAAACAAACTCATGCGCAATAGTTTAGGAAAGTTGACAGGTTGTTGTTTATGTTTATATTTGTGTTGTGTCTTTTGACGGAGGTTATAGAATCATGAAAAGAACACTTCTAACATTTTTTGAAAAATAGAAAATAGGCTATAGCTACTACAAAAAAAAAAAACGAACAAAAATCCTAGGTTATGTATGGTTAAATTCTTCTGGTTTGAAAATCTCATTTTTTCTCGAATGAAAGTGATGATGTCATTTTTAAAGGTTCAAAACAGATTTCGAAATTATTTCGAACTGCTGGGGTCGAGAAAAAACACTTTCAATCTACGACAACCCTTTTTTTTTCAAGTTATGACGTGTTCGATATCACAAGTATGAACCCTCGAGAAACGGACCTTACTTGAACGAAGTAAATTGGCAGCCAGCCTACTTACGGACCTATCCTGGACTTGGATAAACAGTTAATACAATCCAAGTATCGTCCAAGTGAGGCGTGCGCAGCGTCCAAGACTCCAAATATACTTGGACCGTGTCAACCGAACCTGGCTTAAATAAAGTGGAGCTTGGCAGAGAATTTTTGGAACTCAAACTCCCCTTATAATATAAATAATACATTCAGTTCAGATTAGATGCCCAAACTCTCAAGCTTGAGTAAATCTATCTTCGTTTGGTATTGGAGATAAAGAAAGATGCAATAAGATAAGCTCCCCATTTGCGTTGGGTTGCCAGATTTATAATGAAGTATTAAAATTATGGTAAAAATAAATAAGGGCACCTGATTCGGAATTTCATGTAATTTATATTTTTGAGGACAGCGGGAGTTTTGTTTAAGTGCGCGGGAGGCAGGAGGTTTAGTAAAAAAAAATCGGGAGGGTTCGCAACCCTACATAATACAGACCCTAGAAAAGACGTCTTCAAGACTTTGTGTGCTCTCTGGGTAGTGGAACATCTCGTATCTATCATCTATTACTCATTTAACGGATGTTCATCAGCAACTCTACCTGGGTTGGGAATCCCACAGCTACAGAACAGTGTTGCCGATAGTGTGCGTAATTCGGGTGGTGTGGTGCGTCTCAGGGCGCAAGGTTGCCAAAATAAGATATTTGATTTCAGAGTGAATTTCGGGCCCCATTGAGCGCCCGGGCCCTAGGCGGCCGCCTGGTCCGCCTAATGCTTAAACCGGCGCTGAGAATGCCTCTGATGTCATAGAGCCTTTTGTCCAGATGAATATCCAAGAGGCTGGGGTCCTTATTCCTAAAACAGGGGAGCAGCGTTCCCAGGAGAACAAGAAGTGTTCCATCTTTCTCAATGATATGGGATAATATATGTAACAAAAACGGAATACTCGTTCTCCTGGTAACGCTGCTTCCCTGTTCCAAGAATAAGAAAACAGAAGTACCTCTGCTACTTGATCCCCTATTACAAGAATCCTCCCTTTTTCCTGTGTGCACTTGGCACCACCACGCTTAAGTAAAGGTGCACCTCTAACTTTGTTTGCGATGGCCCTTTTTGCCATTTTAAGGTCTTTGGCATGGTTTCTGTGCTTGTCATAAGATTGCTTTAAAAACTTTGAAGCTCAACCGTTTTCTTGATGAAACATAAGCTATAGACTAAGCCCGGAATTACAGAAGCTCTGCAACATCAAGATATAAATGCAGGACCTGCAAGTCTGACTTTTCGTATTACAGAAGCAGAATGCATTTGCAAGTTACCTGCAAATTTGCGCATGGTGAAACCACAGCATATACAAAAACAATCAGGCTAACTCTCACGCGCATCTTTTCTGCGCACGCCGCCATTAGGGGATACCATTTTGTCGTTATGACGGCAGGAGCGCCGAAATTTTATTTTATTTGTTTATTTCTGACGGAGGTCATAGGCGTGCGGTGTAGAGCAGAATTTTAGCTATGATTTTGATATATTCGTGTTGTCATTTATGGTGTTATGTGTTATCATTCTTGTATATTCAATAATAATAATAAATTAGTAATTATAAACATTATTATATTATGTAAGTAATAATAAATTAGTTTATTTAAAGCCAATACGACTCTGTCACAGGAAAGAATAAACCAAAATTATTGTTAATCAGGCCCTGTTTCGTATCCCAAAATGGCCTCTAGTGACATTTTGACGATGAATTCCTTTATTACACGGGCTGTCACTCAAGTTAGCCTGCTGATTGTTTCTGTATATGCTGTGGTGAAACGGTCCCGTAAGTCCTTGCAATCACTTTGACAGCTTTGACATTTAAAACTGGTAAATCAGTAGCGCACGAACACTTTTTTCCGATAAATATGACGAAATTGCAGATTTTTTCTGTAATTTGCTCGTTTCTGCAAATAGAGCACATATGCAAGTCGGCCATATTTGCAGAACTGCAAATTTGCAGATGCAAATATATTGTAATTTGGCCCTAAATCACGATAGAAAGTGAAGTTGACAGTTCGCGTTGACATTTTTAGTAAACTTTTTCTTTAGGTTGTCAGCATGCGTTAGCGCTTCGATTCCATCAGCTGGGATAAACGACAGGGTCGTATTTAGGAAAGTGATATACATTATTACCAAAAATAATGCAGTAAACGGCAAAAAACTGAAAGATTTCACACAAAAATTCGAAATTCAAAATTCAAAGACCCGAATCTGTTATTTTTATGTGTCAAATCAAAATGTCATGTATCATTATTTGATAGTTGTCAGAAAAAGGGACAGATCTGGGGATTTTATTTATTTTCAACTGGTGAAAATAGTGGTCAAAATTCAAACTCTCTCATGAATACGACCATAGAGAAATATAATAAATCAAGGTAAGAGTACCTGATTGATAACATGAAAGTTTGTATAGCGCTGACGTCACAGCGACGGTGGCGTCAATAGGGGCAGCCGGAACAAATACTGAAATGGCGGGAATTTTGAAATTTGACTTGAGTTGATTGCACAAAAAACGTACTTATGTTGTTCCACATCTTTTTTTCTCAAATCCGAATGAGAAAAATGACGTGGTACTCCATAAAGTTTGGTGCCATTTTTTCATGTAGATTAAAAAAAAAGGAAAAATAAACACTAAATTGTACTAGAAAAAATATATATTATAGCTAGATAGGTCAAATACCTAAAGAGTTTACAAACACAGTTATTACATCCCTTATACATGCTTTAATGTATGTACAAGCTAAGCTGGCCAAGGCCTGACATCTACATTATATCTCTTCTGACTGAGGTCTCCTAAAACAGTACAAAAATATGCCGTATTGAACGTATATCACAAAACTAACATGTATACTTACTGGTTCAATTTATCCTAGTTGTACATATATTATAGGTCTGCAATACCAAGTGCCTTAATAAAAATGTCAATTTCTTCTTCTTGTTCTTTAGATTTTGTGAGTTCGAGTCTTCTTAGACGACCGCCCAATCGGTTAAAAATGACAAATTTCAACACGGAAATGTCGTTATTTTAAGGTTACTTATTTGTTTTCTCGGTCACAGTTTCTATAGTTATGGCTGTTTGATAGGTTTCTACAAAACAGCTCGGAAAGCTCTGTAACTCATACGGTGTCCTTGTCTTGTGAATTGGTATGACAGAGAAAGATGAAACAGAATCGAATGATCGGACTGATCTTTCGTAAGTCTCTAGCTTTCCAAAAATTCCGCAATGCGCTATGCGCAACCGGATGCGCAGTAATAGTATAACCTATTTCGGCTATACTTTTGAAGGTCTTTTTATTTTTTATTGTCTATGAATACGACTATAATTTTTCATTGATCCATTTTAGATTTTGTGATTTAACTGAATATTGCAATAATTAACCATATGCTTTTTTTTAGCTACATGAATAACAACACGGACATGTGGAGCTTTGCCACTCGTCTACAAGAAGACTGCCTCATCAATGATATGCCTACTGTACCCACGCGCCGTTCGGTAACTTTGTAAAAAAAGCGGTAACCACCCTAGTTAGTTTTTTATTAACAAGCAAAACCCTTGGGAAATTGAAGTAAAATGCTTATCCACACATTCAATTGCTTGTTTTGTTTCGACAGTTTCCCATTGGTTTTGTAATAATATTAGTACTGTTGGGCGACAGAGAATGACCAAGTGAAAGCATCACAGTCTTGTCTTAGTGTCAACGTTGAGTCTTTTACACTCAAAAAGAAACACAGTCTTGCCAATTATTTATGGAGATTATGGTTGTGCTGTCACCCAACAGTATATGAATTAAAAAATGGCTTTGAAATTAAAAAAAAGTTGGACCGACAGATTTAACAGGGGCTCCATCCTCAAACAGAGGAGGCCATCTATACACGAGTGACAACTGCCATATTAGTTTTAGTGCAGAATGTGTTTTAAAAAAAAATGTTTTTGGTCTGCTTTTACATCCAAAAACAGACATGAAATTTTTTAAAAATAATCTGTCCTGGTCCATCGCAAGTCGCTCCTATTTTTTACGAAAATGCTTCAGTGGCTTTGATAATAAATGTGTGTACATATATGTTTATTATTAAAAATACTATGAACATGGCGGCGTGGCTAGAAGTTTTTTTTTGTCGGTGTTACGTCGCCGCTTAGTTTACATGTTTATAATTTCAGTTAAGTTAGGTAAAAATATAGGCAATTTTTGTTTTGGGATAACGAAATATGTTTTTACGCGTTTCGAGAAATTTATTTTTAAGCTGGTAGTGAGAACCAAACTAATAAAATTAATCAAACAAAAAAAAAATATATTAATAAAAAATAACATGCGCAGGTGCATTAGATAAAACGCAATACTGACGCCAATTTTTTTGTGTGTTTATACAAGTAACAAAATATTATTGTATATAAACAAGATATAGACTTAGTAAAATTAGGCGCGGTTTTAAGGCTATTGACAATATTGATGTTGATGGCCTTAAGATTCAGTTAGTTTAGAAAATGACTTTTCTTTTTGAATTTTCCTTTTAATTTTTCCTTTGCGTGTTTCAATATCGTGCGTGTTCAAGTCTGTGCTAAATAAATATAACTTTGTTGTTGATCAGTAGTTATATTCAGAGTAATGGCGATCTAGTTTTATTTTTTGTTTTCGTTTGTTGTTGTTGAGTAATATGCTCGAAATCTGAACTTTTGTAATACATGCACTAATCAATTATTGGAGTAATTGTTCAAAATTATCACTGAGAGCCGATAGCTGTGATTGATAAGATAAGAGATCTTCTTCGAGTGAAATCTTATGGAAAACAAACTAAAAATATTAGCCAATACTGGGTTAATTGCTCGAAATAACATGGTCTGAGGCCACTCTAAGGCTTCTGCTTTGAAACGCGGTGTAATTCTCACAACAGTGATAATTCTGAAAAATCAAGAATATTATAGCTTCAAATATCATTTGCTTCTTAACTATACCCTGCGAAGCTTGAGATCAAACTAAATGAGTTTAGAGTATATTACAAAAAAACTTTTTTGTTACATTTTTTCATCAAAATCTCTAAAGATCGCCATTTTTTTTTTGTTTGTTATTTTTCCTTTTATTTTCACGTTTTTGTTGATTTTTCTCACATTGTATAATGTTATAATATACATGAGGTCTGCCAGGAAAAAGAAAAATAGCCACACGGAGCTATTTAATGATAGAAACACACTGTAAAAATGTCACACTAATTCAAAAATAGTGGCGGACCCGAAAGCGTTTTTACAGTTCAAGTGTTACATAACACACAATCACGTTAATTTAAAATCGTAACTAAGGGCATTATTTTGCGGCTCTTAAGGATTGTATATAAAGAAAACTAAAAAATATCATCATTTTTTTTCTTTTGGTTTATGTGTTTTGTTTGGATGGTTTAGTTTAGATTGTTAGGAATAACTCTTATTATAAACGCAACTAGAGGCGGTCATTTTCCTTATTTAATTTTTCAAGAAATAGGTTTTTTTGTTGGTCCTTTAATACATATACATGTCAAAATTTTGAAGTATCTGTCTCTAGTAAGCTTGTACAGACTTAAAAAAAAATATTACAAATTCAAAAAAAAAAACTAATAAAAATAATTTAAAAAAAAATCCTAGGCTTCTTCAGCCTTTGTGGTCGATTAAAATTGAAAATAATAATGCTCCAAAAAAAAAATTAATAAAAAAAATATAGGGCAGCTAGAATATCCAGATAAAAAATATTATTTTGTTGGTTTGAACATGTATGTATGGTTTAAGCGTGAAAGTACAGTATGAATAGGTGCCTATAATCAATTTTCTTTGAATTCTAGAAGTTATATCGAGTTTATTTGTTTTCTATAAGTAATAGTGACTGAGCACCAGTCTAAAATTTTAGTTTAAGGGTCAGTTTGTTTCGTAATTATTCAGTACTTGAGTTGATGGGGATTAAAGGAGTAGTGGCTCAAGAAACATCAATGGTTGATTTTCTAATAATTAACTAAGTCTCACAATATCCTCTTTTGATGTCAGAGATGCCTCTTCAAATATTCTGATGGTTTTTGAACTGGTTTTCTATAGCTTTGTTCCAACACAGCAGGAAACTTTATAATACCTTAATATTTGTGCATAGATTCCGAAATTCGTATACAGAGTAGTTTCGGGGTGGTTTTTGATAGGTTGGATCAGATCTTATAGTACAACTTTCAAAACCTAAGATAGTGGGTGGCAAATAATGTCCAAAAGGAAGCCTATCCAAAAACAATAGAGAGAGATTGATTTAGCATGGATTTAGCTGATACTTAATGGAAATCCATTACAAATTTTTAAAGAAATTTGGGACGTAACCCACTATTTTTCTATCCCCATTAACTAACTGTTAAAATTACGAAACAAGAAAATCATATAGAAATATTCTATGTACCCATTTTGGGTGCGCACGATTGGTGCTCATAGATCCTAGATTAAACTAGAATTAAATTAGTTTTTTCTGAAAACTCCGACTTTTAAATTATTGAATGATTGAATCAAGCGGGTTTATTTTTCAATAATCTTAAAACAGTCAAATATAGTTAACCACTATTATTTTTTTTGCAATAATAAACCGCCCTTTGAACTATTGGGCCCTTTATTTTTGCCTAGAAAAATATATATTTTGTCCCAAAATATATTTTAAAAAATACCACAAATAATATGTGCAGTGCGATTGGTTAAGATAATTGGAAGTTATCACTAACTGTCAATGAATAATCTTGATCTAACCATTGCACTGGATTTTATTTTTGTTAACTCATTAGCAAAATATATTCAATTATCTTTTATTTTCCAACTAAAATAGTATAACCATTTGAATAATAAACCTTAAACGATATGCCTTAACGTTTGTTATAAGTGTAGATTATAAAAATATATCGCATAACTACTATTGGTTCCAATTACATTGTCAAAGAAAAGAAAAAACAAGAACCAATAAATTATTGCTGATTATTAATTGAAACATCATTATTATTTATATTTTCTAATAAGTGACATAAGTAAATGGATTCACAACGTTATTAATGTTAATGGGTTTATTCAGATCTAATAACATATTTCAACAATAATGCCTATCAGATTTAGATCTGATTGGCTTCAACGTGTATTATGTGATTCTAGTAGAAATATTTCTATTAATAGATATCATGTTATTTTGTGAAAGCCCAGACATTGATTATAATAGTTACTTAAGTTCCATTTGGTCTCTATAAATAAAATGAAAGTTTTGTATAAAAAACATAGGATTTTTTGTAAGATTAAAATGTTAAGAAAAAGCGAAGTGTTCCTTGAAACTTACACTTTTTTTAAATTCAAAGAAGTTGCTTTCAAACTGCTCAAATTTACTTTATCAAGGAATATTGAATTTTACCTTTTTGACTCGATTCAAAATAATCTACACACAGCAATTTTCAAAGGCAACTTCAATGGATGCAATACCTATGTAAACAATCACTAATAAAAATTTTGAGATCAAAAAGTTTGCGTTTTTGTTTATACATCTATGGACCTTTCTTCTTCAAATCCAGGTAAAAGCAGTGATGTGCCTGTAGACAATGTCAACGTAAACAATTGATTGTCTACGCGTAGACAATTCGAATTGTCTACGTGAGCATTTGTCTACACATTGTCTACATGCGGCGTAAACAATAACTTATTTTAAAAAAATCGAAAAAAAATATAAAAAATTACTATACTATCACTATTACTTCGATATTGGCATTTCATCAGAAAAACCAATAATAAAATAAAAATAATTAAGAAAAAGGAAAGTGTGAGGTTAGAATTAAACGTCATTTATATTATTTTACATTGTTGACACGTTGTCTACATTGTCTACATCTACACGTAAAGTAGACAAGGTTCCTTCCAACCCCCCGTTTTCGTATCGTCATGAAACGGTTTCGGAACTGTTAGGATCGATTGCAGGCGCATGCGTTGACCTTGCACGGTTTTATCTTGGTACAGAAACAACGGGTAGTTGGAACGGTTTTATGATCGTTTTCGTAATGACGACAGTTCAAATAACTTTAACCATTAATTTGTTTGTTTGCAAATTAAAATAGAAGAATATAGGATTAGGATTACAAAATAAAATATAAAAAAGGAAAATCGAACACCAACGCTGATTCATATCAAGAATCTGAAACTGAATCCATGCAAGCTGATAACATCAAGGATTAGCAATAAATAGCTGATAATAAATTTTGTACTTTTTTTCACTTGAAAAAATAAAAATGCTACAGTTTTATAAGTTAGATTGGAAATTGGTTGTTTAACAACAACAACAGGTGACAAACATTGAATTACGCATGTCAGTCATGGATCAGTCCACGCGGTTCTTGCTTTCTACTCGGGATCGAAATGACGGTGCTAAAACCAGTTCTCGAACGATCCCAGGTTTGGTTGGAACGCCAACGAAACTGTACGGTAAACGATCATCTCTCGGTTGGAACGCGTTTAACCTATGGCGCATGACCGTGACCGTACATTGAACGGTTTTTGGCTGGGTTGGAACGAACAATGAAAGTCTACGTGTAGACGCACATCCCTGGGTAAAAGTGTGGCAAATAAGGTTTGGTTCCCACATAAATCAAAAACCTGTTGGAACAGAAAAAAACTGTGCTTAATCCACCACCATTGAAGATTTGGTACTGAGAACAGCAACTACCAGCGTTGCCAGACTCTAAATATGGAAGTGTAGTACACAAATGGCTACGTTCACCAGAACCAAAACGGATTGTAAACAGTTTACAAATACCAACAGAATATGTTGGGTAAACTCTTGGTTCTGCTGAACGATTCAACTTTTCAATGATAGAACGTCACCATCTGAATGACAGGTCACCACACAAAACACAGTGTTGAAAATTATAAACACTCTGAAATTATGCTTGCAAAAATGGCGACCGTTTGCAAAACATGTTTGGTTTTAATACAGTGGCTAAATAAACCTTTACATACAGTGGCGACAATAGAGGTCCCGCCGCCATCTTGTTCCCAACCTCTTGTTACTTTTAAATATTAATATATAGGATTCAAATGGACATCTATCATAAAAAATTGAAATCGACGTATTTGATGACCATTATTAGGTCTATCAAATACGTTATTTTCCATGATTTATGATGGATGTTCACCTAAATCCCATATATTCATATTAAAAAGTAACAAGGGGTTGGGAACAAGATGGCGGTGTTTTCAATATAATATATGGGATTTTAGAACCAATCAAAAATGAGACAGCAATTGTCGCCACTGTGGGTTATAGAGTCACTGTAGGTTTTAACACAAATTCAACATAGTGTTCAGTAGAACAATCGCAAACCGTTTACCAACGTTTGTATCTGGTGAACGCGGCCAATGCTCAAAAACTGTCGTACGGGGACGTACGCGCCACGAATACTTGTGGTACACATTACCTTACATAATACATTTTTAGTATACATTTACTATAAAAAATATGATTTTTTTTGAGAGCGCAAAATGTTGAAAACTTGAAAATAGCCCTTACAATAAAAATTACAGCAACAAGAGTAAAGGGAAATCAAATAGAACTATTTATAAAATTTATTAGGGTACTTTGTGGGTACTTAGTCAAATTGAAATAAATTCTTTTGTCACATTGATGCTGGATTATGTCATGTGTCAATTGTGTCCTACTACCCTAACTCCCCCACCATCAAATTCTGGGATACTGGAAGATCAAGAACATTTTATTTCTTCTTCTTCTGTGAGAACGAACCGAAAATCACCTTTTTTACATTTAAAATCGACAAAAAAATTAAATCACTAGCACAGCTTAAATTGCAAGCATTCCATCGAGGTCTGCGGGCGACGTCATCACTATAAGCTGCTGATAGTGACGTCACTCGCAGGCCCAGAATTTGATGGCGAGGTAGTTAGGGGAGTATGACACAATTGACACATCACATAACCCAGCATATACACATGCAAGGTTGTCAAGGTGCAAGGTGGTCAAGCAAGGTACCCAAACCCAATTTGGCCAACACATAATATAATAAAAAAAGGAGAATTTAGAAATGTGGTACATATTACCATAAAATATCACCCAATCAACTTAATATTTCAAAACTGTGGTACATTACCGTACTACCGTACGCATTGATTTTCTAGACGTCTGGCAACGCTGGCAACCACACTAAAGGACTATTCACACACGTCAGTTCCGTATCAGTGCCGTTTCAGTTCAGTGGCAGTGAAAAATAAAATATCGTTGCCTAGTCTCAAATGAACCTGTTTAGACAAGTCCGGCGCAGTGATGTTTTTTTACCATCAGTGCTGCGTCAGTGTCAGTTCCGTGTTTTTATTGAAGTCGGCAACGATATTTTGTTTATTTCATTGACAGAAACCGATTGGAATTTGCGTTTGATCCCTGAATTCTGATATTTCATTGAAAGCATAGTACGGACACACGGATGTGTGTGAATTGTCACCAATGATGAAGCACGGATAGCACTGATACTGAACTGACGCAGCACTGATACGGAACTGATGTGTGTGAATAGTCCTTAATACGCCTTTTCAAGGTACGGTTTGTTAAGCTACGTACGCACGCGAGGCTGCCTCCCGAGGCGTGCTTCGCAAAATTAGTACCTGCCTTGACTAATTGTCTGCCGCGTTGAGGCAGCCTCGCGGTGAGCCTTGCTTAGTCGGTTTTTTGGTCGTGCTCAAAGAAGCCTCGTAGCGCGGCATTTCCCAATTTTGTACGTGTTTGCTGATTATGAGCGACATTGTTGTTGCCTCAGAGCGAGTCAATGAATGACGGCTCGCGTTGCCTCGTGTTTAGTTTCTACTACCACTTCAAAAGTAGTGAGGCAGCCTAGCAAAGCCCGTACGCGGCTTTAAGTTGGGTATCGATTACCCGCGGCAAACTGTCGAACATTGGCTCGCGCGGCAGCCGCGCTCAATGGATACTACTTGCCGCGCGAGCCAACCCGTGCTCGAACACGCCGCGGTGCGAACCAATTTCTGTCGGTTTTTGGAGCGCGGCAAAGGAAATGCTGGCACCAAGTTGAGACGTTTGTGTCGTTATTCGAGTTGGATGGTGCGGCAAAGTGACGTATTGCGGCAGGCTGCTCGTGCACCTAGAACGTCCATGGTTGCTTCGCGAAAACTAAACAACATGCCGCGAGCGGCAGCCGCGCTTTAACAAAGTTCGTGACTCAAGTGGCTCGCGCGACAAATGAAGGTTTTTTGCCGCGCGCGGCTGCCTCGCGCGGCTGCCTCGCGAAATCGATACGCGGCTTTAGGATAGTACGCGACGCACAACTGACAACGTAAACGTCGTCATTGGTTTAGGTATGACGTACACCAAACGTATACCCGTTTTCTGACGTCAGAAAACGGGTGTACGTCATACCTGGGCCGGTATTCTCGTTCTCGAAAACGCTCATCGCTTTTCAGTCGCTCGGCACTTTCAATGTAAATTTACATTCAAAGTGCCGAGTGACTAGAAAGCGGTGAGCGTTTTTGAGAACCAGAATACCGGCCCAGATGTGGATAGACTATATGTTCCAAGGCGAGATGGCGGTAGAGGACTCACAAATATAGAGGTTGGCCACAAGATTGTAACACAGGGGCTCACACATTACTTAGAATTGAAACAACAGGATAAATATAGAATGACACAAAACTCAATTATATACCGCAGTATAAAAATTTATAATAAGCTCCCTGCTGATCTTAAAAACATTCAGTCGGAAAAATCATTTAGGGCAAAGGTCAAAGAGATGCTCCTGAGAAAGGCTTATTATAATCTGTCAGAGTTTTTTGACGATGATTATTTGTAGATGCTGTTTTACATATTTGATGTTTACTGTTTTACCTGTTTAAGTTTTTTATTTTTATGTTTTTTTTTACCATCTACTTTTGCTATTTGTTATAATTGGCTGCACTATTTGCATATAAACAACTTTGTACCTCCCTCATGTAAACTTTTAAAATTTCATGTTGCTTTTATTTATTTTCTGTTAGTTTGTTCAAGCTTTGAGTTTGTTTTTAATTGTCTTTTTGCGCCGATTGTTAATTGTTTTTGGCTACTTAGTTGTTTGTTATTTTGTTATTTTTTTTACTGTTCATTTTAGTTTCTAACTTAGGCTTAAGATTAAATTAAGGTACTATTAAGATTTATTATAAGTACTGCTTTGTCTATGGAACTAACTGTTTTTATCTGAGAATAAAGCATATTTGATTTGATTTGATTTTTTGAATATCTCGGGATGGTTTACAGACCAAATATAAGGAAGGAACAAGGACACACAACTACAACAAGTAACACTTCTGGTACACCAAGAACACCCGGCGCACGTAGGACGTCTAAAACCAAGAAAGTGAAAAAGATCAAAGCTGAAATCAAAGAGAGGAAGAAACAAGAAACAATACACAGATGGAAAGAAAAGAAGACGCATGGCCAAAAAAGAAACCATAAGTAAAACAAACTCCTGGATGTCGCTACTTATCACTGCCTGTCAAGAGCAGTCGATAGCAACCACTTATCTCAAAACCAAAATCCTGAAGATTGGCACAGACCAAAATTGTAGACTGTGCCGGACAGAAAGCGAGACCATCCATCACATAGTCTCAGGTTGCTCGATTCTGGCTATGAATGAATATTTACAACGCCACAAAATGCAGCCCACCTGCACTGGAATATATGTAAGGAGTATGGAATCAGGAACCGGACCTTGTCTTGAAAGACAAAGTTAAGAAGCAGTGCCTGTTGCTAGACGTCTTTAGCCCGTCATATTATAACATCGACCAGAAAGAGGCAGGTAAGCGACTGAAATACAAATATCTACAACTGGAAATCGAGAGAATGTGGGGCATGAAGACAAGAGTTATCCCAGTGGTCATAGGAGCGACAGGTCTCATATCCCATTATACAAATACAATCATGAAAGAGATCCTGGGAAGCCACTATCTCAGCCTACAGAAAACTGTCCTGGTGCTGGAAACAGCCTATATTATAAGAAGGGTGTTGTTGAAACATCAATATAAAATGTTCACCACAGGTGCACGGTGTTCACTCGGTGAGCTTCATGCTCTAGGTGCCATAAGAAGCAACTTATGTGAAACACCGCAAATAATATTAATAATAACAACAACAAAAGAGAAATCATCGGGAAAGAATAGAAGACACCAATCCCGCAATCCGCATTACCTGCAACAAAAAGGGTGAAAATAATAAAAGAACGGCTGAAGGAACACATGCAACAGGAACAACTTACAAAATGGAAAGAGAAAGCGATGCATGGACAGATAGCATTAGAAGCTGAAAAAGAAACCGTAAATAAAAACCAATCATGGAAATGGCTGAAAACCGCAAACCTGAAAAGCGAAACAGAAGCGCTCATCACTGCCTGCCAGGAGCAAGCACTTGCCACAAATTATATGCAAGTTACAATTCTGCTTACCTGGAGCGGCACAACTTTGTAGCAGCACATCTGCACGACAACATAGGTAAAGCGTACAATGCATAGGCGTATCCAGGGGGGGGGCTGCCGGGCTGCAGCCCCCCCCAAGGCAAGTCTAGATGTTTTTTTTTTCAGCGCATTTTATGTGACGTACAATTTTTGTAAAAAAAATAAAAATAAAATGTATTTCTTTCTATAATAAGGTTTTTCTATGGCGGGCGCCTAATGCAGCAAGGGAATCAGTGCTTCATCCTGATCATCTTGAATGTCTGAAATACTTTCCTTCCTGAGGAAAGAAGGCGGGGCTCCGTGTACGAAATGTCTCCTCTTACAAAAAAAAAGCGAATAAGTAGCTCAATACGAACATTTTTATCGCTCCGCATAATAGTTATTTATGCATCAAGGGAATTATGAGGGTATTAACACCTGATAATTCCCGTGGTACATAGATAATTTTATTTCCTACTGAATTTACTATATTTTGTCCATTTTCATAAAGGAATAAACTATAAACCAAAATTTCTATTTTTTGTCAAAGTTTCACCTATTCAAGGTAAAAGCGGGAGTTATGGAAATTCTTAACTCCCTTGGGAGTTAAGACCCTGTTTAGGATTATCGTAACCAAGGTAGTATATGGTTATAATAGTTCAGTAGTAAATAAAAGAATAAGCGCGTAACATTTGGGTATGTTACAGGTGAATTCTGACAAAAATTGGCAACTTCAAATTTTTAAATTAATCTGTTAGTCATTTTGATACCATCAGTATACTTTCTTCCCAAAAAACGCTAATTTGTTAAACCCTGTTCAATTTAACAACACTGCTTGTTCTACCATTCCACCACGGTGCCTACACCAGCTGAATTTAGCCACACGCGGGTTTACGTTGTCAGTTGTGCGTCGCGTACTATCCTAACACCGTTCCTTCACTTCGCTCCAGTTTAAATAAACCGGGTTACAAAATGGTTAGGGGCGGTCAAGGAGAAGGGGCGCTATGTCAAGTGATGACATCAATGAAAATGCCACTTGAAAACGAACGGTTAGAAAAATGTTATTAGGGCAATCCAAACAAAATGGCGGTCATTGCCAAAAAATTGGCGCCATAAATTTAATTCAAACATTCGTGACATTTTTCATCAAAAAACTGTTTTTTGTGTATTTTGTGGTTCTTTTAGATGATTTTCTAGTGCTTGGAAGGATTATTTTCGTATTTTAAGATGGAAAGTTTTTAGTGGAAAACCCGGATGTTTGCAAAAGTTATGATTTTGTGACAAACCTTCACCTACTAAACAATTAGGTAGGTACTTGTACTATCCAGGATTTGTTTCCTGTTTCGTTTTTTCTTAACCAAATCCTGAATCCTGATGTTTATTTTATTTGCCTGCTATTCAAGGTATCGACAGAAGTTGATGTGGAGGATAGAGGATAGTAAATGGCTTGGATCCATACATTACACCGTTTATGTAGAGAGACTTTTTGGTTTTTTAATATGGATTTCGTCAGATTTTTTCTCTTTTGCTACAATCCATGAAGCCCTTACAAAGTACAGACAAATCGTTTTTCTTCGTTAAAAACCTGTGTTTTGTCTCTGTAGGAACGGCATGAAACAAGACGTTCTCGCGATTAGAACGGATCCCACAACTAAGTACAATACATAACGTATGCATTTTCCAAAAAATCAACAGTTTACAGACTTTATACAAATCAAAAATCGCAATAAAACGGCATTTATTCAAAATAAAAAGGCATATTTGCCTCCATTTTGAATTTCATTTTGACAAGTCGTTGGATTGCTCTATTTTTAATTCGATTTGAGGTTAGGTATAGGTGTTTGACTTGTTTTGTGTTTTTAATTTTAGGTGGTATTAATGCTAATCCACCAACTGGAACAATTTTCTAATGCACGGTCTACGTAAATCAGGCTGTATACAAGGGAAAACAGGTTTCGGGCTTCAAATTCATAAAATATGATAATATATACAATACACAACTTTTTATTTAGTGTTCACACTTTTCCGAACTTTCCTGCTCACCGTTGTTTATATTTTTTTCTTCTAACCGCTCGACGTAACCATATCGCCGAGGCGGTTAGAGAAATGACATACCGTTTTCTAACCCGGTTACAAAATGACATCTTCGATACCACTCGAATTTGAGCGGTATGTTGTATGTCTATAATCATTTGAATCAACATTTGATACGGAAAAATAAGAAACAACAGTCCATTATGTTCCTAGGACCATGAAGATTTTTCTTTATGGGGTAATGTGTTCGTTGTTTTCTCGGTAGAAGCGTTAATCAGTGCTAATTATGTTAATTAATTAATAATAATTGCATTAATGAAGTACGAAACGAGCATAAATAAAACAAATTACTGATGTGTCTGCTCGCTTTCACGCGCTTTTATGTTCGGAGCGGGAAAATGCGTTCCGAGCAAACTTAAATACTGACGACTTTTGAAAACAATTATTCTGTACATCCTAAATAATGGCGACTGCTATGGACGGCTGTTTGTTTTTCCAATAATTGATAAAAACAGTAGTGGTCAAGTTGTGAAAGGAAAGACAGTCCTTTGAAAATAAAATGTTGTATGGTATTCGGCCCACTTCTTCGGCCATGAATAACCATTTTTGTTGCACTCTTTCCACCAACTGAAAACGCCACAAGTGTGTCTTTCCTTGCGTTCGGTATTTACCTTGCGTTCGGTATTTTGCTCAAAGTGTAGAGCGAGCTGAGCGGAGCCGTAATCACGTGACCAGCGAGCGAACGGAGCAGTTGAACGATGTATAAGAGTACCGGAAATTTTAATAAACGAACGCGAATGAGGCTGCACCGAGTACACTTTTTAAATAAACGAACGGTAAAGTCAAGCTCGGAGAACTCAGACCAAAATAACGAACGCACGGTTAGCTCAAAGAGCAGAGCGTGCTGAGCGGAGCCGTAATCACGTGACCAGCGAGCGAACAGAGCAGTTGAACGCTATATAAAAGTGTCAGAAATTTTAATAAACGAACGCGAATGAGCCTGCACCGAGTACACTTTTTGAATAAACAAACGGTAAAGTCAAGCTCGGAGAACACAGACCTAAATAACGAACGCACGGTTTGTTGTTGAATTGAAAACGATCCAAATATAAAACGACTATCTATGCCCGTATTACATCTGTGTATTTTTCTGTGTATTTATTCATGTAGTTCAGGGTGACAACCGAAAAACTTCAACCGCAACATAAATCAGCATTATGAAAAACAAAATAATGTTGGCACCCTGAACTATACATGAATAAATACACGGAAAAATACACAGAAGTAATACGGGCATAAGTGCTATCTACGCGTCGTTATGTAAAAGCTCCCGGAATCTTGAAAAAGTAGGTAAAATCTAAATTGTGTGTTTTCGAGTGACTCCGAGGAGCTCGTTCGGTGTAACTCGATGTATAAAAGGAATACAGTAGTAAAAAAAAGCCGACGGCCGGTAAACTGTCAGCTGTCAAAACAAAAACTGATTAAATTGTCATTTTTTCTTGTTGTAGGAAAATTTTCGGAAGTGAAGTCATCCCATCCCGTCAGAGGTTGAGCATGATAAAAGAATAATAATTATTGTTACAACACTGATTTATGGCACATTTTATACCAAATTGAAAACAAACTCAGGTGATTTAAGCAGTTAAAACCAACTGACAAGATGTACGTCGTTTTGCGATCCTTTAATTTGAAAAGCACTCGTTCGAAATTGATCAGATGTGAGTATTTAGGTTAGGAGATCCCTTTAAACAGGGCCCTGCTTATTATATAATTTAATATTATTGTTGATTTATATTAAATTTTGTTCGTATGGGTTCTAGGTTGCAGAAGTTATTCCCTAAACCACTCTTGCATGTGCAATATAAACTGCCACTTTGCAAATGTTAGCTTCCTCGAACCAAGAAGATTGTATTCACTTACCACACATGCAAACTTGTTAAATTATAATAAAGAACTAGTTTACATCAATAGTCAACAACAGTCAAGGTAATTGGACTTATTTGTTTACTCAAAAATCATTGCATAATAAACAATTTTCTAGATACATTTCTGTGTCACCTATATTTTTTGAAAAGGAACCTTTGAAACCATCTTCCAAAGTCGAAGTTACAGTTCAAGAACTCAAAAAACAAAAAGAAGATGCCAAAATTCAAGACACCCAAGTGGCCAAACCACCTGCAGTTAAAAAATCAATTGGACAAAAAATCATCGATGAAATTGTCCATTATTATCACGGCTTCAGACTGCTTGGCATAGACGTAAAAATCTCAGCAGGTCTAGTATGGCGCGTTCTCAGCGGCAAAACCTTAACGAGAAGGGAATATCGTCTACTGACTCGGACAGTTGGTGATTTGTTCCGTTTAGTACCATTTTCAGTATTTATAATTGTTCCATTCATGGAATTGCTATTGCCTGTGTTTATTAAGTTGTTTCCCGGTATGTTGCCTAGTACATTTCAGACTACTTCTGAGAGGGAGGATAAAATTAAGCAGAATCTGAAAGTGAAGCTGGAAATGGCCAAGTTTTTACAGGTGAGATGTTGTTGATTTATGTTTGATTTTCTTTATTGTGAAATATTGTTTAAATTGGGCAACCAAGGGCTGAGATCCTAAAATCACCTGTTGTCTCGAAACGTATGATTTCAATGAGATTTCAACCTAGGATTGTCAGAAAAAATCGTCTTGTCCAGTCGTGTATCGAATCGTGATTTTAGAATCCCCGACAAGTTCTCTGCAAATCATTGAACTTATCGTGTGTAATGTTATTTGTTGTTTTCTTTGATTTTATCATGTTTTTTTTATTTCCATGCAATTTGCTAACCCTAATAACATACTGCAAGCAACTTTCATGAATATTTTTGTAAATTTGTAATTCCTTATTCTCTTATTTAAAATCGAGTTTATAATACATATTTTTATGAATCATTTTCATTAGAAATATGATGTAATTATATTGAAATAAGAATCAAATTTGATTATTATGGTAACAAAATATTTAAAACTAAGGAATTTCTTTATCAGAAATTACTTTCGGGTAAATAAAATTCATGAACTGTTTGTTTTTGTTAGCTTGATCTAGTGTTGTTTGTTAAATCTTTATAATTCCCATATTTATCTGGAAATTCTTTTTTCTTGATTAATTAGGCACATGTAGTAATTAATTTATCTTTTGGCTTATCCTTTGAATCTCTGTTTAGCCTTGACCAAGTCCAATTACTATGTAGTGTTGTTTTATTTATTTTTTCAATTTTCACAATCCTATTGGCCTATTTATTTAAAGAGTATCTATGTACTTGTTTATTTTTAGACAGTTGTGATGAGATGATTCTGTTCAAGCAGGTGCTGAAAACAAAGCCAAATTCTGATATTTACATCACATATTTTCCGCATCTTGGCAGATGGGAAAAAACTAGTATTTTTAATCAATAAAATATCCAAACAGTAAAAATAGTTTAAAACATATTAAAAAATATTCACTCAATGCAAAACAGTTTGGCTTTAGCCTCGGCTTTAGCATGATTTTTTTGATTTAATTATCAAATAAAACAAAAGCTATTGAATTGCTGCCAATCTTTTTTCTGATATCGAGAGGTCAACCACTCATGAAAAAACGTACAGTGATTTCCAGTTTCTGAGAATACTTCTCAAATTTCGACAATATTTCCAAGTATTGCGCGGTACTTCCAAGCATTTCTAAATATTCCTAGATATTTCCAAAACATTTCCAAAAACTAAATTGTATTTTCAAGTATTCCCTTAGGTAGTTCCAAGTATTTCTAACAAATAAATTTTTTTTCCATGTTCTAGTTATTTCTTTCAAAGTTCAACATATTGTTATAGTAATCCGAGTAGTAATCTAAACCTAATATGGCAACTGTAGGCTTTAGGTAATGGAAAATTAGGGTCAAAATCAAATTCGAAGGACATTAAACTGCTGTTGAGTGTCCTTCGAAGGAAAATAGGGATATTTAGTTTCCACTATTACATTATTATGAAGATATGTTCCTGAATAATTGTTGAATAGGTCTTTAAATACATGTTGCACTCACTATCTTTTTGTTATCCTAGGTTATATCTATTTTATTTTCAAATCTTTAGATAATTGGGAAATTTAATGTATGGAAATAAAGAACGAATTTATAATATATTCAAAATACCTATTGTATTACAGTCGATATTGCATAATCCAACATACTTACATTTTTGAAAATCTTTCAAGTAACTTTAAGTTTCTTTGTTATAGACCTGCTTAAATTTTTTATGTTTTTTGTATCTTTATTCAATCATGCATGCCTTTGGATGTTGTATGGGAAAAGGGCCATATCATTTCATGGATATAGCCTCATAGGACATCCGCAGCTTTTGGTCAAATAAAGTTTTCTTCTTCCACTATTCGTCCTATCTGCCAAATCTCATCGTAATATACAGAATAGTAACTCTCTAATTCAATATTTAATGATGGACTCCAGGATGGACTATTATAGTCATCAGAATGATTATCAGGTACACTTTCAACAGTCTCAAACTTACTCTGCATCTCTATTTCTGAGATAATGGACTCACTTGATTCATCAGTGTCTGATAATGGTTTTTTTCTCGGACATTCTTGGTCTTTTCTTTATATTTTTTCCCTGATTTTTTCTTAAGATTTTGGCAGATTGATCAGATCTTTTGTCTTTTGATTTGTTGGTTTGGTATGTGTTCTTTTCTTTTGCGCACCTCTAACGTTACCGAGCTCGTAATCACTTGATAGACGAACTTTTTCATTGGAAAAAAACCAACAAAGTGTAGATTTTTTGATTTTCATTTTTTAGCAATGTTACCAACCAATAATGACCTCTGTCTCTTGCATGGCCTAGCAAAACGAAAAATGAAATATTCCAGAAAATAATATATTATTATCGAGTACATTATATTAGAATAAGTATCTTGAAAAACTAAAACCGAACAACATTGCATCTTGGAGCATCGTCCTGTTTAGGTTTATCAAGTTCAGATTAAGAAATGGTTATTAATTTTTTATTTGGTTTAATTTTGCTTGTGGGCACTTTAATACCCAAGTAAATATTTATAAATCCATGGCCAACTTACGTTTTCAAGGGTTAGTTTACGTCACAAATACATAGTGTGACATCATTTTGAAGACAAAAAAAGGGGGGTTTTTGGGACCAAATAATACAGGGTGCTCCTTTGAAAAAAATCTGACTACAACACTAGATTCTACGTGAAAATATCATTCTATCCATAGGCGTTTTCAGCTTTCTTCTATCTTACAGGGTGTTCAAAATATGATACCACCAAAAAGCGCAAAATTTCTATTTCACCCTGTATCTCGGGAACGAAACAAGCTAGCACAATTCTGTCACGAAAAACTGATACAGGGTCGCGAAAACTGCAAAGTTCTATCTCTGCTGGTTACTGAGAAACCCTCTGATTACAAGCAATGGGCTCTTTCACTAATTTTTGAAATGGGCTCTTTCACTAAAATTTAAATACGTAATTTAAGTATAAAATCTCAAAGGAGGGACTATTTTAGGCATATATACCAAAAAAAAAATGTTCTACAAGGTTCAATAAGTTTTTCATAGGCAATCAAAAGTGCCTAAATTCAAACTATTTTAAAACGCGCCGATTTGCCGACGTCACATAAATATTCTTCATTTCGCTTATGTCGTTGCAAGGAGGAAGGGCTCGGCTGTGTTTGCACTCTGTAAAGATACGTAAAGGTTCGAATGCGCTGTTGTCGGTTGTGACTAAATGTAGTGCAGCGTAAAATAAATAAATAAAACTAAACATAAAAAATTGCATTAAATTGTATTTAAGCATAATTTAAAAAAAAAAAATGTTATAAAATCTTGAATCTATAACTAATTAATTTAACTACTTTTCATGAGATTTTGCCAACATTTCAGAATTAAATCTATTACAAATTTTCAATGTTGACAATTAGTGGCAACACGGTCAAATTGCGAGCTGCGACGTCATAGAAATAAATTCTGGGTTTTTATTTGGAGGTATTTCTTTGTTTTCTGTTTTCTCAAGAAGGACTTTGAATTTTTCAAAAGTAAAAATACAGAAAATTCTGTTTTTAGTTGCTTTATCCAAATATGCCAATTTCAAAAATTAGTGAAAGAGCCCATTGGCATATTTGGATAAAGCAACTAAAAACAGAATTTTCTGTATTTTTACTTTTGAAAAATTCAATGTCCTTCTTGAGAAAACAGAAAACAAAGAAATACCTCCAAATAAAAACCCAGAATTTATTTCTATGACGTCGCAGCTCGCAATTTGACCGTGTTGCCACTAATTGTCAACATTGAAAATTTGTAATAGATTTAATTCTGAAATGTTGGCAAAATCTCATGAAAAGTAGTTAAATTAATAAGTTATAGATTCAAGATTTTATAACATTTTTTTTTTTAAATTATGCTTAAACACAATTTAATACAATTTTTTATGTTTAGTTTTATTTATTTATTTTACGCTGCACTACATTTAGTCACAACCGACAACAGCGCATTCGAACCTTTACGTATCTTTACAGAGCGCAAACACAGCCGAGCCGGTCCTCCTTACAACAACATAAGCGAAAAGAAGAATATTTATGTGACGTCGGCAAATCGGCGCGTTTAAAATTAATTTGAATTTGGCCACTTTTGATTGCCTGTGAAAAACTTATTGAACCTTGTAGAACATTTTTTTTGGTATATATGCCTGAAATAGTCCCTCCTTTGAGATTTTATACTTAAATTACGTATTTAAATTTTAGTGAAAGAGCCCATTTGGGACACAGTGTATAGGGTGGTCGACCCGGAGGTTGGTTTAAGTGAGGCCTAGATATACCATTATAAATTCCTGAGTAAATTCTTTATAAATTTGAGATAGATTTAGTAACGAACCTGCACGCAATTCTTGAGATTTCAATGAAAATGCCCAAAAGTATGTTAAAAGTGAAGTTGAAAGTTATAGAAATTTACAAGTACTTCCATGTATTTCCAAATTATTCCCATGTACTTCCAGAGTATTCCTATGTACTTCCAAGAATTGCCAAGTATTCCTAGGTATTCCCAGAGTATTAACAAGTATTTCTAGGTATTCCCAAAGTATTCCCAGCAAAGTGTACAGTGATTTCCATGAGTGATTTACCCGAGGATTTACCCTTCGTCTGATATTTATTATTTTGCATGTTATGCTTTTTTATTTTAAAAACAGTCGCGTTTTCTTGTTATCCCTAAATACTAACAAATGCTTCCATAATACAAGGTGCCCCAGCCGAGAGTGACCCATTTTAAATGCTTATAACTTTTGAACCAGGGGTGCTAGTCACCTGCGGTTTGCGCCATTCGATTTCTCTTGGTCTATTATTTTCAGTTGGTCACAAATTTTTTTGACACCTATACAGGGTGGCGCAAAATGAACGTTATGATTTGATTGTTTTAAAATTTTTAATTTCTTTTTCGTTTTAGAACTTTGTAAAGAAGACTTGGGGAATTTAAAATGGAACAATACACGATACAACAACGAACAAAAATCATTGAATCTTACTTTGCGAATGGAAACTCAATTATTGTTCTTACGCAGCGTGCATATCGTCGGTATTTTAATGTGCGTGTTGGAACCTCCGTGTCAACAATAAATCGTCTGGTTGCAAATTTTCAGTAACAAGGTTCAGTAAGGAACCTCCGTGGTGCCGGAAGACCACGTAATGAAATCCGTGCCATAACTCCTGATATTTTGCAAAAAGTTATGCAACATGTGTCGGAAAGAGCACGACTTTGCGAAGCAGAAAATGGCAAACACTTGCGAGATGTCATTTTTCACATTTGAGTCAAAAATTTTCTCCATTCATAAACTGTGTTAAAAAAAATATATATTAACGATTCACTTAAAAATAAAAAAGTTATAAAGTTTTCAAATCATAACGTTCATTTTGCGCCACCCTGTATAAAGCGACTAAACTCGCTATTAAAGAAAAGCCTCTTTTCAACATCGAAATTCTCAACTATTTTAAATAGAACACCCTGTATCTCACCATGTTAAAGTTGTGTCTCAGGTACCGCTGTACCAACAGTAAAAAAAGGTTGATTTTGAAAAGTCATTTTTTTGTTAGCATTTCACTAAGGGACAACTATGAAATTATATTTGCCTGATCATTTATTGATGAAAAGGGCTGATAAAATAACTGTATATGTTGGTCATTCTATTCCATACATCAATGCAGTCGAATGAGTGAATGGTTTAATGAATTGTGTGAAATATCCTGGGGAATCACTTCAATTATATGAGATGAAGCATCATTCTGCTCATCCAAGATACTCCCTGTCTTAAATTGTGGATAAATGAATCTTTCAAAGATATCAGATGGCTAGTTAGTAGGTATATGCAGTTATCGTTCTTGTAGTTGACAATCTTTCTTACTCATCCAATTTAGTCAAAAACTATAGAGATTATATTATGATTGAAAAAGCAAAAAAATCAAATTACATAGGTTCCTTGATTAAACCCTGTATCAGTGCAACAACTGTCTAGTTTTATTCTTTTCATCAAATTCTAATCAGGCAAAGATAACTTCACAGTTGTCCCTTGAAATATGCTAATAAAAAAATGAGTTTGCAAAAATACCAAGATTTTTATTTTAACTTTTTTCAACTGAAATTGGAAGTTTCAAGTCCGGTGTTGATTGGTACGTGTATACCAGTATACCTTGGGAACAACTCTTCTATTCAATGTTGTTAGTTACAGGGTGTTCAATTTAAAATACATAGCTGAAACACAGATTTTTTCACTGACTCTGTTTAAGTGTCAAAAAATTTGCGACCAAAACTTTAGACCAAGAGAAATTGAATAGCGCAAACCGCAGGTGGCTAGAACGCCTGTTTCAAAAGTTATAATCATTTGAAATGAGTCACTCTCTGCCTGGACACCTTGTTTTGAAAAGAAAAGACATCAAAACTATTTATCTAAATTTAAATATCATTAATAATTTTTGTATCATAAGAAACTTGTCCTACCAATTTTCATTCCTTACTACAACAGGTGTTGAAGTCACTGACTTTGTACTTCCCAAAATATTTTTATTTAGAAATAGCTTTAAAAAAAATATTTGCCTTCAGGGTACTCTTGACGAAATGGCAGTCCAGCACAAGGACCGCTATTCAGAAACGGCCAAAGAGTTTTTAGAGTGGTTCAATAAGGTGCGTACATCGGGCCAGGAAGTTTCCACTGAGGAAATAATGAAATTTTCGAAATTATTCGAAGACGAAATCACTTTGGATTCGTTAACTAGAAGCCAGCTAATTGCCTTGTGCAGAGTCTTGGACGTTCATACTTTAGGAACCAACAATTTTCTACGGTAATAACACAATCTAATAAAATTTTTAATAGGTAAATTTCCCACTTAAGGTTTCAGTTGAGAATGAAACTAAGACAGTTAGCTGCCGATGATAAAATGATCCAAAAAGAAGGAGTACATTCGTTAACTTTAGGCGAAATCCAACAAGCATGTAGGGCAAGAGGCATGAGAGCCTATGGAGTATCAGAATTAAGGTTAAGATCACAATTAAACCAATGGTTGGATTTAAGTTTAAATGAAAAAGTGCCTCCATCTCTGTTATTGCTCTCTAGAGCTTTAATGTTACCAGAAACTATACCAACAAGTGATAAACTTAAAGCTACAATTTCTTCATTGCCTGAAACTATTGTTAAACAAACTCAAGCTGCTATTGGTGAGAAAGAGGGCAAAATTGATAACAAGATACGTTTGGAGCTTATCAAAGAAGAAGAAAAGAAAATTAAACAAGAAAGAAAGGAACATAAGTAAGTTTTTAAATGTTGATAATGAATTTTGTTATTTAGTGTTTGTATTTTCAGAGAGGAAATTAAAAAATTGGAAGAAAAAGAATTATTGGTGGACAAAGCACCAACAATTTCAGCTTCAGCCACGCCTATTTTAGAGGACACCGCTTTAAGGATATCAACTGAGAAGTTAGAGAAAGTGGAAAAGGTGAGCAAAAATAATAAACTATGCATCAAACTTTTGATGTTTGTTTGAATACAGGCGAAAGAAAAAGAAGAAGATATCCATACCAAAGACATCCAAATCATTGAACACGCCATCGATACAGTGTCCAAAGAAAAGAAACTTATTGTGGAAAAAGAAGAAATTCAAGAACTCAAATCAGAAATGGCCGACTATAAAGAAGACGTTGAAGATTTGGCAAAAGCCACTGCCGACACTCCCAAACCTGAAGTCCAAGAAACCAAGGCAGCTAAAAGATTATTCAAGAGCGTTAATAAGATGATAGGAAAGATGGACAAGGTGTTGGTAGAATTGGAAAAGAAAGAAGCCCAACTGAAGAAAGATTTAACAGAAGATGCTAGTGATAAAAAGAAAGAGGAGCTACTGAAGATTGACGATATTATCGCCGCTATTCAGAAGATCAAAGATGTACCTGACCAGAGTAGACTGGAAAAAATTGTTAAGGTTTTGAGGAAAATGGATGACGATCATGATGGTTCCTTGAAAATTGATGATGTGCTTAAGGTAAATATTATTTTTGACGCTTTTAAACAAGCCTGTGACTGAGGTAATTGTAGGCAGGTGAAGTTTGAATAAAATCCCAGATCTTGCCACAATTCATTTAAATGCGGCAAATTATCTCAGTTTTATTTATACCTAAAAATACTCTTATTTCATTTCAGATAGTTTATAAATACTCTAGAGTGAGTTAAATCGTTGAAATGTCAATTAATATTGTATGTATTGTCGATTTGCAAAATTTTTTGTCTTATTTGTGAAGTGACAAATAGTTTCCAATAAGCATGCATTTATTGATGCTTAGAAAATTTTGAATGCCTAATACAACTTGTTAAAGTCCTTTGTCTACAAGTTTTGCATTATCTTTTATTCAAAACGTCTAACCTCTTAACAAACTTATTATTTTTCTTTAGGTTATCGAAATAATAGGAAAAGAAAACGTGAAACTAAACAGTAAACAAATCGACGAACTTATTGAACTTATCGACAAAGAAGAAATTTTGGAAGTCGAAGACAAAATCGAAAAAGCTTTACTCAAAGACAAAGAAGCGCAGGAAGCTGAGAAACGATTAGCTCAAGCTAAAGAACAATCCAATAACGAACATAAAGATGAAACTCTAAGAGCGCCCATTGAAAAGGTAAAAAATTGACGTAAATGTTAGCATTTATTATTAGGTTTCTGTATTTTCTCCAAGGAAGAAATAAAAAAGGATCCAGATATGAAGGGCAATGAAAAGGAGGATTTGAAGTCGCCGAACCCAGTACCACCAAGTACTAAACCCAATATGGACCCGGAGACCGTTATACCGCCGCCTACCATAGAGAAAAAGCCGGAAAACAATTCGAAAACGTTTTAGTAATATTTTAAGCTGAATATAGGAGCCAATAAATGTCAAATAAATCTAATGGAGCATGTATGTAATTTATTGGTTGTGGCTCCTGAAAATTTCCAGGAATAATTAGTGCACAAGAAATTATTTTTTTAACATTATTGTTTGTGTGTGTGTGTTATAGCTGATGTAAATATTATTGGTAGCTGCAACCAGGAGATTAAGTGATACAATACAATCGCGCTGTGAGGGTCTATTTTGTTTATTTTGACTTGTTGTTTTAGAGTGCTCGATGTTATTAATATTATTTTTTTATGGAGATTTTCTATTTCAATATTGTCCCAAGGGGTTGGGTATTTAATTGTTTTTTTTTTTTTATAAGTATGTAATACATATATCTAAAGCTAAGTACATACAGGCCAAAGGCACACGTGGAGTGATTTTTGGAAGTGCTGGAATCAATTTTAACAGTTTCCTAGATTGCCATTTGGACCCGTTCATTACCACTTACTTTCCAATTATTCTATTTAATGAATGCCATTACATGCTCTTATTTTTAAATATGCAACCCACTATCGAACACTGTCCATCTGACTCCAACTCGATTCTAATTTTTCAATGTCTTCTGATTCTTTAGCATTTCTTCAGGTTTACAGTCTGTACTTGGCAAATACCAAAAACTGTTATTCAATTTTATGTAAAATTCTTGGCCATTTTCAGACAATTTTTCCCCATATTCCTCTGACATTAGTTTTAGTGCTTACTTATTAATATTTTTTTTTTTACATAAAAAAAATAAGTAAACATAATTTTTGTTGATATTGTATATATTGATGTATAAAATCTATTAAATTGTTCACGTTGTTGTTATTGGTGAATTTTTGTGTATTTGGGATTTTCTTTTGAGTACATAAATGAAATGTGCTTTATACATAATTTTAAATAAACATTTTTGAAAACGTTAAGGTTTGTTTTTTTTTCTTACAATGATGTTATATGGTGGCAGCAGAAATGAGTGAATAATTTGGTATAAGTCAATTGAAATGGCAAATTTGCCAGCACCAAAATCATTTGAACCAGGGCCCGATCAGGCATTATCGCGGAATAAATGTAGACAAAAAGTTTTGTTGTATTGGGTAGGTAGCTGCTAAATATTGAAAAAGCTAAGGTAAAAAAACAGAGAGCTATATTGTTACATCTCATGGGTGATTATGGACTAGAAATGTATAGCACATTATCCTTTACTCAAAAAGATGATGAGCTTACTGTAGAAGTAATTTTGAATAAACTTACGAATTATTTCATTCCATATAAAAATGAAACTAATACTAGGTTTTTATTTTTCTCTTGTAATCAAAAGCAAAACCAATCAAATAATGAATATTTTACTGAATTAAGACAGAAAGCAGAAGACTGTGGGTTTGATAATTTAAAGAATTCATTGATTAAGGATAGAATAATTATATATGGCATAACAAATAATGATATTCTTGGAGAGAAGTTGCTTAGTACGAGGGTTCTCGATTTATCTAAATGTATAAATATTTGCAGGGCAGATGAAAGATCACGAAAACAAGTTAGAGCTATGTCTGGTACTTCATCAAATAGTAATAATTTAGGGATTGACACATTGACAGGTTAAATATATTTAACAAATATGAAGCTAAAAATCTGAATTCCAAAACATATTTAACAAATGACCAAAAATGTTATCGTTGCAATTCTTCCCATGATTTTGGCAACTGTCCAGCTTAGGGAAAAATATGTGGTAACTGCAAAAACCGAAATAATTTCAAGGAGGAGAATAATGAAAATCAAGATGAGCAAAAATCTCAAATAGATGAAGAGCAAGAATATGAAGAGGTGTTAGCACTAGATATATAAGAAAAATCTGTCAAGAACTGGACAGGGAAAGTATGTATAAATGAAACACTTTTTATAGAATTTAAACTAGATTCCGGGAGTGAAGCTAATATATTGCCTAAATACTATATGTTTAATAAGTTAAATAATAAACCTGAAATAAAAAAAAATAATACATCGTTATTAGTATGCAATAAAAATAAATATTAGGGGTCTCTAGATTATCAGCCAGGTATAAGGATGTTAAAATGGATTTTGATTTTTACATTTTAAAAGAAAATTATGAGCCTATACTAGGATTGAAGAGTTGTATGGAACTTATCTAATTAAAAGAGAATCATGCATAGAAAATATGAAGGAAGACAAAAATTGTGCTCTAAAAATAATTGAAAAATATGATGACGTTTTTAAAGGCATAGGTTGCATTAAAAATAAATGTAAAATTAGACTTCAATCAAACTATGCACCAAACATTGTCAGATGCCGTAAACTTCCCTTGGCACGAACAAGTACAAAGAAGGCTATTGATCAAATGGAAAGAGATGGAATATAGTTACAAAAATAGCAACAGAAGCAACAGAATGGTTCAATGCACTTGTTATAACCGAGAAGAAGGATGGCTCAGTTCGTTTATGTATGGACCCAAGACCTCTGAACAAGTATATCATAAGACAAAGACTTTGAACTACCTACCATCGATACTATTTTTTCCTTAATTGGCCAGTCCAAATGGTTTTCAGTGCTAGATGCTTCATGTGCTTTTTGGCAGATATATACCATTAGATGAAGATAGTTCGGACCTGTGTTCTTTTATAACACTTTTTGGTCGATACAAATTCAACAGACTACCATACGGATTATCAAATGCACCAGACATTTTTCAAGCATGTAATGTATAGGTAAATGATTTGGTTTGTGGTTTGGATGGAATCTTGGCATATGGGATGATATTCTTATTTTTGGCAATACATATATTAGAAGAGCAAGAGCTAAAACAAAAGTATCTTTTTTGGGACTTACTTTAATTGATAAAGGAATTGAAGTTGCCGATGAAAAAATTCAAGGCATACAGAATATGGAAAAGCCAACAAATGTAGCCGATTTATTAAAACTGTTTCATAAGAAACTGCTTCACTTAGATATTATTATAAAAAAAAAAAAAAACAGTTTGGACTTAGGACGATAACAGTCCACAAAAAGAAGCATTTGTTCGACTAAAACAATTACATAATAAGTAATGCTCCAGGTTTGACTTATTCTCAACGAATAAATTATACATAATCAACTGATGCTAATCATAAGTATGGATTCCCAAGCAGCGCTTTTATGTTCTAACAACGTCGTCATTGATGTCTTGACGTTAAGGCGCAACGTCAAATACAACCCTTAATTTTCACCAAAATGGAGAATCATTTCATGGTTGTAACGACGTCGCAGGTCGCGAGGTTTTACCAATTTTTAACTTATATTGGTATACGTCAGCATACACAACCAGATTTGAACGTTTACTAAACGTCGAGACCCATGACTAACCTGAAAACAAACACAAAACCAAATAAAGGACCTTCCAGGTTTAATATAATATTGCACCAAATTCGCACTTTTCTTATAAGGGTATTGGGGGACATAAAGTAATAGAATGGCGCCTGGGCCTTGTCAACAATAAAATACGTGAAACGAAACTAAATATTTAGCTCCTGTAGGCACAAAAATCTCAAACAAATCAACTTTTCTGTTAAATATAATTATGAAATGCACACAAAACAAAGGAGCTCCTATTTTTTGATAATTTCCGAAAAAAAATATTATTTTTGTAATTTACATAGGTAGGTAATTTCTTATATAGATGGGTCAAAAACAAAGTACCTTATCCTAACCTAATGTACGTTTTCGTCATGAAAATGAACTTAATCTACTTATATAAACATAGGACCATAGTTCATAGGTAATAAAATAGTACAAACATAAACCTAGCTAGATTGAGTATAGGTCCCGGTAACCTATCGTAACCCGACATTTATTGAATCTTTTTCAATTTTCTGATTAGAAATTACAGGGTTCAATTTCCCTTCTTGCTCCATTTCCGCTTCATGTTTGAAATACATTTATCCCTTTTTACTAAATCTAAAAATCTTTTTCTTCTTTTTTAATATAATATGTATACAATGTGTCCAAGATAAGGAGAGCCAGTATGGGGATCTGGGAAACGGTAAGAGATACGAGGACGCTTAAATTAGGAAAAGCATTTTACGGACTTGAATGAGTCCGTAAAATAGCTGTTTTTGGGAGCGTATGACAAAAATATAATTTTTTCAAATAAGTGCAATACGTCATTGGTTTTGGGACATCAGAAGCCTATAAAATCTAAAAAAAAGAATAAGGGTCCGTATTTAAAAAAATTAATTAAGTTGATGATGGTGGCCCAAAGACGAAACGTCAGATTTTAAATTTGATGGAGGCATCATGTAGAGGAGAAAAAGTGACAATGATGAAGTGCCATTTATTTTGGAATATCTCTTCAAATAAGGTCAGGAAAAAATAAAATCATTTCGGGCGAATTTCGTTTTTTCCGGATATCTCCGGTAACACTCGGAATTTTTGAAATATCAAAGCGCCATTTTAATGAGCACAAAATTGCGCAACTTTTTTCTCATTAAATCGACCTCGTATCTCTTACCGTTTTCCAGATCCCCATACTGGCCCTCCATATCTTGGACATTATACCTATGGATGAGTATTTGAAGCTCCTGTTTTGTCCCATATCAAAAATACAAAAGCAAATACTTATTTAAATTCTCAAAAAAATATAAATCTAATTAATAAAATTCTCATGTCACAGTTTTAGTTACCTTCGTCCTCCGAAATGGCTTTACCGATTTTTATGAAATTTCATATGTATATTCGGTAGGTCTGAGAATAGGTTTTAAGCTATTTTTTATACCCCTAAGTGATAAGAGTGGTCCACCCCAAATTTTTTTATTTTTTTCTTGCTTCTCACCACTCCATAACTCAACTTATTTTTGTTTATTCCATTCAACCGACGTAACAGTATTATCTTATAGCATTTTCGGCTTTACTACTCCCAGAGCGCTCTCTATTTGGGCGGTGACGTCACAGATCTCTGCGGAAGTGCTCCGAGAGCGATTATGATCCAAGCGAAGCACCCTATTTGAAATCAATAGCCAAATGATGTTAAATTTTAATTTCAGGTGATTTCTGATCCAGAGAGTAAACATTAGTTTTCTTCAACCAAGGCCAAATTCACCATTGAAAAAAACTGAATTTATTTCATCCACTAGATACGTTAACACAACATTTAATAGGTATTTAATAATTCATAGGCGGTACGAAGTTCGCCGGTTCAGCTAGTATAAATATGAATACCTATAAATATAACCCAAACAAAAATAATTAAAATTAAAGATAGAAAACTTCGTCCAGCTCCTGCATATTGGGTAAAGTGCCCAACACCGAAACTGCATTTCCTCTCTGGATGGCTGTGCTAATCATCTGCAACAAGAACGAGGTGGACCTGGGTTCATGACAAACAGATTTGATTTTTGCACCTAATTTTTCAAAAAAATTATTTTGCTATTTCACCCCAAGGACCAAAAGTTTCTACACAAAACGGGACAAAAAAATATGTTTTCAATATTTCAGAATATTTATTCGTTTTAGAAATTTCCCAAATTTTTGCAGCCTCTCCGGCTTTCTTTGATGTCATGTTGACATGAGATGGAGCTAGGGTATGAGAGCAGGTTGCATCCCAATCCCAAACCAATGGTTTACCTCTTTTCCATGGAATCAATGAGAGACCGTCCATTCATTTCCCATCAGTTCTGAATATTCCTGGAGGTTCCAGGGCTGCCGATATATCGAAGCGGAGACTAGAGCTCTTAAGTTCTTGAAAACTTATTATAGTAATGTCATATATATTGTTTGTTTATGTTTTTATTTCCCTGATGACAGTTTATTAACGAACGACGCAAAAACTATGAAATACTATACCTGCTAAATTTTACCTGTGTCTACTTTTACCGTTGGCCGGACGTTTTTCTAAGTCTTCTATCTAACCCTATGATTGGTGGTGTCAGACGACGTTTTCAAAACATTTCAGAGGTCACACCCCAACTAGCATTTTATGGTCCACTTACCTAATTCGACTAGCCACGACGTCATATTCTTTACAAATTTCGGTTATCTGGCGACGTCCTGCCTAAGAGGTCCGATCAACCTTGAGATTACCTCTAGTTGTTACCGTCTGTCCATATAACGTCTTGTGGTGATGACCTAAATATCGCTTATTTTGAATTCGGTAAGTAAATTTCTGAGGTCGCGTGAGGTATTCATCCGACTTTTTTTAGACGTCGCGTACTGACCAAAACACCACAATTTATTTAATCGTAGTTTCGACGTCACAATTAGGTATCAGAATAACTAAGGCAATAAGACGTCTAATTCTCGACGTCGGGTTTTGACCAAAACATTACACGCGGTTTAAAAAGTATTGTCAACGTCGGAGCGTCGTAATTGAATGACTTCAAACAAATCTTTTTGGTTAGTCCAGGCACTATACGTGCCTGGACGTCTGAAAATATGTCGATTCGGGTCCAATTTGTTGGATCTATCGTAATTTCTACTACAAAATAATTAGCCAATGATTTTCAAGTACCTAATCTTTGGTAATTATTTCTAAACACATAATATGTAATTTTTTTTGTAATAATTGTTGTCATTTAGGTCCAATTTCAGTCCAATAGGTATAAATTATTGTAATAATAGTCAAATTAGGTAAAGAGTGTAGTCACATGAAGACTCGGCCATTTTATATTAAACCCCATTCAAAAATATTTGAAATTAAAGTAATTGAAAACATTCAACTAATAAATTATAAACACCTCAGAATGATTTAGATCCTATGCACAAATATTAAACACCAAACTCAGGGACTGTCAAACAACATAAAAATTAACATGTCCTCAAGTTAATTATAAGAAAAATTAATTATAAATATCATTAATTAGTGAATATTCCAAGGGCCCCGGCTTTTATGGACCTATCTTAACAATTAGGTATAATCAATAAAGTGCCATGCGTTTAGAAATTGTCGCCACTCTGAATGTCTAGAATGAATGTTTTCTTCACTGCCGTTCTGTATCCAATTATTTATTTATATCATATCCATTATTATAGCAGGTATGTGACAGCCATGATAACGTATCTCTTCCGCAAATTCATGTAGGTAGAGGATTTTTTAAATTACCAATAGCATGATACCTATACAAAAAAATATATCTAATGAGACCAACAATAAGAAAAATCGGTATGACTCTATACTAATTTTACCTAATTCTGACCTCAGAATTACGTTGTAAAAATCTTTGAGTGAGGTCGCTAGAACTCTTCAATCTGACTCGAAGTCGGATTCCGACGTCTACGTGACCCTTTATTTGTTCACCAAATTGGTGTAACTCTGAGTCGGCATGTGGTCAGATGTACGTAGTGGGCCGACGTCAGGTGTAGTGGTATTACGTCCGTGCGACGATAAAATGCTAGTTGGGAGGATATAAAGATAACGAGTTATTGACGTCTTCAATGCAACGTTGAATTTGGACAATTTGGTACAATATTATGACGTCCAATTTACGATTTTTATCTTACCTTACTTTATGATTGGTGTATTAGACGACGTTTGAAAAATGTTTCGAGGTCACAAGCATACAAGAGGACGACGGATTGACGTCATCAATTTAAAGTTAACACTGGTTTTAATTTATTACGTCAAAATCAAGTTAGATAAAGGTCCGATTTCTACACCAAATATTAAGGACGACGGCACGACGTGATTTTAACGAAAAATCATTGACGTTCACTTATCTGCATCACTGTATCTGCACTTTTGGCGACGTTGCATTTGGTTAATACGTTGTCGCAGGGATATATTATGTAGGTATGTGCTACTTGGGTTAGGTGGCTACATTAGTCGGAATGATCACCCTATTGCATATTGGTCTATGTCACTTGATTCATCTGCTCAGAGAAGTTATGCTCATATGGAAAAAGAGTTATCAAGTATAGTTTTGGGCTGTTAACATTTTCATTATTACCTGTATAGTCGACTATTTAATACTATAACTGACCATAAACCTCTTTTGGGAATAGTAAATAAGGCAATTGAATCTGTATCTCCAAGATTGCAAAGACTGACAATAGGATTATTGAAATACGATTTTACCTTAAAGTATTTACCGGGGAAAGATATGTTTGGTCCAGATACTTTATCAAGAATACCACTAAATACTGAAAAAACAACTGATATTTTGGATGATTTTCAAGTTAGAACAATTATTATAATGGCTTCAGATGAAAAATGCAATGATATATTAGGAGTACCTACAGGGACACGTTATCCGTTAGGACAATTAGGTCATGTCCTACGGGCCACTAAAGGATGAAAGGAATTTTTTGTGATTTCCGCAGAAACAGACCTAATATAAAATATAAATGCCCACTATATTAAAAATATCGACTTGTTTAGTAGCAGGACTAGCATATGTTTCAATACTCTTTAATTCTTATAATTCACACTGCACAAGCACATTTGGTTTGGCCAGAGTGAACTGCCTGACGTCACGATGCTCAGGCATCGCTCCGCTCGCCATTGAGCATCAATCCATAACACAACCTTAAGTCACCGAGCTGCGCTGACTTGTCGTCGCGTGGCAACTGGCAACGACTACAGCAGGAACCTGTTAGTGTTTGCGCTGCTTTGCCAAATTGTAAGTTTCTTTGAGCTTCTTCTGGAGCATCTAGGGACCTGAGCAGTGTCTTAAGCGTCCATAGTGTACCACGAAGTCGTGCCTTGTTGTTGTTGAGCTTGTAGGACATGCACAGGCAACGTGGTACGAATTTTTCTCAGAGTTGCAACCCTTTATGCATCTCTTCTTCGTTAATGGATTTGATCCCAAGCCATGCAGCTGTTCTTCCGGAGCACCCATCAGTTCACTTTTAGTCTCCAGCATCCATATGTGGTGATTGGTAGGCTGGGAACTCAATGCAATCATTTTCTTTTAGGACGTTCCCACCATATAGCATGTTTTGTGACCATTCTTGTTCCATCATTTGGTAGTACCTCTCTTTGATTTTACCGGATACTACTTGGCAACATTTTTTGTCTTCATATTCTGGTTAGTAGTTTGAAATCGTCTGAATCATTTTATTTATCCCCATAAAAAAGAACAATCACTCATGAAAGGCCATACCAAATAATTGACCTATGGGCCAGAGAAAGGTTAAAGCGTCACTGGTGGTGCAGTACCTACCTACTAATGCAGATCCAGAATCTGTTCCAGTAGAATATTATCTAAGAAATTGTTGGCCTAATCGAATGTCTTCAGTTAAACAAGAAGCAAAACCATATTACCAATAATAAGGATGAAATTTTTGAATTGGATTGATTTTTATTTAAAGGTAATAGACTATATAATACCAAAAGATCATAGACTAAATGATCATTGGACTAGATGTATTAAATAAACAAGGGATTATTTCATGTCAGAAAAAAGCTGAAAATTCAGTGTTTTGGCCTAATATCAACGAAACTATATCAAACATGATTTCATCTTATTTAACCTGCTCAAAATATTCAAGATCCAATGAAAAACAACCTTTACAACAGCATCAAGTAGATACCACAATTGCCTTGGGAGAAAATAGGTATAGATTTTGTTTATGCAAGTAAAGGGAAGAGATTATTTCGTTGTCTGTGACTATTATTCCAAATGTATTGAACTAATACCATTTATTAAGTGTTTTTAAATCTCATGATTTACAAATGACAATAATGTCAGATAATGATGGGAAAGATTTTCAAGAGTTTTTATGTCAGCACGATATCACTCATATAACATCTAGTCCAAAATACAGTCAGTCTAATGGATTAATTGAGAGGCATATAGAAAATATAAAAGGTATGATAGTTAAATGCCCCAGAAAAACATCCCTATATTATTGTTATGGAATATATTGGTTGGGTACAGTTTCTTGAATCACCAAGGAAGAAAGTTTAGAACGGACTTACTTTGCTCAAGGAACAAATTAAAACCAAAATTTAATACTGAACAACATATTGGAATGTTACATGCAAATCTAGAACGAGATCAGCACTACTACAATGCAAACAAAAAACCACTCGCTCCATTATCTGAAAGACCAGTAATGATTCCACAGTCTGTAAGGAAGTGAGTATCTGGTGAAGTTCTTAATGAAGACAAAAATCCCAGTCTGAGGATGGTGGTATGTTTTATAGAAGAAATAGATATCAACTTCGTCCACGTTCCACTACCAAATAATGTACTGTTGAATTCTCCCACTAGAACTGGTGAACCCCAGTACCTAATGAAGTTTGGAATAATTTTAAAATTGCAGTTACGGTCGAATTTATAGTCGTTCCTTCAGGTTTCCGCGGACCTTAGGGGAGCTGTACAAATACAAGAAAGGAGACAAATATCATAGATAGTAAGCAAGTATTGCAAGCCTTAAATAAGGTGAAAGTAACATCTAAATTAATCCTGGAGTGCCACCAGACATTAGAGACGATCCCAAAAGAGAATACGCAGTCATGGTGTCGTGGTTTAAAAGCCACAGTGGCAATCTAGGAAACGAAAGAGTATAGATACTGTAGCACGCACTGAAGCAAAATACCTTTTATGCCGTTGACTAGCAAAACTTATTGTCCAGCTCTCATGAGTACAAGAGAGTCTATTATGAGGGCGCGGTGTCCAATGGCCATAATTAGACGGTACTCCGCTACCACACTATTGATCTATTTTAGTACTGTCGGCTGGCTCAACGAGTAACACTCTAACGGCGGATAGAATTGGCCCACTAAAGAGGCGATGCCGTAAGACCAAATCTCTATCTATCTATAATAGCTCCTCCAAAGAACTAGAAAAGGTAGAAAGTTCGACTCATTCTCAAGGCTAAATAGTGATTTGCAATCGCAAGTCTGGACCTTTTTTTTATTGTTATTTTTCTTCATATACGATCTACCATAGAAATACATTAATAATTACCTACATTATTCGTGCAAACCCTTTTTTATTGTAAAAAAATTATTAAAGTTGAAACACCCTACACGTGTTATGCGCGGTATAATCACAATCAAAGAAGCATAAACCTATGTAGAGTAATTATGGCGGAAAAACCATGGCTGCATTTTACCAAAGTTTAATTACCGCCAGTTTAATTTATTTGTATTGTATTTTTACTTTTCTCTGGTGTGAAAGTAATTTCATAACGTAGAAAAATGAGAACCTTGTAGTAGAAGAAGAATCTTTTTTCTTGCCTGCATGGGATATTAATGATATAGCTTTTATTTTTCTCACACATAAGTAGTCAATAGGTTATTAGGTAATTTATTTATGCCTACAGCATAGAAGAATTTCGATTACCTATATCTTACATACATACACATTTTATTATCAGGCTTGTTTAATGAATATATATTTGTTGAAAATTCGAAGACTTTTACAGGACTGTGATTGTGATAAAAAGTAGGGAGGTACCTATTAATTTTTGGAGATACTGATCTACATTTTTGTCAGTCTTCTTTCGAAGGGGTTAATAAGTGAGACGATTGATTATTCATTTATGATAATGATGTTGCGGCCAAGATAATAAATAATAATAACGGCACATTATATGGCAACTTATAACATACAGCTTTACCCATCACTTTTACTTTTCCGTTACACTGGTCAGCAGCTGGGTCATTATATCAAAATGTCTTTATCGACAAAAGCCAAAAAAAACCTGTCATTCCTTAATTATTTAGGCAGATCCTGAATGATTAAACATGCTTCAGGTGTAAATGCCCAAAAAAAGATGTACCTACTTGCGAATGAAAAGAAAGGGACCCTGGTATTACTTTCCTTGGCATGTGCACGGCTCATTAAAGTGGCGCGTGGTACTTTCTTGGTAGATAGGTACTTTATAACTACCAAAACATGCAGCTGCTTTAATGCCCATCAAAATGCAGTTAGTTACAGGAAGCGATTTATTTAGTTTTACTTTTTAACCAGTTGTTATTATATTTATTCAATAATATTTTTTTAATAATATTAATACCTGACTAGTCATATTTTTTCTCAAGAAAATTTCAGTATTTCTATCAATAATTTATCGTTTTCTACTTTCCCAGCTAGCTATAAAATCCAATCAGTCTCCAACATAATCTTATAGCCAACTGGCGAACATAACTCACATCACCGACGATGCGATGGCCTTTTACCTCTCCAAGGAAAGGTCGTACCACCAGCATCGGCAGCGAAGAACATCTTCTGCGGCCGGTTTCCTATGGGGAAAGGGAAATTTGCATCCCCCGGGGGGATGGCTCGGGGCACATCTTCGACGGATCATCGAAGAAGCCGACCTGCGGTAGTCCATGTCGTCGTGCTCGACTGGATTGCGAGCTCGTATTGCACAAACGATAGCGGTCGTAGAAGAAGAAGAAGGTCTTCTTTTGGCGCGGTACTTTTGAATTTTTTGGTGGACTTTTGTGTATTTTTTTTTAGTGATTTGTGTGATTGATTTTGAGAGCGGCAAGTAAGTATTTGTTTTTTTTTATTAGGAGGTTTGGCAAACACAAGAAGTTGAGGCAAATTTATAGTTTTGCAATTTTACTTATGATTTTGGAAGGATCAAGAGGTAAATTATTGGTCCTTGATTTTTTTTGGAATTTTCAATTTTCGTCAGTATAAAGAAATCTTTTCAAAATCAAATTCAAAGTTATCTAGCAATTATTCTGCTCTAATTACAAGAGAATAATGAATCCTACACAAATTTGAGATTTTAATTCTTGTTTAAGTCAATTGTTGTTTCTAATGCTCATCATTTACTTAACAAAATAGTGCACAATAACTAGGTACTGATACAATCTTTTGTTAGTTCTTCTAATTTATTAATTTATATTTGATTCCACAATTTATACTAATCAGGGCCGGTTTATTCACCTTCTGATAAACTGTTGATTGATATTAGAATTTGAAGAAATTGGTTTTCTCATCCAATTTTGCAACTGTGCAATTCGCTTTACGTATAAAGATATCTGATGAATATTTGAAAGGATACTTAGTTACGATTTCCAGATTATTCCTGGAAGTTCTTATCAAAATGTTGTCGACATTGCAGGAATATACTTTTGCGTTATCTTGTAATAATAGTATATTATATACCTAGGTAGAGAAGTTGGTCCTTATATACCGAGCGCTTTTATAAACCGAGGCGCTCGCGCCGAGGTTTATAATGAGTGAGGTATATAATGACTTTCTCTACCGAGGAATATATAGAATTTTTTTTACTACTGCTAGTAGAAAATGAAAAATTTGTTTAAAATCTGTGCTCCAATTATTTTTTTTGAACGCCCTCTTGAAAGTGCTGCCCTCTATCAACAGCTTATGATAACTTCCTATGTACCTACAGAAACCTGTATTTTTTTTCAAATTGACGTCTGGAAATGAAATTGAACCAATAGAAACATGACAATATCCTTGCGTCATGACGTCATTTTCATTATTAACCTAGGTATTTTTTCATTATTTTCATTATTCACCTAGGGAGAGAAATTCAATTTTTTCCTAGAAAAATACATTGAATAATGACAATTTCTCAGGTTAATAGTAAAAAAAAGATAATATTTTACTAGGAACTTTTATATTGTCATCTTAAACTAGGTGACCAGATCAGGTATGATTAAACAAGAAACAATAATTACTAGTATACCTACGTTTATGTATCATGTAACATATTTCTCTTTGAAACTTAAATTAAATGATTTGGAGGTCTCTACCTCTGTAACCTGATTTTGTTCTGTAAAACTTAACAGGTGATTCGCAATTCCCTTGAATTTTTCTTTTTTTGTGTACAACTAGAGAGCGAAAATATCTAAATGATAAACATTTGCAGAACTTAAAACTTAAAACAAAAACAAGCTAAGATAACAAAAGCAAGAAAAAGTTATTAAGCTATAGCGTTTTTAACTGAACTCAGATTTGTATTAAAAAGGTCCAAATGTAAGAAATGAATATTATAGTTCGTAAGTAGTCTAGTCGTCAGACAGTTTTGCCCATAATTTGTTCTATGGACTGGTTGGAAAAAAAGTTCCCTCTGTCTAGTTTTTCTGCCAGGAAATGGATTTCTTGTAAAAGCTCTGGTGAACAAGTAATACCTACCACATATCAGCTTATACAAGATGATCAATTGTGCATTCTGACGTCTATTTTCCAGGCTAGTTAAGCGTTAACCCACACAACAGCAAACGAGTGCTGTAGTGCACATCCTGATAAGGAAATCTTAGTTTGTATAACAAGTATTTTACAAATCTATTCTGAAATCTTTCGATCCTCTGGATGTGACAGTTATAGTTAGGTGTCCAAAGTATACTACAGTACCTATTCCAATGTTGACCTTATCAGGCTGTAGTAAAGTGTGGTTATTGCTTTGATGTTATATATATCTCTGGTATTTCTCTTGATAAAGCTTGCACTTCTTGGGATTAAGTTTCAACAGGTTACTGTTACACCAATTAGCAAGTCTATCCATGTCGAGTTGGAGAGGGATGGAATCTGAGTCCACAGTAGCAAAAAGATTAAGGTCATCGGCGTACAATATACACCGTGAAGTTTTGAAACAACCAACGACATCATTGACAAAAAGCACAAATAAAATTGGCCGAATGGTGATCCTTCAGGCACACCGGATGGCACTGAAAAATCATGTGAGAGTACACCGCAAAGGTTTACACGTTGTTGGCGCCCAGTGCCCAGTTAAGTAGGAGCGAGTCCAGAGTCCAGGACAAGAAATGTTCATTAAAACCGATGCATGATAGCTTTCTCAGTAGAATCTTATGACAGACGCTTTAGATAACATCTGTGTAGGTAGGTATATGACGTCAACTTGCTTCCCAGACTCAAAAGCAACAGTTATAGGACTTGTTGATAACAGGCCATGTTTGTAGCCGTCGATTTGCTTTGGCAGAAACCATATTGTTCATTAGCGATATGTGATTCTTGTAACAGGATTAAATGTCGTCAGTCAGTATGGATTCCATTATTTTGGGAATATGGGATAAAAGAGACATCCCTCTATAGTTTTCAATGTTGGTATGTTCTTTCGATTTATATATAAGTATATATATAGGGATGAGATTTGATATTTTCCATGTTGTAGGAAAGATTTCTGTGTCGAAAGAAAGCTGAAACAGTTGCTTAAGGGGGTTTAAAAAAGTTGAGCAGCACTCTTTTAAAAATATAGGTGATAGTCCGTCGGGTCCCGGACTCTTGGAAATGTCCAAATTAGGATTTTCTCCTTTATTTCTCCAGCTGTGAACGCATGATCTGACAAGTTTGCTCAAAAATCGACGAAGTGATTTCCGTTAGTATGATCAGAAAAACAGCTTTTGAAGAGTTTGGCGAATAGTTCGGCAATTTGTCTTGGATCAGAAGTTTTGATATGTTGCGTCTGAGATGGCAGACCTGCATCCCTTCTAAGTGACTTGATGTAAGACCAGAAATGCTTAATGTTTGAAGTGTTGAGTCTTGGTTACAGGAAGCAGTTAGCACATGTCTGTATGATATCTAACATTGCGTCTTGCGATTGAGTAGGCTCTGTATTACAGAGCGATTGAGTAGGATCAGATTACAGAGTCTGTAATCTGATCCTGACTGCGATCTCCTATACTTCTTATATAGTTTATTCTTATGACCGATTATTTTCTTTAGTTCACAGCTGAACCACTTTGGATACTTGTTGTTTCTAATTACTTTCTTGGCATATTACTTCGTAGAAGTGAGAGACGGCAACGTTTGGATCAGAAAGTTGCCACAAATTTTCCCAGTTAATGTTGTTTAAAAACTCGTTGAGCTGTGCATAGTTTGCTCTCATGAAAAGATGAACACTGATGGGATTGTTCTAGTGGTGGGTGGTTATCGATCACAGTACAAAGGAGGAAACTACTTTTTTTTTATGCCATGGGAATCCACTTCACTGGCAAAAATTGAATCGAGACTTCTATTGTTGCAATTCTTGATGCTGTTCATTTGCTCTAGTTCCATAAAAAACATAGAATCGATGAGTGTTTGCCCGGCCGCAGTGCGAGTGGCTTCGGGAAACAAGGTGTCATCTTCCATGATCCAACTTAAATAGGAAAGGTTGAAGTCTCCAAAGAACTGGAATATGGCGTTTCTCTATCTGTCGCTAAGTGATTCATAGGTGGTATAATATGGACCACCCCTATCTTTTAAAATTATCTTTAGTCCAAATCGATCTTGGAGCTGGATGTTTTTGTAACAATCATAATTACTGGATCCTATTTATCATCCTTTCAATAAGTTACATTATCACCTTACATACATCATATAATTTTTCCGATTTTAGTGCTTTTATGTCAAAATTTCATAATGAATGTTGATTTTCGCTTGACTCTGACAATATACCCGACACAAACAAAATGGTATCCGTAATTTTGATTATTATCGGCTCTTGATTCGTTGAATAATTTCTCTACAGGAAATGAAGAGCCTGATTTGTATTCGCCTCTCGAAAAACTATCCAGCCAATCAAGAGCCGGTAATAGTCCAAATTTAGATTATTATCGGCTCTTGATTCACTGGATCATTTATCTGAAGGAAATCAAAAGTCTTGTATTTCTATATTGGCCTCTTGAAAAACTTTCCAGCGAATAAAAAACCAGTGGTCGAAAATTTGATTATTATACCTAACGGCTCTTGATTCATTAGATAATTTCACATTATCACTATTACTACAACATGCTTCAAGAAGCTTTTCTATTATTTTCGTCAAAGCTACTTCTGGTTCTGTCTAACAGTGCATACTGGATGGATCTCTAGGAAACTCTGTGATTGTGTTTTAGTTTTCTCTTTGGGTAGTAACCTACTCCGCTACTTTGTTGGTTGATAAATTCACTGTTCTGGATTCAGTTATCAGCCTAAATAGCAAGGATGGGTATGGAATTTCTCAAAATAAATAAGTTGCAGAGATGATAGGAGGAAATTTGTTCGGAAAAGTCCCTCGGAGATTTCGGATTCGTTAGGTACCTGCCTGACGATGCACTTTGATAGTAGATTGTAGATTGTATTTGAACTCATTATAGCTTGTTCTCTGAAGGAAATCAAGAGCCTGATTTCTATTGGCCTCTAGAAAAACTATCCAGCCAATCAAGAGACGGTAATAGTCCAAATTTTGATGATCATCAGCTCTTGATTCGCTAGATAATTTATCTGAAGAAAATCAAAAGCCTGATTTCTAAATTTGCTTCTTGAAAAACTGTCCAGCGAATCAAAAGCCAAAAGTCAATATTTTGATGAGCCTCTTGAAAAACTCTCCAGCCGCCGGATCAAAAAATAATATATATCGGCTCTTGATTAGTTGGATAAGTTGCCTAAAGGAAATCCAGACCTGATTTCTATTCGCCTCTCAAAAAACTATACAGCCAATCAAGAGCCGGTAATAGTCCAAATTTTGATTAATATCGGCTGTTGATTCGTTGGATAATATTTATCTGAAGAAAATCAAAGGTCTGATGTCTATATTGGCCTCTTGAAAAACTTTCCAGCGAATCAAAAACCAATAGTTGAAAATTTGATTATTATCGGATCTTGATTCGTTGGATAATTTCTCTAAGGAAATCAAGAGCGTGATTTATACAGGGTGTATATTTTAAGTGATACCACTATTGCTATATACGAAACGGTAAGAGCTACAGGGTGGTTTAAATTAGAAAAAAGTTTCCTTTTTTATGCACATTTTAGATTCGTTTACAGTGTTGCCAAATTCCTTTCAGTTTATGAAATACAGGGTGATTTCTAAGAAACGCCCAAAAATATTTCATCAATTATTTCGAAAACTATTGATTTTCGAGACACAATTTAAATTTGAAACTTCTATAATTTTTTCCGCTCTACAAAATGGCATCTTCAAATTTTAAATCCGACGTTTCGTGATGGAGCTACCATCATCAACTTAATTTTTTTAAATACGGAAGAGCCTTTCATTCCCTTTCCAAAAATGATATTAAAAATCCAGGTCCGTATTTAAAAAAAATAAGTTGATGATGGTAGCTCGATGACGAAACGTCAAATTTAAAATTTGAAGAGGCCATGTTGTAGAGCAAAAAAAATTATAAAACTTTCAAATTTAAATTGTGTCCCGAATATCAATAGTTTTCGAAATAATTTTAGGCGTTTTTCATAAAAAACCCTGTATTTCATAAACTAAAAGGAATTTGGCAACACTGTAAACAAGTCTTGAATGAGCATCAAAAAAGGCAAGTTTTTTCTAATTTAACCGACCTTGTAGCTCTCACCGTTTCGGATATAGCAATAGTGGTATCACTTAAAATATACACCCGTATATTGGGCCTCTCGAGAAACTATTCAGCCAATCAAGAGCCGGTAATCGTCCAAATTTTGATTATCGGGTCTTGATTTGTTGGATAATTATATGTGTAAGAAATCAAAAGCCTGATTTCTATAGCTCTGTTCCAACAGACATGAGAACTGTTCTAGAGCGGTAATTTCCACTCGATCAATTGATAAAACAGCGCCAGAACCACAATCACACATCCTAGATTAACAATAATATTCGGCGAGTTCATTTGTCAATTAGAATATACGTTCAAGTTTTTGAAAAATAGGTGGGCAACTGGAAATTACTGGTTCTGGAACGGTTCTCATATCTGTTGGATGATTATATTAGAGCTTATATTGGCCTCTTGAAGAACTGTCAAGCGAATCAAAAGCAAAAATTCGAAATTTTGAATATTATCGACTTCTGATTTCCACGAGCCTCTTGAATCACTCCCCAGCGAATCAAAAACCAATGGTCGAAAATTTGATTATTATCGGCTTTTGATTCGTTGAATAAGTTCCCTAAAGAAAATTAAGAGCCTTATTTATATTGGCCTCTCGAGAAACTATCCAGCCAATCAAGAGCCGGTAATAGTCAAAATTTTGAATATTATTGGCTCGATTCATCTTGTCAATCATATCTCTAAAGGAAATCAAGTCATTTTTCCTGTTCAAATATGATGAAATTCCTCAACATTCTATCATTCCTACCGATGTGGCGAAGTATGTTAAAGGATAAATTGGAAAAGTCCTAAGCCTAGGTTGAGGGTAGGTCTTATAAGACTATTTCGACAGATAACTAAAAGTTAACTTCTAAAATTACTGTGAGAAGAAACGTCATTTCAGAAGTTAACTTCTAGTTATTCTATCAGAAAAGTTTTATAATACCCACCCTTATAAGAGGCCTACATATTCTGTAACTCGCAACGACGTCGTTATTCAACGACTGTTGTCGTTAGCTAACGACTTTTTCGATTAAATAACTTTTGCTTGTCGTTATTGTAACAATAAAAGCAAAAGCGTCGTTATATTACGACAACCCAGTGGCCCTCGTTACAAGCTAAACGAACGTTATAGTTGCATATACTGGTAGTGTTTGTACTATATTTTACTGGCAATTTTGATTGATAATGGATCCTGAATTAGTAGAAGCTGCTCTTGATAAGGTTCGCTAACGGTGAGAGTAATATTACTTCTATCAAATAGAAACTAGCTGATAATTTTTTAAAGCAACATCTGAAGTTGTTCCATAGGCATGTACGCAATACCCTGGAATTGTCAGAGGAATGTTTTCGTCAAATGTTTAGACCGGACGTCGAAACTGCTCAGAGTTTTTCCACACAATTGTTGCATATTCTGGAAAACGGTTCAAGAACTACCAATTCACCTGTTTGCTTTTCTTGACACAAGGAAGTTACCAGAAACCACTTGGCCGATTTGCAGCTTTATCACAAAGCAATGTTGGCCGCTATATTATTCATCAGGTGGTTGATGCACTTGTGGTAATTTCAGGAACCTGTATATTCGATTCCCTCAGAATCCTCAAGAAACAACCGTGGTAACAGATAGGTTTTCTACAAAATTACGCATTCCAGGAATAACTGGTTGTGTCGCCGGTAGTCACATCAAAATTGGTACACCAACGCATTTTCAACTTGGTCACCCTGCTGTCATTTTTATAAACAGAAAGAAGTTTTATAGCACCAATTGCCAGATAATTTTTTATGTAAATTTGAAGATCCTTGCCATAAATACTCCTTTTCCAAGTAGTGTGGAACAAAGTTGTAGGTACTCGTTAGGTCATGGTTAGGTCGATAACGGCAACGAAAGCTAACGACTTTGTTACTGAATAGCTTTTCTAAAATTGTCGTTACCAAGTCAGTCGTTACGACAACGATATCGTTATGTAACGATAAGTGTGAAGGGAGAATTTAATTTAATCATCAGGGATTTTTTGATCATCCTCGTATATTTGTGAGCCTTGCCTTCTTTTTATTGATAAACTGAAGGGTGAGAGGTAAAACTGTGAGCAATATTTAATTTGAAGTGAAAATTCACACACGACTTTAAGGTGGAAAACGACACATTCTCATATCCAGTTCGTATGTCGACGTGGAGAAAATTAGGGTCAATATTCACCTCGATATTCACCTTTTCCTCGAAACTCTGCATGTTCAATAATAATGAAAATATCAGAGTGAATAAAAAATAAAAATGTTCAGGAAAGATCAGGCTACAATTTGGTGTTGGAAAGTGTTCTCAATTTTCAGTGATTCTCTCCACAGGGTGTCTCAAAAAACTCTGAAAACTACTGACTTTCTTTCCATTCCTGTATATTATTTTAAAGATGAATCATCCAATGGCGGTATTTTTAAAATAAATGAACTAGGAATGTTCTATTGAAACACTCCAGGAATATCTTCAATTGCTCTTTAAGCTGAGTAAAATTTGGTATTAGTATACAATTAGCGCCGAGTTATTGAGCTTCAAAGTTAAAAGTCTTAATCAAAATTTTGTCCAGAGCCGTAAAACTTTTAAATTCCTCAAAAGCTGTAAGCCTGGGAGATGTTAATTGATATACTTTTTGAAGCATTTGATAAAAGTTGCTCGGTTGTTTGAAAATCTTTAAACATATTTTGGTTTATACAGGGTGCGGCTTATAAAAACAAAGTATCTAACAGACAGTAATTTTTGGGTAATTCCTATACTCAATGCCGATTTTTCCCTAAAGCTGACTATGTAGAATCCAATTATATTAAATTATGTGTAAAATTCATTTAAACTTATTGCAAAAGTAGGTACCTACCTTATAAGTGAACGGATCTAAAATTAACTCGGATCCATATACATTTATTCACTTATTCTTTTGCAATACTTAATTTTTCAATGCTGTCTTCTAGAGATGATAAAGTCAGCTTGAACAAAATAACCTACAAAAACCCGTTCATAAGCTTTATTAATCTGTCTCCGTTTCATCTGGTGCAAGGTGACAATTCGCCAGTCATTATCAAAACTTTTAACAGTTAATTGATTTCTTTGTTAATAATAAATAAGTGCAACCACCCAAACTGGTATAAATAACCTTTCGGTAACATTATAAAGATCGGTTATTTTGGAGCAATAAATTTCGCAATTAGTGTAGGTATCTGCTCACCTAAATTTCAAGTAAAAGTAGATATTATAAGCACTAATTTCAAAAAGTTTCATAGATTTGTGGGAGTATGCAATTTATGATGCTGATATTTCAAATAATTTTTGTGAATTTTTATGACTTTCCGACCTTATTCTCAACACAATTATCTAATTATACAAAAATCTATATTTCTTTTGAAAATGAATTTGATGGCAAATGATGACAAATTAACACATATAAAGTTTGTATAAATTTCAACGATTTGGAAGAAATTCATCATGATGTTCAATCATCAATATGCACAATTTATCTTTCAAAGAAAATGAGGCATAATACCTACATGGAATATGATTAGATTTAGTAGAATCCAAAAATGAAATCAAAAATGGGGTGTCGGGATGTCCATTGTATTTCAAATGAGTGGAAAGACGCGTGATATCTTTTTGTTGGACCACCCTGTATAGGTGGAAAATAGTTAAGAAACTACGCAACCAAATTCAAAAATCAATGTAGGTACTTGAAAAATAATTACCCAACTTTTTGCAGGGGCTTTTGTGTTTTGATTATCCATACCAACCTTTGGCATCAAGACCTAAATATACAATTTCTTTATAACATTAGTTATAAAATGATGCTTTGCACTTTTAATCTGAAGTCAACTATATGTAAAAATTTCATAATTTAGGTGTTTATTTCGGTATATACGAACTTGACATTTTGTTTAATGGTAAAACAAACTTTTTTTAACTCATAAACGCGAGTATTAACTAACATACATTTGCAGCAAATAGGAATTTTCTTTCAGGGAATAAATCACAATATAATTGACTGTCAAGTTTAAGTTTGTTTAATCAAGCGAATATCATGCAAAAGATTGCCAAATTTCTTTTCCGATAATTAATATTACTTAAGCGAGAAATTCCCACTGAAATAATTACAAACGATGATGATTTCCTTGGCCTATAGAATTTAACATTTAGGATTTTTTTTTAGAAATGCTAATAGAACAATTATTTGAGACTAAAATTATGCGATGCATTTTATTGATGGTTCAGAATTATGGGTGTTTAATTTATGATTTGATTAAGGTCGGGTAATAAAGTTTTAAGGTCTTATTGGATTCTCACACTCCACATTTTTTCATTTGAGATTTGATGTTGTGAATAATGTACCTAATAGGAATACTCGGATAGCAACAATTATTGATATTTGTGAATCTTAACGGTTTAATTTCTTTTTTCTTACTCTAATATTCTTAAGATTACCCAATATTAAGTTTGCAAACAGGTCCTGTGTAAACTTTGTCCTGGAAGATGTGATTTCATTTATACCCTATTTATCTTAAATTAGACTAAAAAGCTATTATTGTTTAATAATCAAGACACATTATACATAGGTTTGTATGTCGCTAGCATAAAAATCAATTAGCCATTCATTCCTGTTTTGCAGCAAAACAATAAGACACTAATAATTTATCTACCATAACTTGGGTAATTTGCAAAGAAAATGCTATATTTCTTCGATATTAGTTATGCTGATGGCAGTGAAAGTGCTAAAGAATAAAATAAATTGCGCGAGTCCTCTTCTCTGTACTTTAAAACATGACTATGACTCCGACAGGTCAAAGGTGTCACGTGAAATATTAGTATTTTATTTAGCTGTTTGTTTGTGAATAACTCTAGGCTATATTATGTGAGAATTTACAAATTAGAAGTAGTTTTGCTAGAGGCAATTTCAGTAAAAACACACACTTTAGTTAGACTTGATTTTGATCAACAATGGATCCGAATGAGAATCTATATTTGGTAAAATGACATAAACATTATATCAGTCAAAAAGAAATACGTACTTTCTTTTTCGATTCCGATAGAGCTTCAAACCAAAATATAAATTGGCAATTACGATGATACAAATTGGTCAAGTTTTATATAGATCGTTTAACCTTTCCTCTTACACAGGTCAACTCTCCTCGAAATTGGATTAGAATTTCTTTTCTAATACCCAATGATCATGTCACGCTTTTTTAGGATGATAATATAATGGGTTTATTATTGCACTGGTGGGCAATATTGGAAAATTATATAGAATATTATTTAATGCTATTGAATGACGAATATTAGTTGAATTGGTATGGGTGTGTTTCTCATGGCAGATTCTAATCTTTAAATTGCGACCAAACAATTGCTGGTGATCATGTAAATTTTAAATTCGTATTTCATGTAACATATACCTACGTAATCATCATTACATGTATGCTATTTTGATATTGATCTGTAATCGGTTTGGGAATTTGTAATATAGGCTTGAAGAATCTGTTCCGAATCCAACCTTTGAATTTTCTCTTGTAAGCTAGACGCAGCGTCTGAGTCAGAGTGAGCGGCTGCGAACAGCATCTGGTTCTCCATGTTAGAGGCGGCTGCATTTGAAACTCGACAAAACGCTCGGCAAGCAAGGCGTTTAAATTGCCGAAACCTTCCTTCCGCAGCAGTCAAATGTGTCTGCTCCAGATGGATGAGTCTGCTGTGACATAATGTTTCTCATTTGCAGAGTATATGTTCGGCAGATTCGGATGCTTATTTGCAGAAGCGGCAAAGGTCTGATTCAGCTTTACCCATCTTTTTCAAGTGGTAGCCAAGACGGCAGTGGCCGGTGAGAAGACCCGTTATGAGCCTCAAGTCTGGTTTGCTGAAATCGAGTAGTTCCTTCGCCTTTGTTGACTTTGGCGAGATCAATTGCTTCGCCTGTCTAAGTCCTGGAGTATTGTTCCAATGGGAGGCCTGTTGTGCCTCTACCCATTTTTTGAGTTCGGTCCTTACATGGCTTTTTGTCAGGCCAAATAAAGGTTCTGGACCGAGGAATAGTGACGCGGCGCCTTCTCTTGCAAGCCGGTCCGCTATTTCATTTCCTTCTATATTTTGGTGCCCTGGTACCCAAGCTAGAGTGACTCTATTGCAGTTCGCCAGTTGCTTTAGAAGTTGTTGACAGTCCCAGACTAGTCTGGATTTAGTGACAAAGCTGTTAAGAGCCTTAAGTGCTGTCTGACTATCAGAATTGATGAAGATTCTTGCACCTCGTAGATCTATTTCAAAACACTTTCGAGCGTATGTTTCCGCTTGGAATATGGTGGGTTTTTTTCATAAGGCTACCGATAGCCTGCAATTTGGGCCATATTCGCCCACTCCGACCCCTTCTTCTGTTTTCGATCCATCTGTGTACCAGATGGATGAACCGTTTGGGAATTTATGTACGATCTTATCACTTTTGCGGCCTTTTGCTGTCACACTAGAAATGTGATTAAATTCGTATCTGGGTGGCATGATGTCCACCGGTTTTGTTGGTGTACCATGGCATTCTTTAATGATGCTCATATGTCCAACAAGGTCCCCTTCCTTTAGGTTTAGAAACCGTATAACCCTGAGACCCCTATGTAAGCCTCCCTCCTCACTGCAATGTGCAGAGGGATGATATCTAACATGACCTCTATAGCAGCGGTTGGACAGGTGTTCATGGCACCTGTTATTCCAAGACATGTATACCTTTGTACAACTGCCAATCGGTTTTGCCCTGTCTGCTGCTTCACTTTTGGCCACCACACCAATGCAGCATATTATTATGTGACCAGGGGTCTTATAATCATCGTATATAACCAATAGATCATTTGTGGCTTTAGGCCTCATGTTTTACTGAATAGTCTTCGGCATGTCCAGTACGCTACTGTTGCTCGATCGATTATTCTTTTTAAATGTGAGTTCCAGGTGAGCTTTTGATCTAGGACAATGTCCAGATATTTGACTTCACTTGGAAGGCCTATTTCTTTTCCATCCAGCGTTGGAGCTATTAAGTTGAGCTTCCTTTTCCTTGTGAATGGTTATCATGCTTGCCTCTAATGATGACTGCAAGGTCATCAGCATATCCTAGGACCACAAATCCAAACCCATGGTCACTTAGTATGTTCAGAAGTTCATCTATTATTATGGACCATAGCAGTGGGGATAATACACCCCCTTGGGGAAAGAGTTGGAGCAAGAACTGAATGCCATAAATTGGGGCATAGTGGGACTCCGCGAAACCAGACTGGAAGGAGAGAAAAAGACCAAACTCAAGTCAGGGCATACTTTGTATCAATTTAACCCAAAAACATTTACAGCAAAGGAGGAGTAGCATTTATGGTAAATAAGAACATAGAACATAAAGTAAACAAATATCAGGGAATATCAGATAGGGTCATATATCTCTTGTTGAACATAAACAAGAGATATACCATGCAGCTAATACATTGCTACGACCCAACCAGCACATCAAGTGATGAGTCAGTAGAAGAGTTCTATGATGATATCGTCTGGGCTATAAACAGAGAAAAGTCTTATTATTGTGCTGACAGAAGACCTTAATGCTAAGATCGGAAGTAAAGAACAAAGCGATCCTGTTATACCTGGGAAATTTTGGACTAGGAAAGCGGAATGATAGTAGAGGAGATATGATGACATGTTTTATGGTCAAAGAAAAATTATATTGCATGAACACGTTTTCCAAAAATCACCCAAACGAAAATAGACGTTGGTTAGCCTAAACAAAAAGACAAAAAATGAGATTGACTATATATTTTTTAACAAGAAGAAAATTTTCAGGGATGTCTCTGTTTTAAATCGATTCAATACCGGAAGTGATCATAGGTTGGTAAGAGCTACGATAGAAATAAATGAAAGACAAAAATTAATGAAATTCGAGGTTCCCAACAATGAAGATATTAACCCAGAAAAAAGATGAATATCAAAATGAGCTTAAGAAGTTAGCTAAAAAAATAACAGAATCCATCCAGACAACAACAAAGAAAATATGCAGCAAAAGTAAAAATCCAAAGAACAAAAAACTAAGCTCAGAAACTGTAGATTTAATAACAGATAGAAGAACAGTTAACAGAGATGATGCACAATACAACGAGCAGTGGCGTAGCAAAACACTCTCGGGCTCGTAAGCAAAAAATCCCACGGGGCCCCCTACGAAAGGAGAACCCCAAACAAAATTCTAGAGAGAATCTTATATCATCTGTCATATTTTTATCAGTATCATGACCTAAATCAGCGGAATTCAAAGCACTTAACGAATCACTTTTATCCAGATTATCAATATTGGTAACAATAAATAATTCTTGAATTCTATTTGTGTCATCTAAGGTTTGAATATTATCTATAATGAGAATAGATTCAGCATTTACTGAGAAGATGAAGAACCCCGCAATACGTATTCGAATGGAAATTAGTTACCCGTGATGATGGAATGAAATTTAGGTGAATATTTTTTTGGGGACGCTGTAAGTACCATTTTTTATCATGGGCACAACCATGTATCATCGTCACTAAAAGTAACTGGGACAGCATCATATTAGCTCTTGTACTATTATATGAATTTAAGTGTCTATGAACTATGAAGTAATGACGGTCGAATTAATCCAAGAGATTAATATGCATTTTTTTTGTCCCAGGTACTTTTGGTGATGATGGTAGGGTAGAGTGGGGCAGGTATTCGGACGGATTTGGTTAAGGTGATACCGAACTAACTAAATGTTCTAAGGATGCAAATATATTGCATCATATGTTTTTAAACCAATACCATAGCTATTCCAGAAAAAACTTGCACCGTTTTTTCGTGAAAATTAAAATAAAAAAAGTTGCCATTTGTCCGAAGGTGCCCTATGGTGGGGCAGTTTTGGAAACGCTTGGGGTAACTCCGGACAAGAACCGAATTTTCGCGACGAATATAGTTCATCCTTGGATGAACCATAGTTCGTCTGTGACGTTTGAACGAAGGGTAGAAGCTGCGTCCATGCCTCCGTCGAACTACGTTCAATATGACGTCATGAGTTTCTCGCGAAAACGTTTGGGTTCATGAAATCATGGAAGTAATTCGTCACGGAAATTTGGTTATATACTTTATAAATAGTTTATTTTTGATCAGGTATATTTTAAATAATTTAGCATTAATCTAAACATCAAAACTTATAGTTTTAAGGAACTCCAAACATACAAACTTATAAACTTTGGTACTAGCCTACAGAAATAAATTATATAAAAATAACAAAAATAATTATAGACAAAAAACCGTAAATTAAACATGCTTTTAGTATTAAAGTATAAAAGCATTTATTTTAGATTGGAAGAACTAAAATTTACGTTGAATTTTGAAAATTTAGCCATGTGAGCATTCCCAGCATGAGAAGTTGATAGTCCGAATGTGCCCCACCCTGTACTGTCCGTATGTGCCCCACATGTACAAAATGTTTAAAAAAAAACTAAAAAACTGAAAATCATGTCTTGTCGATTCTTGAAATATAGCTTATAATGTGGGGTAAAACCAATGACATCAAAACACAGATAGACCGAACAATAAACAAAATTTTCGTATGACAACATCTCTCTGTCTCTTTTGGGTCTTTGTGCTATCCCCACCACTTAGAATGCCAAATTTTGTCTTGAATCCCTAAATAATATATTTTTCTCCTCTAATTAACATTTTCAATTTTATTTCTGAACTCAATTTGGCAACAGCAGATTATAGCAAAACACCGCCCAGAAGCGGCTTGTTGAATGGCAGGCAGGTGTTGATTGTAGTAGCTAGCTATCTTTATTGCAAACAGGGATTATTCATTAGCGTTAAACAAGAAACGACTAACACGATATTCGTACTCCCAGAATAAAGGGCTCGTATCGAATATTTTCAGTTTATTTGTCAATTTGTTATTTTATTTATTCATCCAATTAAATTTCGAGATATATTCACGTGTGGGCGGGGTTTTTTACACCATTTTGAGCAATGATGTCTCCCTACCCCGACCCCGCGAGCAACTTACCTCCCCTGGCCCATGGGTGGTCTTGTCAACACAACAAATAATAGTTTATGAATGGGATGATCCGTCTATCTGTGTTTTGATGTCATTGGGTAAAACTATCATACTTTGTACGTACTTATACCGCTTTAAAACTTAAAAATTACATCACCAAATCCTGCAAAACGTTACTATTAGAGGACATAATACTTAGTTGGGGTCACTATTTATGTATTTCTGGTGATCACTCCCAAATTTCGCAAGATACCGGCACGAAATTTTGTCTGGCGATATGGAGCAGGCACTGGTACCAACTGTTAAAGTGCCGAAACGCGTTTAGTTTCGGAAAGCGATAAATTCAAAATGTCTGGAGGTACCCCATGTCCGAACCTGCCCCACTCTAACCTACCTATACCGGGTGGGGCACGAAAAACTTTCCACCCAGGTTTTCTAAGGTGTTAGGTGTTTAATCAAAAATCGCTCATACACGTCAATTTTTGTTTTTTGGGGAACACATTTTATTGGTATTTTCACCCCGTACCTGTGAACCCCTAAGTGGGGGTGACAGGTATCCACAAAATTTCAGATGAAAAGGGTGGTCGAGTGATACGTCATTTGATAGCTATTTTCATTAGGATTATATCCCCGAAGTTTCAAGTTGCTACTATTTACCCTGTCGAAATGGCGGCTTGTCAAAGTTAGGAAAAATCAATGGAAAATTGCGGTGTAGTTTTTACCTGTTACCTACGCATAGGTGTGACAGGTAAAAACTATACAGCTTAGATTATCGAAAAAAAGCATTTATCCTAACTTTGACATGCCGCCATTTCGGCAGGGTTAATAGTAGCAACATAAAACTACGGGGATATAATCTCAATGAAAATAGCTACTAAATGACATATCACTCGACCCCTCTTTCTATTTGAAATTTTGGGGGTACCTGTTACCCCCACTTAGGGGTTCACAGGTAGGGGGTGAAAATACCAATAAAATGCGTCCCCCAAAAAACAAAAATTGACGTGTCTGAGCGATTTTTGATTAAACACCTAACACCTGAGAAAACCTGGGTGAAAAGTTTTTCTTGCCCCACCCGGTATATGACGGGTAAAGCAGTGTTAGCTGTCAAATCTGGAATCTGGAATCTAATATCCAAAAGCAGAGTAACTATGGCAGATTTTAACGAACAAAATATTGGTGTCTACAAAGTCGCTCAAGGTAAATCGAAAAATGTCAAAAAATGTCAACCATTTTGACTGTCAAAAGCCTGCCAAACGGCAGCACTCATATATTTTTCAGTTTTCAATATATTACCTATGTCATTTGATATATTTAACTTGTACATATGTAAATTCTGAGTTCAAAATTGAAAAAAAAATACAGAACACATACACGTCACAATTTTAATTGTAAACTGTCAAAAAAAAGTAAACTGTCTCCTGTATCCTTTATTTTGGGTTACACTAGTGATACATGTGTTATTATATTTTTGTCACTTGTACCATCGTCACCAAAAGTAACTGGGACAGCATCCTATTAGCTCTTGTATCGATTCACGCTATTCTCTCCTCCTAAAGAACATATACCAACAAGCAACGTTTCATATATAAAGATCGATGATGACATGAAGACGAACAAAATCGCCCTAGTAGTCCTAGCGGTAAGCAAAAAAAAACGGCAAATTGTGGTTCAAGCATGAAATTTGGCATAGTTGGTTTTCAGGCCATTTTAAATAATTTGATCCGATGTACACCGACTTTCATCAATTGGGACACCCCCCACCCCAAAGTGGCGAGAAATTTAGAACGTCAGCTATCAAATTTTCGGATTTTTTATTATCAAATATGATTTTTATTTTGTTTAAGGTCCTGAGACATCTAAAATATTATTTTAAAACATTTAATGGAATACTGCTCCTCTGTAAGGAGTTTTCTTCAAAATGGCGGCCCATTTTTTACATTTTTGTATATAAATCTGCTCTAGGCTCTAGGGCGTGTGATATGTCGTTTTATAGCAAAAATTATTCAAGAAATTGATTTTTGCCAGATAAAATGCTGCAGGACTGTATATTTTCAAATATTAGCCCTGCAGCATTTTTTGACAGAATTTAAATGAGATAATTCACAAATAGCAAGCAGGTGTGCAAGGTAGCTGCGCTTTGCGGCAGCAACACCCCCTCTACTATCGCACCCTGACTTGCAACCACACTTTTGCACATCCTTGAGGTCACTTCCAATTTCGGGTAATGTGCTCCATTATGGTTGTCATCTTTCACCCATATACAGGGTGTTCCGGATATGATTTTACATAGTATACCATGCAGAGAGCATCGAGTCCATAAGCTCCGCTCTCAAGTCCAGTCCTGCTTCAGTTCAATATTAAAAATGTCTGTAATGCGATATAGAATGTAATTAGCAGTACGCGCAAAATGGGGCAGGCCCGGATCCAGACCCAAATTAAGGGGGGGGGGGGCATACAAAATATTGGAAGGTACAGGTTATAATTTGACACCCCACCCCACCTTTATAGGTAGATGATATGTGTAAACACAAAAGTGGAGCAGTTTTAGCTAAATTATTGTCAGAAATTTGAAATTTTGCGTACTTTCAACTTTTTCCAAATAGAATGCCCTATATTTGATTCTATATTCTTGCAGAGCACAATTTTCCGATTCCAAAAATATATAGTTTCACTATATTCACTATATATTGAGCCGTCTCCACCATATTTGGCTTCAAAATTTTTAAAAATACCATCAGAGAAACCAAGTGTTTCAAATTTCACCTGAAGCATTCATCAGAATGGCTCACAAAATCGTCAGTAGGATAGTAGGTATTTTTCCAATTTTTAGAGCCAAATATGTTGAAGGCGGCTCAAACAAATATAGAAAAACTATATATTGGAAGCAAATATAGAGCATTTCATTTAAAAAAGTTGAAAGTACAAAAAATTTCAAATTTCTTACAATAAACTATTGTTTTTGACGATGGATTCATGACATGAAAATTCAGTTAAAACTGCACAACTTTTGTGTTCACACCTATCATCTACTTGTAAAGGTAAAGGCTGCAGATGGGATATCAAATTATAACCAGACACCCTGTACATACAAATAAAATAGGCTAGAGGTCTGTGATAAACTGACGCCATGAAATAAAATTCTGTTATATACGGGCCCTGGCAAACCCGGAAAAATTGGTCGATTTAATGTTGATTTTTAAAATTATTTTTTCTTATCTAGGGGTGGGGGGGCATGGGGGGCCACCTGGATCCGCGCCTGAAATAGTACGTAATCGCGTTATAGGTTCGCGCGCGGGATAAATATCTCAACATATCGGGTCTTCAAAAAAAAAACCAATCAAAGATTGCTATGGTTTTTCAAACGTATGTCTTAGCAAAATTTTCCTTTCATTTTGTCAATGAACTTAATGTCAAAATGTCATGTCAAAAATCCTGACCAATAAAGAAACAGTAATGCGACGTACGTTTTCGTAATCAAAGCAATCTTCGATTGGTTTTTTTTTTGAAGACCCGATATATTAAACCTGTATTTGTGCATTGCATCCCTTTTTCCTGTGCCGCAAGTTAGAAATGCCCCTTTTTCCGTGCATTTTTGTTAAAGTTGTTATGCTGACAGATGAAAATTTTGCGAAAAGCTAATTTTTGTACATTCGGAAACGTTCTTCTAACTATCCAGTTTGTATATGTATCGGCACTAAGCTCACCCATCTTGACTTGTTTTCACTCTGCAACATTCGCGAAGTAAATGAAAAATTGCATGCCAATCATGGGTTCTAGAATTCCTGGATGCTTTCGGCGTTGTCGTGCAGTCCGACTCCGTTTCATCTCCTTTTGCCGAATGCTGCGTTTCCGAGAACTTGACTACAAACTATACTGCATTTGGCGCGCGTCCTAACTACATTCTATACCGTATTACAGACATTTTTAATACTCAACCAAAGCTGAACTAGGTTTGGGGGCGGAACTTATAGACTTGATGCTCTCTACATGGTATACTATATAAAATCGGATCCGGGATACCCTGTACTATGTCTATGCCCCAGTCTTTTAGGACAGAAATATCTTGGGTCATATTGAGTGGCTTGCCCCAGATTGGGAATCACTCTAAGAGACCGAGTACGCAGTACTGACATTCGAAACAGAACAAAGGTCACCGAGATACTAACTCGTACAGCGAAATTATAATGGCAAGGGGCAGGCCACATAGCGCGAGTGGACCCAGATAAATGGACATCTAAAATTAAAATCTGGAAGAGGCCTTCATCCAGCAGTGGACGGGTAAAGGCTGAAGAAGAAGAAGAAGAAGAAGAAGAAGAAGAAGAAGAAGAGCTTCTCGATGCTTCAAGATTTCTAAAAGAACAATTTATGGCACTTTTCAAGTTTCGAGTCGATAGTTTTCCTAATGAAACGATTTCTTTGCCCATTAGGTTTAGTTGGGAGAACTATACAAAAGTCATGAACTTTAGGATACAAAAATCTTGATACCTAATCAATATTGATGTTATTTACAAGAAATAAATTGGGCACAGCATCCTGTTGTTGGGTACCAAAAAAAAATTGAATCACGTATTACTTTTGCTTTCATATCTATGAGTAAATTTTGCAACATCCTTTACTTAGTTTTTAAGTAATTTTTCCTTTTACTAATAATAATGACGTAATATTTTAGGTTCTTCAATCACATTCCATCAATTTAAGTAGAGTACGCACACATTCAATTTATGGTTGTCCATATTTCTTACTCCATTTTTACGTAATCAATTAATCAAATATCTTTAAGTTAATTACCCGCAATTGAACCAGGTATGCTTCTGTTATTGTGCATTACATTCTAAGATGAATGGAAGATTATTATTTCGCAAAACCAGGAAACGTTTGATATTTCAGTCGAGCTGAATATTGAAATAAACGCATTGTGCTTATTCATATTTTCACATAATCAGAAAATGACATACTTATAATCCAGCGCGTGATTTATTGACATATTGCAAATGATTGATTTATAGATAAAGCTTCGTATACCTACTTAAATTTCGATTATTTACGATTACAAAGTTTTACGTGAGCAAATCAATCGCACGTCCTCCATCCCGCTCAGATGAGCTAACAAAATAATGAGATTTTTTTCCTATTCTTTATTACACACCTTAAAGGATTCTTCTTTTTTCTACTATAATAATATTCTTCATTGTAACTAAGTACTAATTCCGGGTTTTTTGTTTACCTATCTATAATAATATGCAAACATTACATGCAGTTTATGAATGGAACGCTAATCCGTCAAATAGCAAGAATTGTCTTGTCTTACCTACTAATAATAACAATGAAACTTTATAGCCAAGTTATATCTTTCCAATTTTCATTGTTCTAGTAATGCAAACTATTAAAATTTGAAAAAAAACAATAATTATTTTGACCAATCCATAAAGTTCAACATCTAAGCAATTAGCAATGATATCGTGGGAGACCCAATTCCACGTTTATTTAACTTTATCCTTGCCCTATAGTCGAAAACATTTTCAACTATCAATCATTAGGGACATTACAAACCGATCGGCCAATTTGAAGAAAATGCAATAGCATAGTAACCTTCTCCTCGGTGCATCTCGGCAATAATAATTAATCCTATCGACTTCTGCCCTCCGTTAATTCGTCCCGAATTAACCTGAATTTCGAGAAATTTCAAGAATTCGCTTATTTCTAATGATCATCAAAGCTTGTTCTTCTGATCAGGAGTTGCGTCACCTCTAATTGGCGATACGTGTTGGTCGTGATTGAAGCTCTTCTCGGTTGTGTACTAAATCAGTTTCAAAACTTTTCGGATTCACACTTTGGTTTTTTTTTTGTTATGTTGGTGGTAATTGCTAGGTTTCTACTGGCGAGGTTGTGACAGTTCAGATGGATATCTTGTCTTTGGCGTGGAATTTGATTTGGAGTTTGTCCTGGGAATTACTTTTTGATGCCAAATGACCATAATGATGGTCTAATGAAACCGATAACATCTAGTTAAAATGTCAGCCTAGGAGATTTTGTCTTTTTTTAAAATATTTTTTCATAATCAGCCCCCGAATACTGATTGTTTCTTATGCGACTTGGGTTAGTTAATGATCATCATGGATAGAATCTTTCAATTGGGCAGAAAATATTCTGGCATTGAAACCATCTTTGTTTATTCTAGCTGAAGGCCTCTCCAGTCTTTTGGGGTTCTTGAATATTCGTTTTTGAATTGTTATCCTAAGTCATCTATTATTTTCACTTGAATCTAGGTTATAAATAATAATTATTCGCTTTATTCTGATCAAATCTGGCACACCTAATTCTCTAATTTTTTCCAAAAATATGGCTGATGGAGTTACCGGTTGACAGTTTTCGCTTGAACTATGAACTATAACGGGATAACCGTAACAACGGGAAATTAGGGAAATGAAATTCTCAGTATATCCCCTATTAATCCGCACTGGCCAGCGTGATAAAGAAGGCTAAAACCCTCAAGCCTAAACCAAGATGGAAAGTAGAAATCACAAATGTCCCTCAGTCCCCGGCAGATCGCAAGTCTCCGACCAAGGGAGCGGTTGGAAAAGGCAGCGATTGAAGGGTGCTAAGAATCCCCGGGTATTGGTATGACCAATACCGCGAACGCGAACCACGAAGGAAATCCGAGGATTTCTAGGCCTTTTTGGATATTACAGGAAGTTCATCAAAGACTTTGCTAAAACTACTAAACCTCTAACTTCCTGCCTCAAAAAGGACGCTATAAAATAAAACTGACACCAGAATTTTTGAACTGTATTAGAAATTTACTAATTTACTAATCAACCTCTTTTCTGCAATATCCAGACTTCAGCAAGCCTTTCTAACTACTGATGCTAGCAACTATGCAATTGGAGCTATACGATCCCAAGGACCAATCGGCAGCGATAAGCCCATTGCATACGCCTCAAGGTCACTTAACAAAACCAAGTTGAAATATTCCATAATCTAATCTGGGCCACCAAGAACATCAGACCCTACTTGTTTTGGGGAAAGTTCGAGATACTTTCAGATCACCGTCCTCTCCAATGCCTTTTTTCCATGAAAGATATTAGTTCTGAAATAATTAGATGGCACTTAAAGCTGAGAAAGTATGATTATGAGATAATCCAAAAGAAAGGAAAATCAAATACCAATGCAGATGCTCTGTTCAGAGTCGAAATCCATACCAACGAAATAGCCCTATCACCACAAGACGAAGATAACGCATCTTTGTACAACAATGCAGAATAAATCCTCGACATAGACGAAGTTCTAAAGAAACCTGCTTCGTAAGCGAATATACAAAAGGTCATCAGTGAAATCCTTGATAATTCAAAACACACACAAGCCGACCCTGAAGAAGATGACGAAACTAGGTACAGTGCTCAGGAAGAACCTATATATTCAACATTCCAATTGGCGGAAGAGCTCCTAACTACTACGATAATAAAATTGTGTTCAAGCCTGTTAATTATAATTCAGCAAAACCGATAATAGAAGTAGCCTTCCCTAACAAATCCAGGCTACATGTCCAAGTAAGCAAGAATAACTTAGAAGGAAGCTTCATAAAGCTTCTTAAAGAAAAAATAGACCCCAAAAAGAAATATGCAATATTCTTTGAGGATGAAGATATTTATGTTCCTCTATGCAACATCCTTAAAGAAACTTTTAAAAATTCTGCATTCGACTGCAAAAATGCAAATTTTTCATAGAAGACGTCAATAGCAAAGAAAAACAAAGTGAAATAATCCAGGCCTACCATCAAGGAAAAACAAATCATCGAGTAATTAACGAAACCGAAACGCAAATCCTAAGGAAATATTACTGCCCTATAACCTCAAACGAGATATTGAAAATATTATAAATGTTTGCGACACCTGTCACCTATCAGTCAAACAATTACGATAGGAATCCAGCCAAACCTAAATTCATGATTACTCCAACATTGACTAGACCTTTGAGCCGGAGGGCAAAAGTTTTTAACAATTATTGAGTCCTTTCCAAAATATGGACAAGTCTACCTTAAAGAGGGATCAAATTCAGTGAATGTTCTTAATGCCCTCCCATACACATAATAGTCACCGATAGTGGAACAGAATTAAAGAATGAACTTATACAGGACTTTGTAGATACACATAAGATATGCATAAATTATACTACCCCTGATAACCCACAATCCAACGGGATGATAGAAAGATTCCGGTTAATGGTTATTCGACATCCGTCCAATTCTCCTGATTTTGCTCAATCAAAATTTCATCTCTTTCGAACAACCTTCGAGGATTCTCATTCCATGTGTTGCGACTGAAAATTGACTCTTCATTTCCAAATTTCTCCTTTAGAAAAACTGCTGCTGGTCGTTGAGATCAAGTCGTTAACAACTGGTAATAAGCTCATGTATCTTATATTTTGAAAATAAATATGATTTATTAAGAAAATACGTATAATAAACACATAAATATCATCGTGTCTCATACTTGATAATTATCAATAAGTCCTATAGCAAATTCTCAAGTCATAGAACAATATGACACACACAAGCGAGTGCGAAATTCCTACAAGACACGTTAATGATTAGACAAAATGTTAACATGGCTTCAAAGTGAGCGACAATTCACAATTCATGGGAAGATTATAAATAATTGAGCAATTTATACGGTCGATGTCAGGTGTTTAGCATTACTATAACATTAGTGGTTAATATTGAAAGCAATTTGTATTATTGATTACTCACGAATTGCTATTTTTTTCGAATAAATGGCATGCAAATAAGAATAGGAAATACCTAAATGAGGAAATGTAAGCTTAAAATAATAAATAATATTCCATGAATTTGATTGACATTAATTTATGTGATAAAACTACCCCCAAGTATCCTGTATTATTCAATAATTATTAAAATGTTATTAAGTAGCATAGCACAAACACAAATTATTGTAATAAAGTGATGTAATAATGCATTGAAAAAAAAATAGTAATTCCGTAATTTCTACTTGCCGCATCTTCGTCGGTTCAAATGTAATTTAGTGAAAGTAACAGTGTAATTATTTTGAATCAAAATAATCTTAACATAAAGGTAAGAGATGCGAATGAGATACTCCAACTACATACGCACGTTTGTGGGTTCAAAAAAAAATTATGCTCATTAAACTTATTCAGTTTTATGGGTGAGAGAAACTAACTAAGCAAGAAGATCAAGACTTCTTATTAAAGACCAAAATTCATAATGTTTTATTCAACCTTTTTGTAGTGATGAGGTATATATTCTGTGTCTGTGGTAACAACATATAGTGAACTTTTGCGGAAAAATTTATTAATCCAAGTAAACATGAAATGTAATTAAGGTCGTAATCCATTTGGACATAGATAACATCACCTTTAAGTAATCATTGATGAACCATTTCAAGAACATTTTGCTGTTGAAATGCACTCGTTGCATTTATGTCGGTTTACTTACAATATTTTGCACATTTGCACATTATGTATTTGATTCCCTGGAACATTAAAAGAAAAAGAGCAATTGGCAAATGCCCAAAAAACCTACTATTTTTGATGAGAGCAAATATGGATAAATTTTAATTATAAATAAAAATTTATCCATAATCCATATGATGATTTTTTTATAAAATAGAATACGTTCATGTATGTAGACAATAATTATTTAACCTACTTTTTGATCATAAAATATTAATGTGTTGACCCGAAAATTTACAAAACATAAAAGTTTTTTTTTCCTTGTCTTAGCCCTACATTGCAAGATATTTGATTACTAGTTTAGGTATAGCATTTTAGATTTTATCAATAAACATTAAGATGTTCAAAAATCGATCATTCAATCACATTATTACATAATGATTGATAGCACTGACCTGAAGAAATCAATTGCAGACATATACTTAAATAAATATGTAATATTTAATAACAAGTTTTGCAACACACCGTGAAGACCCTCCATGAAATAATGCCTAATTGTTTTTCGATATTTCAAATAAGTTTTTCCTAACCGGGTACTGAACCTAATCACTAATAACTATCCAGTCTTTCATTTATCTCCCAGTAAGACTTTTTTTCAAACAAGGCACCAATAATAATAATTATTATGTGTTTCAATTACATGTCAGTCAGTTTCTTGTTTGTGGCTTGTAAGTTAAGTCATAGTGCTAAAACAGGAACACTTCTATAACTTTATATGTAATCTTTTGTTTATTACACATAGAAATGTCAATTTATTTGTTCAAAACAATATTTAAAGAATAACAATCTATTTCTTGGTCTGATGAAGTTTAATGACTTCGAAAAAAAGTCACATACCATAACAAGTGGGTTATAAACAAAAGTTAATACATAAATGTATTAGAATTTCTTGGTCTGTTCTATATTAATTATTAAAAACCGAAAACAACAATTACCATGAGGAATACTCTTAGTACAAGGCCGCGAACCATTATGAAGTACGATTGTTGCACCTTTAACATCTCTTATTGCGTGTCAAAGATTCGACTCGTTAAGAAATTTGTGAGAATATCATCAGCTTGGGCAATTTGTTTTTTTTTTTAAACAATGTGAGCACCGTTTTATGCACTACTAGCGAGAATTAAACGGTATTATTTTTGGGAAAATTCTAACATAGAATTATTGAGTCTTTCCAAGAACTATATAGCACTGTACTACATAGTAAAATTTGTTGAGTTCATCTTAAAATTGTGATAATCTTTGGTGAAAAACTGGATCTTTTTCATACTCGGAGAAGACCGAGAGATCTTGTGAATCAAAAGCGCGATCCATGTCTCAGAGATTTGCAACCTTACCAAAGAGGAAACCTGACATATTTCAGAAAAAAAAAAGATATTCTAGAGGTCAAAATCCACTAAATTATTACAAACCAAAATGGTCGAATGGTCCCAAAGAAAAATTTAGGCTGGATTATTCAAGAAGCATTGGTTGTATTCGTATACTTTTTAAACTATAACAACATAATGAGGTTCTTAGGATGGATCGCATGATTTATCGCCAACTTTCGAAAAAAGAATGAAATAAAAAAAAAAAAATCTTGGAACTAATTGCAGAATGCAGAAAAAATAGTGATCAAAGTAAAACAAAAACCATGTTTCAATAGAAACTGAGAAGAATCACGTCTTTTGGTAGATCCATAAACCACATAATTTTGTTGCCAGACGTATTTTTTTTTTTGTGAAATACATAGTTGAACATTTGAATGCGCAAGAGATACCTCAAAATTGGAAATCATTAGTATCGATGCAGCTGGACCACAAACCACTACTTTCAAAATATAAAAATGATAAATCTCTTATCATGATCCACCAATGATTCGAAATGCTCAAACATCAGTCAAATGATTGTTCTTCAGCTCTTCATCGATTCTTTGCCAGATGAGCTCAATCGTCTACCAATTATAGTGCTAATGGATTTTTTTTACTGTAGCATGTGGTGCTTTGTTCATGTTGGATTGAAACGCTATGTCCAAGAAAAGTCTTGCTAAAACTCGCTGAAAGAATAAAATAGAACTTCAATCCTCTCTCAGCAGATTGGCGATCATTATAAATTGTGATACCTTTAGAATAAATTGAGTTCTGACGGTCTTTGGTTCTGACCCCATATTACTGCACGTAGATATGAATATTAATTCTGGTAATAAATGTTGTTGATGAGTGTTTGCCCTTCTTTATCACTGCAATAATAAAATTACACACCTGAATTTCATAAATGTTTTCCAAATTTTTGATGTTGAATTTCTTATACAAAAGGTTAGTTGGGAATCTCCTAGGCAAGCAATACAGGTTTTTTATTGCCATTTTCTATAAAGTCATAAGTAGCCTGAGCCTGATGAACTTCCTCCTAGTGGGAAACCATATAGCCACCAATACTATCTAGCCCTTCATCGAATAATCACCAGATGAGCTCAATCGCCTACCATAATGATAATGGATTTTTTTACTGGAGCATGTGGTGAATTGCTCATATTGGATTGAAATGCGATATCCAAGGAAAGTCTTGCTGAAAGAAGAAAAGTTTTGCTAAAAGAATAAAATGGAACTTTAATTCTCTCCCAGCAGATTGGCGGCGAGGATTGTGGAAATGATAAATTCGAATACTGAAGAAGCTACTGTAGAAAATTTCAGGAACAGCTTCGCCCTGAAGAGATGGAAATGAGTGTCACTAGTAAATCAACCACACTAAACTAATTTAACCGAAACCTGTTAACTATTCTAACTCTGTGATTCAATTTACCAAGATGTCCAATTTGAAGTAATAACATGAATATTTACCGATAATTGTCTAGCTTTTCATCGATTAATCACCAGATGAGCTCAATCGTCTACCATAATGGTAATGGATTTTTTACTGGAGCATGTGGTGCTTTTCTCATATTGGATTGAAATGCGATATCCAAGGAAAGACTTGCTGAAAGAAGAAAAGTCTTGCTAAAAGAATAAATTGGAACTTCAATCCTCTCTCAGCAGATTGGCGGGGAGGATTGTGGAAATGATAAATTCGAATACTGAAGAAGCTATTGTAGAAAATTTCAGGAAAAGTTTCGTCCTAAAGAGATCGAAATGATTATCACTAGTATATCAATGGCCCCAAAACTAGTTTAACCGAAAACCCTTAAATTGTTAACTATATACTAATTCCATGCTTCAATCTATACTAAGATGGCCAATTTGAAGTGATTACTTCAATATTTACCGCTTATTTTCTAGTTCTTCAACAATTAATTGCCACATGAGCTCAATCGTCTACCATTTATAGTGATAATGGTTTTTTTTACTAGAGCATGTGGTGCTTTGTTCATGTTGGATTGAAACGCGATGTCGAAAAGAAGTCTTGCTGAAAAAAGGAAAGTCTTGCTGTAGGATGGTGGAAATGATAAATTCTAATTCTGGAGAAGCTACTGTAGAAAATTTCAAGAAAAGCTACGCCCTGAAGTGATCGAAATGAGTGTACTAGTAAATCAACGGCACTGAACTAGTTCAACCGAAAACTGTTAACTATCCTAGCTTCGTGATTCAGTCTACCAAGATGTTCAATTTGAAGTGAGCAATGTGTCTATATAGTATCTTGAACTTACTTCCAAACAAGTAGGGTCTGAAATACTTGGTGGCCTAGATTATGGCAAGCATTTCCTTTTCAATGGTGGAATATTTCAACTCGTTTTCGTTGAGTGTCCTGGAGTTGTATGCAATGGGATTATCGCTGCCGATTGGTCCTTGGGATAGTATAGCTCCAATTGCATAGTCGCTAGCATCAGTAGTTACATTAAAAGGTTTGCTGAAGTCTGGATATTGCAGAAGAGGTTGATTTGTTAGTAAACTTTTGCAAATTCTAATGCAGTTCAAGAATTCTGGTGTCAGTTTTATTTTAGCATCCTTTTTGAGGCAGGAAGTTAGGGGTTTAGTAGTTTTAGCGAAGTCCTTGATAAACAACTACATTATATTTTTTCCAATGGAACACCCTGTATATTATATATGCGTTTGATAGAATATCTTATTCCGATTACAATGATATAACACACTTCATATTTTAGTCCACTCGTTTATGACAAATTGGCAAGAATAGATACCTTTAGGCTATTACTTCCTGTAATATCCAAGAAGGCCTTGTACACTAAGCAATTTTCTCGTTGGAGGCCTTTCAAAACGTTATCCATTACCCTCTGGAACGTAGCTGGAGCATTTTTTAGGCCGAACGGCATCCGGACATACTCGTAATGGTCATTTTCGACATTACATGCAGTTTCGCATATGTCTTCGTTAGCCATTTGGATTTGGTGGAAAACACTTGCCAGATCCAATGAAGTACTGGCATCTACCAAGTTTATCCAAGATGTCTCTTATCTTTGGAATTGGGTATTTATCATCGATAGTTTTCTCGTTTACTTTCCTATAGTCCACTACTATCCGCCATTTTATTTTTCCGGAGGCGTTTGGTTTTTTTGGAACTATCCATATCGAGGAAGACCAAGGTGGCTGATGGCTTGGTCTGATAATTCCTTCATCCAACATGGAAGATATCTAGTTTTTCACTTCCTCTTTATAGATATGTGGATATCTATATGACTTGGTGTAGCTGATAGAGCAGGTTCAGGAGAATTGCACGGATCTCGAATAACCATCAACCGACTGGTTTATACATCAATCACTAAATCGCCAACAACTTCGTTCTCAATTCCAAGAGTTTTGAAGATCTGTAGTTGATGCTTGATTCATCAGAAAATCGGAAGAAATAGCCCTGAAGATGAATATAAGGAGAACAATAGTGACAAATAATGCAGAATAAGAAAGTATTTGGAAAAAGTTAATAAATACATCTTAAACTAGGACATACGATCAAACTTGGTGAAACAAAACAGAGGGAAACTACACGAAGTATAAAGCTGGAATGGCTTTCATTGATCCTAAAGAACCAATAGAACTGAGACAAGAAGGAAAAAAAGAGTATCATAAGTAACTCATCGGGCTGGAACTCTGTAACGGATAGATATCGTTATCCCTATCGCTATGGCACTTGCTGTCTTCTTCTCTCTTCTCGAAATCAATAGAGAGGGGACGTCAATAGAGATAGAGAAAATTTCTCTATTCGTTACAGAGTCCTAGCCCAGGGAAACTACATCTTTACCCTTTTCAAGACTGGGAGATATAGTTCAAATGCATTGGCAGAATCTGGAAGGATGCACAGAGTCATTATCATTATTTTGTCCAGATTCCGTGTTGAATGAATGAAACGGTGATAAAAAAGTTAAAATTGACTCTTCTTCATTTCCCAATTAATGACCGATAGTTCAAAGGCTCATCATTATATCATAATTGAATACTTGAATCATTAAATTCAATTACTCTAATCCCTATTGCATTTAACACTTATAAAAACTCACCCATAAAATATCTTCTCCATTTGCCAATGACCTTTAAAATAACGAGACTTATGCAAATCAACGTGTCTGACAATTATTTTTGCAATTTAAATCCTGATTGTTAATTTGTTATACTGGATATGAAATGAAATCTTTTGATTGATTTAGTAATAATTGTTGCAACATTTCGCATTTTTTGATTTGAAATCTAGATGAAGATACAATGTCGCAAAATTTGACATATAAATACGCCTCCTGCATCAGATATTGAATCTGGCCTAAGATAATCTTTCATGGGGGGCAATAATATCTACTAAGATAATAAATGACGAAAGATTAAATCTGAAGATGATCTTCAAGAAACCGTATTGTCTTTGTTAGTCATTTTTCTGGCATTTTACTATTGTTTAGTGTTAGTATACATTGTGGCTTCGGGCAAAAATTATTTTATTATTGAATCATTGACCTTTCACTATAATATCCTCTTTTTGTTTAGAAACAATAAATTATTTACACAATTCCAATTAGAATACATAAAAATTGGTTGATTTTTATGTCTGAAATTATTTATTATCCACATATGCAATGTTGTGAGCAAAGCCTAATAATTATCCTATAGCTTCAAGACAAATTTAAACAATTAATTTTTTTGTTGTACCTACTTGACAATACATTAGCTCATCGTTTACAGTGATTTGTTTGGGCACCGATCAGTTACATTAATTATAAAAGTGGCGTAATAGTAACCTTAATTTGTGGTTAAGGTTTTCACTAAGCAAGGTCATTATTGAAATGTTTTGTTTTTTCTTCTTCTTTAGCTTGTTACCATTCATGTTTATACACAAGTTGTAGTAATTCAAATACCCCAGAAATAAGGCTTTAATCGATAAAATTAAGCATAAGATTAACTTGACAAATAATTAATGACACAAAGACATGGTATTAAAAACATAAAGGTGTATCCCCACATTCTCCCCAGGCTTATTTTGCAACATAACCAGTCAAGTACCTACTTTGGAGACTGACGGTTTCTTCTGGGTCGGACTAATATGAGTTCATCTCCGGATGTGTCCAAGTGTGATTTTCTTCCGGATCATCATTGTTTTCCATGTTGTACCATTAAATCTTTTTACTTGACCATTGCCTACCGGATTATAAGGAGTCGTTCTGCTATAGTGGCTATACCTTTCGAATGAAGATATTCCTTCAGTTCTTTTGACATAAAAGAGCTTCCTCGCTCGATCAGAATGTATGTACGAGGGCATTCCAAATATTGAAAATGGATCTGTGAAACATTTAATCACAGTCCCTGCAGTCATGGGCAGGCGTAAGCAAAAGGAAATGTTGAGAATTCATCTACAATGTAAATATGTAACGATTTGTTAAGGATGTTAGAAGAGGACCTTTAAAATCAATGTTGAGCTTTTCAAATGGTCTGATTGATTTTATTAGTATTTCTTGACTTTTACTGAAAGTCGGTTTGAGCTCTCTACAAAAAGTGCAGGCTGAGGTCATTTTTCGTACATAGTCTATGGAATAAGGTAAATTTCGAGATCGAATCCACTGAAACATTCTAGTTATTTCAGGATGACAAAGTACATCATGTAACTTGTACAATTTATTTTCAGTTGAACCCCACATTCCCGAGAATAAGTATCGGCTACGATATTCTCATTTCCTATGAATAGCATGAAAGTTCGAGTCTCCATCAGCGTTGAATTTTTTCATTTTTTATTTGACTACTATGTTTCGTGTCGAACATGAATGAGACCGGTCTTAAATCTGTAATCAACTTAAAATGCCTTCCAATAAGAAAGTGACGCCAGAGCTTCTACAATTGCTAGTGCTTCTTTTTCAACTGCTGAGTGGTTTTGTTCACTATATGAAAGAAAAACGCAACTGGTCATCTAGACTGGCTTAGAATTGCTGCTATTGAATGTTCGGACCACCACAAATGGAATTTTTTCTTCAATGGTGACAGCTGATTTTGCTATTTTAGTTTTCAAGTATTCAAGTTGTGAAAACCGGTGATAACAGGCTCTTGCATAGGAAAGTTTCTAGAACTAACAATTCTATGAATTTTCTTGGAGAATCTATAGGTATCCAATCCATTTAGAGTAATGAGCGAACATGTCCACAGTTCTTTGAACTGAAGCTTTATCAGTTGGTACTGGCAGATTATGTAGAGGTTCAATTCTGGCAGGATCAGGTTTAAGTGTTCTGTTTCCTATAAGATATAGTTTAATTTTTTTTTTATTGAACGAACTTTTACTTTTATTTATAATTAGGTTGTACTTTTTACCAGCTGTGTTTTTTCCACAAATTGTTTTATCATCGAGATATGCATAGACGCCTTCTAGATTTTCTTACCTGATTATTGTATCTAAGATTCTTTGAAAACAAGCTACGCCGTTAGTCACACCACAAGGGATACGATTAAACTGGTACAGGTTTCCATCAGCTTCAAAAGCAATGAACTATTTTCAACATCTCTTATAGAGAACTGGTGATACGCATTTTCTAGGTCAATAGTACTAAAAACGTCAAATTTTGAGACTGCTTTTACCAACCCTTCGATATTAGGTAAAGGATAAGCGTCAAGATAAGTAAACTTGTTGATTGTTCGTGAATAGTCAACAACCATTCTCTTTTTATGATTTTCGTTCTTTGTCACAAGAACTTGTGTTCACCAGAAAGAGGTACTTTCTTCAATGATACCTTGTGAAAGAAGCTTTTGTACTTTTTGGCATCATCATGTGAAAATTTTCTCGATTTTGTATCAACAGTTTTAAAAATACAAAACCAGAGAAGAATAATAATAATCTCCAAGACAATTATTATAAATCAATTGTCTTTTCCATAACAACAATATTATGACATATCCATAGCCGTAACGCTTTCTGGTTGTTGAACTGGTACCAGGAATGAATGAAAACACTGCTTGCACGGCCATCCTGTATTGGTCCTCGTCCCGAGTGACCCTTCTGCTTCTGAGTTCTTGAGAGCACAACTTTTGCCATTGAGGCCTTAACTTTTGCCATTGAGAGCACAACTTTTGCCATTGAGGGCTTAACTTTTGCCATTGAGTGCATAAGTACTACCATTGAGAGCAAAGCTACTCCTATTGAGAGCAAAACTACTGCCATTGAGACCAAAACTATTGCCATTAAGAGCATACCTTATCGATGTTGAAATTTGAAAGATTTAAGATGTCCCAAACCAACCACCCCTTCATATGGTCGTCTGGATCTTTCAGTAAATCGGTCTTCTCTTACCCTATACCGATCATTTGGCAGCACTTCAACAACTTTGAATGGTCCTCGAAATTTTGGTAAAAGTTTCTTACTTTCATTATTACTAGGAAAACTGGTAGTTTTTGATAGTACCAGGTCACCTACTGCAAACATTTTTGGTGGTCTGCGTTTTTCGGTAAATTTTAAGTCTTGCTTGATTCTATTTTCTTCAAGCCTCTGAGCTGCCTGAGCTCTAATTTTAGTCACATCTATTATACCATCCTCATCGTCACTTTGAATATGATAGTCTCCATCTGCACATAATTTAATTCTAAGAGAAAGTTCAGCAAGCGTGCATTGAGTCACTCGATGCTTAGTACTGTTAACTCCCTGCTGAATATTGGCCACTTTCGAGTCCCAATTGATAGCATTAGCCTCTGAGCCAGCAGTTGCAAGAGCATCCAAAACTGTTTTATTGACACGTTCACATTGCCCGTTCAACAAATTCTTTGAATGTTTTTGATGTTAATGCAGATCCTGCATCTAATATCAGCCTCCTTGGGTTGCCAAAATTAGTAAATACATGTCTATAGTAAATACATCATGGAGTTTTATAATAATATGTTTGGCAGAATTATCAGGTACCGCTTCCAGATAAACAAATTTCGAGAAACCATCAACCATTAAAGAAGGTCCACTTTGCCAGTCATAAAACTGGTACGTATTTTCCTATTGTGTAGTATTGTGTAAATCGATCTTTTTTATACCTCAACAATGACAAAAAGAGTCAAGTCAGTGTCATATTTAAACTAAATAATCATAACATAAAAACATGTTGCATTCACCTCAATGCATTTATCTTATGGCGTTTCCGATTGGTAGATCTAGTGCGGAACTAGTGCAATTTTTTCTATCTCTGTCTTTTTCTTCTACAGGTCGATTAAAGGGATGCAAATACACTCAGTGCGCACTGAATCTACCAATCGGAAACGCCATTAGTTCAGCTTTGACGTTGACAAAAACTGTCTGACCTAAGTTTTTCAGAAGAGACTTTTTGTTGTTAAGCCTGACTCACACTAGGCAAATTTATAAAATATGTATTGCCTGTACCAGTTTTATGTTTGGCCAAGTGTACTTATTTCCGTTTTCAGTTTCAATAAATAGACCGAGATGGTCTAAGAGTGTAAGGTGTGGTGAGGTCTAGCATACTTTGGGAGAGAGTGCAAATACCCTAGCTTTTTATTACGAGATTCTTTATGATACATACATTTTAGGAAACATACCTCTGTTTAATTCTATCTAAAGTTTTGTCAATAGCAAAATGGCCTATATCGTCATAATTTGCTCTGACTATTTGCCATCTACAATTTTTAGATACCACCCATCTCTTACCATAAGGAGTTAACCTATAAACAGTGTTACCACGCAAATCATATTCCTTAAAAATACCTTTATGATCTTGAGAATCACCACTTAGCAAATTGTCTTTAATTTCTACAATACTTTGATCTTTACTTTGAGCTTCCCCAGGGACGCCAGTATGGGGGGGAATGGGGGGAAGGACGTCCCCCCCAACCAGTTCAACCAGTTGGGATATCGGGTACAAGTTGGAAGAATCGGTACACTTGAAAACTGAAAACATAAAGATTATTCACGGGAGAAATAAAAAATATTCCACAAAATGATAGAAAAAAAGAAAAACAGCTTGAAAAAAACGCTACTTGGCAGAGGCGTAGCCACGGGAGGGGTTTTGGGGGTTAAAGAAAGTTTAATTAGAAACCACTTCTGGAAATTATTAGAAATTAAAAATTATAATACAAATACTAAAAATCTCAAAAAAAATACATGCTTTTGCCTTTTATTTTTTAGTGAACATGTTGATTTTACCAGTACCGTTCCCAAAGGAGGACGAGGGGTTCGTGCGTCCCCCAAATTCACTCATTTACAACAAATTTTCCTACCTAAAATGTGAAGTCACGAAGGACATATTGGGGCATTAGGTACTAAAAATTCTAAAAATTTACCTTACGAAACCTATGTTTTAGCATATACCTACTCAAAATGTTATTCTTTTCATATAAAGCATTTTACCTTGCAATGTTTCTTAATTTCAATAGCGAAAAATCCCCCTTATCTGAATTTTCTGGCTACGCGCCTGCGAGTTGGGATTTTTGAGAAATATCAGTTGGGAGATTTTACCACGCCACCCCCCCCCCCCCCCCCAATAAAAAGTTTTCGGGGCGTCCCTGAGCTTCCCTCAAATAATCGCCTTCTTGAATTAGCGAAACCTTATCCACATGATCTAATTGCTCAAAATTTCTGCTTAAGGCATCCAAATGTTGCATTTGAGACCCTCTGCTTTATGTTCAATAGTATAAGAAAAGTCTTGCAAAGATGATACCCATCGAGCAATCCATGGTATTATAGTTTGTTTATCTAATGCAACTTTAACCGCATTATAATCTGTAATGATTTTAAAATCATAACTAATTAAATAAAATCTAAACCGTTCTAGTGTTTTAACAATAGCTAGTAACTCCAATTCGAAAGAGTGATAATTTTTTTCTGCATTATTGGTTTGTTTACTGAAATATGCTATTGGGTTTTCTTTATTATCAATCTTTTGAATCAAAATTCCAGCAAGTCCTTCTCGACTTGTATATACAGTTGTTGGCAATGATGGATTAAAAATAGCTAATATTGGTTTAGCACATATTTTTAGTTTTAAATTGTCAACAATTTTTTTATGTTGATCTGTCCACTGCCAACGACTGTTTTTTTTTTTAAATAATTTAGTAAGTGCGCAGTAATACGTGCAAAATCCGCTATGAATTTCCTAAAATACCCTACTAAACCCAAGAATTGTCTCAGCTGATGTTGATTTTTAGGATAAGAAAAGTGTTCTACTGCCTCTGTTTTTGATTTTGATGGTAATATTTGATTAAGAGAAATTTCATAGCCTAAATAGAGAATTATGGCACTTTCAAATAGCGACGGTCACTAATAAAAACGTTCTTATTTTGACATTATTGACACCTACGCATGCGTATTTGTGACTAAAAATAGTGGCGGTCAGTAATAAAATAAGGATCATCCTTATTTGTGATTGGATAGTGAAAGGCAGTATTTATTTCACTATTTTTTGAGACATGCGCAAATATAAATCAAATGTCGGTTATCCAAGAATTTTTCAGATTCCAATCTCACATAATTTGTTTATATTTTTTGTGGATAGATAACACCGAAAAACATCATTTGCACCCCCTAGAATGGCAGTTTCTAACTTTTCTTCCATTACAATGAAGTAAACAATGCGACACTGACGTGAAAAAATGATCAAAATAGTGCCAATTGAACATGTTGTGCCATAATTCTTTTTATTCATGAGAAATAGTGACTGTCAGTAATTGAATAAGGCCGATCAGTAATAAAATCGATCACTATTTGGAAAGTGCCATAATTCTCTATTAAGTTATATTTTCTGTCAGTAAAGATGACTTATTCATTCTCAATGTAAGTCCAAACTCTTTAATGATCTCCAGTACTTACTTAAAATTTCCAATCCCTCTTCAATGGTTTTTGAAGGTATCACGATATCATCCAAATATGGAATCACGTTGAAATTTCTTAAAGGTGCGAAAATTTCAGTCATAAACTTATGAAAAACTGTTGGTGCATTACATAATCCAAAAGGAACACGTACGAACTCGTACTGTCCTTCCGGAGTAATAAACGCAGTATAAGGAATGGACTCAATATCCATTGGTAGCTGGTGATACCCTGATGCCAGATCAAGAGTTGTAAAGTATTTATATCCGCTTAAATTGCCGATAATTTCTTCTATTAATGGCACTGATTTTTTTTTTATAGTTATTTTATTCAATGCTCTATAATCTACCATCATCCTCTTGTCATGCTCACCTTTTTTTACGAGGAGGGCAGGACTCGAGAATGGCTACTTGCTTTTTCGAATAATTTTAGCTTCTAACAATTCTTTTATATTTTGCAAAATCTCTTTATCCTTTTCATTGAAACGATAAGGACGATAAGTCACTGGCTTATCAGAAATCAACTCGATTGGTAAATATACAGAATGTGCTTTGCCCAGATTATTTAAATTCACAAAAACACAATCTTTATATTTCAACAAAACCCTATTTAAATCCATTTCTTGACATTCTGATAAAGGACCATGCCTAATATCTAATAACCACTTAGGAACTTGCGTACGATCTTTAAAAACAAGATTTTCATCAATTCGATAGTAAATAATTGCCTTATCCTCAGTAAAATTTCTCCCAATAAGAATATCACATTCCAAATGCTCATCCCTTATAATATAAAATTTTATTTTCAATTGAACATCATCTATCTGAGTGAGAGCCTCAGTATACTCTGACACAACTGTCCCAACTCCTAAAAATCCAGATATTGTGACATTCTCATCCAATGACATTACTTTTAAACCTAATACTTGAGCTATCTCAAAATTTAACAATGAACAGTCACTACCGAAATCAATAAAAGCATTGACCCTTTGTTCATTTATGTAAATTTGTTTATCAAATTTTAAAGAATTGGTTTTGATTTCAATCAATTTTACATTTCAGTTCTCGTAAATTTCTTTTTCTCAAATTTATTATATCTGTTACCTATTTGTCCTAGTTTTGTGTTATCCTGTTTTTTTCTTATACAATTATATTCGATATGACCCTTTTTTTTTACAAAAATTGCAAATTTTGTTTTTATATTTACAATCAGTTCTGTGGTGACCAATTTTGCCACAACAAAAACAATTATTTAACTCTGCTCTATTGACTTTCGGAAGCACTGAGAACGTTTTTATACCACTAGTACCAGGTATATTTGTTTCCAAAGGCATTAATATTGATTTTTCAGTAAATGTTTTATTTTTCAAATATGTAGCCAAATTTTCCGGATTCCGAATATTTGCAGCTTCAATTGCTGAAGGTATATTGTTATCTCCAATAGCCCCAACAACCAGCGATACTTTGTCAGCATCCGAAAAATTCAACCTCATTTTATTTATTTTTGCTACATGCCTGAAATAAAAATCATACAATGAACAACCATCTATTGCCTTATGATTTGCTATATCCATTAATAATTCATATGCATTTCGAGAGCTTTTAAAAGTACTTTTTAAAATATCTTTCCACTCTCCCCAATTATACTTCAACCCAGTGGCGGCTCGTCAGAGGAGGCAGGGGAGGCTAAACCTCCCCCAAAAAATTGAAAATTCAATCTCAATTTATTATTCCTGATTTCTAATTAAAATAATAATTCACAAATTACACAACAGAATTCCAATTTTCGATATTTCAATGTAATTTAGAAAAATCTGACAACATTATTTCAATAAATTCCGCGCCTCCACGACAAAAATCTGGGATACTCAGTAATACTGGCCCGGAGGGCCGGAGTTACATGCGAGCCCGAAGGGCCGGAATAATACGAGCCCGAAGGGCTAGAGTTATACGCGAGCCGGAAGGGCTAGAGTTATACGCGAGCCGGAAGGGCCGGAGTTATACGCGAGCTCGAAGGACCGGAGTTATACGCGAGCCCGAAGGGCCGGAGTTCTACGCGAGCCCGAAGGGCTAGAATTATTTTAATCACGGGACTCAGTCTATAATTCTATTGGTCAGCGGATAATTTAAAGCCAATTAAAAACCGAGAGTATTTAAAATGCGATTTTTAGCGTCCGATTCAAAAACTTTAGTTTTATCAAATTGATTTTGGAATGTTGGTTTTCCTAAGATTTTTACTTTTTTCAGAAAACGATGGTTTTTGCAAACATATACTACTTTATCATTGTCTTTGTCTTACTCACTATAATCAATAAGTAAACCTTATAATGTCATTTTCATCGATTTATTAATTTCATTATTAATTAAAATTAATTATTAAATTGAATTTTAAACAAAAAATTCTTTTAAAATGTTATTTTTGTTTTCCGAGATGAGATGTGGCAACGTTGCTTTTAGTTGGCCATTTTGAAGTGACGCCTTGTGATTTTTTTCCAGTTTTTTCCCGAATTTTCGATTTTCCGGAGTTTTTTAATGGAAAAAAGCGAATACGAGACTTTGAGGTTTCTTGATTTTTTAGTAAAAATTTCTAGTTTTAAATACCATAATTAGCAAAATCCCATTTAAAATTGCTTTTGATATGGCAACATCGCTTGTGGCTAAATTCAATCAAAGAAGCATTTTTGACAGTCGGCCATTTTCAATTGACGTGTTTACATTTTTATTCAGTTTTTCTTCGAATTTCCACTTTTACGGGGATTTTTCAGTCCTGAAAACTGATTTAAAGTACGAGGTGAGTTTTCTTCATTTTCCACCAAAAATTTCCAATGTTTTAACGGGGTAAGTGAGAAAAACTTTAGTTTTATCAAGTAGGTTTTGGAATGTCATTTTTGTTGTTTTTTTTTTTTTTGGAATTTTTATTTAAGGTTTTTGGGGTCCGGGGATCGCTTTCTACCACTTTTTTTCTCGAAATTCGCAAAATGAAAAAAAAACTTTTTTGACGTTGACAGCTGTCAATTTTTTTTTGGCACAAATCGATAGTTGGCGTTGTGAAACTGCCTTGCACCGGGGTTTGATTTTCGTAGCTTTTATAGTAGAGCGGAGAAAAAGTCGAACATGTGTGTCAAATTTGACAGGTGACATTTGTCGATATTGCCAAAGTGTCGTACGACAAAAGTTTAATCCGAACGAACCCGTTTATTGCTAACTGATTTTGATGCTCCGGCCCTTTGGGCCGTAATCTTTGAAACAAAAAGACGTCATTTTGTATCGATTGTCAAAAAAATCCAAGGTTTGAAATTTCAATTTTTTGATGTTTGTTGTATCATGAGCAGTATTGCCATGTTTTTTTTCGAATCTCGATTCTGGAAGGCTGAGGTTATCTCAATTATGAGCTCAAAGGGCCGAGGTTATACGAGTCCGAAGGGCCGGAAAAATGCGAACCCAAAGGGCCGGAGTTATACGGGCCCGACAGGCCGGAGTTAATTCAATCATGAGCCCGAAGGTCCGAGGTTATACGAGCCCGAAGGGCCGGAGTTATACGAACCCGTTGATTGTTAACTGATTTTAATACTTCGGCCCTTCGGATCGTAATCTTTGAAACAAAAAGACGCCATTTTATATCGACTGTCAAAAAAACCAAGGCCTACCTTGATATTTCAATTTTTTGACGTTTGTTGTTTCATGAGCAGCGTTGCCATATGTTTTTATCAAATCTCGATTTATAGGTCATTTTAAACCCAATCATTGACATTTCAAAAAAATATTTCCTTTAAAATTCCCAAATATCCTTTGGAATCTCCAAACATCTGTTAAAATCTCAGAATTCCATAATTTAGTGGAATTTCGGTAGAATAATTATGTTATTCTGAAAAAGGAATTACATGAGAAATTTTTGCGGAGTTTCCATAGAATTCACATTAAATTTTAATTCCTCTCGAATTACTTGAAATTTCAGTGAAATTCCGATCGAATTACACGAAATCCTAAATGAATTACATGGAGGGATTTTAAACAATTACATGATATTACAGCTAAATTCTCAACATGAAATTTCAGTTTTCACTGAATTTTAGTGCTGCCGAGGAATTTCCAGCTAAGAACATGGAATTTCGGTGATATTCCGAAAAATTACCATGAAATTTCAATATATTTCGATGAATTTTTAAGAAATTACTTGAAACTTCATTAATATTCCCAGAAATTCCTGGCTATTAAAAGAAATTCTTATAAAAATAAATTAAATTTTGAAAATTCCTTGAAGTTTCATTGGACTTTCGAGAAATATTCGGTTATGTTATGATCGTGAATATTTTCATAAAATTTTAGTGAATTCCGAGAAATTTTCAAGAAATTACATGAAATGTCAATGAAATTCCAGATAATTTTATGAAAATATTGTGGAATTCCAAGATATTTCAGTGGTAAAATTTTGAGGAATTTTAGTTAAGTTAAAAAAAAATATATGGAATTTTGAAATTGAAATCTTAGTGGAATTCCGAGGAATTTTATGAAATCCTATACTGTAATTCCGAAAAAAATTTGTCCAAGAATTCCATAAAATCTTCTAATGAAATGTTAAGGTATTTATTTCTATGGAATTACTTAAAATTTTAATGGAATTCCAAAGAACTTTGATGAAATCTTCGAGAGGTTTTTCCCCCAATTAGTTTTCCAGGAAAACTTTGAAAGTGTGAGACTGTATTTTCCAAGAGGCAAAACCACCTTGGAATTCTTTGTTAAAAACTTGGGGAATTTATTGGGAATTTGGAAGATTGTGTTCGATGTTGGACAAATTCCAAGGAATTCTCGTCGAATTACACCTACAATGGAATATCTTGAAATCTTATTGTGGAATTCCAGTGAAATTATATCGAAACCGAAAAATTCCCTCGGAATTAAACAGAATTTTCGTGGAATTTCCATGGAACCACGAAAAATTTCGGCGGAATTCCGAAAACTTGAATTAAATTTTAGTGAAATTCTGAGTATATAATTTCGTCGAAATTTCCATGAAATCTTCTACTGTAATTCCGAGGAATTTTTGTACAAGAATTTCATTGAATTTTATGGTGGAATTCGGAAAAGTATTATGAAATCTTATAATAAAATTTCTAGGACTTTCTGTTTTTCTATTCAAATTTGTCATTTGAATGGAATTTCGAGGATTTCCATAAAATCTTCTAGTGAAATTCTGAGGAATTTCTATGGAATTAACAAAAATTTTCGCAGAATTCCCATGGAATACCTATTTATCGTTAAGGCTCCCCTGAATTAGTTGATAAATTTGTATACAAGTTATCAAAATCCCAGAAAAACTCGTAAGATCTACTCAAAATCACTGAAAATCTTTAAAATCTTTTAGCCTCCTCACTTGAAATAGTCACGAGCCGCCACTGCTTCAACCACCATAATTCTGATTGAATAGAACTATCATACCATGTTTTAGAAGTACCTCTGAGTTTGTTAAATGCTTGGTATACTATGAAATTTTCGGGCCATTTATAAATTCTAGCATTATAATCGATAATTTCGATCCATTCATCTACATTCATGTTTGCAGGATCAAATTCAGGAATTATTGTAGAAATACTTGCAGTTGGCTGCACATTATAGCATTATGTTGAATTAGAGGAATGATTTTTACTTACAGTTCCTCTCCTGGACCTTGATTTTGAATATTTTTTTAACTTCTTACAATTTTTGCTCTGACTCCGTTCATATTCAGTATTACTACTATTACTACTGGATGTAGAAGAGCTTCGTGATCGTCTTTTTGATCCTTTCAACTTGCTTTTTTTTCTTGAATGTCGCTCTGAAAAGTCTGAAGGTGGCGGCCTGGGCGGTGTGTAAGGCATTTTATTTTATTCGCCTTTCAAAACACCACATACTGTTCAACCACTTCTGATGTAATCTAGGGGGTTGGCAGAACCAAATTAGATGCTTTTATATGGATAATTATCAGAGATAATATGTTAACAGTTTTAAAAATACAAAACCAGAGAAGAATAATAATAATCTCCAAGACAATTATAAATCAATCTTTTCCATAACAACAATATAATGACATATCCATAGCCGTAACGCTTTCTGGTTGCTGAACTGGTACCAGGAATGAATGAAAACACTACTTGCACGATGACGACATGAAGTTCTGGAATGTAGTTTTCCAGTGACACCATTCCTTCGCTACATTTGATGAGCTGGGAACAGTATCAAACCTTTCAGGTTTCAGGAGCTTGTCTAATTTCTATTAAATTGTAGTAATGCAAATACCCCAGAAATAAGGCTTTATTCGACAAAATTAGGCATAAGATTAACTTGACAAATAATTAATGACACACAAATACAAGTAAACATGGTATCAAAAACATAAAGGTGTATAACCACACAAGTATAGACAATAATATCATTTTTCAATTAAAACAAAACCCTCAGACCCCATTAAAAGCAGCATCAATCTATATTCTCCTAAAAAAGTTTAATGACAATCTAATTGGCTCATATTTGTCACGAATTTCAACTGCGCCAATGAAATACCGCAAGAATTTGCAATTATTACCAAAGACGTAACAGGCAAGTAATGGCCCCATAACTACCGGTATAGAAGATCAGAAACAACCCATTAACGGACACATACGCCAAATGTTTCTTCTTATTTAAAGCGAAAGTAAAAAGATCTTCCGGTTTCGAAGAAATATACTGTTTGAAGATGCGTTCCCAACCATCGCGTTTGTCTTCTCGTACCGCCGACCGGTTGTGTCATCAAAGAAGGAACTTTCGATTATTTTGTTCGATAGAAACAGATTTATTATCGTTTTCGGTATGCGAAATTTTTGCATCTTTAGGTCGACTACTTTCACAGGTCACTATTTTTCAATTTGCCATCCCAGAAATTTTTCATTGCCATCAGAAATTTTTCCGAAATGATTCAGGAACTTATAAAATTGTCACTTTTTCGTCCTTGGCATTTTCAACTTGCAGCAAAGTTTTGGTTACCATTATTAGAAGAAAAAAAAAATTAGTGGGGATAAGGATACCCAATTATTTTAATCAGCCAAACTATGGCTTCCTCCTTTCAAATAGAAAAACAAATGTTGATTGAATATACTTACATAGTTGCTACTCTTGACATTTTCAAAAGAAAAAAAGTTATTTGGTGAGACAAAAACAATATCTATTCAAATTAGAAAAAGTGAAATAATATTTAGGATTTTTTTAGTAGGTAAAATAGAAAATCATCATCCGGTATCCGTTATGTCGAAAAGTTACGACCTTTAACAACCAATAAAATACGTTCCATCGAACAATTATTAATGTATTTTTATTAAAAATGGCGGAATCACGCTGAATCTGATGCACGATTTTCCTTTTGACGGTCAAATAGTGATTGTGCTGCAAGTTTAGTTTATTGGCTGTTTGGATTTGTGTGTGAATCTTCATTACGAAGAGTTCCCTTTGGAAAAAAATTATTTACCTTGACCAAGTATGATGGGCAATTTTTTTGATAGACATATCCGCTAATTTTTGTAATAATTTAGAGAAATAACGTTATAGTTAATGACCGATCAATGATTTGGGATTGTTCATTGTTTTTAATTAAATTAAAATGATGGTTCGTTATCTTTAATTATTTTTGTCGAAAGAATAATGGATGTTATTATGAAGAAATAACGTCAATATAAAGATTTGAAAAAAAAAACATTTAATAAATATTCAATCAGTTTCAAACAAAATTACAGCATTTTCTATATTTATATAAATTACACATCTTTTATAATTAAGTTCCTTCTGTGTTGATGATAAATGGAAAATTAAGTTTTACCTGAATAGTAGTAGCAAAAAAAAACAACAATAAAACGTAACCACAATATAAATGCTTATTAATAAAACACGATAGAACCTTGAACGTATAGAAAATTTACATATTTATAAGCATCCATACATTAATGAATGACAATCAAAGTTTAAAATAAGCCATTCAAAATGCTTATGCTACTATTATTATTAGAATTTAGTAATTGTAAGATTATTTGATCTTTTGAAGATATTTTGTTGTACCGGGTGTCCAAATAAGAAAGGTCGCCGGCTATATCTCAGGAACTATTAGTCCTAGAGCTTCCAACTAAAAATTTTTTCAATAAAATAGGCCATGAAAAATTGCTGGAAATACTTTTCAAGTTTGTAAGTTGACCGCTAGGGGGCGCAACGAACACTCGAAAACATAATACTGTGATTATCTCCAAAAAACGCCCACTTAAGGTATCCTAAAAATATGATTATTGAAATCTTGATCAGATTACGAAAAAATTTTGTTAAGGATTTTTTGCTCTAACTCATCAAATAAGAGGTGGGGGAAGATTTAAACTTGTCAGGAACAAAAGTTATATAACGTTTTTGTTTTTCAACCGATTTAAATGAATCTGGTGTGATTTGGAAGAGTTTTTGTTCTGTTTAATGAAATGCATAATAAAAATGACAAAATTGAATTGTTTTGTTGCCGCTAGGGGGCGCTGTGACTTTGTCGACAATTTTCCATTTTTTCTTGGAAATTTCAAATATAATGATTTTTTTATAATTTAGATGGAAAGAGGATGAAAAAATAAGGAAACTGGTGAAAATCGCAAGTCTGAATCTTTATCCTAGCCCAAAATTTAAATAAACAAATATTTTCAATAAAAACTTATTCCTTTTCGGGATGAAACAAAAAAAATCCCTTTTTTTTACGGCGCTATAAAATTAGTAAGAAGAACTAATTGTGTGTCTGAAAGTATGAACTATAGTTATTTTAAATCCGACGTTTCGTGATCGAGCCACCATCATCAACTTCATTTTTTTAAATACGGACCTGGATTTTTTATGTCATTTTTAGAAACTGCCCTTTACTCCCTTTGTAAAAATGACATAAAAAATCCAGGTCCGTATTTAAAAAAATAAAGTTGATGATGGTAGCTCGGATCACGAAACGTCAGATTTAAAATTTGAAGATACCATGTAGTAGAGAAAAATTTTTTATAAAACTTTCAAATTTAAAGTGTGTTCCAAAAATCAATAGTTATCGAAATAATTGATGAAATATTTTTGGGCATTTCTTAGAAATCACCCTGTATTTCATAAACTAAAAGGAATTTGGCAACCCTGTAAACGATTCTTAACTAGACATCAAAAGAGGCAACTTTTTTCTAATTTAACCGACCTTGTAGCTCTTACCGTTTCGGATATAGCAATAGTGGTAGCACTTAAAATATACACCCTGTTTATATAATTAATGCATTCCTTACTGGTTTGGAGATTTGAAAATGTCATTTTACTTCTGTTTACTTTAAAGCAGGCCGGAAGTGACTGTTCTCCTGTCACTTTCGGCCTGCAGAACTCACTTCCGGCCCTGATAAATTGTTCTATCTCACCTTAACACAAATCCAGGTGCAATGTTTGTATTTAGAAGTAGATGTCACATGTGTTTATATTGTTGAAAATTCATAAGATGCCAATGTCGGTGTCAGACTGTCATTCGAAATTCAATTTTTGTCATATTTTTACCCTATTTTTTCCAATAATTAATGGTTCAAAATAGAATAATAGTATACATAATTTGGTGGAACATTTTCACATTATTGTCTCGAGAATTGAGTGACCTCGGTCAACCATAGTATCTCTCGACAATAATAAAACACTTTCCACCTCCGCATGTAATATACTATTATTTACAATCATACATGTAAGGTTAACTTTTCTGACTTTTGAAAATGTCACTTTTTGAATTTCACTTTTCACCCATGGGTTGAAAGTTTACTTTTCTCCCGTGGGCTGAAAGTAAGTGAAATTGTTGAAATTTATTGTATTTTTTTAGTTTTCATTGAAATGAAAATTACAAAATTCGAATGATTGTAAATAAAATAGTATACAACCTTGGTTAAAAGTTTCATTACTGTCTCGAGATTTTAATTAAACCATAGTCTAAGACTGAACCTCGGCTGCGCCTCGGTTTGACCTTTGTGAAATCTTTCGATAGTTAGAAAACACTTTCCACCTCGATATGTAATATACTATTCCTGAGGGGAACAATAAAAAGTTTAATACGTTACACGCTACAAAAGCCCTTTTCATTCTCCCCCCTACAAAAGTGGATTTTTTTTATCTTGCATAAGCGAGCGAAAGCGAAAGTGAAACATGCTAGTAGTTACTTTCACTTTCGCTACTAGCATGTTTCACTTTCGCATACCTATTCGCGATTTTTGAGGGGAAAGGATGAAAAGTTTAATACATTACACGCTGCAAAAGTCCTGTTAGGTGCTCGGAGGTATTCAAATAGCCGAGGCTGCGCTTCGCTTCGCCTCGGCTATTTGAATATACCTCGCATCTGAAAGTACGCTTTCGCAGCTCGGAATGTAAACAACTATTTAGGTGTTCTGAGGTATTAAATACACCTCGCACCTTAAAGTGCGCTTTCGCAACTTGGAATTTAAATAACTATAGTTCAATTCAATTTCAATTCTTGATATCGTGGATTGGTAGCTACTTTCAGACACACAATTAGTTCTTCCTCTTACTAATTTTATACCGCCGTAAAAAAATAGGATTTTTTTTGTTTCATCCCGAAAAAGAAGACAAGATGGTTTTTTTCTGAAAATGTTCTTATTGAAAATATTTGTTTATTTATATTTTGGGCTAGGATAAAGATTCAGACTTGCGCTTTTCACCAGTTTCCTTATTTTTTCATCCTCTTTCCATCTAAATTATAAAAAAAGCATCATTATATTTGAAATTTCCAAGAAAAAATGGAAAATTGTCGACTTTTAGACACAGCGCCCCCTAGTGGCAACAAAACAATTTAATTTTGTCATTTTTATTATGTATTTCATTAAACAGAAAAAAACTCTTCCAAATGACACCAGATTCATTTAAATCGGTTGAAAAACAAAAAAGTTATATAACTTTTGTTCCTGACAAGTTTGAACCTTCCCCCACCTGTTATTTGAAGAGTTAGAATAAAAAATCCTTAACAAAATTTTTTCGTAATCTCATCAAGATTTCAATAATCATATTTTTGGGATACCTTAAGTGGGCGTTTTTTGAAGATAATCAATAGTAATATAACTAGTGCAATGGAAATTATTGATAATTTTTGGGAAATTTGCCCGAATGCATTTTTAGTTGAAAAAGAGCACGAGTGCACGTAGTGCACGAATGCCTTTTTCAGTTAAAAACGCATGAGTGCAAATTTGTCGAAAATTATAAATATATTTCCATTGCACGAGTTGTATTTAATGAGAGAATTTCATAAATCAAAAATTAAATTTTTTTGTCAAAAAATGTCAAAACACCAGTTTTCGCACCAGTTAGTATGCAATTATCTGATAATTTGCACTAGGGCAAATTATCGCGTAATTACAATCTTATTGGCTCAAATCAACAATCAAAACATGTCAGTTTATTGTTAGAATACCAGTTTTGACAGATGTATGAAATTCTCACATGTTTTTGAGTGTTCGTTGCGCCCCCTAGCGGTCAACTTACAAACTTGAAAACTATTTCCAGCAATTTTTCATGGCCTATTTTATGAAAAAAAAAATTTACTTGGAAGCTCTAGGACTAATAGTTCCTGAGATATAGCCGGCGACCTTTCTTATTTGCACACCCGGTACAATGATTTAGGAATAAATTGCTTGAAACTCAAACGTTTTCTTCATGAACACTTTGTTCTTGGGAGTCGTTTCCCTGTGAAGATACTTTTTCTTCATGAACATGTTGTCCATAGAAAACGTTTTCCACATCCTCCGATTCGAAATCTTCTGTATCAGTGTCCAGTCTCATATTAAATGGCTTCAAACGATCTACAGCACATATTCCTCTGTATTTCTTTTGACATCTCTTTGAACCGGGCAAATCTTTTATCACATATCGATCTCTGCTTAAATCAGCTGTGACAATGTAAGGTCTATCATATTTTGCTAATAGCTTTCTACTCTGCCCTTCATTTGATGCCACATTTCGTCTCATCATAACTTGTTGTCCAATTTCATATTTGCGGTTCTTCAATCTCTTTGCATCATATCTGTCTTTTTGTTTTGTTTGATCTTGATCAATAGCAGCTTTTGCTTAAACCCTCTGTTTCTCTAATTCATTTACTACATTCTATCATCATTCGCTATTTCATTCGTTAAAAATGAATCCACTTTTCTCCTTGGTCGGTATCCAAACATTAATTCGTGAGGATAATTTATTCCAAACTTTATTCTTGTAAAAGTCTCGTCCCATTTTCGTTAATCATCTGTCATTGATCCTATTCCTGTTAGCAAAGTTCTCTTATATCTTTCAACATGTCCATTCGCACGGCACCGTGGCACGAGGTGATGCTGTTGCATTTTGAACTAATTTAATATTAAACTCCGTGATGTAGGTATTCCTCAAAAGTTTACTAAAATAGCAATTTTTTTGATCATAAATTATTCGTCTTGGTATTCCGAAGGTGTCACTTATTTCTTCCATGAATTTTATCAAAGGACCCACTTTGGTATTTGTAACTGCTTTGGTGAACAAGTACCTACTTTATAAAAGAGTCTACTGCCGCAATCAGGCATGAATTTCCTTTGCAACTTTTCACAAACGGACCTAAATGATCCAGATGTAATGTGTCCATCGCAGTAGCAATTTTCTCTATTGGATGCAGAACACTAGGACGTTTTCCTGATGGTTCCTTGTAATAACCCACATTAAACAACTCTGTATATATCGTAAAACATACTTGCGCATCCTGGGAAACCAGTAATTTTGAGAAATTGCAGACAAAGTTTTCTCTAATGCAAAATGGCCAGCTGAGTCATGATAGTAAAACGTGATAGTTTGTCTTGCTCTTTTTTGTACCATCCACTTATTACCATCTTTTATAATTTTAAAAATACGATTGTCTTTTAGAACATATTCCTTGTGAATATTCTTCTCGTTTGCATCCTGCGGACGTTTCGAGAGGACCTGATGCAGATATTCACAGCGATCATCTGACAATTGAGCAGATAGTATCCAATCAGACTCAGTAATATTTATAGCCAGAACATCAGTACCTTCTACATCAGCAGGTTGATCAACGGTATGTCTGCTTAGGGCATCTACGTGTGCCATCCTAGAGCCAGGCCGATATTCAACAAAGAAATTGAATTCTAAAGTAATCAACCATCATCTACCTATTCTTGGTATCACATCTTTCTTACTGAAAATGCTTCGTATTGAACTACAACCAGTTTAAAGTGGATTCCTAGGAGGTTAACACGAAATCGCTGCATGCAATTAACGACAGCTAATGTTTCGAACTCGTAGGAGAGGTGCCGCTGCTCTTCCTTGCTTGTTTGACGACTATAGTACAATACAGGTTTCAATTTGTCATCTTGTTGTTCCTGTAACAATATGCCTCCTAGTCCCCATTTCGATGCATCTGTGTGTAACTCAGTCGTTAAATTAGGATCATAAAAAGCTTAAATTGGTCGAATACACAATATCTGTTTGAGTTGCCGCAGAGAATCTTCTTGATCTTCATTCCAATAAAATGTTTCGGTCTTTTTAGTAAGTGGTCTTGCGATATGAGCAAAATTATTCACGAATTTCCGAAAAAAACTGGCAAGTCCTAAAAACTGCCTCACCTCATGGACATTTTTAGGAACTGGAAACTTCTCTACTGCAGTTATTTTCGATTTTTCTGGTCTGACACACCCTCTGCCGATATCTCATGTCCCAAATAATCAATGGTTTGTCGAAAAAAATAACATTTAGTCATGCGTAGGGTAAGTCCAGCGTTACTTAATACTTTTAAAATTTCTGATAAAGCTCTGTATCCGTCGTCAAAGTGAACTACCGGAATCAAGATGTCATCCATGTAGGCCAGTGCTGTATTAAATCTTAATGATCCACGAACTAGGTTAATACTTCGCTGAAATACAGCTGGAGCATTTGCTAATCCAAATGGCATTCGTGTATACTCATAATGCCCATCTGGCGTAAAGAATGCTGTTTTTCTTCTAGATTCTGCAGCCAGTGGTATTTGGTGGTAGCCTGATGCCATATCAAGTGACCTAAAGTGCTTGCTTCCTCTTAAACGTTCAAGATGATCATTTATTCTTGGTACCGGAAATACGTCGTTAACCGTTTTTGCATTCGACGCACAAACGCATCCTACCTTTCCTTTTTGACCAATAAAATAGAGCTCGCATATGGCTAACTTGATTCCTGAATGATATCGTTGTCTAAAAGTTCTTGAACAATACCACTGCACTTTTTCCCGGTCGGTAAAAGACAAACGATAAGGGCGATAAGTAACTGGTTCATTGTCTAACAAGTTTATACCTATCAAACACAAACACAACCTAACTCATTTAAATTTTCAGCAAAACAATCACAGTAAGTATTTAAAAGTTTAAGGAGACACGTTGCCTCAGATTCTGATAAATTATTGTCATAATTCAAATCAGATAAAGTAAAAGGTTTAAAATTGTTAGTACGTTCAACTTGTAAAATGCTTACCTCATTTGCAAAGTTGTTCTCTTGTAAACACGGCGTTCCCCTGGCAATTAATACTTCTGCTTTGAAATCCTGCACGTTGCAGGACAAGTTCATCACCTGGTAAAACGCCATTTTGCGAAGAACGAGCGATCTTCACATGACCAATGTGATTCGACGGTATTGCTATGTCTTCCAAAACAGTCATCTTGATTTTGCTGGGTGGTAAATTGTCAATTTCAGGTAATTGCATATTATCTGTGTCAAATATTCTTAATTTGCCATCCTTCAGAACCACTGCAACGTTTGCTTGGTTAAATAAAGGCTGATCATCACTTCAACATTTCGCTTAATAAGGTCTATTTCCAAACAAACCTTAGTTTTTCCCAGAGTTTGGCATTTCCCACCGGCGTATCCATTGATTTGTACATTACAGGGTTGCCATTTAATACCAAAACGCTAATCATCACTTTGCCGTAGCGTAGCTAGCGCACATCCTGTATCGACTAATCCAGAATCCAGTGCATGTGTTACCATTTATTTTGCATACCAGAATGCATGACCTAAACGTTTACATTTTTTGCACTCAAGACGTGGTTCTCAGCAATATTTTGATATTTGGCCATAAGAATCGCGATTAAAGCATTTTAATTTCATGTTAAAAAATTTTGAAGCCTTTGTACCACGATATCTTTCCTTTGAGAATTTATAATTTTGTTCAGCATGTTTATGTGTACCAAATTTTTGTTTATCTTGGGCACGTGGACGTTCCACTGTTTTCAAGGTTAACAATTAATCTCGGTACAGATCTTCATCAGGCTCACTATATCTGCCCGCTTTGGCCCTGTTTTGAATGACAGGATCAATAATGCCATCAATAATCATATCTACTGCGTTTTACCGCTAATTTGACAACAACGTAATGACTCTGTTTTTCCAAAATAATACTCAGTCCACGTTTCGTCGTGTAACTTTTATCTAGCTATCATTTTCCTTAAGTTATTGGGAAAATCCGGCTGTTCAGGGAACGCATTCAAAATCAACTGTTTCCACTGCTCCCATGATAAGTCATAATCTAATAAACTATTGTACCACGATTTTGCGAGTCCTGAAAGTCTTGATTGCATGTGATAAATTATTGTTTACTCATTCCAACCGTTCATTTTAGCTATTAACCGTTCACAATCCGATGTCCACAGGTACAGGTAAAATTTATCACCTTTCAATGCTATTTGATAGGGAAAGGTGATAAATTTACCTGTATCTGTGGACATCGGATTGTGAATAGGATATAATTGATCTATTTCATCTAACCATATTTTTGCACTCAAATTTTAATTTCCGTGTGTAAATTCAGGTAAGCAATCCGATTCTCTAGTCACACGTATGTGTTGGCGTTTATCTCTATTTTTGTCCAAAAGATCGTTAACAAGTTTTTCCAAATGCATTATTTTAGTGTTAGCACTTTCCAATAATTCTTTATTTAAATTTTCATGTTCCAAAGTCGGTAAGCTCTCACTACTGACGCTTATTTGAGGGATGTCAGGGCGCGTAACTGAATCAGCAACTCTGGAAGTCTGATTTATGATTTTTTTACCCTTTTTCTTTCCTTCATAACGACCGTACGTACCAGAAGAGCTACTGGAACTATCGCTGGAAGACGAGCTTAACGAACTCGTATCTCTTTTATGCTTACGGTCCATTCTACGTGCTTAAATTTAAGCTTACCTCAATACATTTGTGCTAACACTTGCTATAGTGAAATTATTAAAATAATGGTTGCAGGTCATCAATGACAACGAAATTATTGCCAATTGCAGTTTGTAAGAAATTAAAATTCGTTTTAAGCTCAGAGCGCCTTTTTTCTTATTTTTAACCTTAGTTAAAAAGAGATAGAATGCTGTCGGATCATATAACCGAATCTGCCGATAAAATGGGATTTAGGTTGGCACTCGTGGGTAATGTTGCTAATAGTTGCCTTCTGCAAATCTTTGGTTATTGATTTCAACATTTTGAGGTTTGTTGTCAGTTTCTAACGAGTCGAGGATTGATAGTTGAGATATAATTTATTTGGAATTTCGTTTTTTGGTATTACATATAATTATTCTTATCAATTTAAAAATAAAAATGTAACCTGGGAAAATGACAAACTTTATGGTATGTCAAAGTAAAACGAAGTTGATGCGGCAACATTGCGACATGCCAACGTCAGAAATTTTGATCCCCCACATACACTGTTTTATTAATTTCCCTATAGTTTCACTTTCACATATTCACTTATTTATCATCTATATTTTTTTTTTCAAAACACGAACACCAACAATCGTCACACAAGCGTTTATAAAACTGAATCACCACCAATCTCTTAGGATAGAGAGTGTTATCCTTCCACTGCACTGTTAAATCTACATTTTATTAAAGCTCTCACTGTTAAATTGACAATTCCAAATTAGATAAACGATGACAGCATTGATAAACTCAAAAACACAACAAAGAAAAAAACATCATGAACGCCGAGCACCGCACTCCTTTCGTTGCCTTCCACATCAACCGACTGACTGATGACAGTTTTTCCTGGAAAACAAATAAGGTACCTGACCCAAATAAGGCCATGTACCTAATAAGGCCAATGCCCCTTATTGCTTGATATTGAATCCCATAATCAAAAATTGAAATATTATTGAAAAAGATATCTATTATGCAAATCAAAAATTATTGCGAGGATTCCTAGCAACTCGTTATATGTCGAAAAATGGCTAACCACAGATTTCATATGTCATGTTATAACTTTGAGGCTGGAACTTAATTAGTTTATACACATGTTCAGAAAGGGAATGGAGCGAATGTAATTTTTACATGGACATTTATGTATTGAGAAAGCTACAGAGTAAGTACAGAATAATATCTTTGCTAGATTTCTAGTTACAGAATTTTGTTTATCAATGTAACATGTTCCTAACAAGGCCACATGAAAAATTTTCAATTGGCCTCCCATCACAGTGTTTTTTTAAAAAGAATGTGTCATATTATTGCTTAAGTGATGTGTTCTAGAACGCCTGAAGTCTAACCAAGCAAGAAAAGCTGCGGTTCATTTGTCCTAGTTGTATGTAGACCTATTCGGATTACCATCCCTGGACTTCAAATTATTGTTTTTTTAGAATGCAGCAAACGTTAAAGTTCTATTTTGAGAACTTTATGTCGAAAAATAATATTTTTATGAATGATTCTATTTATTTTAAACATTTTTTATTGTTGGCCTTATTAGGAGCATAGTGATCCGAATAAGGCCAATGGCAAGGGTCATTGTTTTACGCAAAAACCACCACTTATATGTAAAAATAAATAAATTGGAGTTATTATTCAAGTAATAGAGGCGAAACACTTCACATATAAGCTCGTGATTCTTGTTGGGTTTGGTGGATAGTGTTCGGGAAAAATAAAACTTCTTAACATGGCCTTATTTGGGACAGGTACCTTATAGGTTAGGTTGAAGAGTGAGCATGTGTGATAACTCTGGGAGCCCATCAGGGCCTCCGGAACCTGGCATTAATTCAAATAATATTCACAATTCCCCACATAATTTTGAAGCTGAACAAATTAAAAATAAGATTATACATAAAAAAGAGTGACCCTTTAGGTCCATTCCAGGTGGTAGTTCAGGGTCCATCCGGGAAAAAATGTGGGTCAATTACACCCTATGGCCATTGCCAAATTTATATATGATTTGAAACTAGAAAATGTAAGCAGCCCCCCTGAGGGAGATGATGAAAAAGAAATCACATTGACTAAATTGAACTTTGTTTTGGATGGAAAATCAGACTCGGCACCAGGCATTGATGAGATAACCTACTCTATGCTGAAAAACCTACCTAGGATTGGGAAATCTTTTCTTGTAGAAATTTTCAATAAGAGCATGAGAAGCGAAAAAAGCCCAGAACAATGGAAAAGCACTCTTATTTGCCCAATTTTAGAAGAAAATGGCGATGAAAAGGAAGCAAGCAATTACTGGCCGATTGCACGGGCATTAAGTACAAACAATATGTAGGATCGTTTCCGGATGAACCCTGGTTCAACAATCTAGAATATTTGGAGAGAAGACATATAACGACAATTTTCAGAATGAGGATGGGTCACTGCCACTGCCTAACTCCCGCACACCTTCATAGACTGGGGATAAAAGACTCTCCGGAATGTGAATGTGGGGAGGTGGGAACATTGGAACACTTGGTTTTTGAATGCTAAAACCTGCAACCTAATCTATACGATATATTCATACAAAATGGGGTCCAAACCCCAATTGCAATTGACTCAGTGATATTCAATCCTAACGTAAGAACAAACAAACTAATTTTGGACTTTCTTAGAGCAAATAATATTGAATTGTAGAATCCTGAAATCTTAAAATATTTCTTTGTCAATTCCCTTTAGAATATGTGAATGTGTTTTCTATGTCTGTGATGTCTTACTAACAGTCGCAAACGGGAAGGATAGAAAGGAAAGACTAATCGAACAGACGAGAGAGAATTTTAAAAAAATCGAAAGAGAAACAAATATACGAATCCTACGTAGCTTGCTGGAAAGGGCGGTTGCGAGGCGGTCATCCCTGGACAGCACCAATAGATGTGGCTAGATACCTAAGGGGTGAAGCCAAAACAAAGTAAAAAAAAAAAAAATACGTTGCACTGTTGCACAACAAGCGGTCTTTCTCCTTCCTTTTTTATCTCGTGCAAATAAGAAGCATAATTTGATACGTTTTGCCTCGTCTTGCGCAATGAGCGTTCTGTGTCTTATTTTATCTAATGAAGTTTTCGTATTATTACCTCTTTGACTGGTAAAATAGATAGGTCTATTCTCAAAATAATAATATTTGATAGAAACTGTTTCTTTGCAAACTCATTGGACATAGATCTATCAAATTTGACATTGACATTTGTCACAAATTGCTCAATTTTAGAGGGACGAATTTTGAGAACGACACATAGGAAATATCCGAGGAAATATCCCTACGTAGTTTTTCTTGAATATCTCGAAAATTACTAATCTGATTTTAACCTTTTTGGAGTTTGATACCTACAAAAGGACCCCAAAAACGTCAAAATCGGATTAGTATTTTTCGAGATATTCAAGAAAATCTACGTAGGGATATTTCCTATGCATAGCATAGCAGGACCTACGTACTTTGATGAGCTATATCTACTATCACAGACATACGATCCTCTCTTTACATATAAAATTTTTCTTTGCAATGACAATACCTTTAAAATATTGAAATTTGGTTGAAATTTACGGGGGCCTATTTTCAATGTTAATTGTGCCTCCTTCTTTGAAGCTTAATGAATATAAAAGCGGTTTTACTTCTGGAACTTTAAGTCCAAATGCGCTAAAATTTTTAGAGATTGTAGTCCTCCACGAGGATAAGAATAATTCCTTTCTCACAAACTTTACATACAAGGTTAACCATATAAGTCAATAGAAAATGATTCAATCAAAGCCAAGCGAAGATTCCAACTTTGACATTATTTTGCATGCATTTTTTCCATAGACTATAAATATATGGTAAATGGGCTATAAAACAACAATTTATTTTTATCTTCGACTTATAATCGGCATGATTGTTATGCCCGTATTACATCTGTGTATTTTTCCGTGTATTTATTCATGTACAACATCCTCACGAGACCCGCGCTCAAAATAGAGACGCGGTTCTCCCGCGGAGTCAGAAAGCTGTTGGTCAACAATACTACAAATCTTACGCCCCCAGAATTTATAATCTTCTTCCAGAAAATATAAAACAAAAAATTAACCAAAAAAACTTCAAATCTCATATTAAACCATGGATAAAAATAAATCGCCATACTCTTAGAAATTTTTTCAAAAATCTATAAAAAATAAATTGATCGTAAACCTAAAAAGTGACCATAAAACTCCCTATTTTGACACACCCTCGATTTTGACATGCACACCCGAATAAGACAACTTTACCCGAAATTGACGCACTACCCAATTTAGACAAATAAGAAAAATACCATCACGTACAAGCAATACAGTTGATGCATTGCTTCTGTGATTACTGTTTATTTTACTGTAAGATAAAATTATTATAATATTTAAGCATATGTTTGTACCTATGTATCTTTGGTAAATAAACTTTATTATTATTATTATTATTATTATGTAGTTCAGGGTGACAACCGAAAAAATTCGAACGTAACAGAAATCAAGATTATGAAAAACAAAATAATGTTGGCACCCTGAACTACATGTATAAATACACGGATAAATACACAGATGTAATACGGGCATTAGGTTGTAATTGAAATTTTCATGGCTATACAACATACAACATCATTATCGTATTTTTTTCTTCTTACAATTGATCCTATCTCTATGTTGAATTTTATAGTAAAAAAATGGCAACCCTGTGTCAAAAATTAAGTAGCTATAGTAAAAACAATTGACCGACGACCCAGTTATAAAGGCGTCCGTGAGAAAATCGCGATGAGTATTTGTTTCTTTTCTTCTCGCGTGCTGCTGTTACGTCGAACGTTACGAAAGATGGACGCTCACTGTTGTTTAGATTTTTTTCTCTGCTCTAGGGCTATAATCTATGAATGAGACTTTTGGAAATGGAGCAGAAAAAAGCCTCCCTGTATCGATAATTCTTCAACGAGGCAATGGATATTCTGGACTAAGAACGAAAGTTTTGAAAGCTGTTATTAGTGAAACTATTATAAAATGCAGAAGCTCATCAATAAAATGAAAATGATATCGCAAATTATCAAACAGTTATCTAGAAGTATGATGATGTCTGTTTCATTTTTTAATCTGCGGGCTTGGAGTCTTGAATTGGTTGGTGTTGGTAGCATGATGCCATGATGGGAAAGTTGAGGACGTTGATTACCTACACCTGAAAAGGGTTATCCTCTCACAAGTTGCAGATCCCTACAATTTTAAGAAATGTATCGAAGTTTAAAAGGCACATATTGGTAGCCTTTAGTTCTCATCAAGCAATTATTTTTGGTAATGTTAGCTTAGCCAACTTTGCACTTAAGATAAATAAAAAAAAATTATGTTAAATAAACTACTTACATAATTTATACTAGGAATATAATCAAATTTACTAATTAAGGGAACTCGGAGAGCTCATAACAGTATACCGATTTACATACAATACTTTCTAGTCAATAACCAGAAATTGCATAAAAAAATATAACGTAATCCATAACCAGATTAATGTCATATTTGAAGAACGTAGTACCACACTTTTTCCGTACAAATAATCGCATGCTGGCAAACTGAAGTACTTACCTACTTAAGAATGGTAATATTTGATCGGCATCAATTTGCAAGTAGGTATTTTTTCCCATTGAAGGATTACAATTTTGAATCAAAATCAACAACAAAATAAGAGACAGGAAATGCTGGAGCAGAAAAAAAAATGCATACAGGAAAAAATTGAAGGGCACAATAAAGAGAAAAAGAAAAGATACAAAATATTCTTAAGAAGAAAAGAATAAAATATATACAAAGAAGCACAATCAATAGTAAGAAGAAAACAAAAATACCAAGGCAATAATAGAAAACTTTCCAAATTTCGACAATCAAGATTTATCAGATGATTAAGTACTAATCTACGAACCAACGAAGCAAGAGCTTCAATCCTCTTCTCATCCATATATCATTGAATAACAAAACAGACATTTTGAATATTCTTTTTTCATAATCCCATAAAAATCTAATAATTGGGTCTTTAGCTTAAGTGAGGCAGTCGTGATAATACCAAGTCCATAATTAAATTCATACCGATATCGTGCCTTAATTATGCGCCATGTTGTAAGTGGCACTTCTGGAGTAATTGTTCCGAACCCGGAAAACCGAATTTACAAATTACCATTGCGAAGCGGTTTTCTCACTGGCCCAAAATATCACGTTTCGTATAATCTGGGTCTTGCAATTGCTGTCACGTAGATGCCCAACCCAACAAGCCCCTAAAAAAATCATTATGATGATTATAGATGGAAAGTGCCGGTGTCATTCTTCAACATAATCGATTTGAAGCTATTTTAATTCTTACCCAAAATCTCTGTTCCATCTCACCCAGCAAAACAGGTCCCTGATAATTATTAAATTTTTAACCTAATAACATATTTATGGCTGCAAAAGTGATCTTGTTTTACGTAATACATAAGATGGGCTCACGATTGGTAGACCTTGACTTCTTCCGATGGTTTTCGCTGGTATATGCCACATTCGAAAGGTTTGACCATTGTGCATACTATTATAAGATGGAGTTGTTGGGTTAATTTAATGTGGATCAAGGTCGCTTATAAGCATAATTTATGTAGGGTTAATTAATATTGTTGCTCTTTTTTTTGGTGATTTTTTGCACGAATTGACTATTACAAATCATCAAATTCTTCTGGGTCTAAGTTCAGAAGAATGAAGAAAAATTTCTTAGAAAGCTACTGCATAGCTACTCAAGATCTTCAATTGGAGATTAATTGATATTAATCTAAATAAAAATGCTTCCTAACAAATCATGAATAGCTCATAAAGCACACCGAGCAGTGAAAGTCATGGTATCAATAATTTTTATATTGGAAATTCTATTCGTGATTCGGCTATTTACTATTGAATGCAGTGTCAAGAGCAACTAATAAATCTAGAGTGACAACTTGAATTTTACTTGAGTTTTTGAGATATTTTTCCTAAGCTTGAGAACTAAACCCTTCGATTTCTCAAATAAATCATACACTTAATAGAATATTGCGTCATCGGAGAAGAAGTATTGTTTATTTAATTTATTAGCTTGATCTTTTGAAAACTATCGTGTAATTAAAGTTTCATCGCTTTAATTTATGCTTATATTCGAATGCATTAATATGCAAATGCACCATCTTCCTCTAGAAAATTAATCATTTTATGACGAACGTTTAAAACTAATTTTGCAATTATTTATTGAAAGTTAGCGCTAATAGATAATTAATATTAATCTAGTGACATTTTATGTTATTGCTTAATGATTTAGGTAGTAAATTCGTCATTAACTACCTATGGAAAAAGCTATTTCAGCTAAGAAAGAACAACAATGAGTTTGGTTTTCTAGACTTTTTATACAAAAAAAAATAGTTTCAAAGAAATGCAAATATATTTCTTAACACAATACGATGGATCTAAGAATTCTTTGTACCTTTCCATTATCCGCGCGGTGAGAACCAAAAAAACAATAACCAAATGAATTTCACTTAACACGTAACATCTCCAATTTTAGCGCGAATTATAACTTAAAACCAGGGTAGGCGGATTCAAAAGTTATAATTTCACTGACAAAAATAAAAATAATTGGGTTTTAACATATGGTACCACATGTCGTATATTGACGTGTGGGTGTTTTATACACAATGCTGGTATGCATCACCTGTGATTTCCAAAAGAAAGCGAGAAATGACTTAATTTCATATTTCTGAAAAACTGACCTTCTGATGAGTACCTACTTACTTTCTACGGTGCAATTAAATTCACTCATCATCAGTTATTTAAATAATAATATTGGTCATTGACTAATAAAAAAAAACAACAATTGTGTAAAAGAATAATGCCTCATCAATTCTTCAAGTTTAAATGTCGAATGTGAAAACCGCTGGATGATAAATAACGAAAAAGAAGATTTAATTTAAGCAATGGCATCGCATAATGTGCGAATTGTTAGTGAACAGGAGGATAATTGACCTTTTCATTAACAAATAATTTCGAATAAGTTAGCTTTTGATTCGGCTGACATTTAAATATCTGCTGATTTCTTTTTTGAGGTAAATTAAAACATTGCGTATTTGTGAAATACCAAATTCGTATATCCAATGAAAAAGCCTTAAAAAATGTTGAAATTTCAAATTTTTCCATGTCTAGATTTTGACTTTAAATGATGATTTGGGACCGCCCCAACCCCTCTGGTTCTGAAAACGAATTTTGTGCTTCCAATTTGGTCCGCTTTCTCATTGCCTTCGATCCCTGCGTGTCCCGGTATGCACTGAAAAGATGGTTTGTTATTTTTGCCCAGTTTGTTTAACTTGTCCAGGCATTCCCAAAAGATTCTAGAGCTGATTATTGGTGAGCTCAGCGTTTTAATGGCAGCTCGACTGTTTGAGAATGTGACAATCCCTTTCTTTTTCTAGTTTCTGTCAAAATTGAACTCAGCACATCTACTTATAGCGTTGATTCCCACCTGAAATATGTCGGTTATCACACAACAACAGTGGTTTGGAATAATTATTGTTTGTCAGATCAAAAATCAACAGCTTCATCCACATGCTTTGTCTACAAGCCACTGACAGCGCCATATATTCAGATTCAGTAGTGGACACTGCAAAACTTTGCTGCCTTTTTGAAGTCCATGTGACTGCTGCGTTACCATAAAACCCAATATATCCACTACTGGATCGTCTCGTATCTGCACAGTCTCCATATGATGCATCACTGTAAACATATGAATTTCAGGCCTTTTTCTGAAGTTGTAGGTTAAGCTTTCACTTATGGTAGCATTTTCATATGAGTTGCTGTCGAGTCAGTTTAAAACTGTGATAACTTGTTCACTGCATAGGCTATGTCAGGTCTTGTTCCTCTAGTAAGAAATAGAAGACTTGCAATCTTTGACTGATGTAGCTCTTTGTCTGCTCTTTTATTTTTTTCTCTTGCCTTTACAGCTTTGGTACCAGGATCCAATGGAACAGAGACCGTCTTACAGTTCATCATCTCATATTTTTGCAAAACTTTTTCTGGCCAGTCAATAAGAGCATCAAACATCGCAAACGCGCATGTATCTATGATTTTCTTATATATTGTTAGGACCCTTGTGAGTAACTTATACTCAAGTTTGCAACCCTGAGAACCTTGTGCTACTCCCGTTGTACTCGAAAAACTTCGAAATTCTGGCACTTGTTTTAGTTTTTCGAGAAAGCTATACCTTGAGGAAGAGTTTTTTGGGTATCTCTATACTACTATCTCTATACTACATATGTATTTTTTTTATTACATTTACCAAAGTTTCCTTAGAAACAATAAAAAATATTCAGACATAGGAATTTGCGAAAAACAATGTACATACTGAATATTGCTGATATGTACTTCTTCAAAAAAACCTACAAGAATGAGAACTTAACACTTTATACGGAATATATAAAATAAACGTACACGTAAAATAAACAACGTAAACATTCATACAAACTATTGAATACGATTCAGACAGTCAAGCACAAACCCTGTAGTAGTCTAGAATTTCGTCCTTTTGGAAGGGCCGCGTCTCATCCAGTCAGGATCAGTGAAAGAGGAAGTCTGTAAAGGGGCGACATTTTCTGGAGGTGGAGACGGATCATCAATCATCATATGTTGTTGGATCGTCCACTTCCTCGGCCTCTTCGTCCAGGACGATAGAGGTGACGTTATTACAACTTTGCCCTTGACAAGAGGAATAGAGAATAGAACACTTAACCCCGTCTTTCTGCAACTGCACCCTTTCTTGCATTTGCAAGGCACCATTCTAAGAAGGGAATGAGAAGCGGCCTCTGCGAACATTGTGACAGGTATGAAATCTTGTCCGCTAATGACTTATCCCCAGTCACACGAGTTTTTGTCTACCCCCAACCAATTTTGTACCTGGTGGTAGGTCCTCCAAGAATGATATCTTGCAGCCTCTGTGGTATACTGAGTATCGCATGGAGTTCAGCGTTCCCTCATCTCCTCCATATAATTTCATCAAGATCCTCTCGCCAGCATTGCCTACTTGATCTTGGTTAGCGTTTGGATCGAGAAAAATTCCCACGAGGTCCAGTGGGTTTTTTTTAGGACGTTGCACCACTTCATCTTGCCTTGCCAGAAAGGGTAGAGGTGGTGTCACATCCGCTAATAGCACGCAGAAATAAAACCATCCTTCGCGGAGACTGTATATCTCCACATGTAAAGGAATTTGCTGGATACTGGGCGCACACTGACCCACCTCTGCCGCCTTTCTGGAAGTACACGTTTGTCTGTCCAGAGCTCATAATCCATTTTCAATTAGAACACACGCTTGGAAGTTGTGCTGATTTAGTTTTGTCTTCAAAAATCAATAAATACCTTTAAATAATTTAGGATTTTTGAGGTTGGCATCTCTGCAAATGATTTCGACCAAAAATGTGGCGGATCAAGATGGCCGATTGAAGGTTTTGAAAATAAATCATATCCCGACTATTTTTCAACAAATTTTAAAAAACAAAAAAAAAATTGTGAGTATTATTATACTGTCAAAATTAATCACCGAAAAATGTGCTGCTGCAGGGCATCATATTATGTAGGCGGTAAGTTTTCTCCCACCTGTTCCTTCATATATAGGTATCAGCGAGCGTCTGTAACTGATGTAATCGTTTTGCATTTGTAAATTCGGCATACAAATTTTGCAAGACTGTCTATGAGTTCCTTTGACGGAGATTCTAGATTTTGTCAGTTTCAGTTGTTGGAAAGCTTTAATGATATCTTTTTCTTCACGCAAAATTCCTGAAATATCAGTTCCGGTGAATGCGTGTAGTCCTAGCAATGCTCTGTCAAAAACTGCTCCTAGTTACTTAGTGACTTCTCTAATTTTGATTCCTCGTCTTCTGTATGTCTTCCAGTAAAAAATTTGCTATTGATTGGCATATCAGAATGGCAGTATAACAACAAAATAAGAACATCTGTGTCAAGACTGTCAACTGTAAGATACATAAGCGTATCAGCTTCTTCATGGTAATTATCTGATAAACCATCATCTAAAATATTCGGACTATTGCAGTAGGTCTTATTATTATGTGAAACAATAATAGTTTCTATTATGGTAGTGGGTTCGGGAACGATGTTATGTTGGACAATTTTACTACCAAAATATGCTGTCAATTCTGACTTGGTCTTACCGCTTGAAAGAAAGTCCTTAAGGGTTATATTTCTTATCAGAATTTTGTCCGTAAATGTTCAGTAATTTGATAATAAATATCTTCACCTTTATTGCGTTTTTCTCTCACATTTTTCTTCAAAGAGTTTTCGATGTAGATATACTTGCGTCAAAAATGATATGTATATTATTGTCTTATGGCCATTTCCACCAAACTATAACTAAGCTTTGATTAACTATGAAGCCCTTAAAAGTTAAGGAACATTCAAATATAATTTCGTTATGGCCATTTTCCCAGCACTCATAAAGGATAGTTTAAGGATTCCTTAGTGGTAAAGAATCCTTAGCGGTAGCTTTTCGTTTGCTTTGTTCGTTAGTTGCCCCTTAAGGACCCCTTAACTTAAGTAGCCAAATTTGGCGTCTTAAGTTTATAAAGTAGGGATTACTAGCCTCAAAATTTGATTTGTCATTTTTGGTTTGGCATGTTTGTTTGAATCTTTATTCAAATTAGATTATTGTCTCGAAATAATAGAATTTTTGAACGATGATTTAGATTTTTTCGATATTATCGTAAACGGATCTCCACGAGGAAATTATGAAAGAGATTATTACTTGGAAGAAATGGACAATTTAACTTTTTTTTTACAGGTTTCGGAGAAGAAAAGAGACCATACAAAACATTAATCCTCAAATTGAGGATCAATTATGGAAATGGATGGAAGTATAGATGTTAATTTACAATGATTTAACAATAGGTTCACATTACAGCATACATTAATTAAGTTTAGAAGTTATATTTTTTGCCAAGCTGTCATCCTGATGTACTTTGTATTCAAAAACACTACGAAGAAACCAGGGCATCCAAGGACATATTTTAATTATTAATTTACTTTTGAAGGAACAATACAGTCGTCCCTTGAACCAGCTTGTCACAACTTTACGGTTTTATGTAACAGGGGAACACCTATCAAGTGTTGCAGATTTAAATAGGAATGGATACTAGCACAGTATCTAGAATAAGTAGTGGAGAAGACATCTGAACCATTAGCTTCAGCCTGTAGAGTTAACAAATATCCACATCAACAAAAATAATAATTATGTTTTGTGTTGTGTTTATGCCGGGCCCCGAATGCCAAATTTAAAATAAATGAGGTTAGGGAATATTTTTGACGTTTTTTTGACAGAAATGCAATGTTGCCAGACCGTACTCTGTTCTTTATTAGGAGTTGATCTTGAGGGCCGCTGAGCAACGCAACAAGTCTTAAGGGCTACTTAAAATATAAGTGTACCTTAACTATTCCTCACTTAAGGCAATTGCTAGGAAAACGGCCATTAAACCATAGTTTTTGAGTGCAAGCTTAGAGCTAAGTGTCGTAAAGCTTTGGCAACATTGAATTTTAAGTGAAAGATTTGCGTACTTTTTCGTTTTTATATACAAGTAAGTCGTGTCAATGTTATCTGTCATTCGACGTTTCTTGCTAATTTTTATAATGTTATAATAATAATAAATAATAGTTGTTGCTGTTGTCTGGGTTCGGTTTATTTCATAGAGGAGAGGTTTGGATATTCGTAGTTTATCCTGCATTCTGCATTGCGTGTGAACGAACACGAAGATGTCTAGAGCAGCGTGAAGTCGGAGAATAGAAACAAACATGGAGACTTTATTCAAAAAAAGCCGGACACCCAACTACACAATAAAGGAAAAAGTGCTGCTATTAGAGAATTCTCGTGTCGTCCAAATTTCAAATACCGTAACGCTATTTAACAAGTATGACAGTTCTTACGGCATTAGCGTTAGCGGAGCCCGCTATCTAACGGAACTTAGCGGATGCCTTACCGTAACGCTGTGCTATGTCAAATCTAGTTTACGCTCCATTCATGTCTGCAAAAACAGCAACTTCTAATAATTCCTGCATAAAAAACACCAAGGAAGAATTAATCAAGCTCAGGAAACTTCAGGATAAATAAAAGTTAGAAAACAAGCAAAAAAAGTTAGGTTAGATCAGTCAACCCAGCTGTCAAAATGTAAAAAGAATAAGGGATTAGAGGATTTATGTGTCTTCGTGTCCGAGAACTATAAAATACCATTTGAATAGCGTATTGTTAGCGGTACCGTATTAACGTAGCGTCTGAGGCACGAGAACTTTATCTATTATCACTAATATCAAAAAAAGAGGACATAATCGAAAATGAAAAAAAAAAACTTGCGCTTATCATCGCCAATTTGTTAAGGGAGGAATAAGCCTAGAAATTCCTGGGCTTAGTTAAGCTTATCTTAGTGAGACTAGGTTAGACTGGTGGAAACAAAATTATGATATAAGCGGCACTTTAAGTAAACTTAAATTTGCGTTGGTGGAAACGGCCATTAAATTCCTGTATAATTTTGTTCACAAATGCTCTTGCCAAGTCTCCACGATATATAATTTAAGAGATTATTTATTTATTCTTTGCACTTCTGCCATACCATCTACGATTATGAAAGAGTTGGTCTTTTCTAGTGAATCCTCAAGCCTTGCCATAATCTTTGCCTCATCTCATCACTTGTTAGTAGTTAAAGTGTTCTGTCTGGAGCAAATAAAGATCGATGCATACTCCCAAATTCAAATTCCCTATGCACTCTTTCAAGTCGATTTCTGATCTAGATCATGGAACTAAAAGTATGTAATCGGTGCAGAAGATCTCGTTCTTCCCTCACTTTGAAAGTTCTATTATATTATGGCTTAATATGTAGTTTTTACGTTTGTATTTTAAGTCTCGATACGTTTGATCGTTTAATTGGTTTCCACAGATGTTGTTCCTTCAAGAAGACGATTTTTGGTGAATTCGTCGAACAATTTCTGACCATCCCTTCTAAGTATTCGTTAACGATTTTTAGATCGATGGATTGAATTTGTGTGACGATATATCCATAAAGATTAGATACGTTTATGATGCAAGCACAGCCAAAGTACCGCAGCTGTATTTTTCTTGAAATTTGTTTGCCAAAATTGCCAACCTTTAGCCACAAAACCATTTCAGCACAAAATCCATGCGTGACCTCTTTTTTTGACCATTGAAAATAGCCTATCAAACCGTTTAGGAGGACCAGTAGGTCGACATTTTCTCCAATTACGAAAATTTGGTCGAACGATGAGCCCTTGGAAAGGGCGGTCATCACTATATCGTTTGAGAGCAGTTTTTCTTGGGGCACTTTGGTGGGTGTTAATTCATCAAACAAAATGTCACCGCAAGAGAGAGAAGCTGATTCACCTGCCTTTGATTGTAAATGCAATTTATGCTGATTTAGTGCTCCTCATAGCCGCATCTTGTGGGTATCACAGAACAACTGCGGAGTAGCAGTAGCAGGAGCACTAGAGCAGGTACAAAGCAAAACGAACAGCGAAGCGAACTATAGACAAGTGTGCAGTGACTCTAAAACCACAGTGGCTGGGTAATGGCATGTAATATTGACAGTTGAATTGAAGAGGGCGCTTCTGTACTTGGAGCTATTTAAATTTTGGCGCGTAAATAATTGATTGTAATTTTAACCTCAAAAGTTAAGTCTGATGTGTGGTTTCAAGACAAGCTGACGCTGATACTTTTAAAAATATTCTCTTAGGGCCACTGAATGCTTTGGAAGATATTTTAACTTATTCATTGTCCATTGTTCATATTGTAGTCGTCTTTTCTTCTACTCAATTTAAACGGTTTAAGACTATTGACATTTACCGCCAAAATTTGAAGCACTCCAAGTTCACTCGCGCCCTCTACAAAATTTTGGAGAACTTAACTGGATATTTGCTGCCATTGCATCTGCGAGCAAATTTTGATGGACGTCACGTGATCACTCATCTTTATTCACGTGTCAAATTACGTGACATCTGTCAAATTTTGCTCGCAGATGCACTTACCGAAATCAGCCATTGACGACAATTGCCGTCTTATTTCTGATTGTTTCTTTAAAATTCTATATATTCATAATGAAAACGCCGCCATTTTGGGGCTCACCTCTTGGGCTCTTGCTAATTTTAAATATGAATATATAGGATTTGGATGGGTATCCGTCATAAAAAATTGAGAAGAATGTATTTGATGTACCTCATAAAGTCATAATACGTTGTTTTAAATTTTTTATGATAGATGTCCATTTAAATCCTATTTGCGCACCACGGGAGTAGCACAGCGTTTTCAGGGTTGCAAACTTGAGTATAAACTACTCTCAAGCCGGGCTCAAACGACTCGTGTACGAATAATCGTTACTTGCGTATACTTGCCATGTCGTGTGAGTGGCTTACTTGTACAATTATTTGTCACTCGTTGGTTTTCCATTTCTTGTCGGTAAAAATGTCCCGAGTTAAAGGGATCACGATTATTCGTACACTTGCCAAGTTCATACTTGTCTATACTTAGGGATCCTAAAGAAACATTGCGATGTTTACCTTCGATGTTTACTGGCCCGTATATACTTTTCTCCAAATAACAAACTCTCCCTGGCTCAACGTCAAGTCCTTCTGGGATTTCCAGTAGTAATATAACTAGTGCATGAAATATTTCCGGAAATTTTTGAAAATTTTATCTGAAGCCAATTTTTCAACAAAATCATAGCGCCTGAAAAAATCTCCAACCCGCAGGGTGAGGGATTTTTTTCTTTGGCTACGAATTTAAAGCCTTTGCAACCGAGCGGTTGATGTTAGAACGCCTAGCTCTAACTATCCTCGTTCAAACAGATTGGCTGGAAAAGGGGTGAGTATAGCAAAAAACATAATTAAAAAATGTTTAGAGGCAGACGGTGAAATTGAGACTGCTCTCTTACAGTATCGAAATTCTCCACTGAAGTATAGGTATAGGGTATTCACCTTCACAAATACTAATGAGCAGAATATGTAAGACTAAATTACCGATTAACTCTGATATGTTAAATCCTCAATTGTGTGAGAATGTGGATGTAAAATTGCAACAAAGACAAAATATCTATAAGACGTATCACAAAAGAGGTGCTGAAGATTTAAAACCTTCAAGCCCTAAAAGAGATGTAACCGTTTTTCATGTTCTAAGAAAATGGGAATCTGGTCAAGTGTTGTCAGAGCATGAATCACCAAGGTCTTACTTAGTAAGAGACAATGGACACGTTGTTCGACGTTATAGAATTGATTTGAAGGTATCACAAAATAAATTTAATCCTAACATTCCTACTTCTATTGAATCTGATATTGCTTATAATAGTGGAAAATGTAATCAGTCTGGTTCTTCGGAACATAATCTAGATGTTGTTCCTGAGATATTAATGACAACAGAGCAAACCTTGCATAGACCTGAACATGACGTCAATAAGCATAATATGCCAAAACATTGTGTAACAGAAAATAACATAGAGCATACTACGCTTCCTAAGAGAAGGTATGGTCGAGTTGTCAAGCCACCGAAAAAACTCAGCTTATAGGAGAGGAGATATTAGAATAGGTGTTGTCTTGCAGACTTATATTATTATGTAGTTATTATTGAAATGTTATTTGTCAGCCTTGTCAAGTGCACACAAGCTAATAACAGTGGCCTTGTGTCGGCATGACAATGTTGAATAATAATAGGTTTGTTCGGACTTAGTTCAGGATGAGCTCTGAATTGAACTGCGCATGCGCATTTGTTCATATAGAACATAAATGAACAAATGTGCAAGCGCAGTTCAATAAGGCAATGTATTCCAATATGGCCGTTCAGGTCAAATTGTGGTGACGTTCATAAAAAATAGCTATTTATACAATAAGTTACGAAATGAGCGTCTTTTAGGCACGCGACGTGAAAATTGTCCAACGAGGCAAAGCCGAGTTGGACAACACGTCGAGTGACTAAAAGACATCGTTTCGTAACGTATTGTATATAAGATTTTTTCTACTGGCATTTTATAATAAAAAAACACAATTTTATTTCATGTGAATAAGTCGATTACACCCAAAATCTTTGTTACCTGCTTTTACTTGACACCTGACACTTTTCATGCGATTTTCTTTTCAAAATTCGACATCAATAATTAAAATCCTAGAAAGTAGGTAATAACACAAACTTCTGTTTTGAGTAACCCAAACGTTCAATTCAGTAATTCCATTTTCAATATTCATAATAAATGCAAAACAAAATTCAAATCTGTGTTCAGTGTGTTTTTTATTTCTGAATAATGGATGACACTTTTAGGCACTAGTGCTTAAAAATTACTTTTACGCACTCATAAGTCACTTTTACGCATTCAAAAGTCACTTTTACGCACTGAGTGCCTAAAAGTAACTTTCACGCACTCAGTGCCTAAAAGAATGTCGTTTCAAAACTGAAATGACAATCGAAAAGTTGCTATTATGAAACGTCAGTAGAAAAAAGCGTTTTTGTTCAGGGCCCTTATTATTGTAGATGGCCACACATGATATTATGACAATGCCAATGTAAAACCTAAATGTCCAGAATGTGACAAAATGATAATTTTTCATTGATTTCTATCAGTAACCTAAATGAAAACAACACGGTGTCTGACCTGGGCTGCGTTCAAAAACGGCTACAGCCGAGCCAAAATTGGCATATTGCGTTCAAGTTCGGCTCCAGCGTGCCAAAAACGGTTGGCTTTACACGTTCCAAATCGGCCGCGGTAAAGTAACTTTTGGAGGCTCTTTCAACTGAGTCTAGAAATGGTTATACGAATTTTGATTGGATTAGACCAAATTCAATATGGCGTGGCGACCAGCAAGTTAGTTTTGATTATGTGTTTTCATGCATATTTCAATTATTTTGTTTGTTTGCAGCTTCGATTATGATTATTCAATACAATATTTGTTAACTAATTACGTAAACTATTAAGTCGGGCAGAAACTAGATATTTTTTTGGTCCATGTATGGTCGCCACGCCATATTGAATGTCACGTGGTTTGGATTGCTTATTGAGAAACGGTATTTGGCGTTCCAGCGAATTCAAACCAGATTTGGCATCGCCGGTAGAAGGGGAATAGTAGGTTTTGGCATAAGCATTGCCGTCTTTGAACGCACTCCTGAACTTCCATATTGAATTTCGTATGACAGGTAATGAGATTGCCTAATTCAGAACTGATTCTGAACTAAGTTCGAACAAACCTATTGTCATTCTATGATGTCATTGTTTTTCAGTTCTTGAATAGATTTATCACAGCCATTGAACTAAACAAACCCTCTGGAACGGGTGCACTGCTTTATGCTAAGGTCTATAAACCTAGCAGTCCCAAGGTGGAAAAAAACTTCGGGATCCATATAATAATTAGGTGCTTTTTAGATGCTAATTAGGGCCTCTAATTAAAAATTAGGTGCTCCTTTAGTTTTTGAGAAAATCAAAAAAAAAAAACTAAGGGACTGCTAGGTTTATAAAAGCTAGTAGTCCCCTATAGTAAAAAATATTTTTCCAAAATTTTCTTTTATATCAGAATTAGGTGCTTTTTAGGTGCTCCTAAATACTCGAAGAAAAAATAGAATTGATTAATTATTATTAACTGAGTTACAGATTTTTTTTTAATTATTAGGGGACTGCTGGCTTTACGTTTACTTGTTGGTGTGTCAGAATGGAAAAAAAACTTCGGGATCTATATAATAATTAGGTGCTTTTTAGGTGCTAATTAGGGCCTCTAATTAAAAATTAGGTGCTCCTCTAGTTTTTGAGAAAATCAAAAAAAACTAAAGGATTGCTGGGTTTATGAAAGCTAGTAGTCCCCTATAGTAAAAAATATTTTTCCAAAATTTTCTTTTATATCAGAATTAGGTGCTTTTTATGTGCTCCTAAATAGTCGAAGAAAAAATAGAATTGATTAATTATTATTAACTGAGTTACAGATTTTTTTTTAATTATTAGGGGACTGTTGGCTTTACGTTTACTTGTTGGTGTGTCAGAATGGCAAAAAAACTTCGGGATCTATATAACAATTAGGTGCTTTTTGGGTGCTAATTAGGGCCTCTAATTAAAAATTAGGTGCTCCTCTCGTTTTTGAGAAAATCAAGAAAAACTAAGGGACTGCTAGGTTTATGAATGCTAGTAGTCCCCTATAGTAAAAAATATTTTTCCAAAATTTTCTTTTGTATCAGAATCAGGTGCTTTTAAGGTGCTCCTAAATAGTCGAAGAAAAAATAGAATTGATTAATTATTAACTGAGTTACAATTTTTTTTTAATTATTAGGGGACTGCTGGCTTTACGTTTACTTGTTGGTGTGTCAGAATGACAAAAAAACTTCGGGATCTATATAACAGTTAGGTGCTTTTTAGGTGCTAATTAGGGCATCTAATTAAAAATTAGGTGCTCCTCTAGTTTTTGAGCACCTAAAAAGCACCTAATTCTGATACAATCGAAAAATTTGAAAAAATATTTTTTATTTTAGGGGACTGCTAGTTTCCATTAACCTGGCAGTCCCTTTTTTTTTTTTTTGAATATCTCAAAAAAACAAATGAGAATAATAAACATAATCCTACACTGCTATAACCAAATCATTTCAGCGGTCAGTTCCTTGGGTTATGATTCTTGAATGGTGGGGGGCTATGACGTCACACTTGGCTGTCAAAGTTGTCAACCAAAAGAATAACCACGGTATTTACCGATAAATAATCATTCCGGGCTGAAAATCGCCTCTATTTTCGATAAAACCGCGACGGCGGAAATATATTGGTTATAACCAAATAATAATCATTCCAGGCTGAAAATCGCCTTATGCCTCAAATCCCAGATCTAGATCTATTGTATTCCCGAAGTCTGGTTAATAAGCTACCTACTGAAGATTTTCAATTTCACTTTTAAAAAATCCTTGCGTCACATATAGTGCATATAAACTAAGATAATTACCACTTAATTTCTTGAGCAATCGTGTGTCAATTTTAGCATAAAATTTTTCAAAAAAACATACGCAAAATCTTATATAGATCGGAACGTCCAGATAACAGAACTGGGTTACGCACGACATATTATTAAGCGTTCATAATAAAACAAAGAAGTTCCCATCAGTTGGTTCTATTTTTGTTTTTGGACTGCAGCTAATTAAAACATTTTGTTCAGTTTGTGGCAAAAGTTTCGTGAAACAATAGAACATAATAAATATTTCAATATTGCAAATTTTTGAAAATACTAATACTCATAAGCCTCTATTATATAACAATATGTGTAAGTGCCGGTAAATCACATTCGTTCCCTAAAGCTAAACCCAGGCAGAACCATTAAAATTAATCACTTTCATCTACTAAAACCTATTTGGGTTATAAAAATAACGTTTCCCCAAAGCTAAAACTGTGCAGTTTTATTAAATTGGTTAATCAGAATTGGATCGTGGGTCATCAAACCATGAGTTGTTATTTTGCTTCCTGATTGATGGAATTTTATTATGTCAAAATGTTATGCCTCAAGATCTGATGTTCAGTTGAGTGTAACGCAGGTTAATATTATTTATTATCCTAAATTTATGAGCTAATATGGAATATGTCTGTTATTATTTATTATCGTTAAATGTCAGGAGTGTGTTTGGGAGTCAAAGTATTAACGGATGATAAAATACGAGGTGGTTTTATAATTGGGAGTTAGTTATTTCACTTTTCCTGAATTACTTAATAAATAAACGTTGCGGAACAATCAACAGAAAATGATTTTATAGGTATTTGAATTATGACCGAAATATATAAACTCTTTTTAATTAATTTAATGTACTCAATTTTTAATCACATTTCTATAGCCAATAGTAAAAATCAGGCTTGCTAAAGAAATTTTTATAATTGCCTAAAGAGGAAGGATTAGCATTAGGAACACAATAGAACCTTGACTTTTATTAACGTTATTTATATGACTTTTTCCTTAATCAGATTAAAATTTTAGGTCGACCGCACATGAACAAATTATTCAAAAATTCCTTTTGGAAAGATTAACTACCATGGAAGTTTATTTGCCATATTTTGTTTTAAATGTTTCAAGCACCTACGTATAAAAAGGTCATCTTATGTTGAAGCCCACCAATTTAGCTGTATAATTTGTCATTTTCCAAAACACCATTGTCGTCTTTACGTAAAATGTTAAATATTTACACATAAAGGGAAATGTGAATAAAATCCATAATTCATGAATAAAATGGAAGATTTCATGCACATCCATCCATGTGAAAATGATAAAATATGGAGCTTGAATATTATTCTGACCCAACATCTTTTGTCACATCTCAAACCAATATGAATTAAATATTTGTGATTACAGTACATATTTGAATTCAAAGAAATTCTTACAATAAATAAACTTTCTTAAATTCCTAATTTGCACTTTCTGGTAAAGGTAACCCAATATTAACAGTGGGTAATTTGAACTTTAGGTTTTGTAGCAACTGCTCACGAACTGTTGGCAAACAGTCAAATGCTGTTTGAAGAAGTGACAAAGAAAATTAAGGTCTTCAATTGATGAGTAAGTACTAGCGCGGATAGAGTTAAAGTGCAAATGTGTTTTGAAATTTTCGTGCCTTGCAATTAATAAAGAAATAAAGCAATCTTTAGTAAAGTCATACAGTAGATATCATTTTTTTTTTGAGTCAAAATCCTTGACTTTAGAAGTAAATCGGAAATTAGAGTTCTCGCCAAAATTATTTCCACTTAAAAAATATTTGGCTTGCTCTTTTAGACTCTCACTTTTTTTACAGTAAAAAAGTTAAATTATTGCATAATAACTATGTATTAGCAAGCCAGAAAAAAAAAACAGAAGAATATTACAAAATTCTTATGTCACATGAAATTAAAAACATTTAATCAAGATGGTTAGCATGGGTATAAGCCTGGAGCTAGTCATGTAAAGTCATATTATTTATTTCTACAATTACAGTCATTTTGTTGTTAACTGTGTATGAATGCATGCATATAAAATGACAACTGGTTTCAATGAAATCATTAATTGATTAATTGTAGCTAATTGAATATTTTTCAGGTAATAATTAAATGAGTTTTCCTTATATTACAAAGTATGATAGATTAACAGCAATATTTTTTTAAATAAACATTAGATACCTATCTGATAAAAACAACAATTAGGCATTGTAGTTGTTAAGTTTTCTGATTTGTCGGGTTATTATTTCTAAAGTTATAAGTTGATTAATCAAAATCTAAACCTTTGAAGATGACTTTCTAAAAACTCCGTCTATATCATAGATAGGATTCTGAAGTTTTCAAAGAATTTTATTCTAGTGAAGGACTACAAATCCAGAAAATTTAGCTAGTTTAGAGTTATAGTTCCAGAGGTACAATCTCGCTAGAAAACAGGATTTTTTTTATCATTTTTCAATTAGTCCGTTGCTCTATTTCGACTTAAAATCTCTCAATGATTCACTGTATGAAATAAGGGTGGTTGGGGCGGTCTCAAATCATCAATAATCAAAATCTCAACATGGAAAAATTTGAAATTTCAGAATTTTTTGAAGGATTTTTATTGGATACGAATCTGGTAGCGGTAGCGGTCTTCACATTCGACATTTAAACTTGAAGAATTGATGAGGTATTATTAAGCTTTTTTACACAATTGTTTTTTTTTTATTAGTCAATGACCAATATTATTATTTTTTCTCCAAACGTCAAAAAAACGTCACTTTGTTAACGCCTGTCAAGATGTCAGAAATTTAATTTCTATGCTGCTAGACAAATCCAGCGGGTTAACACCTGTCGAGGTGGTAGAAATTTAATTTCTATGCTGCTAGGCAACCGCAGCGGCAGTAGAAGTACTTTTAGTGCCGCTGGAGCGGCAGCAAAAGTACTTTTAGTGCCGCTCGTACTTTTACTGCCGCTCAACCATTCAGTTACCCCCGAGCTCACCCCATTCGTTTGGAGAAAAAATAGCGTGTTGCATACGGAGTAGAAGCACTTTTTTGTGCTTCAGCAGTATTGCAAGCCTCACTACGTTCGGCTCGCAAACCTACTGCTTCAGCACAAAAAAGTAAAGCTTCTACTCCTAATACAACAATATACTATTTAGATGAATCACAATTATTAGTTCTACCGTTGGTGTCACCCCCTAAAACCACCCTCAAAGTTATTTGCAAGTCCTTTTGGGTACTAAGCGTGTACTGCCTATAACTTCCAGTACCATTTGTGCATGGTGGACCCAATTTTATCAGTTTTACCCCCAATGTATTATAATTATTATTATAATAGTCTTGTGAGAAAAAGGACCATCGCAGGTACGCTCATGCATAGGTTAGGTATTTAAAATTTTATGGAAAGTTATAAAATAAAATAAAGGACCCCGCACACCTCTTATGGGTTTTTGGTTTTCTGTCAAACTCAATGAAATTTTGATATGTGTTAGACCTTGACTTCCTGATAAAAAGTTCTCATGGGCCCGAACCAATCCTATGATTAGTTTTTGAGATACAGGTACTTTTATGTCCAAGAAATGTATACATTTTATATGTATTTACATCTACCTGTCACCTAATAATAGGTCTGTTTCTGCAAAAATCACAAACTTGTCAGAGCGAATTTGATTGGTCGAAAACAGTCAGAAACAGTCAGAAAACTAGTTACAACCAATGAAATTCACTCTGACAGACCTAATAATAGGTGACAGGTAGATGTGAATGCATATAAAATGTGTACCACCTGTATTTCGGAAACTAATCATAGTATCGGGTTGGGCCCATGAGAACTTTTTATCAGTAAGTCAAGATATACCACATATCAAAATTTCATTGAGTTTGACAGAAAACCAAAAACCCATAAGATGTGTGAGGGGTCCTTTAAAAAAAACTGACGCCACTACTGATCAATCGGCAATGTTCGGCAGTCTGGCTGCTAATTTTTAGCTGCAAAGTTCATATCAGATTTCTTTTATAGGATCTGAACCTGTATGTAGTAGTTGAAAATAATAATTTGTCTCTCATTGCCTAATTTTCACGATCCAAAAAACAAATTAATTAAATTAAACTAATGTAAACAAATATGGTAATTACAAAAAAAAAAACATAATGAGAACCAACCTAGACATAGAATATTATCCATGTATGTCTCAAACATAAATTATTGCATCAATATATGAGATGATGACCTTCCGAGAGGCTTTAAGATCATTTTTTATTAATAATTAAAATATTTCCTAACCGAGTTTTTGTCTGTTTCAGAATTTTCGCCTACAATGGAGCGGTACCACATTTTAAAGTTGGGTAAGTCTGGGTAGTACAATTAAACTTGTTTTTGGGTAAATGTCACATTAGAATACAATAAATGTGGACTTAATTGTTGTTTGGTTTGTTTTTTAGAAGGCTATAGTAGATTATAATATAATAATTCAGGCCAATTCTTATAAAATAATTCATACCTGCCCAGTCAATTAATGTGGAATATTGAGTTTTTTAAAACGCTCTAGAACATTTTAGAACTTTGTTAAGCTTCAGGACATTTCAATTCAATTTTCAATTTTCTTCAATCAGGACAGTTTAGAACCAGTTAAGAATTTTCAGAAACAATTGAGCAAGACTTGAATACTTTGAAGTTGAAATGTTTAGGAGCATTTTGAAACGTCTTAGAACGCTTTAGAACTTTTGGAAAATTTCAGAATAGGTACCTACTCTTATGCCAAATAATGATGTACAACATTAAGTTTTTTAAAACGCTCTAGAACACTTTAAAACTTTGTTAAGCTTCAGGACACTTCAATTCAATTTTCAAGTTTCTTACGCTTATCAACAACATTTTAGAATTTCATGGAACAAACGTTAATTATTCAGACCCAGTTAAGAATTTTCAGAAACATTCCAGAACACTTCAAAATTTTCAGTAACATTTGAGCAAGATTTAAATACTTGCTCAGGAGCATTTTTCAACTACTTAGAACGCTTTAGAACTTTTAGAAAAATTTAAGAATACTCCTGTGCTAATCCAAAACTAAAAATATGTTTCCAAGCTAAACAAATAGATTATTCATATCAAACTTTTTCTTTTCTCCATTCACAAAAATTAAAATGCCACAAAGCAGAGGAGCGTATAAAATGTTAACCAAAATATTTGTCTGCCATTGTTAACGATTATAATCGCAATTAATTCAATTTGACAATGGTGTATCAAAATTTTACAGTCACTGGGTACTATGGTAGAGCATCAAGCATTTTAGATGATGATTCATCCTTTTATAGTTTTTTTTTAACACTCTTCTATCTGATTTCAACCGCAATTAAAGCTGCATTGACCGAAATGGAGATTCTTTTGCTTTAACAAACTTATCGGATCTTGGCTCAACACTATGAGATAAATCAAAATGATATTTTCATGCTCGATCTATTAAAATTTATCAGTACTTTCGACCAAAGAACAATAAAACAATCGATTCGGGTGAAATGCCGACGACACCCACAAAAATATCTACTGTGTCATTGTAATAAATGATGATACACCGAGGAGGATGGTTTCTCCAATTTTGGTTTGACATAATGGGTGTAACATTGAAGTAAATTGAAGAATGTCGGAAGTTTTTTTTTAAATGAATTATTACCTCACTTATCTTTGAGAATTTTCTATTCCACCATAAGAAAAAATCCGATAGTTTAGAAGTGAAGTCGACCTCTGATGCTGATATATAACAATAGCCTAAAAATAGGTTTATCATCGTTCTAGTACATTTTAATGAATGACAAAGAAAATGCCAGAGTTCTGTTCATACAATAAACATCATTCGAGAAAGTCTTTACCCTTTTGCGTAATCCATTAACCAAAAAAGTTACGCCACTGTTGCGGTTTCCGCGGAACATACGCGCACGCACACGATACTTTAAAAGATCGATCTTATGGATAAAATTGTTGTTGGCAGAAGAAGAAATTGGTTTGGCAATTGTATTTTCCTATTGTTTCATTATATTAGTGTCGTGTGAACTCCTTATTTGTTGACTTATCTGTCTATGAAGATTGGCGTGTAATATTGACGCAAGAGATTTTGGTTGGATAATAACTATTGATACATTTTCGACTCACGATTGCCAAAATATTTACGCCTTTTGTTTTTTGGAAAGTGAACAACTACATATTGTGTTGTAAATGGCATAGGGGAGAAGACAATGATACATTATCTGGGATGAGTAATAATAATAATAATAATAATAATAATACATTTATTGTCATAATGCCATAAATTACAAAAATGGTTTACAATTTTATTCTAAAAGTAACACATGCATTTATAGCCGACAATAGGCCTTAATAAATATGCAGACATCTGGAAGTTCCAGATACTGTTCAGGCCTCAATTTAAAATGACAATCTAATATTATATCAATTTTAAAACATTATTAACTGCGAGAAAAAAATACAACTACACGATCTATCATTATTAAAAATTACTTTGATTCCAAACACAATTCTTAAGGGTAAGGAGAGGACAATGGTAGGAAAAATAGGAAATAGAGGGGCTATTGCAATGTTTACGGAGTGGTGTTTTTATTTTATTTTTATTTTTTCATTTTTTTCAATTATTAGATACTTTTGTTTAAATTTATTTACTGAGACTGAAGTAAATATTTTTTAAATTGTTTTTTGAAAGTATGACATGACAGTTCAATATTTGAAAAGTCTAAAGAGTTTAATAAATTCGGAACATTATAAGAAAATGAACGTTTAAATATTTCTTTTCGGTGTTGTGGTATTCTTAAAGTATTTTTCCTGCGTAGATTCACATTATGTATATCGGTGCGATAAGTTATTTTCTCATATAAATAGGGTGGAGATTTGTATTTTAAAATTTTATAGTAAAATGTGGCTCGATAAAGTTTAAATCTATTCAACATATTTAGCCATCCCGACTCGGACAAATACTGTGAAATATGGTTACGTCTTTTAACACCATATATAAGTCTTAAACACGAATTTTGCACTTTCTGAATTCTATAACGATCACCACTATCCAGACACGGTACATAGACACTACTACAATGAATAAATTGAGAAAGAACAAGGGCATCACAAAGTAACTTTCTAGTATCTAGGGGAAGGTAGTGCCTATGGCTGTAGATATTTTTCAGGTTACCGTATGCCACTCTTAATTTAGCTGTAACGTGTTCTTTAAAACGTAAATTAGAATCTAAAAACAATCCCAAACTTTTACTGGTATTTGAATAAGGAAGCGGTACACCGTTCAACACAATATTCATGCTGTTTTTAACTTTAGATATTTGAGAATCATTACCAAAAATCAGGACTGACGATTTACCAGGATTCAATTTCAACAAATGATCCGCAGCCTTCTTAAAAAAATGATCTAAGTCAAGATTAATTTTATTTTCGGAATTTTCGATATCCTCATCGGTAAATGAAAAATATATTTGTGTATCATCTGCATAAAAATGATATTTACAATGCCTAAGAGAGGTCAAAAAATCCGAAGTATAAATAGTGTAGAGTAATGGTCCCAAGATGCTACCTTGAGGTACCCCCTTTTTCACATATAAAATTTCTGAATGTATATTGTTGATTATTACCCTTTGCGAACGATCCGACAGAAATGACTTCAAAAAGTTACAGGAATTTGTGCCAAATCCGGCAAAATGAAGAATTGCTAAAAGTAGCTTATGATTAAGCATATCAAACGCTTTACTAAAATCTAAAAGAACCAAAGTAGTAATTTTATTCTCATCAAGTGCCCTTAAAATATCATCTGTCAAGTCAGCCAGTGCGCTCTCACAACTATGGTTAGGTCTAAAACCCGATTGTTTAGTGGGCAATACATTAAATTTATTTAAAAACTCCCTAATTTGCCTATCCATAATTTTTTCTAATACTTTAGAGAGTGTTGGTAGAATGCTTATTGCTCGCAGCTGACTCATTTCTGTGGGATTTTGAACTTTGGGCAAAGGAGTCACATTTGCTTGTTTCCACGATAGAGGAAAATATGAATTTAAAATGCATTCATTAATTATATGGGTTATAAACGGAATGATAAATGGGCAACATAATTGTATCAAAGTAATATTTAGTTCATCGTTTCCAGAAGCCTTAGATTTTATATTTTTGATTAGGTCGAAAACTTCACCCTCTGTCGATAACTGAAAATCAAATTCTTCATTTACCCCATAGGCCCTATTATTTTCGTAGTGATTCAATAAGTCGGCATCTGGTATATCATTACTAAAAACAGAATTAACAAAAAAATTATTTACGTTGTCAGGATTGCTAAGGTTAACCGGTAAGATATTATTTTGTTTATTTTTATTTAAATTAAGTTTTTTTAATTCAGTCCATTTTTCCTTGATGTTCGAATTTTGAAATTTGAAGCGGTAATACGCTTTTTTTTCAGCTCGTATTGCGGCTGTGGTGTAATTTCTTAGTTGTTTATAGTAATTATAATGCGCTTGACGTTTTGTTTCTTTAAACCTTTTTAAAGCTTTATTTCTTAATTTTTGTAGCAATTTAATATTTTCAGTAATCCACGGTGCATAAGAATTATTTTTACTTTTCCGAAATTGTTTTATTGGCGCGTGTTTATCAAACAATGTAAGAATACAATTATTAAAAAATGCTATTTTATCGTCAATATTTGCAATATAAAAAAAATTATGCCAGGGTAAATTTTCAAGATCTCTTTGAAATTCGTTAAATGATATATCTTTTAATGGTCTGTAAAGGAAAAAAATAGGTTCTGTCTTCTGCTCGCAACAGTTAAGTTTGAAGTAAGTTAAAAAATGATCCGAAATATTCAAGTCAAGAACACCAGTTTCAGCAATATTTTCCACATTCGTGTACGAGTAGGTAACTAGATTGATGTTTTTGATTGTATAAGTAAGATTTAAATAAGAAAAGTCGTCTTTATTGATAACACATGTAAACTGTCTCATCAATATCTATAGAAGACCCCAGAGCCAACATTTCATTTGACTTTATGTAACAAAAATGAATAATTCCTAATCAAAGTGAATTTTAATAAGGCGAAAGGACAGTTTTTGAGCAATAAACCTGCTACTTAAACTTTTACCTTTCAAAAAAATCCATTTTAGACCAACACAAACAATAGCTTTTGGTCAAGCAAGACATCTTTCATTGACCGATTTTTCCCGGTCATTATCTACTTAATTAACATCGGAATACCTTTAATTAAACCTTGACTCTGTTTCAAGCACGTGCATGCTTTTTCCGAATACGAAAATTCGCAGTTCCTTGATGTTACATCTGTTTTCTGATCCTTTCCGTACATGTTGTGCAAGAACTTAGATTAATGGTTGCAACTATCTAATTAAAGACGAATGAAAAACTATTATTCAGTTGCTTATTTGGTTAGTTCGCAAAACTACAAAGAGGTCGTTTATGGGGATTTCAGAAAATGTTTAAGTAGGTATTTATTATGTGTTGATTTAACAACTTAACTTGAATCTCATGCAAAAAATTGTTTTGGATCTTTATCCATTTTTGGATGGCAGATTTTACTTCAAAAGATGATGGTACCCATATAAGGACATAATGAAAATATGCAAGATGATAGTGGTAGATATTATAACATACATACACTGAAGAATTTTCCCACAGTATTTCTGCACTTATATACGAGGGAGTGTCTGATCTTTTTTCGTCATTCTTATGGGAAGTATTTTAATTAGACATCAAATAAATAATTGCTTTCATAGGTTTGAAATACTTTGGTTGATAGAGTTAGTTTGAATTATTCTTAGGCAATATGTTATCAAAATTGTTTTAATTCACTCAGCAGGTACATAATTTCTAATTATTGATACTCTACTTTTTGTGGGTTGTCTATATCCAAGGATCCAGTGATAGCGTTAGGTCAAAATAATGCCTGAAAATTAGAGGTCTATGTTAGCAAGCAAAATGGCCCAAAATTTGTTAAAATAAATAAATGCACAAATTATCAGGTATCAAAGGGCTTTCTGAAAAACCATACAAAAATTTAAAATTCCTGGAAACAAGGTTTTGCATTAGGAAAAAGACACGTACCTACAAGCTGACCCATAAAAATTCTAACAAACTGAAAAATAACTAGAAAGTAAGAAGAACAAGAAACTAGGCGTGCGGAAAACTGTAAAAGCGTGATCAAGGATTTATCTAAGCTTATGAGTGAGGATGGGATTAAATTCTCAAGAGTGCAACTGGATTATTCATCAAATCAAAACAGAAATACTAAATTTCAAGGTATTCAAGATATTTTCCAAGTGTCCAAGCGTTGCAGATATATTTTGGTGTCCTTGGTTAACAGAGTACCTACTGAAAAACTGTCAAAGAGAAAACTTTACCAATATCATAACATGACTTACGTAATTGTTGCAGATTTCCATTAACTATAACAAATGGCTTCTAGAGAAAAATGGATACTTTAGAGAAAAATGCGGCATTACCAAGGTTGCGGATATTAATACCTTGAGACACCAAAGGGAATATACAGAAGACTCTGTAATAATATCACGTTTAGAAATTAGGATTTAATAAACAAGAATTATACATGACATTCAAAAATGAGGAACAACTAATGAGAATAATAAAGACATGATAATTAATACATGCAAACAAAACTATAAGGTAAAGTACCCAATTGTTGACAGGGTCCCATAAAGTTTACACATTAGCATAATATTCCCGAAATTAAGAATTTATGGAGGTTATAAGCTAACCGAAATAGCGTATAGTATTAGTATGGATTTGACATTACAAGTTTTTTCAAAATGGTGGCAAATAATAGTAAACAGGTGATCAAGTCTAGTCTCCCTGAGGATATGTTAAGAGTATGGCAAAGAACAGCAGGAGCTCTTTGTGTTGAGGTCTCTAGTGAGCATGAAGAGGATGAGCTTTGGGTGGAGCATCGTCGCCGGGTGTAAATACTCTGGAAAACCGCTCGAAGGCTTTGCTGAAGTTTCTTAGGAAAGAGGTGGAGAATACTTGCAGAGGATTTTGATGGCATCAGAAGGATTTGGATTACAAAAGTCGAGAGGTGTGACAACTCGTAATGGAAAAGAAAAGTTAAAGGGTTTTGGTTTATAGAATATGATGCCAACTGCAGCTGACCTTGTAAACTATGAGCAAAATTTTGCGTTTCGACAGGGTAATGGTAATACGGAGTGTGTCTTCTACGAGAAAAGTCCAAGTTGTTTCAGGGCCCAGAGTTTCCCCTTGGAAAAAAGAAAAGAGATTTTGACCGCAAAAAAGGCATGCTTCAAGTGTTTGATGTCATCAAGCCCCTAAATTTCGTGCCAGACTCAAATGTTTGTTTTGTGACAAAAGCCATGCAGTTTTGATGTGTCCTGAATCGGCATCATGTAGATTTTCCAAAGATGAAGAAAATAACCCTTCAAAACGAACTAACACTCCTGGAACTCTCGTGCACTAGTGCTTCCAGAAGTTGTGTTTTAATAGACTTTAAAGATAAAAATTAAGGGTGAAAATGGTCTTATGGAAGTGAGAACTCTGATTGACACTGGATCCCAATGCTCATATATATTGAAGTTCACAGCACAGGCTTTGCAACTGGTGACCAAGTCGACAGAAGAGATTATGCATTGTCTCTTTGGAGGTGTTTTGTCAGAACATGGTCTTTACAAGATTATTTTATTGCAGGATACTGGTTACACTTGTAGGTTTGATGTATTAGATCAACCTGAGTTTTGCTGTGAAGTTCCGAGTGTTTTTCCTGCAACCTGTTTGCCGGAATTGTTGGACTTAAATAGAGAAATTAGTGATGTGGGACTGTCTGAGTCTGACACTATTGAGTAGTTGATTGGTTTTGATATAGCAGGAAATTTATATACAGGTCGGAGATTGATGCTTAAAAGTGGATTGGTAGGCATGGAGACGTTGCTGGGATGGGTGCTTATGGGAAAGGTACTTAGAGAACCAAACAAAGAAAGTATATCTACCAGCATTTTAAATTGTTTTGCGATGGACTATAGTATAAGCAATCTGTGGGAATTAGATGACCTAGGTATCACTGAGCCGGTAGCCAATAAAAGTAAGCTTGATTTGGAAAAGGCAGCTTTAGAATTTTTTGACGAGACTGTTCGAGTGAATGATGAGGGGAGGTACGAAGTAGGATTTCCATGGCTGGAAGGATACCCTCCGCTTGCCACGAATTACTTGCTCGCTAAGAAAAGACTTGAAACAACCTTGAAGCGATTGGAATCACAAAAATTATATTAATCATATGATGCTGTTTTTAGGGAATGGGTTCGAGAATGCATTATTGAATTGGTGCCAGACAGCGATAACGATACAGGCCATTACTTGCCACCAAATCCAGTTCTAGTAGTACAACCAAGATCAGACCAGTATTTGACGCTTAGTGCCAAAATAAAAGGAAACATGTCAAAGAATCAATGCTTGGAAAAAGGTCCCAACCTCATCGAGTTGCTTCCAGAAATTTTAATACGATTTCGGAAAAAAAGAATCGGAGTGACTACAGACATCAGAAAAGCCTTTCTACGGATTTCTACAGATAAGTGTACATCCTGCGGATCGAGATTTTTTGCGATTTATTTGGAGGGATTCTCAAGGAAAGGAAAGGATATAAGGTAAAAGTACGGATTTCTGACACAGCACCTTATACTGGCACTTGATTACTGATTTGTTTTTGTGTCTTAAAATAAGAGTTTCTAGCAAATTTTCAAAGTTCCCGCCAGCATTTACCAAAACCATACTGAACATTTGTCTGACAAAAAAAATGTTTTGACAAGTGTAACTGTAATAAGCTACCTCAATTGTAATAAGATTGCTTGTATAGGAGCGTGAAGTGACCGGTAGTTTTCCCGCATGATTTTTGTGCCAATTTTTATAGGAATTTTTTAGCGAGTAACCGTTTGTAACCGAGTTATCACGAGCTATAACCATACGGTTATTAATTACTCCACCACTGGTGTTCTGTCTAAATTACCCCCACCTAAGAAAGTTTGTTATTGAACCTCAAATACAAAAGTGAGGTTTTAGATACCTATTAAGCAATCCAACGACCTGACAAAATTGGCGCCTGGTTGGCACACAATAAAAAAAAAACACATGGCGGGATTATCAATACAATGATCAATACACATAAATTTGAAACTGAAAACTTAACAATGTACTCTTTGTGTAGGTACCTATAAAATGAAACAAGTACACGTAGGTATTTTTTTAGCATCAAGGGCCGGTTTCTCAATAGCGAGTCACCTCCGGGTTGAGCATAACTCCGGGGTAAACATAGCAACTGGACACGCTTACCCTGGAGTTAAAACCAACCCGGAGGTGACTAGCTATTGAGAAACTGGCCCTAAGAAGTATATTCGTAAGGTCTAACGGAACACAGACGGTGTAGTCCTCCCCTTCATTGTTTAAAGTTACTTCAGTTAAAATTTCAATATTTTCTGCTATGTTGGTCCTCCGGATCTCCAAGGAATGGATTGGATATTACACGTTCTACCTTACTGAGGTTTTTTTTTTACCTTTTACGTTTTAACTAACAACCAGAAACCCACGTCCACATCCCGCAATAATATTTTGATTTTCTAATTTTCGGGTTTGACGTTAGTGTAAGGTAAACAAACCCAAACGCCCATATTTGAATAAAATTGAACTGTCAAATGTTCTATAACCGCCCATAACCGCCAGTAACCCAGGTCCTAGATAGGTTACTGAATTTAAACCGTGTTATAAATGTGTGACGTCATTGATCTCCTCTATTGACGTCATAATAACTTCCCCTATTACAGCTGCCTCGCTAAAATTTCAACGGTTAGAGATTTTCAGTTACCTTTTATAACACGGTTACAAACAGCTAGTCGCTAAAAAATCCTTTATATGGTACAGGTACCATCGCCACCAAAAGTATCTGGGACACAAATAATGCATAATAATCTCCTGGACTAATTCTACTGTCATTCATTTCAATGCATTTAATTTATAGTTTGACAAATATTTGACAATAAAATTCATATAATAGGATAAGAGCTAATGTGATGGTGTCCCAGTTACTTTTGGTGACGATGGTACATCGTTCCCTAATTCTGACCCCTGTGTCTCAGAATTAGGTGCCAAACATAAAACATGTTCGTCTTTGTTTTCAGTACTAAAATGATGATGATGTTATTTCTTTTGTCCAAAATGTTTACAATTTACCCTTAAAACTTTACACGCTAATTCTGACAGGGGTCATAATTAGGAAATTAGTGGGTCAGGTTTAGGAGTAATTATACTATAAGGAAATTTCCGTTTTTTTTTTGTAGTAGTGGTAGTAGTAGTAGTAGTGGATACTTACTAAGTACCTTAGTACTTATTCAAGTATGTCAGAGAAGAAAAAAAATCGTCGGTATGATCCAATACGTTAAAATTGGCGTTGGAATTCATAGCAAACGGCATGCCTGTAAAAACTGCAAGTAAAACATTCAACATTCCAAAAACTACATTATTACATTATAAGAAAATCGGAAAATATCCTGTAGAATGTACACCAGGTGCTCCGGACAGTTTTAACGTCAGAAGAGGAGTCAATATTAGTAGTGGATAATTCACTTGGCCAAATATTTGGTTGTCAGAATTGGGTACAGATGTGTTACATTTAGGAACGATGTCATTATTAGAATCCACTAGGTGTCATAATTTGGGTAGAGTTCTATGTTTGAGGTCTGAATTAGATACATTTATAAAGGACTACAAATAATAGTCGTTATACATGTACATGCATCCAGCTTGGATTATTCAATACATTCAAAAAGTGTAAATTTACTTATTTTGAGACTAGTCTATACTAAATTCGCAGGTTCCTTAACCTGTCAGAATTCAGTACATTTATCTTACAGACACAGACTTGTTGTTTTTGGTGCCCTTTTTTGTTAGCTGCCACCATCAACTATCACCTTCTGTTAGAAGTCGAAAAACATAATGAAGATACTTCTGAATTTGACCATTCCTTGCTCTCAATTTTAGCGAAGAGTTTCTATGTGGACAACTGTGTAACCAGTCCACCGGATCTAGAAACTTCACAAACTTATACGGGAATCCAGCATGATGTTGGCACAAGCACAGTTTGATTTGAGAGGGTGGGAGTTTTCTTGTCCAACACAAATTGTTTCAGATATAGTTCTGATAAACCAATTCCTCTCCTGGGACTTGCTTGGAATAATCGTGATGATACTTTGAGTATCAGTTGAGAATGTCTTGGAGATCTGGAGTTATTTATGACTATATAAGCCAGTTACCAAGAGGATCATGTTATCATTGGCTCAGTCATTCCGAGATTGGATAGAAGCTTAGCCCATTTTGGTTGACATGCAAGTTCCTCATTGAATATATGCGTTTGGTGAAGGAACTAGAATGAGTTTACACACGTTTTGCGACGCAAGGAAAAGGGCCTACGGTACGGCGGTCTTTTTGAGGTGTGCTTATCAGGATACAAGTCATATTACTCTTTTAGCTGCAAAAAATTGAGTTGCGCCAATAAAAATTGTGACTATACTTCGAATGGAGTTGCTGACGGTAGTTATTGGTACTAGATTGTGCAATTCTGAGGAAAAGGCTCTTGAATTCAAATTATTTGAGTGTTTTTTTCTGGACACATTCAACAACAGTATTGTCATGGATTAAGAGAAATGAAGGGAGGTGTAACTTTGTATGTAATAGATGACTGAGATCAGAAAGACATCCACTACGGACAGCTGGCGTCATGTTCCTGGATCCCAAAACCCAGCCGACCTTCCATCACGAGGCTGTTCACCACGAAATCTAAATGATGGGAAAGTCCTAATTGGCTTTATGAAAATCCCAATTTTTGGCCTCACGAAATTGTCACCTATAATGAAGCAGAGATTTTTGCTGAAAAGAAAAAAGGTGTTGTGACTAAGAGTTTAAATAACTCCGAAGTAGTTAAGGGAGCAGCGGAATGGCATTTGATATATTTTTCAAGTTTTATCAAAACTATTCGTATGATTGGTTGGATATTCAGATTCGTACCTAATGTGAGACATCTATAGGATAAACGCGTTGGTGAGCTATCCGCTGAAGAAATGAACCAAGCGGAAATTTCCGTTTTGCGAACTGTACAAAGTGAAAGTTTTTCGTGAAGATACCGAGCTTTTTCGCATACAGTACTGCCATCTCGTCATATTGTGATTGAGCGGCTCGTTTTTGACACCCATAGGAAGTCTGGTCATGTTGGAGTGCAGGGTTTATTGGGCTTACAGATAGAAAAGTACTGGATATTGGGTGGACAAAGGTACATCAAAAGTGTAATTTCAAAATCTGTAGTGTGTCGGAGGCAGGCATTCAAGAGTAGCCAAGTCCAGAGTCCACCTCTCCCTGCAGATCGAGTAAGGGATGTGTCAGCTATTGAAGTTACTGGTGTGGACTTTGCTGGTCCTTTATACAGTTGAAAAGGTCTGGGGATCTGTATTTTCACATGTGGCTTTTATAGAGCGGTGCACCTGGAACTAGCCAGTTCATTGTCAACTGAGTGAAAACCCTAAGAAGATTTGTTGCTCGAACAGGAAGACCGAAAGTAGTATACTGTGACAATGGAACTAATTTTGTCGGCACAGATAATTTATTCAAGAAACTGCAATTTCGCTGGATTGCTTGTTCAGAAAAAATGCAGCCGTGCTTGGAGCGAATAACATGGCGTTTTAACTCTCCAATAGCAGCTTGGTGGGGTAGGTTCTCGGAACGCCTTGTCGGCATTATAAAAAGATTATTGCGGAAAGTTCTTGGACGTGTGGCGCTCACTTATGAGGACTCACTAACCGTGATGTGACTGTGAGCAAATAGTAAATTCCAGACCTCTAACGTATATTTCGGCGCCAGTGCATTGGTACCACTTACACCAGTTATATGTATTCACGCGACTTGTTCGAAGGTACTTTGCCTAAATATGAAGTGGTAGATCGATCATAATTGTGTCGGAAGGTAAGGCGAATACGGAAGATTTGGGATGATTTGAGGTTTAGATTCTGTAATGAATACCTTGGACAACTTCTAAACACCACGAGTGTTAAGGCATCTAGAAAAGTTAAAGTCGGCGAAATTGTGCTAGTTGGTAATGATTATAAAAGAATTGACTGGCCACTTGGTCGGATCACCGAGGTTCTGCCGGGAAAGATGGTGCAGTACGTCTGGTGCGTGTCTCTACTCTAAATGGAATGTTGCTACGCCCTGTGCAGATAGTGTATACCTTAGAGGAGACTGGAACATCTGTAGAAATGGGGACCGAGCCATCAAAGGAAACAACTTCATCGGGACCAACTAGAAGTACCAAGCCGAGAATCGTGATCGGAAGTGTAAAAAACAGAGCACCCGTTTCGAAAGTGAGTGAATCGTCTATCACGGTAAACGGGAGTGTTCAAAGCACAGAGTACCCGCCGTAAAAACTAGGCGAGGTGGCTGAGTGACAATGGGAAGAATTTTGAATAATTTTATATTGTTTTTATAAGCCTCTAACAACTGAAATAGATAGGTACAACGGAATATAAACAGGAAATATAAAACTTTGCTTCAATTACCCACAACATTTCACGAAGCATCCTGTCCATGTAATCTTTAAATCTGATATTACATATACACATAATAACACCGTAAAATCAGCACTTATACTTTACCTAATATACAATGCTAATACTAATATCAACAAATAACCGATTGCAGACAATCGCAATCCGTCTTAAAAGTATCCATCCCTTGTTAATTTGCCTTAATGACCGGAAATCCAGTAGAATAGGTTTCTGACTGGCACGCCGAGTTGATGAAACAAATCCAATTGTTTTACCGAAATATTTTAGCGGATTTATGTCCGTTGCATCACTTCTAGGTGAAATAAACCATCAAAGCTAAAGGCCGTTTAGATGGCAATCTCGCCTTTATTATTTATTTCTTCTTTTCATTGATGAGAATATAGAAGGAAATGCTGTATCATCATCATTGGGGATTGCGATAGAGTTTGAAAAATTCAATTTAAAACATTAAAAATTGGCTTCCTAATAAAGTAAATCCTAATATAATTTTAATAGCATTAAGATTTCATCACGTTATACAACTAAGTCATAATTATTATTATTATGGGAGAGTTACTTTGGTATCTCAATAAAAATTAATCCTGATGGAAAACGCGGGCGTTAATGCACCTTCCTGATTGATTAAGCTAATTTTTTCCTCGGTAATTAATTTTATTGGCTTTGTGTTAGGTGTGAAAATACTCATGATGCTTTTAGTACTAAGATGCAAAGCAATTAAACTTACATTTGTTATAAATTTCAGGTCTAGCCATAACTTTCTACGCAGCTTACTGCATCAGACCAATGGTAAGTCTTATTATTAAATTTTTATTCCCAAATCAATATCTAAATTATTGTAGCTCGTCTATAGCTTAGAAGCTGACAATGAGCTGGACAATAACCACTATGCCCAAAACACAGACCACGAGTTTTTCCAATACTTTCAAGGAGTTGAAGGTAGACCTGGTTTGGACTTTCCAGTGTACTCTTTCATTCCAAGAACACCTTTCAGCTGTAAAGGAATCGAGTCTGGATACTATGCGGATCTTGACACTAATTGTCAGGTTTTCCACATTTGCGAAGAAGGCAAAAAGGTATCGTTCCTATGTCCTAATGGAACAATTTTCCAACAATCTGACTTAATTTGCGAATGGTGGAACAAAGTTAATTGTACTGATTCGCCTAGTTTGTATGCCTCAAGCGCTGAGAGACTGCAAAATGACAATGCCAGAAGGAAATCTGGAAGAAGAGTGCCGCCATATAATGGTAAGCTTATTTTGTAGTCAATATTTGAATAAAACCTTAATTTTTAGATGCACAAAAAAATAATCATGGAGCTGTTATGCGTATGGAAGAAAGATCTTCAGTGAGAGCTACTAAAAATGGCAAAGATTATCCAGTTAACCCAGACATTGATTTACGCATCAGAAATCATAGAATCCCTGATAATAACGATATAGAACAACAAATAGAGCAAGCAGAATCAAATAACAGACATTTGGCTAATAATTTTAATAATCTACAACAAACAAGACATCCAAATCATAATTACGACAACTATCAAACTACAAGTAAGTCAAAACAATATAAAAAAGATATTGACAAAGAGACAGGGAATTATATTAATAATAATTATGGACAAGCAGAGCCTAGAAGGAATTCTAAAAGAGTTGAGCATAATCAGAAAAATAGCTTCGATTATAGTTCAAAGAATAATGTTCAAGAAAAAAGTACTACTCTAAAAGAGTATCACGTTCAATTTGGGTCTACAAGTGCAGGAACTGATAGTGCAACTGAACAATATAGTAGGAATACCGGTTTTAGATCGACAGCTAGGAATTATCAACAGCAGCAATCACAAACATCTAATCATTTTAATCAGAATACAAACAATGAAAAGACTTTTGGTGCACGAACATCCCCAAGGGTCCAACAAACAGCGTTAAGTACAACATTTTCCCCATCAACTTATAGAAATGTTCAATCATCCACTACACCAGTAACTACCACAACCACAGAAGAAGAGTTTCCTTATGGTTCAGGCATTAAAGAAAAATTCCAGAGCTATGATGCTAGGACTCTTAAGCCTAACCAACAAAAATCCCGTGGGTCAGTTAAATATAACGTACTTGCCAACTATGGCCAATCAATTCCAGTAACCACCTATTCACCTTCTAAAAAATACGCCTTCAATAATCAAAATGACAAAAATGAAGATTTCGCTCTACCACCATTCCCCAAACATAAATCTGAACAAACAAATTCCATTTCTCCTGGCCAAATACCTGTTTATGTAACTCAAAATTCTGAATCCGATGAAACTCAAATCCCTCAAGAATCTTCATCGTTCGTTAAAAACTCCTTCAATAGTATCACTGATAATTCTTTCAAAACTTCTCCAAGCCCGTATCCAAACCATAGAAGTACTTATTCTGATATAAAAGAGTTCAGTAGCTTATTGGAACCACCAAAAATATCTTCTATATCCTCTATAACGCCTCATTTAGTAACCACTCAACCAATTAACAATGGAAAACCTTTTGTTGGTAGTCGTGTTGGTAACACTTTACCACCCAATCATCCGACCACTCAATCTAAATATACTTATTTGCCTACAACCACTAATAAGCCTACAGTGATATTTGGTGTATTGCGTCATAGTACTACTGAGGCTACACCTTATGGACCTCCACAACCTGTTGAAAGTACTACAAATAATCTATTTAATGTTGGTAATACTGATAAGACTTTGCCTACAATTGAGACAACTACTGCAGTTACAAATGCAATTCCAACAGAAACATTCAATATTGGCAGCACTGATACCACATTGACACCGAATATTGTTCCCAAACAAACTACAGTACCGCCATTTAGAATAAATATTCCTGAACATGGGAGTTTAAATGTAGGGCAAAATAGTTATGAAGGACAAAAGCCCGTAGATGAGCCACCTTTCGTCAAGAAAACTGTTCCACTGTTATATAATGGCCAAAAAAGTACTGAAAGAACAGTGGATCGCGCTACAGTTTATGGTTCATATTCGTCAAGTACCCAAAGATCTAAAAACACACCTTATAGTCCCACAGTACCTACAGTAACTCAAAGTTTATCGGCTACTAGTACCGCTAGAAATCCTTACTCATTCAACCAAGCAGTACCAATTAAATTTGATAACGGTAAAGACAAAATATCGATTCATTTATCCAAAAGTGTTGGTGGCCAGATCAATAATAACGTGGCCTATGGAAATAGAATACAGCCTCAGCAACAAAAAATTGGTGCCCTATTGCGTTTTGGAAATGAACAAACTTCAGCAAGAAATTATGCTTCTAGTGGCTTTAATACTGGTTTACCATTAAAGTCCAAAACCGAAAAACCTAGACCTTTTTCGAAGAGTTTGCAGTTTGAAGAACAATTTAACAAAGGTAGGACTTATTTTTTATTTTTCAGGAAATTGTTGTTTTAGTAGGTATATATTTTTTAGATACTACCGTAAATGATGGCGTGAGCTCGTCATTCCCCAGGTACCATATTTCGAGTGCCAGACCTTTTGGTCATAGTGAGACTACTACAGCAACTCCTGGAGCCACCCAAAGTACTGGAGGTTTTAATGTTTACGATAACGTAGATAATATGATTGGGGTTTTGCAAGAAATTGTTAGTTTTAATGCGCAAAAAGAGAGTGCGCAAGAAGCTAGACCAGGTATTGCCACTCAAATTCAAGATTTTTTGAGATTATTTCAAGTTTCACCATTTTTTAGGTTTGGCCATACCTCCATCAGTCGGTCCACAGACCCTTCATTCTCTAGCTCAATATTTCGCAAACGAGCTTCAAAGCAACGGAACACATAATTTCAGAGAAGCAGAAACCAAAGAAAAATTGACTAGTTTATTGACTGCAATGACTGTTCATGGGTGAGACTCCAAATAAAATGAAATTAAATAAAAACAATTAAAATTTATATTTCAGTTATAACAATTTATTCAATACTGGATCCACTGCCACCCCAACAGCAGCTACTAGCTCTCTATCGCCTGAAACGACTACTTCAACGTCATCAAGATTTGGGAGTGAAGAAACCAATAATATTGATGGTCATAATCCTGTTATCTTTTTCTATTTGATTTACTCATTAATACATTTACAGGTGATGACGCCCTTCTGCCAACAACCTCAGTACCCGAACTAAGGCAACTGGCAAGAAATTTCTCGTTGGCACTCTCTAGCTACCTCAACGATCCTGATAATTTCAGGAAAAAGTTGGAAAGCTTGAGACCGTCTGAACCACCGCCATTAGAAGGCAGTGATAATCCAGAATCAAGTAAGTGAAAATTACGTCATGTCAAACGATTCTGACAGTCCGTCATATTGTTCCTCCGACGAAAACCCTCATGTAAAGAGGTGCTTTCCAGTGACCCATTTGAGTTACTCCTGAGCAGCTCAGGAGTGCTCCACAATTGCTTTGCGCGTGCCAGTGCTTAGAGTGTCGTACACTTGAGCTACTCATTTCTGTTATCCCCTGCCCCCTCGTGCACCAACCCTTTTGCCTGTGTTTCATGCTCCTGAAATCCGAAATGGTGGGGGTTAAGACGAGAGCGTTCCAGTGCTGCTTATGTCGAACAGTTCAAGAGCGTCACACTTCAGGAGCATGATACTCTAACAATTTAGGCACTGGAAAGCGGCTCAGGGTTATTGGTTATAAATGTCACCCAATTCTATCTTTTTTTTTTGACATTTTAGAAAAAAGTGTCCCAAATGTCAAATTTGCAAAAAAGTCAATTTTCAACTGTCAATATTTCCAAAACAGTTGAACTTAGGTATAGGGTATATCACATGAAATCTGCTCAGAATTTGACGAAGAATCCGAATATTGAATCATATACAGGGTATTCAATTTAAAATAAGAAAGTTGGAGCGCGACCCGCTTTTTTGAAACGTCCTGTATATGCAAAAGTAAGTTTTTCAAAAAATTTAATTTCAACCATAAATTTTTTATTTGGGACACTTTTTTTTAAAATGTCAAATGAAAAAGATAAAGGGGGTGACATTTATAACCAATAACCCTGTACATACTTAGGACATACCCAAGACTAAATACCCCGCAGATGCTATTAAGTATTTTGCAATATCCTCATAAGATGTCCGTGACAAAATACGTTAACGCTAACGTAAGATTTGACAGCTGCGCATGCGCAGTTTCTTTTCACCAAAAATAGCGTGTTACGTGTCACGTTATTTAGCGGGTCTTTGCGTGTACCTTATTAAAAAATAGGGTTTACGTTTAAAGATTACGTTAACGTGTTTGGTCCAACTTAAAATGTCTAATGAATACAATTTGTAAGCACATTTTCACACGCTCAATCATACCTGTTCTAGAAAAAGGCAAAATTGCTTAACACGATTTTATCCCAGGAACTATAAGTGCAAATGAGGAATTATAGTCCCTTTATTGAGATAAGATTCAGTGAAAATTTCAGCTTTCCATCTATAATAGAAAAAAAGTTAGGACCTTTCAAAGTTTTCCAAAATCTAAATCCTAAGGTAGCTACATACCTTCTTACTAAAACGATGAAATTTCAAATTTTTTTTTGTTGAGATTTTGTATCCTAATGGTCAATTACCATCCCCCAAACTCGATACCCTAAAATTATTCTCAGATTTGAAGCCGAAATCTATGAAAAAAGGCACTCAGAAAAATTGAAAAATTGATAAATATCCCCAAATTCCTTAACACGATTTTATCTCAGGAACTATAAGTGCAAATGAGCTGAAATTTTCAGGGATTATAGTCCCTTTATTGAGATAAGATTCAGTGAAAATTTCAGCTTTCTATCGATAATAGAAAAAAAGTTATGACCTTTCTAAGTTTTCCAAAATCTAAATCCTAAGGTAGCTAGCTTCTCACTAAAACGATGAAATTTCAATTTTTTTTGGTGAGATTTTGTATCCTAATGGTCAATTAACATCCCCCAAACTCCATACACTAAATTATTCTCAGATTTGAAGCCAAAATCTATGAAAAAAGGCACTCAGAAAAATTGAAAAATTGATAAATATCCCCAAATTGCTTAACACGATTTTATTTCAGGAACTATAAGTGCAAATGAGCTGAAATTTTATTTAATAATAATTTTATATATAATAATTTAATAATTTTAGGGATTATAGTCCCATTATTAAGATAAGATTCAGTAAAAATTTCAGCTTTCTATCTATAATAGAAAAAAAGTTATGACCTTTCAAAGTTTTAAAAAATCTAAATCATAAGGTAGCTATCTGCTTACTAAAACGAGGAAATTTCATATTTTTTGTTGTTGTGATTTTGTATCCTAATGGTCAATTAACATCCCTCAAACTCCATACAGTAAATTATTCTCAGATTTGAAGCCGAAATCTACGAAAAAACGCACTCAGAAAAATTGATAAATCACCCCAAATTGCTTAACACGATTTTATCTCAGGATCTATAAGTGCAAATGAGCTGAAATTTTCAAGGATTGTGGTCCCTTTATTGAGATAAGATTCAGTAAAAATTTCAGCTTTTTATCTATAATAGAAAAGAAGTTATGACCTTTCAAATTTTTCCAAAATCTAGAACTATTTGAGAATAAAGTAAGTGTTTATTTGCCAAAACTTGTTTGATAAAATGATAACTTATTTAGGTACCACTGAAGACGAGCTTTTAAACTTCTCAGACGCGGATCTGAAACCTAGCACCACAGCCCCAATCCCATCGGCCACTTGGGGAGCTATACTAGCAGTGGAAGCTCAGAACAACCCTTTCGAAGATGTTAGAAATTCAATTAACCCTGACCTTAATACTGCAGATTCTCAATCATTTGTACCCAAATTCAATAGCGTACAAGTAAATGAAAAACAAGGAAAAGGTTTCACTGAGTTACCTCTTGGTCATTGGACTTCTAGTCCGCGAGTGACTCAATTATGGCAGAAAACTTTAAAGGTAAAAAAAATCATCTCACTAAAATAATCTAAAACAAACATTTTTTTTTATTTATAGGTAAATCCAGTAAGTGTCAATGATCACTTTGAAACAACCCAATCGTCGTTGGAAGACGAAACAACAGAACCCGAACTATTTAATCAGGAAGTTCTTTCGGAATTCGAGCCCCAATCAGAAATTAGTTACGACCTAAGACAATTACCACCCCTAGCCTTAAATTCAACCCAAGTGCATGGCATATTAATTGAATTTATGAATCACACAACCGAACAAAACCGTCTCCATAGAATCCTTAAAAAGCTCAACACCTCTGAGGATGAATTCCTTGATAAAATGAAAGAAATAGAATCTAACCCTTTAACAAAACGTCTAATATTGCTTCTTATTAGCGAATGTGGTGCTAATATTAGTGAAGAACTTGGTTTAACTTCTAGTAGCAAAAGTGAACCACTAACAGTTGCTGCTAGTGCCAAAACTGAAAGGCGGAACGCGGAAAACCATCCTTTGGGGCAACTAGTACATCCCCATTTGACAGAAGAGGATCAGGACACGAGGGCATTACAATTGTTAAATAGTTTATATACGATTGCGTCTCGGTTTGGTAGGAAACGATAACGAATTAAATTTTCTTAGACAATAATTGCTAAGCTGTGTACTTTAAATAGAATAATCTAAAAGTGCTCAATACATACTTCAACTTATTAGAATATACACGTCATAAAGAAAATTATTACAGGTATGCACGACTTACTTTAAGATTTTTACTATTTTAAGAATAGAATAGGTATTGCCTACATTAGCGCACCAATTTTGGTACTAAATTTATTTCACAATTTATTAGATTATGATTTTCCACATTTTTATTATACCTCGTCTAATGTAGGCAAATTTATAGACTCGATATGGATGTAATTGGTTTGTATGAATGATTATTGTAACATATTTATAATGCACTTATTTAACCATTTTACCTATTATTATTAAGTGATTTCTTAAACCACTATACTGTACTGAGTTGTAATAATTCTAAGCTCCTATATAAAACGAATTACTTTGATGCATTGCTGGTTTTGATTACATTATTCTTTTGCATGTTTCGAAGCTGCTAGCCGAAGATGATAAGTCGTTTAATGTTATCATTATCGTTAAATATTATATATATTGCCAGTTGTAATCGTCATTTTAGCTATTTAAATGTACTTACTGTCCTGTAAATATTGTATTGCTGTAAATAAATATTTTTTAGAAAAAGACCTGACTCATTATGTGATGATTTGTGCGAGGATTTGTGCATTAACTAACCACCATTGTATTTATGATCCTTGTAGGAGATTGAACCTAAATATTTTTAGGGCAAAGAGAAAAATAACCCTTGTGGTTCCACAACAATCCTTTTCAGGATAAGAATGTTGCAGGGTACACACCTGTTTGTTACACAAAGAAAAACGATGGACTTTTTTTCTGTTAGATTCATTTATATTCTTGTCTTGTGAGAAAGAACTTCCCAATATTAATCTCAAACCAAAATTATCAAACAATTAAATTTTTTCATAACCATCTTAGTACCTAGTATACAAACAATACTTATACATCCATTCACAAACCAAAAAATATAACTAACTTTTCTTAAACTTAAGTGAGGATAGATAGTTGCAGTTTGCAAGAAAATACACATTTATCATTGCACACTTATCTTGCTAAGTAAAAAATTGATTTCTTAGTTAAAAGATACCTATTATCAAAAAATATAGTTTTAGTCCCAAGTATATAATGTATATCAAAAATTCTCAAGAAAAAAACATATTTAGATCGATAAACAATAAGATAATAAAGTCAAGATATACATATTTACCTAAAATAAATCACCAACAGGCTTGAAGCTGTCATCATAAATTTGGCACATAATCCAATATTTCCCAATCAACAAATTATTCAACCATAACTTTCCACATTGACGACATCATTTGGCAAGCAAAATACAACTTTGAGTTTTCTTTTATCGACCAATCATAAGTCACACGTTTTTCTTTGCAGTCCACATGGACTCTTACTTTAACTGGGTTGATTGGTTCTAATGAAAAACCAACCTAAGAGTTGAAATGTATTAATTATAAAAGGAAAAGTTTCCCATGTTACCTTTAATCCTCTACTAAAACTGGCTAAAACAGTAGATTTTTCCACTCCAGCAACTGAAATTCTACCATTACTACTGACCATAAATATTTCAGACATATCTTTAAGATTTTTATGCCCCTTGGGATCTTCTATGCATAAAGCAACCATCATTTCAGATTTAGGATCAACTTCTATTATCTAAAAGAACTATTTTTTAATCCTCTATAATAAATAGCTGTTATTGTTTTACTTACACTAAACTCTACAGAATCTGTCAAAGAAACTTGAGGACCATCAGAAAAAACCAAAACTCCAACCTCTTTAGAAGTTACAATTTTATTTTCATTAGATAAGATTACTTTATCAGTAGACATCCAAGAAAACCACGGAGTATCCGTTGCACCCACTTGAGGTACAGACCAAGGGCTCCATTCAGTGGTACCATCGAATTTACAACAAACTCTAAATGAATAAGTTTGAGATATTTGTATGTCTCTTTGAAGATATTGGAAATCAGTACCTGAAGAAATAATACATATATTTATTTTTTATGCATGAATAGGCTGAGATTCCTACCTGTGTAACAATCAATGAAATTGACTGCTAATTTTTTCTCTTTGATAACATCACCAAAGGCTCTTTGAAGTTTAAACTCTTGTATATCTTTAACACGGTCATCGTTATTTTCATAGGATTGTTGCCATTGAATCAATAAAGCACCAGGTTTAGGTGAGACAGTATTAATCTAGACAACAGAAATTTCAGGAATATGAGGATATGTCTGACAAAAATCTATCTTTTGACCTTTTCAGGCCTATCTAATAGGATTTAAATGGTCAAAGAAGCAGACACAATGAAGCTAGTTATGAAGGGAATAAATTGTGGGTTTCCAGTGTCAATCTTCTTTAACAATAAAGGCTTATACAAGATAATATTTTAGTAAATTTAGCTCCTATGCCTACCTGTATTGGTGCAGTTCTAAACACTTCTCCAAAATTCAAACATAAATTCTCTAATTCATTTCCTACAGTTGGTTCATGGTAAAAAGAAATATAAGGCACTTCTTTCGACTCAGGCACTTCTGGTAAATTGCCCAAAATACCTGCTTTTTCCAGGAAATTTATTATTCTACTTTGATCTTTGTCAGTGATTTGGGAACCTTCATCGATCAGTTTGAGCGTGTGTTGTATGTTTTTTTCTATGACTTGTTCACATTGTTTTAGAGGTAGAACACCTTCATTTTTTACCTAGAAGGAAATGAAAATGTATACTTGAAGTGAAGAGATTCCAAAATAATTCTGGTACAATAAACACAAAACTTTTAGCGGGATTTTCTCTAGATTCTTGACAAAATGGCAAGACAGAATAATTTCTAGATACAAGTTAGTAGAGATAAAAACCTTACATAAGCTCTGTTCCCACAGACATGAGAACCGTTCTAGAACGGTAATTTCCAGTCGATCAATTCATTTGTCAATTAGGATAAATGTTCAACCTCAGAGGTGTTCAACTTATTGAAAAATAGATGGGCAACTGGAAATTACTGGTTCTCGTGTCTGTTGGAACAGAGCTAAAGAAATTGATATTGAAGGCTTTTGTCATCCCTTTTTCTTTAACAGGAACAGGCTAAAAAGAATTTCTCAGTAATATCGACCATCTAGAAAGTTTCAGAGAACTCTCTTTACCGAGCTCTTTACTATGGCATTTAGAAACTTTCTCATTTACAATTTCTTCACTGACAAAGTTTATAACAATCCTTTCATTCCTTTTTACTTTCCAGCTACAGATGGGCTTTTTTTTCAGGATACGATACTTGGGTAGGTATATCTTTGAGTTTGGGTGAATATTGGAATTTATAACAGAACAATGGAAATAGCATAGTAATATACATATAATACAAATACGAACATAGAAGGTTCCCTTACTTTTTCGGCTTTCTCCAACAATTTCTTTTCTCTTCTTTCCAAAGTTTTCCTTAAAACTTCTTTGAGGTTAGAAAAAGTTTCTTTGATATTTTGCTCAGTTTCACTGTAAGTGGTCGCGATTTGCTTTTCTACGCAATGTATTTCGGTTTTTAGGCTATTCAAGTTTTCAATGTATAATTTTGCTAGCTTGAGAGTTTCGGAAATTTCGTAATTATCTCTATTCATTTTACAAAATTATTAATTATTGTATTATTTGTTTGTTTTTGTTTATGTTTATGAGATCAAAACAATTCAAACATGACAAGTGACAAATCAATGACAAGCTCAGCGTTGCCACAGGCTCTTTTTCTTTTAAAATCAAAGATGGCGCCACAATAACCAGTGTAATCTTTGAAGGAAGGAGCGTTTTCTATCTGTCATTACCAATGGTCATTACCACACAGAAACGGCCATATTGAGACTCCAAGTATGGACTCATCATTTGTTTTGGTGGTTCGCTGTGTCCTCATTCAAGTGGATGTTTAATGGATTTTAGCAGTTTTAAGTGACAATAAGTACTGAAATTAGTGAGAAAAGAGTGAGTCATAATATTGACAATCATATTTAAATAAATATACGCCACTGCCAAACAAGGATGATACACACTACTAAGGATGGCTTATCCTCATAAGGCCTGTGTGTAACAAATCCCCCCCTACCCCGCCTAGCCAAAAAATCAGTTGTGACGTAAACATCATGGCGTTTTTCGTCTTGACGTAGGCTGTTTGCACCACAGGTTATGTTATGATCTGGCTGCTGGCTGGAAATTTTGGAACTAGTTTCTAGTATAATTAAAGTCTAAAATTATAAAATTATATCAGATACATATAATCATGACTTTTAATCATTACTGTTGTGTTCCTCAATGCAAGTCTTGGGCTAAAAAAAAAAGCTGACAAAGGATTGAGTTTCTACATATTTCCCCTTGAAACAGGCCCACGGGTTTATTTGGAAACGAAAATCGAAAAAGAAGTGTCGAGAAGAAAAGCCTACTGGATTTTAAAACTTCGTATTGGCAAACCAGTCACCAAATTCATGAAAGTGTATTCTCTGCATCTCAATTAAGCAAGAATTTTGTGTTAAGGTAAACAAGCATAATGGATAGTTTTGTGCCCCAGCTTCATTTTAGGCCTGCTTCTAGGCATTTATCAAGTACTATCTATTTTTAAAATGTTTTGTTTGAAAATATTGACTGTTTTTATTATTTACAGGTGAGAGTACAGGTCTTAGGGCGGGTATTATAAAACTACTTTGACAGTTAACTTAAAGTTACCTTTTTGAATTACATGTAATTCCAGAAGTTAACTTTAAGTTAACTCTCAAAGTAGTTTTATAATACCGACCCTTAGAGGTACAGGTAGAGGTCGGATATTGAAAAAAACAGTTGTACCATCCCAGAATTTGCCCTATTCTATAGTGATCCATAAACCGAGCCAAAAAATAGATTCCATGGGTGCTGAAAAACTTGCCGAAAGAAAAAGAAATCAAGATTCTAGTGAGACTGATACAAGTAATGAATGTAGTTATACTTATACTTTTAATCAATTATTAAACTCTTCTCAGATAGGCATACAAATGGCCGAGCAAACAGCAGAACGTGTAAAGTGTTTATTAAATCCTAATTACCAGTATTATATTATAGGTAGTTCGAGTAAAAATCAGATTTGTGGTCAAGTTATTTGACTTTGTTAATTTAATTTTCACCTATTTATAAATTAAAATAAAGAGTTATTTATAAAATGTTTATTTATTTATTACACATACAAGTTATTCAAATACAGACATTATAAGGGAGATCCATACCAGCCTTGAGACCCTTTTGGCAATGTCCTATTGTAGAAAGTTTACAAAAATATAAGAAAAAGATCCGGTTAGGCTGTTGTATAGATATAATCATTTCGGGTCAGATAAACGAAATAGATTATAATGAATTTTGGCCTGCATCATCACGAGCAGCATTATGGGTGAAAATTATTACCCAGTGTGAAACTTTCGAGAACAGTGAATAAATAAGTCGATATTGCATTTGCAGCACATTGTTCTTCCTTGGCTGCTACAGTTTTGACCACCACATCGTTTTTTTACGTTCAGGAAAAGTGTTTCAATAATGATGCAGTCCATAATACCTTATATCATTATTGACACAAAAATCACTTGCTGCAGCCCGAAGCATATTCTCCTGTAGCGCAAGGTGGTACTTTATATTTCCTCGGGTATGTCTGAAAATAAAAATAAAGTTAAAATTGTATGATTTCCCAAAAAATTGTTAATTCTACTCTACCTGTGATATATTTCCCATTCGAATAAACAATTTCTGCACTAGCACAAAAGTTGCCTAGTAGATAAGTCAAAACCACGTTCCTCATCTGCTGAATCTTAGTCAGTGAGCTCTTTGCTTTCTGTGTGGGCTCGATATATTATGCCATCAACATTTTCATTATCATAAGCAGTATTCAAAGCTTCCTGATGGCTAATTCCACAAACAAAATGTAAGTACAGCTAAAAATGTTAGCTTCTGCCCAGGCCCATATGCCATATGGGACAGTAATATTTACAAGAATATAATACATAAACAAACAATTTATGCTCGAATAGGAATATGTTATAATAATATGAGAAAACCCTAAAAACAATTAAATAGTATAGAATAAATTATCTTATAGTTATTATACTTACATAAAGAAATGTAAACAAAACGCCGCGTAATTCTCCTAGGGCTCCATTAAATCATACATGCTGAAAACGTGTAAATAGGCGGAATGACGAAAGCTAGCCAGATATCGCGCTACTGGTTCCATCATAGCATAGGGTACCTTTACCCGCTATAATGGTTAATCAAAATCAAAATAAAATATTTTTCATGACAAATTATAAATTTATAAAACCGCTGGCGCAAACAGCTGGCGACTTTGTTATGACGTCAGCAGTGGTTGGAAACAGTTGAAAACCAATATGGCGGCAATTACCCAAAAAGGGGCTGATAAGCACTCCTTAGTAAGTTTATTCTCCTTGACTGCCAAACCGGAAATACTAGGCGGCCATATGCAACCTCCACATATTTTGGTCGCGCAGGTTCGAAGTTATGCTCCTTCCTGTAGTTTTATATTCAAAGTGTAAGCTATAGCTCTGTTCCAACATATTGGGCGCTTTCTTTGATTCAGCGGTAGTTCCATCGGTAATCAGCCTATCTTTGTCTAGCTCATAAAAAATAGGAATATCTGTCTCATAATGCTGGCAGCAGATGGTTCCATTGCTGAATAAAAGAAAGCGCCCATTTACATAAGAATCGTTGTAGAGAACGGTAATTTCCAGTTGATCAATTCATTTTTTAATTAGGATGAACGTTCAACTTATTGAAAAATAGGTGGGCAACTGGAAATTACTAGATCTGGAACGGTTTTAACGTCTTCTGTCGGAACAGAGCTTATAGTGACTCAATAAAACTTTACACCCAGTGGTGACAGACAACAGAGGCTCTGTGATAGAGGTCTCGCCGCCATTTTCTTGCTTATTTTAAATAATAATCTAAAACCTTGTCTGAAAGTATAGCGACGCCCACGTCGCCATATTCTTGCGCATTTTCAATATAAATATACAGGATAAACTAAAGAACCAATCAAAAATAGGATGGCAATTGTCGTCACTGTAGCAATTCTCCTATTAACTCCTATGCTTTGCGTCAATCAATTGATTCCAGAATGAGATAGCGCTAGTAAGGGCAAGAAAATCTCATGGATCTCTCCTGTTCTCTCACTCTCACTCTAATGTTGGCCGCAAAAATATGTATTGAGTAGATAGGCAAAGGGCTATTCCAACCTTCTTACTACATTGGACGTGGCTTACTTTCAAGGATACACTACTAAGGATTGCATCGTTTTTGGTAATCCCAGCCATATTGGTGTATCACCATTGCCGACGCCATTAACTAAGTTTTCAGCTGTTTGCGCCAGCAGTCCTAGTTTAAAATTCAAATGTATGATGTAAAATTTCATCCAATTTTGTTTAACATAATAGGCAAAGAGGAAGATGAAAACGAGATCTAAAAAAGGATTGTTTTAAAATGTTAATTAATGTAGTAAAACCAAGCATGCATAAAGCAAAAGCCCGCAGAATCATAACCCGTGGTGCAAAGAGCCTACGTCAAGGCGAGAAAGGACATGCTGCCTACGTCACAATTGGTGCTCTGGCGTGGTGGGGGGCTTCAGATTTGTTCCACAAAGGCATCGAGGGTAGGCTATCCTGTAGTAGTAGTGTGTATCATCCTTGGCCACGGACAGCGTTGCCACAATATGCTCTTTCTCTTTGAAAATCAGAGATGGCGCCACAATAACTGGTGTAATCAGCCACTGTAGTGTATTTTACATTTATCTACAGTGACTCTATTAAACTACAGTGGCAACGATTACTGCCGTATTTCTGATTGGTTCTTTAAAATCCCATATGATCTTATTGGAAACACCGCCATATTCTCCAACCATCATAAAAAATTGAAAACAACGTATTTGATCTACCCGATGTACCATCGTCACCAAAAGTAACTGGGACAGCATCATATTAGCTCTTGTACTATTATATGAATTTTAGTGTCAAATATTTGTCAAACTATCATTTAAATAGTGTTTAAATACATTGAAATGAATGCTGGTAGAATTAGTCCAGGAGATTAATATAAATTATTTTTCTCCCAGATACTTTTGGTGACGATGGTACCTAATAATCCAGGTATTCTTTCGATCTGAATAAACTGATTGTAGTGATTGTAATCACATAAGGTTTGTTTATGAGGCGTCAAAAAAACAGTGGATACAACATTTTTTTAAAAAATTAGCAAGCAGTAAGGGAAAATGGTGGCGAGATCTCTATTGTCGCTACTGTATGTAAAGGTTTATTGAAGGGCTGGTTTCTCAATAGCAAGTCACCTCCGGGTTCCGGATTAAGCATAATGCCTCATTCTCAATTGCGCGAATTTCGCTCTTTTTGCGCGAAATTCGCTCTTTTTGCGCGAAATTCGCTCTTTTTGCGCGAAATTCGCTCTTTTTGCGCGAAATTCGCTCTTTTTGCGCGAAATTCGCTCTTTTTGCGCGAAAGTCGCTCTTTTTTGACATTGCTTCAACAATTTGACGTTTAATGCATGTATCGAACGTCAAATTGTGAAAGCAATGTCAAAAAAGAGCGAATTTCGCGCAAGTGAGAATTATGCTTAAAGCTTATTTTCATGCGTCCGTTTTCCCGTCAGCCTGTTGATCCGGCAGTATTCCTATTGGTGCAATATTTTCGCGCCAAAATATTGGACCAATAGGAATACTTCCGGATAAACGGATTGACGAAAAAACGGATGCATGGAGAGTAAGCTTTACTCCAGTGCTAGCTCCAGGGTGAAACTTTACTCCAGTGCTAGCTCTAGGGTGAACATTGCAACTTGACACGTTTAACCTGGAGTTAAAACCAACCCGGAGGTGACTCGCTATTGAGAAACCGGCCCTAAGGGCCGGATTTAGGGCGAATTCTCATGAGCGTAAGTTGACATTTCTGGCGTAATCACGTGATAAAATGGTTGGGATTTATTCGTAAAATATTTGCCATGTTGGATATTTCACCAATCAAATTACACCATATTATCACGTTATTACGCCAGAATGTCAACTTACGCTCATGAGAATTCGCCCTTATAGTCGTTCCTTGAGGTTTCCTCAGACCTTAAGAAAGCCTCGAACGTTTAGAACTGACATGACTAAGTTGGCAAATAGTAGCACGTGTCTATTCTAAACACACCACTTTTAAGGAAGACTCAAGGAACGACTATAAATTCAGCCCTTACGGCACTGTAGTGTAATCTATAGTGACTCAATGAAATTTTACACACAGTGGCGACAATAGAGGTCCCGCCGCTATAATTCTTGCTAATTTTAAATAGAAAACAAATATGGCCATGCCCACGTCGCCATATTCTTGCACATTTTTAATATGAATACATAGGAATTTAAACTAAAGAACCAATCAAAGATAGGACGGCAATTGTCGATCGTCACTGTGGTTTATTGAGTCACTGTAGGAACTCTCCCATTAACTCCTATTTAAATTTGCAACAATATGGCGGGGACGTGGCTTTCTTCCAAGAATAATACACATTACTACTCCAGAATAGCCTATCCTCATGAAGCCTGTGTGGAACAAATCTGAAGCTCCACACCACGCCAAATCACCAGTTTTGACGTAGTTAGGATGTCGTTTCTCGCCTTGACGTAGGCTGTTTGCACCATAGGTTATGATTCCGCGGGCTTTTGAATTATGCATACTTGATTTTACTACATCAAGTAGGTAACAATACTAAATATTTATTTTTTAAATCTCGTTTGCATCTTCCTATTTGCCTATTCTATTATGGTAATCAAAATTAAATATAATTTTTCATCATAAATTTAAATTTTAATTAACAATAACTAGTGTAAGTTACAGCGTCACTGTAGTGAAATATTATAGTGGTGAAATCTACTGTAATGGTGTATTGTAATCAATAATTTGGAGTAAAACATGAATCCTATTCAACAGCCTTGAAATAAAAAAAAAACTGATTCGGATTATGAAAAAGCTATCCCAGAACAATGAAATATTGCCAATCAGTGCAACAGTCATTTGACACTCGTTAAAAAGTGTCGGTTCAAATTCTGCAGAATCACTGCAGAAATCACAAACCCATCAGAGCGAATTTCATTGGTTGAAAACAGTCAGTAAAACTAGTTTCAACCAATGAAATTCACTCTGGCTATGTTATCAATTGCTAGTACTGAATTTACTGTACTGATTTTACTGTAATTTGCCGTTTCGATTTCAACAGCGTATTCTTGTGGTCATTCAGTACTAAATCGACTGAATCCAGTGTACTGAAAATAAAATCGGAACTTTGCCAGTAAAGTCAGTACCTACTGACAGTTGATATCGGAACATAGCCTCTGACTGGTTTGTGATATCTGCAGAAACCAATGAACTATAACCAAAAACTGGAATGCGAACACATATTGACGAACGTGAAGCCTAGTGCCGCTGCTGCGGAGGGGATACCTGTTTTTGTCGCACTCATTATGTTAAATGGCGGAAATTGCTTCCAACACGTATTCTAATTGATGAAACCTGTGAAGGTGAATATAACAAAACTTTCCAAAACGTCATATGTCAGCGAGCAACAGAAAAAAACAACATTCCCCTTTGTGGCATCTGTCTTTCATGGCTACATTTTTTTGGCAGATATGGCAATGTGTGCGCATTCTAGTTTTTGACTATAGTTCATTGGCAGAAACAGACCTTAATCTCGAAACTGTTGAATGGGATTTACTCCAAATTATCGATTTGATAATTACAACACTTATTGTGGCGCCATCCATTATTGAGCTATTTAAATTACAGTCGCCATCTGTTATACAGTAACGTTGGAATTTGACATCATTCAGTATTCAGCAACGCCAGGCTGAAAAACAAAGTTTTTTGTTTCATTCTCTCGCAGGTCGAATCCTATCAATCTATATCTTTTGTCTCAACTTCCGTTGCACATTTTCGTTTCATATCGTCCAATTCATAAGGACGTCCCAAAAAAAGTTTCACTTCAAAATTTAAATTTGTCTTGGCACTCTTGGCTAAGTCAGCCCTCAGAGTTTTATAAGTGTGACCTATTTTATATTTTGTTTTCAAGTTGGTTGAACTTAAAATATCTGGCCCGGGCCCGGTTTATTCATCTTTAGTCAAACTTGCTCGTAACTATCTGCAAGATAGATTTACCGTTCTATAATTCTATTGGTCGACGGATAACTGGCCGACCAATGGGATAACGGATTGCTTTTTATCCGTCAGATTGCATACCTACCTGACAGTTTAGTAATATATTCTTTCGAATCTTTCGTTCTGAACGAAATGAACAAGTGAAACTGAATTTACTGAATCTGAACAGAGCAATCACTTCAGTTTTCACTTCAATTGTGTTCAAAAGAAGTCGTTTGTTTACATTCTGTGTAAGTAAACTGTAAATGAACGATGTGATCCGGCCATCTCTTTTGTAGAGATAAAACATGAGAACTTAGGTATAGGTATGTTTATGTTAAGTCGCCTTTGAAGCCTTGGACTTTCGCGACTTAATTAAGTTCGCTTCAAGTCTGTTCTGAGTCTGCCTCAAGTACTCCTGCGATAAAAATTTATAGAGTAAAGTCTGGGCTTAGAGATAAGCCAGTCCAACTTAAATTGGTCCAAGTGGAGAATATCGACTTGCGAATCTATCACTAGATTTTGACTAGGTACCTATTCAAAATAACTTCCATATCTGAATTATCTGTACCTGAAATAGCAGAACTTATGTTCTAATAATTCTTTTCCGGAAGCATTTCAAAAAGTAATGAGAACAATGGCACCATTTGACTATCTGTATTACATTAGTACCAGTACATTACAATTAATATCGGGTCTTCAAAAAAAAAACCAATCAAAGATTGCTATGGTTTTTTAAACGTACGTCTTAGCAATATTTTTCTTTAATTTTGACAATGTCAGTCAATGAAATTTAATGTTAAAATGTCATGTCAAAAATCCTGGCCAATAAAGAAACAATAATGCGACGTACGTTTTCGGAACCAAAGCAATCTTTGATTGGTTTTTTTTTTTTGAAGACCCGATATATACTATTTGGAAGGTACTAAGCTAAGCACTGAAGTTGCGGCACTTCAAATTGTCTATTGTATCAGACAAATTGCCTGAAACAATTTCGCGAATAAGTCAGTTCTAGGTATAATGCGTCATGAATAGTGAATCAGTCAATTTACTGATATCTTATCTTATCTATAAGCATAGATAATTTAATAATTTATTATGATTCAAAATGTGCAACTCGTGTCGCATGTGTTCCTATATTCCTTTGAAGATTTCTTGGCTTGAGTCATGGATGAAATACGTAATTTCAATTCTAATTTATATTATTCATAGGCACTGTCGCGATAAAGTTGGGAATGCTAATGCGAAGAATGCAATGGATTTTTGCCAGGTTAAAGGTTACAGCCTCTTAATGAACGTGTAGGAATAATGCGAATAGGTTTTTTGGTATGGCTGTTCTGTTACCGAACTAATTAACATTTAAATAGACATTGCAAAACTATATTATAGGCATTAGAAAAAGTGATGCACGGTTTTGTTCATTAGTTTTGTTCGGGTATTCAAAATTTCATAATCAAAATAATTTATGCGTCAGGGAATCTCATGAAACTTGAATTAGTTAGGTACGAAAATTCGAAAAGAGGATTTATATTAGATAGATACTTACTTATATTATCGACCTATGCTTCAGAGTCATGGCATGCTATTTTTTTCAGTTACCAGATCACAAAGCAGATATTTGATATTCGAAACCATCCAAAATATGGATAATCCAAAGGCCACTTAGGTAGGATACCTAATTGATTTGAGTAAAATAGCTCATGAGATTTCTAATGGATACAATATAAAGAAAGACGAAAAAAGTTTCGGGGCGTGGAAAAATATAGTGTAATTTACTGTGCGATAGCCCAATCTCACTCTCGCATAAGTTTTTTGGAATACTAATCCAGATCTGATCCGTTTTGAATGAGTAGGTAATTCAAATAGATACAATGTTGAGAAATTTTCCTAAATTGAACTCCTCGAAGTACACGCTGAGGGCTGAACCTTGACCGGAAGGTTTTCGTCATAAATTTTGAACCCAAAAAATTTACCTCTATGCCCAAGCAAAGAAGTTACTATTTTCTTAAGGTACCTATCAACACTACCTATAATCGATACTGAAGAGTTTTTGGTTAGTTAGATGGTCTGCCGGAGGGTACAGGTACCATGAATTTGATCCTCTAGGAACACTCTAGAATAGATATAGGCTCATTATTACTGTTTCGGTATTTCGCTCTTACCATAACTCTCACTTGAACGGAGAGTTTATGAAATAGTGAAAAACACAAGCTACAATTTATTAAATAATTTATGAGATTTACAATAGGTAGGTAAGTACTATATTGTTTATTTCCAATGTGTATTCTGTTTTTATTTTGTTGTTTAATTTAGCATGTGTCGTTATTGGTTTTTATTTCATCAATAATTATTTCGTCAGCGATCGTTGTTCAAGACATGACGTTTCAAGTTGCAATCCTATTTGTTCACTGTATCAAGTTTTTCCTGACAGAACTCATCATTCTTGAATTAGTCCAATTCCCAGGCACATTTTCGATTTTGTAAGTTCATAGGTACCTTTAGTAGGAAATTGCCCTAGATTTTGAGAAATATTTATATGATGAAGGGAAAGGCAATAAATCGCACCAGGAGATAGAGTAACAGCTGAAATGCTGAAACAAGGGAAAAAAAGTTATCCTATCAACACTGAAAAGACTATTCAATATATGTCTAGTGCGGATGAGATCTCTGAGAAATGGAATGATAAAAAAGGCAGCTAACAACCCGTTAAAACTGGTTGGGTTCCTTAGTGGGTCCTTGATCTCACTATAGAAGAAAAAGCAAACGAATACAGATCCCCTTTTTATCGCTTCCGTGGACTATGACAACAGTATGTATTGAGCTTTTGGCAATAGTATATAAGGACAATCAATAAATCTCGAATTGACAAACTTCTACCTACACCTACAGATATGCCAGATTGATAGTAGAGCTGAAAAAGAACACCAATCCCTTTCTAATCGGGATATCACCGAAAAAAGGTTTCCCTGATGGCTCGAAAAACTGGGACAGATGTATGATAACGAAAAGAAGATGAAAAAAAAAATGTCTCAGGGTTAGTTCAATGCTATGAATGATTTCTTTGACAAGGGAATATTTCTTAATACTTAAGCATGCAGTGGTTATACCTTTTCACAAAGGGTGAGAAAGACTGTTGAAGAATCTTTATTAAATTTATGTTAGCGTGTAATTAACTATTAATTAACGTTGGTTTAACTAAAGTTGGCATCTTATCGTTGGTGACAATATTTTTGAATTTGAAGATTATTATTCGCGCGCATAGCATTCATTATTTTTGATAATATGCACAAGTTTGAATGGTAAAACTCACATACGTCACCAGCGCAAAAACCTGTACCTTTTCGGTACTACATACGGGTCCTAAAAATAGTAAAAATCAGTACGATTGAACCCGTCCGATAGCGAACCAGAAAGTACCGTCGCGTATGAAGGCGTGCAACTTTTCTTGCCTTTATATTTCGTTATTAACTTTAATTTGTGGTGACAAAACAACTTTCGTCTTTCGAATTTTCCAAATTACAAAAAGAAAACTTTACTAACTCAACTATTGTGCTGGTGGATTGAGCAACCCAAAGGAAGTGTTCAGAGGGCCCTCTTATTCAAGAATCTAGTGTTACGCTTCAAGATAGGTGAGTGAGTTCTTATTAAAATCAAATTGTGTGCATATCGCGATCGATTTGATTACCCCAATTATACAGTCCACTTATTATTTTCATATTTCCTGCACAAAGACTTTCCAGAAAATTTCCGTCATATTTCTCTTCTTCCTTCACTTGATAGGTGAGCTGAAAGAGGAACTGGTCAAAATTAGTTCTTTTATTCCTGAAACCACATTCCTCTTCGATAATCAATTTAGAAGTTTCCAGTGTGACAAAGGAACATCTATATCTACGATATTCTCCCTTCTGGAAGATTTCTATTTGAGTACAAATTAGATTAACTTTTCAGCAGCGCTGGTTTTGTGACTTGTCGAAAGTTTTCAACTGCGTCGATTATTTTGTGTTGCTCCGTAAGCTCGAAGTGTATGATGGGTTTTAGAGGTGGTGATATTAAATTGCTTTCCAGTCGTACCTAAAGGTGATCGTCAGCAGGTAGTGTCATATAGGGGTGAGTTTTCGGATAAAATGAGCAACAACTGCGGTGTGCGTCAGGACTCTATCCTTGGTCTCCTTTTGTGTATACTAATGATCTAGCCTCTCTTAGGGTCGAAAGAAGTATTAGACTTTTCGCTACCAACACTTCCATTATTTGGCATGCGAACAGTGGAGAATTCTTGGACATGATTATTGTCGATTTAGATTTTATAAAAACCTGGTGTGATAGCGACAATCTATCCTACAACATATCTAATGGCCGTTTGCACCGACATTTTAGTGAAGTTTGTTCACATTAACGATAAGTATTTCTTAAAATGACATTTTTCTACAAACGTCACTTAAAGTGTTATTTTTAACAGATGCTGTCAGTGGTGTTAAAAGTGATTACTTTTAGCACTAAGTGAGATTTTATTTTGTTCAAAGGGATGGAACACTCCGCCTTCGGCGACGTGTCCCAAACTTCCCTTTTCACAAAATAAAATGTCACTTCTAACACTTATATCATAAATAACTATTTTACATGAAGAAATGTCACTTTAAGGAATACTTATCGTTGAGGCTTCCTTGATCGGTGCAAACGGCCGTACGAACAGTATGTTAAACTTCAAGTGCTCGTTCTTCTTCTTCTTCCAATGCGTATCCACTAATGGATATTTGCGATAACATTTTCCATTGCTTCTCTATTCCTTGCGGTTTGTATTAGCAGCTGCACATCATGTAGCCCTGTCCACTGTCTGATAATTCGCAGCCAAGACATTTTCTTTCTTCCGATCTCTCTCCGGCCTTCGATATTGCCTTCGATCAACAGAACAGGTGCAAGAATTGGTATTTCGTGTTTCGCAATATATGTCATAGATATGCCGTTTTTCACTTTTTAACCATCAAACAGTTCACGTTGTTTGTTGACACGTCTTAGGACGTTGTTTGTTGACACGTCTTAGGACTTCGTTTGTTAGTCTAGCCGTCCACATTTCGAAAGCCTCTAATTTATTAATTGCAGTCACCTTTAATGTACAACCTTCCATACCGTAAAGAAGCACTGACCAAACGTAGCGTTTTGAATCTGAGTCTTAGGTTAAGGTCAAAATCAGAACAGGTAAGCACTCTTCGGAATCTCAAGAAGACTTGTCGAGCTTCTCTTCTTCAACGGGACATTTCATTTCCTTGTCTGATGTCCAGTCTGCGAAAAGCCAGATGCCCAAGTAAGTACTTAAATTTATCTACTCTCTCTATGGGCCTTGCGGTAAATGTTATGGTATATATATTTGGGTTTCCAGAGATAATCATAAACTTTGTTTTTTTGGTGTTGATATTTAAACTCATTGATTTGGTCTGTTCTCCTACCTTGTTGACTAGTTGTTGTAGGTCGTGTTTGTTATCACCAATTAAGACCGTATCGTCAGCATAGAGGATATTGTTAATCCACACTCCATCGACTTGACACCCATTTCCACATCTTCCAAAGCCTCCTGGAAAATCGCTTCCGAATATAGGTTGAACAGGAGCGCCGGAGACAGCACACATCCCTGTCGCACCCCTCTTCTAATCTGTATGGTGTTGGACATAATTGCTCATCATCCAACTTAATTTCAACATATCCTTATGTGGTGATTTTATTTATCCATCGCCTGTTTTTTGGAGTTACGCAGTAGTGGACGAGAGTCTCAAGTTTGAGCAGCATATTATGTCACTCTCTGGTATAGGTTATCATATAGCTGTTATGCTTTGAGAGAAGTCTCAGAGGCGTTAGAGCTGCGAGCTCTCAGGACCGCATATTTTGCTCTGACACATGACTTATGGAATTGAATTTTGGGACTGCTGCAGTACTACTAATCAACTAATCTCAACTCCATATTTATTTTACAAAAAACAGCCCTTAGGTTTATGCTTAGAGTTTCTTGCGACAATCTTGCAAATCCAGCTTTATTTCTCATAGAATTTTAACAGTGTCATGGTTATACATACTTACGCGAAAGTGTTTGCCTGGTCTATAGGAAATACTATGACCAACTTCCTTCAGTTAGGCACTATTTCACTAGCCAAGCTAATAATATTCCACTGCCAATTCCCAGAAGTACCTAGGTGAAGACGTCTTTTGTTTATTTTGCTACGATAGCCTTTAATTTATTTCCATTTAGCGTCAGGTCTTCGGTCTTCACGTTCACACGGGAGGTTTAGAAAGGGGGCAAGGGAGTTATTTATATAATGTTGAAGAATTCTTTGGGAACACCACGTGAACCTAATTTTTAACGTACCTAGGTAAAATTTTAAATTGTTCTTTACCTATAGATATTAAGTTTCATGATTTTAGTTGATGCTTTATTGTCAATGAAAAGTTTTTTCTGGACAACAAAGTAAATATTTTTGATCAATTAATTTCCCTCACTCATACAGTTTCGCAAAACTTCATTGTCTGTGGGAGGGTTTCTATCTTTCTCCACCCCAGTTTCTAAGAAAATTGTAATTCTTTTGAATTTCCTAAAATAAATGATTTAAATTATTAGGCGTAATATCATGGATGAAATTGCAGCTCATAGAAAGATAGGAAAAGAAAGCTAAAATGTTGTCATGGACAAGGAGGTCCAAGTGACACTTATTGTTTACTTACTATCTTTTGTTGTACCGTGGTAAATGAAGGAAATGAAAAATGGCTCAAAAGCTTCATTCTCTTCTACTTTTTGTATATTCTGAAAAAAGTTAAATATTTATGTACATTTTCTATTAAACAATCCAATATATAGAAAAATGGTCCAAGACCTAATTTTTAACCAATTCTATATTCCTTTACCTAATTATTCATATTAGCCCTACCCTACTGTATTGTTTTAGAAAGATACAAGAAGCACACAAGAAGTATAGCCACAAAATCTCACCTAAAGCTTTCTCATTATCCGATTTTTACGTGATTATTGAATTCATTAGTTTGACTATTAAGGGACAAGGAGCTGTTTCCAACCCCTCTGTAGCCCAGCAACACCGTAAAACTTCATCCCTGAAAACGACTCCAATCTCCAATGCGGCAACAGCGACGAAAAACAAGTTCCCAGCCCGCCCTCGAGCTTTCAAGCACAGAGCCAGCAAAAGCTCGCTTGCGATAATTCGCTTTTGAGACGGGGAAGAGTGTAGACCTTCGGTCCGTAGAGCAGCGCTTTGGTAGCGCTTCCGATTTTACGCGATCTTTTTTCAAAGTTCGTCCTAAACATTTCGAAAGTTGTGCGATTTTTTTTTTCTGTGTTAGCTTTTTTGCGTGACTTTGCTTAGTTTTTTTTTTTGTGTTAATTTTGTGTGATTTTTTAAGTTATTTTTTTTTTCGGTGAACTTTTGAATTGTTTTCTTGTTTGTTTCTTTTTCGTTTTGACTTTTTTTTGTCATGGAGTACTACAATACGTAACGGCAAAGGCGTAAGTAATTTGATTTTTGTTGTGAGAAAAAATTTAAATTAATTTAAAAAGTAATAAAAAGTACAAAAAAGCAAATAGGTAACGCTTTTAACGTACCAGGTAAAATAGCACGTATAGCCTCTTGAAAATAGAGGAGAATTCGCTTAATATGGTAAAAAGCTTTTAGTACATTTCCCGCATTACGTAGGTAAATTCGGCAGAAAATAGGTTTTCACGGGGGTGTTTTATGTTGTTTTCCGGTGCATAATTTAGGAAAGGATTTTTCGCAAATTAGATAGCTCTGGATTAGAATGAATTTTGGAATGAGAAGATAGGTATCTGAATATAAAAAAAATCTTTGCCAAATTCTTTGTTTTAGATCTGCTGCATGTCAACCCTATTAACTTGAAATTATCTAGATTAGAGAAAATAAAATTTACTTACAAGTTTTGTTTGTATATGAGTCAAAAGTATGTTTCACATTTACATTTACAGAAACCAGACAGAAAGTCTAGTATCAAATTGATAATTTCCCTAACTATAACTTTCAGATTTTTATCTGATTCCACAATGTATCTGCATTGCCTACTATACGTATCTATAAAATAAATTGATGATGATCTTTTCAAATTTACCGTTTTCCTCGTATTTCCACGAGAGAAATAAAATAGCCAATTTACAATCAAACCATCTACGTAAACCTTTAATGACTTCCAAGATTCACCTAAAAAAATAGCTTTCTGATTGGCAATAAAGCTTTCCAGCAATTCTAGAAAATTCGATTAGTATAAAGAAAATTGAATTTAAAAGTGCAATCATAGTTAGTCACTCTTTTCTCCGTCGATTTGTTCTATACTTTAATTTTCCATTATTTTCTCAATTACCACCATATTCATTCATTATATATCTCAAATGTTGGGTCAAATAGCGCCGTTTACCGCCATAACATAAATCCTATAATAATCTCACCACTATAGAAAGTTGACCATTATTTCGTAGCCTGTTTTGCATTACTAACTCGTTTCAGTATCATTTTAATGGATATAATACAGCAATTCATAAAGAAATCACGTTTTTATTTTTGAAATTTTGCAAATATGTTTCTGAATATTCTTTGAATTCTTTACTTCTTTCTTTTTACCAACACCCTTCTAGATACCTATTACATATTAAGAAACGTGAGAAAAAAAATACATCTTTGAAGATGTAAAATGTAGATGTAGAAGAGAGAGAATGTATAGATAGACGATAGATGTAGGTATATTCGCTGAGAACTTTTCTTTCTTTTCCGCCGTTATTTTACATCACATTTGTTCTCACCATATTCGTCTTCAAGCCAATTTCTTCCGATGCTTTTGGCATCTGATAGGTTATCAACTGTATCTTTTCACAACTGGTAAAAATCGGCAAATCGTGGATAATTGAGTCATCCTCCATTACTAGCGTGAAAAGTTTGGGTTAGGACATCGTTTTCCGAAATAAAAAAGAACAGATAACTAATCTTAAAGACATAGCCATACCCAATGATTCCAACCTTTAAAACAAAATATAACGAAAAAATATCAAAGTACAAAGAATTGGGCATAGAAGTTCAGAGGCTCCTGGGAACAAAAAAAAGTTACTGTCATACCATTCGCCATATCCACCACATACATTACACCTGACTTGTTCGATACGCACCTCACACATCCACACAAATATTCAAAAGTCTGTCATCCTCAAAACATGTAATAGTCAGATCATTCCTTAACTCCAGCGGTATACTCTGAAATAGCTTGGCACAGCCCGCTATCTCCAGTGTTGCCAATGACCCGATAATTATCGAATTCTACCATAATTTTGACTACGATTCAATAATCGATAATGATAAGCTAATCTACCATAATTTATTGAAACTACAATTTCAATATAGATTTTTCAAATTTCTAGTTAAAAATTAATCGCTGTATGCAACATCCTCTTCAAACTTAAAAGCGCTTTTTAAAACTGGTACCTTTGAAAATTTGTATGGCTTAGAATACAGAATCCTAAAAGTGACCAGTTTTAAAAAGCGCTTTTAAGTTAAAAGAGGATGTTGCATACAGCTGTAAAAATTTATTAAAAAATTGAAGGTGGTTGTTGGTTTTGAGTGTTTTAACGTACTGGTGCGAGCACCAAACACTAGTTCCAGATTGAGCCAAAGTTTTATGCCAATAACTTTACTGGTTTCCAAAATATGGCCCTTTGAAATATTTGAAAATCAAATTCCCATGCATACACCTTTGGAAAAGTTCGAATTTTTAAATTTTTGGATTTTACAATGTTTGACTTACGAATCAAATTCTTTCACAAAGTTGCTGATTACAAATAAATGTAAAATTATATATTCTGAATCAGAATTAAATTATCTTCAAGATAAAATAAGATTCAATTCTATATCTTGAATACTTCTGAAGATATTGAGGCTCAAAGTTGAAACTTTACCTCAAATTTTGCAAAAGTTTCCAGGCGGATTATCTTGAAAACAAAGACCTTGGGCTCGGAGTCTTGAATAACCTTTTTTGTAGCCCTTATTAAGAGCTACAATTGGGTAAAAGATTCATGCCAATAGCTTCAATGGTTTCCAAAATATGGCCCTTTGAAATATTTGGAAATCAAATTTCCATGACCTTTTGGAAAAGTTCGAGTTTTTAAATTTTCAGTTTTCCAAATTTTTGCCTTCACCAATCGAAAGAAGAGGTTAAAATTAGTAAAAAAGCATTTTCGCAACTTTCCTTTTTGGGTTTTAAAGCCTTGTTAAAAAATAAAAACGATTTTTGCAATTTTTGGGCTCAAAAAATTTCAATAATCTGACATTCTTTCACAAAATTGTTGATTACTCGGTTATTATTGTAACAAATATAAGTAAAATTATATATTCTGAATCAGAATTAAGTTATTTTCGAGATAAAATAAGATTTAATTCTATATCTTAAATACTTCTCAAGATATTGAGGCTCAAAGTTGAAACTTTACCTCAAATTTTGCAAAAGCGTCCAGGCGAATTATTTTGAAAACGAAGCCCTTCAGCTGGGAGTCTTAAATAACCTTTTTTGTAGCCCTTATCAAGAGCTACAATTGGGCAAAAAATTCATGCCAATAACTTCACTGGTTTTCAAAATATGGCTCTTTGAAATATTTGGAAATCAAATTTCCCTTTGGAAAAGTTCGAATTTTTAAATTTTCAGTTTTTCGAAGTTTTGACTTTACTAATCAAAAGAAGAGGTGAAAAAATGGAAAAGCATTTACGCAACTTTATTTTAAGGGACTTGAGGCTTGTAAAAAAATAAAAACGAAATTTGCAATTTTTGGGCTCAAAAAATTTCAATAATCTGATATACTTTCACGAAATTGCGGATTACTCGGTTATTATTAAAACAAATATGCTGTAAAATTATATATTCTCAATCACAATTAAATAATCTTCAAGATAAAATAAGATTCAATTCTATATCTTAAATACTTTTGAAGATATTGAGGCTCAAAGTTAAAACTTTGTCTCAAACTTTGCAAAAGCTTCAAAGCCGATTATCTTGAAAATGAAGCCTTTGGGCTCGAAGTCTTGAATAACCTTTTTTGAAACTCTTATTAAGAGCTACAATTGCCAGAGTCCCAGCTAGAACCCGAAAAATGAAAATAGAGATAAAAAGTCAAAAAAGTTGACAGAAACTTTTTCTGATTATTTTTCTTGGAATTTGATAATTTTGTTCTCAAATTCTGATAATTTTAAATTTGACATCTGACAACACTGGCTATCTCGAAGAAGTAGGTAGCTCCATTTTTCGATAGAGTGAGAAAATTTTTCATAATAATAATAACAATAATAATCAACATTTGTGGGATACTACATTTTTACCACATTCATGTTTGAATAAATATCTTAATCTTGGGCCATAAATTCCAATTTTCTAGCGCGTATCTTCTCCGATAATAAAACTCTAAAAAGTTACATGAAAAGCATCCATCATCCATCAATACCCCATTTTGTATAAAAAAAAGGACGTTTCCAAATTGTCACAGTTTCCGCACCAGTATACCCGATTTTTCATCATTTATCCCAATAACATTATTCCCGAAAAAAAAAACTTTAGTAATGGCATTTTAAAGAGGGTCGTTCAAGACCAGAGTCCGGAAGTCGGCCACGGGGCCTGATCAAAAAAGACCCCCCTTCGACATGTTTGTTTAGAGTAATAATTTTCGATCGACTGCCTTTTCGGCAAATAAAGTCTCAAGACGGCGCCCCGGCTCCTTCTTCTATACCCCCAGGGGCCTCCCTTAAAAGATGTAAGCATGCATTGGAATCGGGGGATCGATTTGGAATTTGCTGCTGGCAGGAATAAAATATTCAACGGGGAGGCACACAGGCCGAGAGTTTCGGCTTAACAACTTCGCGGATATATCGACAACGAAATGAAAACTACTACATTTTTAAATAGGTCTCTATTTATGTTGCTATTATGGAACGTTTAATAAAAGCATCGAAGAAAATAGGGAGTATAGGATTCAGGAAAATGGTATTGCATTGGGGAAACTTTAGAATATTAGATTACGTTCTAAGCTAAAGCTTGTTTTATAAACTTGAGATTGAGTTTCGGTTTAACATAAAACAGTCAAGTATTTATAACTTAAGATTGGCGCAAGGTTGAGGCTCTAGCCTAAAAGATTAGTTGAGTTAGTTACCGACACAATACCCAGTTGAATAGGAATCCGACTATTATAAATACTACACCATTTCCAACAGTATAACTATACCATTTCCAGAAATATTTCACACTAGCGAAATTTGATTTCAAATTAATGAAAACTAAATTCACATCAGTGAAATCTAATTTCGCTTAAATGAAAATTGATTTCAAAGTAACGAAAACTAGTTTCTCACAAACGAAATTTGATTTCACATTTTTGAAAATGAATTTCAAATTGACCCTAATTAATACTCATTTTTCAAACATTTATTATTTTAATTTGAAAAAACATCAACAAATGTTATTTATTTCACCCTAATGAAATAAATCCACTGAGTTCACATAACATAAAATACAATCATGAAACAACAATAATAATTACAACAATAATAATTATAAATTATTATTGAACTTAAGTTGAGTCTTCTCACTCTTGAGATAGCCGCATTATACCTTTTCACGTGATTTGCCAAACTGAAGACAACGTTATTTATTTCTATGAGGAATGGAAATAATGTTCAGCTTTCTTGGACTGATTCATTAAATTTAAAAATCAAATAGCCAACGTTTCGATGCTGGTTATTAGCATCATCATCAGGGCCAGATTATTCTCAAAAACATTGTATAAAATGCAAAACGTTAAAAATGTTTATATTATGGACTGCCATCATTGCCGCCAAAATCTAAGGTTATACAATGTTTTTGAGTTTCAATTAGAATAATCTGGCCCTGATGATGATGCAAACCAGTATCGAAACCTTGACTATTTGATATTTAAATTTAATAAATCAGTCCAAGAAAGCTGAACATTATTTTCATTCCTCATAAAAATAAATAACGTTGTTGATGTTTTTTCAAATTCAAATAATAAATGTTTGAAAAATGAGTATTAATTAGGGTCAGTTTGAAGTTAATTTTCAAAAATCTGAAATCAAATTTCGTTTGTGAGAAATTAGTTTTCGTTACTTTGAAATCAGTTTTCATTTGAGCGAAATTAGATTTCACTGATGTGAATTTAGTTTTCATTAATTTGAAATCAAATTTCACTAGTGTGAAATAATGCTGGAAATGGTATAGAACTTAAAAAGTTATGCAGGGACTGTTAATTCAAATGTCTTAGCCGTAATGCTTCTACTGTTGATGTGCACCTCCGACAAGAATTTGTAAGCGGTTTGAAAAATCCAAATCTTATTGAAAAAATTATACAACTGAAGGCTCCAAAGAATAATTTTTTTGATTGCGTTACTGTGGCTATGGCAATGGAAACTGCACATCGAGAAGCGAAAGAAATTCAAAGTGTAATTTGTTTATTCAAAATCAAAATACAGTAAAACTACTATTAGTACAACAGAAAGAGTTCAAGAAGTTAAAATCCTGGTACCGCTGTGGTGAAAATTCACATTTAGCAAATAGCTGTGTTAAAATTATTCTAAACTGTAACAAATATGGTAGAAGAGGACACATTGCTAAAGTATGTATGAGTTCTTCTTCTGTTCTCAGAAATTCATCCTCAACTTATAGAAATTTAAATCAATTAGAATTTTTGGAAAAAGAAAATGAAGATGAATTATATTACCTTAATGCACTGGATGCAATATATTTATCTGGAAATATTAAAAAACCAAAGAAATATCTAGTAGAAGTAATTTCAGATGGAATCCATCTAGAAATGGAGTACGATACTGGAGCTTTGGTATCTTCGATTTCATGTAAGGATTTCATCAACAAATTTCCTGGAAAAGACATAAATAAAACATATTAAAAACATATAGGTACCTTCAGGTGAAATTATAGATCCCATTGGTTTTTCAAGTATGAATTTGGAAGTTAAGGGAACGGAAGTTACAGCTAATTTATATATTATGCCAGGAGAAGTTGACTCGATTTTTGGCAGAGACTGAATAAATACCACAAAACTTGAGACCTCAGAAATACATTCTGTAAACATATTGGAGGAAAAAGAGGAGGTGACTGCAAGTCTTGAAGAAACATTTACAAATGTTTTTCAATACGAATTGGGAAAAATTAACAATTTCGAAGGTAATCTATTTCTTAAAGAAAACTGTTCACCCATATGGTACATTACTACTCGGAAAATTCCTTATAGTGATTTTCGAAATAATTAGACTTGAGATCAAAAGTATTTTAACTAAGTTGGAGTACAGGGAGTGGGGGACTCCTATAGTTGCAATTTTGAAGTCTGATGGTTCTGTTAGGCTATGCGCTGATTACAAAATAACAATAAATAAATTACTTAAAGATGATAAATTTCCAATGCCAAATGTGAAAGATATATTTGCGAAAACCATGCTCGGTGGAAAAATATGTACGACATTGGATATTAGAGAAGCCTATTTATAAATGCCAATGAATCAAGAAAGTTCTAAAATCCAAGGTATTACAACTCCAATGAAGTTGATTCAAGAATTAAGTTGGAAAAATATAATTTTTTTGAAAATTCAGTTTCTTATTTGGGACATACAATTTCAGAACAGGGCATTTAGAAAAATGATTGACAAAATTGAGGCAGTAATGCAAGCAAAAGTACGAGCTGGTGGCTCTCTCCATTAGAACGCCAATGGTTCCCTTACGTCACACCTGTTTTTGCCATATGAAACACCCCCTCGCTCCTCATACGGAAAGTGTCAGATTAAAAACAACGAAATTGTTTCAAATCAGGTGTATTTATAATCCAAAACTGCCTTTAAAGCTGGCTACTGATGCAAGCTCCTATGGAATGGATGACGGTTCAGAGAAACCTATTGCATTTGCGACCAGAATGCTTCACTATGCGTTATTTTTGCAAGGTTTTGATTTTGAAATTGTTTACAGATCTACATCTGATTACCTCAAATGGAAAATCAATATACCAGTTTATGATCCAGTGTCATGCTATCAACTTCAACGGATTTCAGAACTACCTTTAACACCTACAGAAATTGTACATGAAACGCGAAATGATGTTGTTCTGTCCAAAATATATACCTAAATATATGCAGATTGGAGAAAATATTACTGAACATGGTTTTAAAGGTAAAGATGCCGAGTTTTCATTGAATGAAGGTGTTATCATGAGAAACGTACGGGTAGTTATTCCAAGTTGTTTAAGGAAACGAGTACTCAATGAACTTCACGAAGCTCACACTGGCATCATCAAAACCAAAAGTCTGACAAAATCGTTCGTATGGTGGCCAAACATTGATAAATATATTGAAAAAATAGCAAGAGAGTGCATAAGTTGTCAAATTGTACAAAATGATCCTCCAAAATCCATTCATATTTGGGAAGAAATAAAACAACCTTGGCAACGTTTACATGTTGATTTTGCAGGCCCATTCATGGGTAAATATTTTTTTGTTTTAGTCGATGCATTTTCAAAATGGACAGAAATCGTACCGGTACCTTCAATAACCGGTTCAACTACTATTAAAGTATTGCGAAACATTTAGGCCCGTTTTGGATTACCATCATTAGTTTTGATAAGTGATAATGGACAAACCTTCACCTCAACTGAATTCAAACTTTATTTGAAAAGTAATGGAATCAAACATAGGTTCTCTGCATCTACAGCGTTTCATCCATAAACGGACAAGCCGAAAGGTACGTTCAAACTTTTAAGAAGGCTTTAAAAAAAGTAATTCAACCAGGAGATTTGGACCACAAATTACAGAATTTTTTAATGCGATATAGAAGAAGTGTTAATTCAACTACAAATGTTCTACCTTGCGTAAAATTAATGAATTACGAGATCCGAACGAAACTTGATCTCATTAAACCTACTTTACAAGGAAAAGAAAATTTTAGGAAATTTAAAGGGGGCGACAGGGTTAGAGTTCGTAATTTTTCGGAGAAAAATACAAAATGGGAATATTGTCACATTGCAGAAAGAAAGGGGCTATTACATTATTTAATAAAACTGGATGATGGTCGTATATGGCGTAGACACGTTGACCATATTGCAATCACAGAAGTAGGTACCCAAAAACACGATTAATAATCCTGCAGTTCTTTTGGAAGACGATATAGATGGAGCCGTCCAAAATACCAAGAATATTATTCACTTGGCCATACAAGAAGTAACAGATGAAGACATTCAACCACTAGTACTGCTCTACAAGAAGAATCTGATGAAGACATTCAGAATACTAGCAATACTATACAAGAAGAATCTAACAATAAAAAAAAGGACGATGTTACTGAGGAAAGGGAGACACAAGATCAGAATTCATCTATTCTACAAAACACCATGACTTTTAGAAGATCTAAACCCAAAATTAAGCTAGTTCAGGAAATGAATTTATAGTAAAGACTTACGAGGGACGACTGTTATGTCTTCAGCATCCGGTATTTTTGTACCTTTTACCATTTACCATATAACTGGTAAAGGTAGAGTTTGAAGTGTTGTCATTTGTATAGTCAGGTTTTCACAATTGTTGAAAATTTAAAGTTGACTTTCCTTTTCCTTTTCCTTTTCGGAAACGATGATCCGATCAACCCGATCACCAGCGTGGATGATGTACTTTGAAGTATTTAAATTTCATTCTTTCTCTCTTATTCACAGTTCGCTGCTTTATTAACCATTTTTTACTTCGAGTAGGCAAGATTGTACAGCCTTCGACATCTTTTCGAAAATTAGGGAAAATTCTGAACCTTTTATCTTTCTTTCTTATACTTACGTGAACTATAACATGATTTTATTTCTGGAACTATATAAGTCCAAATAAGCTGAGATTTTCAGGGATTGTAGTCCTACTAGAATAAGAATCGCTGAAAATTTCAGCTTTATATGTATAATAGAAAAAAAGTTATGACCTTTCAATAAAGTTTTCCAAAATCTAAATTATAAGGTAACAGTACTAAAATGATGAAATTTCAGAAATTTTTTTGTTGAGATTTTGTGTCTTAATGGTCCTTTGGACACCTTAAACTCCATACACTAAATTATTCTGAGATTTGGAGCCGGATTCTATGAAAAAAAGCACTAAGAAAAATTGAAAAATTGATATATCATCAGAAATTGCTTGACACGATTTTATTTCAGGAACTATAAATCCGAATGAGCTGAAACTTTCAGGGATTGTCATCCTCTATTGGGATAAGAATCGCTGAAAATTTCAGTTTTCTATCTCTAATAGAAAACAAGTTATGATTTTTTAAAGTTTACAAAAATCTAAATCATAAGGTAGCTCTGTCAGTACTAAAACGATGAAATTTCAAAAAAAATTCTGTTGAGATTTTTGTCTTAATGGTCTTTTGGGATCCCCCAAACTCCATACACTAAATTATTCTGAGATTTGGAGCCAGATTCTATGAAAAAAGGCACTCAGAAAAATTGATAAATCACCACAATAGAAGATTTCATTATGAATGACTTTGACAGAAAGTCGACAAACAAAGTCACATAACCTATAAATAGCATTATCAATGTTATTAATTTTTTTTCAATTTTGGGCTTAAATTTAATAATTATGGCAGTTTTGGGAGAACGTGATATGTTTTATCAAGAGGCGATGAAGCGATATGTGTTTGGTGATTGTAAAAGTGATAGTCGAACGAGTTCCATTGAATTAACGACCCCATTTGCCTCTATGGAGTTTTAGGTAACACAGCACCTGTCACATCACTTTCTGTTAATTCTATCAAACGTTTTGCAACCAAAGAAGCCATAGCGAATGCACCGAATACTTATGAAAGCGTAGATTTGACAAGATGCTGTGTTACCTAAAACTCCAGTAGAGGCAAATGGGGTCGTTAATTTAATGGAACTCGTTCGACTATCATTTTTACAATCACCAAACACACATCGCTTCATCGCCTCTCGATGAAACATATCACGTTCTCCCAAAACTGCCATAATTATTAAATTTAAGCCCAAAATTGAAAAAAAATTAATAACATTGACAATGCTATTTATAGGTTATGTGACTTTGTTTGTCGACTTTCTGCCAAAGTCATTCATAATGAAATCTTCTATTGCTTAATTTGATTTTATTTCTAGAACTATAAGTCCAAATGAGCTGAAATTTTCAGGGATTGTAGTCATCTACTGCCCTAAATTCCCTAAAACCGTACCGATTTTGGAAAAAAAATGGACACAATGTTGACAAAGAAAGTATTAATCACCTGTCAAAAGATGAATATGAAACTGGGGAGGGATTCTCATCCTCTAATTGCAACCTATCGTCCCGACTTACCCGCTGCCTTATTCTGTAACTTGCAACCGCAGAGAATTAGGCAATTCAATCCATCTGTCAAGAAGGAAAATTCAATGTGGCGTGGCGGCCAAGCAAGTTTGTTTTGAATATGTTTTTATGCGTATTTTAAATTATTTTGCATACAGTTTTGCTTACTACTTTGATTTTCATTGTTTAATAAAATATTTGTTGACTAGGTACCTGAACTATTAATTACGGCAGAAACTAGATATTTTTTTTGTGTTTTTTGGCCCATGTGTGGTCGCCCCGCCATCTTGAATGTCACGTGGTTTGAATTGCCTAATTGCGCAATAGTCGCTGTCAAGTCGCTGTCAAACGCCTGTTTTCCATTTAAAAAAAGCAACTTGCGACCGATTGCTGGTTGCTATGTAATTGCTGTTCCTAGAGAATAGGCCTGCCGTAAAAAGGCAATGGGATAGTCGGGGCGATAGGTTGCGACTAGAGGATGAGAATCCCCCACCTGTTGTGTATCGGACTGTCAACAGTGACAACACTGGAAATAAACTAAAAAAAGAAGACACGCCTGACAAGAAGGAATGGTCTCTGAGTTGTCATGTTTTTCCTAGTTGTCATTTGTTTTCCTAGTTGTCATATAATGTTGCTAGTTGTCATGGTTTTGAACTTAAGATGTTTTCAACACGTTTAATCAGTTTCAATGTAATCATCGTAATATATTCTTGTTTCTTCAGAAAATAAGGAGTTACATAAAATAGTGTTGACCTTGTTGCTGTACTGAGTGTTATTCCTACCACGGACATAACATTTTTGACGACGAGGATGGGATTTCGTCGACCGTAATGGTCAGGATTTACATCGAAACGTTAAATTACTCAATGTAGTTTTGGCGGCGTTAGGAAGTATTGAACAGTTTAACGTAAATGACCCGAATGCTTGGGAATCATATCAAGAAAGGTTAGAGTTTTTCTTCACAAAGATGAAATTACCACAGAAGGAAAGAAAAGAGCAGTTTTTCTTAGTTCATGTGGACCCTCCACGTATGATATCCTTCCCACACTAGTTGTGCCAGCCAAGGTGACCGATAAGTCGTATGCAGAACTCACGAAAATCTTGAAAAAACAGTTTATACTTCAAACCTCAGAAATAGTTTGTCGGTTCAAGTTTTACCGAAGAAATCAAAAAACCGGTGAGAGTATTCAAGTTTATGTCAGAGAGCTCTGGCACCTTGCTGAAAATTGTGATTTTGGTACGGCCCTGTGGTGTGTGTGATGAAGATCTCCAGCACCGTCTTCTAGCGATAAAAGACATTATTTTAAAAAAGCACTAGATTTATGCATCGCTCACGAAGCAGCCACCCGAAACTTATCCGTACTTAAGGAATCTGGAGTGATGGCATCTACCGAACCAACACCGTCGATATGTGAACCGAACTGACACAGGTTACATCGGTTGCGATTCGTACCAATCCAACAGACCTAGAATAAGGATGATACACACTACTACTACAGAATGGCCTATCCTCATAAGGCCCGTGTGTAACAAATCTCCCCCTTCCCCCCCGGGCCAAATTACCACTTGTGACGTAAGCAGCATGTTATTTCTCGACTTGACGTAGGCTGTTTAAACAGCTGACGGTCAGAAAACATTTCAGGACATTTTTAGTGAAAACCCGCCAATGTTATCGGCAACAGGACTTTCTCTAAAAGACTACCAGAACAATAGCATTACCACTTGTAGTAGTGGAAGGTAACCGAGCAAGTCTTCTTGGGCGTAACTGGTTTAGTTCTCTAGGAATAACCCTGCTGGGAATTCTATAACGTTCGTTGATATCGCGAAACTAAGCGAAAGCTAAGCTAAACCATAGCGAAGTCGATTTATATTGATATTCTATAAGGTGTTCGCTTCGCTTTCGCTTCGTTTTCCTAGTGTCACACGACCAAATACGAGTTTGAACGACGTATGGTTAAATAATTATGGCAACATTGTAGATATATATGATCCCAAAGCAGAAATCGTAAAAAAAGAAGAGAAAATCAAAAGGAACATACCCCAAATTTGGAAAATTTGAAACACAGATTGTTTGAAACTTCAATGACATAATTAATCATTCCTATTTTTCTTTCTATAATAGTTGATAATATTGCATTTCTCATATTATTGTGTGATAAAAATGTTGCCGGTACAATTTGTTGTGGGTAGGTATATAGAGAACTCGAGCGAAGAAATCAACTCCAACTCAGGTTAACGCGAGAAGACAGTAGGTTCCTTCGAGCATTGTATAAAAAAACTGTTTGTACCTTAGATTTATACAATGATTCGAGCTAGAAGTGGTTTACCAGATACCAGATAGGATGTTAAAACGGATGTGTTTTTGATCTTTTTTCCATTTTGCACAGTCAAAATTATGAATAAATTAATGAATGAAATTAATAGAGAAACATTAAATTTGCACAAATAATCAAAAATCAACATAATCAAAATCTCGTCAAGATCAAAACGAATAACATAACCCGTAATTGTCTAGCGTGATAATGATCAACCAATCACTATGGAAATTGGAAACTTTCCAGTGGAAAGCGGAACAAAACGCGAGCCAAAATTCATCGCTTTTGCTTTGCAATCGGCTTCGTGATCGGAGTGACCGATTCTTCCCGAAAGGGGTTATAGAATAGCAAACCGAACAAAGCGTCCCATAACGAACGTCATTGTTTCGCTTTGAGCTCACAGAATCCGGCCCCTGGTAGGGGTTAGTAATGTGACAAGTACAGCAGATTTTGTAAATGAATTCCCAGAAGTATTCAGTCAGTGATCTAGGTATCTACAAGGGACCTCCAGTTTATTTCAATTTGGACAATAACATCAGGCCTATAGCTCTTAACGCAAGAAAAGTGCCTTTTGCTTTAAAAGACAAAATTGATCGAGAGTTAGATAGAATAGTTGGTGTACTCCGATTGTTGTGGTACCAAAAAATAATGCTGAGGTCAGAATCTGTGGTGATTATAGGAGCACCATAAATAAAGTATTACGTGTAGATACATATCCAGTACCATGTGTTCAAAATATTTTAGCAGCCGGAGGAAAAGTTTATGTGAAACAGGACATGCAACAAGCATATTTGCAATTAACAGTAGATACTGAGGCAGCGAAAGCTCAAACAATTTAAGAGTATAACTTCTAAAGGGTCTAAGTGCCATCTCGATAATTTTTCGGATAATGTTTGGGTTAGTTTGGGTTAAAAAGGGTCTATGTGGCAACAATACATTGTATTTGGTTCTGATATTGATTTAAAGATGATGCAGGATGTAAGTGAAAACTTTATATAAGCATGTTTGTAGTATTTTTCTCGTTTTTCTCAAAATCGAAAAAACCCTTTAGAAATTATACTCTTCAATTATACCACATCGTGGAGCATTTAAATATAATAGATTACAATTTGGTATTTCTATTGCCCCTCAAATATTCCAGAGGTTCATTGATTTACGAATTACAGGAATACCAGCGGTTTTACCCTACTATGACGATATCTTGGTAGTTGGTATGTCAGAAACGTTTTCGTGAAGATGGGCTTCGTCTGAAAAGAGAAAAATGTATTTTCTACTAAAGAGAAAGTTAGCGCTATAGTGAATGCTCCTTCGTACACAAATAAAGAAGAGCTCCAGGCTTTTTTGGGTTTGGTAAATTTTTATCATGTATTTTTGAAAGATAAAGCTAAAATTGCTGAACCTCTTCATAAATTATTGCATAAGGACATCGTTTTTCAGTGGCGTAGGGAACAACAGGACTCATTCGACAAACTTAGAGCTATTTTGGCAGAAGAGCCAGTTTTAAGGAATTATAATGAAAAGAAACCCTTAATTTTTACATGTGACGCCACTCCTTACGGCGTAGGGTGCATTTTAAGTCACAATTGACGACTCAAATAGAGAATACCCAGTGGCGTACAACAGTCGTACGTAATCAAGTTCAGAAAGAAATTTTGTCTAGATAGGTCGCAAAGCTCTTTCCATAATAACAGGGGTAAAGAAGTTTCACGATTACATTTATGGACGTAAGCTTACTGTACGCACGGATCACAAGCCTCTACTTATAAGGAATTTTTAGCCAGACTAAGTTAGTTCTCGAAGTTTTGTCTTCACGGATGTTTCGTTGGACTATTTTACTGAACGCCTATAACTATGCTCTAGAATAGGTTCCAGGAAGAGATTTGGGTAACGCTCTAAGCAGGTTACCTGTAAAATAAAACATGCCACAAGCTCCAATATTGTCAGAAGTTTCGATGCTAGAAAATGTACCGGAAAAAGTGGTAACTGCAAGAGATATTGCGTCAGAAACATTAAAATATCCGTTATTAGCTAGAATTTTCCAATGGATATGGAAAGGTTGGCAAAAAAATTTCAAAAAACTTAGCATCTAAATTTATTCCATTTTATCGAAAAAAAAAATGAAATAACAAGTTACCAAGACTGTTTACTTTGGGGTACAAGAGTAATTATCTGTCCAAGGAGGAAGGAAAAGAGTATTAGACCTGCGGCACGAGTCACACCCAGGTATTGTCAAAATGAAAGCCCTTGCACGATCCTATCTTTGGTGGCCGAACCTGGACAGTCATATCGAAGGAAAGGAAGTGAACATATGTACAGAATGTCAAGAATGAAAGAGTGGGCGGCCGCGACCGTAGTCACATAGGTCTCCTGTGGTGGACCCGTCGTGTGTCAAGAACGTCACAACATGCCCAAGAACTCGCCTTCATGTAGATTTCGCAGGGCCAGTGACTGGGAACTTTTATCTCATAGTTATAGATTCATATTCGAAGTGGTGGGAAGTTAGACAAGTCCCAAACACGTCTTCATTCTCCACCATAAAGGTCCTCAGAGAACTTTTTTCAATACATGGTATACCCAGCATAATAGTCTCCGACAATGGTAGTGGATTCACGTCAGTAGAATTCAGTTCCTCCAGAGAAACGGCATAAGGCAAGCGCTAATTGCACCCTACCACCCAAGTAGTAACGGTCAAGCAGAGAGGATGGTACAAAATGTAAAAACAGCGCTTAAGAAGATATCAGGGATAGAAGTAACCTTGAAGTTGTTCGCTACTTGCTTATATAAACAGCACATTACTCTACACAGTCTCCAGCAGAGATATCGATGGGGCGCAAACTGTCCCCACTGTTAGATAGATAACATCCAGATTTTACTAGAGAAATGGCGACCAAGTGAGAAATTGAAGCAGAGATTTCCAAGAACGAGAAAGTGTTACAAGGTCCTACACAGCAGGGACAGAGTTGATCCCTTCCACAGTTACTCAAGTCACAGGCGCATTGGGTTACAGGGTATCCACTCCAGATGGAAACATTGTACGTAGACATATAGATCAGCTTCGCAGGCGCACAAGTTCAAATTCCAACCAATCTCTACCAAAAAACGAAGAAGCAATGGATAAAAATCCACACGAGGAATCGGTACCCACCGAAGAACAGCAAATACCAAGTCCAGCAGTTCCGGAGCCCCTAGGAACGACAATACTGGGTACATCCATACAATAATGTACTTTTTACCTGTTAGGCAACATTTTGGCAGGCTTTTTCTTGTGATTGTTTTTTCATTAGTGGGCGGATTGGTATTTGTTAGAAAGTTCTTTTAGGTAATGACCAACGTGGAATCAGGGACATATAAGAGTCCCTGTTTGGGAATCGACCCACTGAGTAGTGCACCCCGCACTCTCGTACCAGTCCCTGACGTGTTTCGTCCTTGTTAGGACTCATCATAAGGATATAGGCTGAAGCTCCCTGTCCAAGCTTCCTTGGCTGGTTTCATGTGGCTCATGGTCTATATATCTCTTCTGTGAATTACAAGTTCCTATTGTGAAATACATGTCTCCCCCCCAAAACTTTGATATTCCAAATTACACAATCGAAAAAGGAGCAGTTTGTTAAGTATATATTTATAACAAATACCAATATAATAATTTACACGTTAAAGTTGTGAGTAGGTAATCTATTTAACCCTGCTCCGCAACTAAACAAGTTCATAAATCCAACTTTAGGTTGTATTTAATTCAATCTTAAACCAATCAGCCTTTCAATTCATTCTTTGTTACCTTCAACCATATAGTTCCCAATACAATAACACCTCTTAGTTGATGATATATCGCACAGTTGACCTTTCCATAACAAAGTTGCAGTACCTACACAAAAAAACCAAAAAATTACAAAAGGTGAGACCAAGAACGTTCAACGTTCGCATGTTTACACACCAAATCAATAATCGTATTACGATAAGGCTTTTCGTAACGTTTTATCGGATAGTTGACTAATAAATAATAAAAGCATTAGCCACAATAGCGGCTTGAATAAACAAAGGCAAAGTTTCAGTTGCTTGATAATATTTTTCAAGCTGAAAATATGGAAAATCATCACAAAGCTTCAAATGCTACAAGAATTACAAAATACCTTCAAGCTAAAATTAATTTTCCAAACTGTTAAAAGAGAAGGATTTCGTACGTAATCTCCTCACCTTATTTGTAGGATTAATTAATTATAAAACGACGATTTATTAAAGGGTAATTTTTTGAAAATTGCGATAAGACTCAGTTGCTCGCCTGCCGGGAGTTCGAACAGCTTAACAGAAGTTTCGTTCGGTTGATTAAAAATCAAGGGACTGGCTCCCAGACCTTTTTACTTTAAAAGTTTCCTTCTCTCGAACATCGGTAAACTTATTTTTCGGGTGGCTCCGTAAATTTCGGCAAGGAACTTTCGGGAGAACAGGGAGCAATTCGCAATTTATCTTTCCTTTCAAGGCAAGTTACCATATCATTATAACGTACAAAGGAGGAAAATAAGAGGAAGATGTCTGTAATTTTTTTGGCTTTTATAGAGCTTGTTTTTGACTTATTGAATTTATTGGCAACCAGAGACTTTATTTTTACGATATTTTAAACTTAGATTGATGTGGAACAAAGTACTATCAAGGTTTTATAGAATCTTTTCTTATTTGATATGAAATAGAATCAGACTATTTGACACACTATATTATACATCACTTATATATCTATCAAACTCAAAAAGCAACAAAATTACTAGTGAATACCTTACAACATACCTTTTGGAACAAATATTGATGAGGATATAACACAAAGATATATAAATGTAATCATACATTTTCTATTTATTACGTCAAGGCGATATAAATGCATCAGACTGAATTGCGCCAAATTACACATGTTTATATTGCCGAGTAATTACTAAAATTGGTGATAAGGATTCTATTAAGTATGTGTTTACTTTATACAATAGATTTAGTCATAATTATATCAACTGCAAGGTTAATGAAGTTTTTGTGTTAACAAAGCACCCATTGTTCTAATTAATTTTAAGTATGAAACAATTCTATCTAAGTAGATAACTTTTTATCATTTTCAGATCCAACTGCCAACTCCAACATTCCAATCACCCTTGGAAAAAAAACTTTCATCCCTCTTGCCCTCTGTCACCTACAGCCCCACCACAATGTGTGGGGTAACTAAAACCACCAATCAGAAAATCCCTTTTTTCCTTTTGTTTCTGATCCTGCTCGTCAATTCCATCGATGCCAAGTCGAATCACGAATCCTCTTTACCTGCCCACCATCTGAGCTTCGGATCGACTTACTCGTTTGGAGAAAGCACCAAGTGTCCAAGATCTTGTGTCTGTTCCGGTACCACCGTGGATTGTTCTCATCGAGGCCTTACCGCTGTTCCGAGAGGGATACCAACTGATACTGAAAGACTGTAAGTATCTATAGTATATTGATTCTTAATTTATGGTATTCAAAAGGACATAATTATGTTTTTGGCTCAAGTTCTGAATGATGCGGTTTTTTGCATTGTGTTTTTGCAATGCGGAAATACCGCGTTGTTAGATACTCTCTTACAGCTCAATGTTAAAAACTGTAAGAATTCATGCATGTAGTCATGGGTTTAGGAGCTTTGATGTAGTCAGCTGAAGCAAATACTGACTCTGATTCTGTTTTGACAATATTTTCCGAAACTTCACGAATTAACCCAATAATAAATTATTAACAGAGTTGGGCAATTAATCGTCAATTAATAGCAAATAAGTATCGGTCGTCGATAGTTTAAAACCATCAGGGGCCGCCCCGCGGTCCGGTCATGCAGCGCTGAAGTTGATTTATACGATCCAATTGCGCGCCTTTCCGGAACAATAACAGAACAAACTATTAAAGGACAGTAATTAGTACTGTCATAATTAGCAGCCAACTGTGAACGGGATCCGAATGCTGAGCTGCGGCAAATTTATTGTTAATGGGTGGCCCCTACTATGTTAAAACTGGCGATAATTTCTCTTGGCAAATGACCAATTGATTGATTATTTATGGCCAATTTTACATGAACTTTTGCTGTCTGAGTTACCTTGTTTTGTCTGACGGAAATCTCCTCTTTTTGTGTCTCGTCGTGTTTTTAAGTAAAAAATATACAAGAGATTAAACACCTTGTGTAACGTAGTCGACACATGAAACGCCAGTAAAGCAAACATTGATTTTGTCTCGCTAATTGGTTTAAAGTTTCAAAGTTGGTTTTGTTTTTCTTTTCTTGTACCTAAAAAAAAAAAATGTAAATTTCGAGCTCACGGTCGATACTTTCTTTCGAGAATAATGATGTTATAGTTAAATGGCGAGAGAAAATTGAGTTACCTTCCTTAATTCCTAGATGTCATTAGCAAAAACTTAGTAAAGCAAACATTTTGAACTCTTGAATATGCACTTCTAAAATATTAATAATACAGCATAGCCAACATCCGGTAAATGGAGAGCAATAGTGATATTGAAACGCTTTTCGAAGAAATTTTATATGCACAAGAGTTTATTGAAACAAACGTAATTTTATTTGAATATCAAGCAAGATTCAAAACATATCGTTTTACAAAATGTGCAGCACAATTTGCTTTGAAAACTTGAGATGATTCATTCAAATTCATGATGTTTATGCAATTTAGTATTTTGATTTCAGATGACAAATTGACTCGACATTTTGTTCTTCTTTTATATTCATCTTTGAATGAAGGTTTTTCAAGATTTTTGCCAACCAACTCTGTGGTTAGTTTAAAGTCACTCATCTGTGATCTTCTTACAGGGTATCCTTCAAAACTCTATTTTAAATAGGTGTCGTGCTAATTCAAGTCTGGTTCATTTTCTGATTTGATTTGTGTTTTCACGTCGTGATCTTGCTTTGAACTGTTTGAGTTGGGATTGAAGCTATCCATAGTTGAAGCGATTGTGTTCCAATCTTCTGTTCCAACTTCATTTTGTATGCCAATTGTGTTTTCTTGGTACCAAGTCTTAGTTTTAGGCCGCGATTATTTTCTATGACTCTTTTCCATCAATGCTTTATTGTTCTTCTTTTTTGTCTTCCTTGATTAATTTGATAAATTTCAAAGGGGAGCCTTTACAGGCAGCAAGTAGACGCGCATGTGACTCTCTTTGCCAGCTTTGCCTCTTTCCAGTTTGAGGGACTTTCTATAAAGATCCTTGATTCTCTGAGATCTCTTTGACTCAGTCATTCGTCCCTGATCTTGGTTTTCGCGCACCAGCTGGTCCGCCTCCTCGTTCTTTTATGTTGACTTTGTCTGAGCAATGGGCTCAGAGTGCTGCCTGACTGTCGCTGCATATACAAATATGCTTGCCCGAGTAACCTCTCTAGAGATTCTCCTGAGTACACACCTATATTAGTACAGCAGATTAGCTAACCTATTGTGCACTTTTTGATAAAGGCACCAAATTTGGCACAGAGGTAAATCTCATCAGGATGTGGAGCCATCGGCCAACTGCTCCCCGACGGCCGTGGCGGCGATTTTCCAAAATGGCCGCCAGTGGACACCCCGAAAGACAACGGAAGTTAGATAAAGTTTGCTGCTGAAGGTTTTAGTGGATGTTTATTGATTGTTTTCAATGAAAACATGCCCGATAGCTTGTTAGTAATACAGGGTGGGACACGCAAAACTTCCCACCTAGGTTTTCTCAGGTATTAGGTGAATAATTAAAAATTCCTCGGACACGTCAATTTTTCCTAACTTTGACAAACCACCATTTCGGCAGGGTAAATAGTAATAACTTAAAATTTCGAGAATATATAAGTAATCTCAATAAAACTTTCTATCAAATAACGTATCATTCGACTCCCCTTTCTATTTGAAATTTTGGGGGTACCTGTCACTCCCGCCTAAGGGTTGAAAGGTAGGAAAGTGAAAATACCAATAAAATTGTCGAGCGATTTTTGATTAATCACCTAACACCTAAGAAAGCCTGGGTGGGAAGTTTTTCGTGCCCCGTCCTGTATCTATATACAAAGTGTCCCACGATGTTTTACCCAGGTGATAACTTCGGAACGCGACACCCAATATAATTAAAATTTTGGGAGGATCTGGTTAACTTCACTTTCGCTTCAGTTTCGGTCGTGTGACGGCAACTCTAGAATCCTAAATGTAAATGATAGTATGACATCATTTTTCGTTAGAAAATTAAGTTACAAAATCGGCAATGCCATATATTTGCTAAAGCTTTGTTGAAAAAAATTATAAAAAATTACAAAGTGAAACATTTGATGACGCCGTCCGAAGTTATCACCTGGGTAAAACGTCGTAAGACGCCATGTATATACAGGGTGGGGCACGAAAAACTTCCTACTCGAAATTTCTCAGGTGTTGGGTGATTAATCAAAAATCGCTCGACCATCCTATTGGTATTTTCACCCCCTAGCTTAACCTGTCAACCCCTAAGCGGGGGTGACAGGTACCTCCAAAACTTGAAACAGAAAGTGGGTCTAGTGATACGTGATTTGATAGAAATATTTATTAAGATTATATCCTCGAAATTCTGAGATGCTACTTTTTACCCTGCCAAAATTGCGGCTTGTCAAAGTTAGGAAATAGTACATTTTATCACTCAAAACCCGTTTCCATTTGACATTTTGCGGGTCCCTGGTCCCTGTCACCCCCATTAGGGGTTGACATGTAGAAGATGAAAATACCAATAAAATGTGTCCCCCAAAAAACAAAAATTGACGTGTCCGAGAAATTTTTGATGAATTACCTGAAACCTGGGAGAAAACCAGGTAAAAAAACCTAGGTGGGAAGTTTTTCGTGCCCCACCCTGTATAACAAACAAACTATGTGGCATGTTTTCATTCAAAACCATCAATAAACATTCACTAAAACCTTCAGCAGCAAACTTTATCTAATTTCCGTTGTCTTTCGGGGTGTCCTGGCATCCATTTTGGAAAATCGTCGCCACGGTCGCCGGGGGGCAGTTGGTCGATGGCTCCACATCCAAATTTGTTCATATTACATCGCTCTACCTCTGTGCCAAATTTGGTGCCTTTATCAAAAAGTGCACAATATGTTGAAATATCCTAGCTAAGCTGCCACACTATATAGTCCAAGAGCCCAGAGCCGCCAGACACAACTTATTTTCTAAAGGACAGAATATGTGGGATTGTGTAGCACTTATATGTACTATGAACGTATGTATACCCGCTAAGTTGGGTAGACGACCAATTTACCGACACCAGGTGCGAAAGCTTAAGAAGTACTTTAACTTTTTTTCTAACGCTTGATTTTTATACATGTTATTGGGGAGACTATTTCGTAACTACGTGTGCTCAGCCAGACCAATCGCACCGGCCAAACATCCCCCCAGACGCAATAATAGTTTTTCCGTGAGTGTGAGCGCGAGGGTACTATGCATGCGTTTGAGAGTGAGCGAGATATCTATTTCCCCCTCTTAAACTTACAATCTACTCCAGGCTTGAGTAGAAATGGGATTCGGTTTTTCCCATAATGGGAAAAACCGTTATTTACAAATAACAGTCAACTGGCCGTCTACCCAACTTAGCGAGTATACATACGTTCATAGTACCTATAAGTGCTACTCAATCCCACATATTCTGTCCTTTAGAAAATAAGTTGTGTCTGGCGGCTCTGGGCTCTTGGACCAATATGGCATAGATCTCAGTCTGGTATACCGTTGTGTCAGTGCATCAATTTTCTTATTTTGGCTTTTCTTCTTTTTTACTTTCTTTCCGTTTGGAAGTAGGGATGGCTGCCTTATACTGGAACTGATCTTCACAGTGGGAACTGATCCAAACTGATCCACTGCAAAATAAACAGGTCCGAGTTCGAGTCCGGACCACTTTTGCTTTGCGTTGTCTACGTTGTACGGACTGGGACTCGAACTCAGACTCGGACTAATCGGATCATGCCGCGCCGGTCAGTGAAACAGGAAACTGTGCGGACTCGGACTAGGGACATGGAGTCAGCAACTGAGTACACTACACCGACAGACTCGTGTCGATCAAAGGCTCGGGATTGTCGGGATCACGCCGCACCGATGCAACCACTAGAACGGAGAGAGTACGAGAGTGAATCGCCGATAGGATATAGATGAAACGGAACAGAAAAAAAACTGATCTAGGTGCTTTATGATGCTAGATGTTGGCTAGGGAATTTAAGGAAGGGAACGAAACAAGATGGCTGTTTACGCCAAAATAGGAAAAACCAGTATTTCGGTTCGGTCCATCGTTCATCGATTTTCGGCTCGACTTGGCCGGACTCGAACTTGGAACTGATCCATGGATCAGGTATCTATTTGGACCGGATCAGTTCGAAACTGATCCATAAAATTTGTCGGATCCGGTCACCCCTAGCTGGATGTCGTCCAATCAATCTATCATTAACATTGTTCATGTCATCTACTTTTGATCCTTTTTCTTCCAGTGTGGTTGGTAAATTTTCTCGAAGCACTTCCAATTGATGAAAGTCAAAGCTTTTCCACTTTGCAATCGACATACGTTCGATTAGTAGTGGTTGATAATAGAAAAAAAGAAACATTTTCAAAAAACTGACATCAATAACCAATGGAAGAATCGCCTAAATTTTGAACAAGGGGTTGAACTGTGTATAGCATCGTCGAAAACTTTCACCAAGAAAATTTTTATTATTTTTATACAGGGATTTGAGAACGCGTTGACTGGACAAACACTTCAAAAGGCTAGTATTCTTCAACTTTGCGAGCTTAGTCAGAAAACTAACATTATTATGTTTGGATCCCCCCTCCATTTCAGAAGACCGATCATAAAAAGCGTTTATATTAAACACAATTGCCGAACAATCGAACAATTTCCACTTTCTACCCTGATTGACTTTGATGAATAATGGTATTTTAAATTACTATGATAAATTAAACTCAGTCCAACAACTTTACCATATGATTACCTACCACTCACTAACTAAGAAGCCAAGCGAAAGTTCGCTTTCAACTACTTCTTAATACACCGATCCTTCGTCATAAACGAATTTTCTACAATCGTCGTCTAATCCGTCCACCAATTGAATAACTTAGTTACCACATATTTATCAAAACGTACGAGGCCTACGTACAAAGATCGATGAACTACTGAGATCTACAGCTGCTTGCGAATTATTGTTTTCTCCGAGACCTGGCTAAACAGTTCATTCCATAACTCCGAACTTTTTGAATCCATTTTCACAGTCTTTCGACGAAACAGAAATTACGAACGTTATTCAGCGTGGTGGAGGCGTGATTGTAGCTGCAAGTAACGTTTTGAGATCCTCCCTGATTTCAACACCAATTTTCAAGGAATTTGAAGATGTACGGTACGGCTTGATGCTCTCAAGACTAACCTAGTAATTGGATGTGTATATAACACCAAACTGACCAGTGGACGCTTGCAGATCTTTCTCATGTACTTGCGAAGCTTTGCGCAACAAGTTCTCTAGCCATAAATTCCTGATTTATGGAGATTTTAATTTAACACATATCAGATGGATATATGAGGATGACACATTGGTACTTTCCAATGTAAATTAAATTGCTGAAAGCATAATTGACACCATATATACTTTCTAGAATTACAGCAAATTAACCAAATACATAATGCGTCTGGTAAAATGCTTGATCTGATTTTTGCTGATGATTTTGACAAGACTGTGGTGACCTGCAGCTACGTTTTGCTTTCAGCAATCGACCCTCATCACCCAGCTACCCAAACAACTCCAGTTCATCAATAAGCTAATCAATCATATCTCAATAATTGTCAATCAATTTCGGCACGCAGATTATATCAGCCTGAATCAGTACCTGAGTACCACTCATTGGAATTTCATTTGTGACATAGAAAATTTCGAAAGTGTTATATACCAGTTTTATGACATCCTCTATGATGCTATTTATCAATGTGTTCCTAAGAAAATCATAGAAACTGATAAATATCCAAAATGGTTAAGCACCGACCTCCGAAAGTCCATTGTTCTTTAAAATAAAGCTTACAAGAGATATATGAAAACTCGGACTGCAAGTGATTACAATGCCTACTCAAATATTTGACGAGAAGACTGATGTTATGTTACCAATACCGAGCACTTAATTCTTGAAAATATCAAGCATTTTTGGTCATTTATCAACAATCTCAAAAGAGATTCAGGCTTTCCGGTCCAAATGCAACATAACGGGGAAACAGTGACCAAGCTTGAAGATATTGTTGAGGCATTTGCATCTCTCTTCCAATCAGCATATACCAACGTACCTATTTTGGATTTGAGTCGGATAGATCCAGTGGGATTTGCTGGTGTTCTCTCTACCCACAATTTCACTACTGAAGAAATATGTGAAAAACTGAAAAAGCTCGACACGTCAAAGAAAGCAAGCCCCGATGGTGTCCCAGCTGTCATGCTGGAAAATTGTGCAACTTCTCTTGCTTCACCACTTCGCCAACTTTTTCAACGCTCATTGGATGGCGACTTTTTTCCAGGAGCTTGGAAACTTTCCTTTCTATTGCCAATTTTCAAGTTGGGGGACAAGTGTGATATCGAGAACTATCCTGGTATTTCCATCCTATCTGGTATTCCTGAACTGCTCGAATCTATTCTAATTCACGACTTATAACAGATACATTAACTCTGTCCGGCATGGCTTTTACCGAGGACGTTCTACCACAACCAACCTTGCAGTCTACCAGAACTTTTTGGTCACTTCAGTTGAATAGGGACATCAAGTTGATTCTATTTATACCGACTTATCCAAGACCTTTGACAGCGTTCACCATCAGCTCCTCCTCAAGAAATTGGGATAATTGGGAACTATCTCAGCTGGATCCAATTTTGCTTTGGTGATCGTCGGCAGCGAGTTGATGTCGGTGGTACACTATCCAGTGAAATAATGGTTACCAAGGATCTCACCTAGGACCTCTGTACTGTTTCTACTCTTCATCAACGACGTAACGTCCTGCTTCACCTCTTCTCATGTCTTGTTGTACGCTGATGATCTGAAATTTTACAATCAGGTATCTGTGGACCATAAATGATTGCAGGATGACCTTGAAAAGTTTGTATCTTGGTGTTTCCTCCATCACCTAAAGAATAATGTTCCAAAATGCAAATCCATCAGTTTCTATAAGTGCGAAAATCAAATTGTTCGTAACTACACCATAAACATCCAACTCCTCACCTCAGTCGACTCATTCAATGATTTGGGAGTGGTTTTCCAGGAAGACCTTAGTTTCAATTTGCACGTTGAAAACTGAAAAAAGGAATTCCAAATATATGATGTATACTAAAGCAATATGCTGTCTGTATTACTCACTTGTCCGTAGCACACTAGAATACCTACTGCTCAACTATTTGGACCCCCAAATACACTATCCACAAAAGCAGACTAGAAAGGATTCAAAATAAGTTCACAAAGTACCTATAGGCACGATTTTCCTTCAGACGGACTAACCTATGAAACTAGGCTGATTCTGTTTTTATCAGAATTTTTATGCAGCTTGACTTTAACTGAGATTACTTCTGTAGTTATCTGTATATCAATGTTTTTATTTTTGTGCAGTACTTTATTTTCTTTTTCAATTTTGATTACTTTTACGAACTACCATTTAGAATATATTATTTTGTAGTGCATGCTTGAGATAAAATATCGCTTGTCCTGGCGTTTTGGTTTTGAGATTTGATAAAGGATTCTGATAAAGCTGATACCGAAAATCAAGTAATAGGACGTAGACGCCACTAGAGAACAGTTTCAAAATAAAATTCCATCTACAATTATAATTAACCAAAGCCAGTGAATTGCGTTATGTTGTACTATATGGACGAACAAGTTCTAAACTACATACTGTGTAGCCCATTTCAATAGGTTGTTAAGGTATGGGCAATATAGGTTCAAAGTTATAATTGTCAAACTTCGAAATTAACTAGTCTGTCCCTGACTGAATTGAACTCAACTTTTCACCAGAGTCAAGTTTAAATTTGATACGCACCCGTACCTATAACATACCCGGTTCTCATTATGTGCGAGCTGTTTTATGCGGCCCCGTGGGATAATTAGAAATTTGTCGAGAGTTTAAAATAAAAGGTCTCTCGAAACTTTGGCGTTTTGCACTAAAATGAATGGCGAATGTGTGAAAGATATGTTTGTGACACTTTCTAATGAAAAAGTTTATTTTAATTAGGACTGGATTGCAAAATTACGAATTTAATATGGCTACAGGATAGTTTGTCATCACAATGATTTGTTTGGCCTCTAAATCTTGCTAACAAGGCAGCGTGCGGAATAATAAATGCCGGTAGTCGCCTAATAGGCATTGATAAATAGCCATGAAACCACAGCCAAAATTATTATGATGTAGTCCGGTATCTAATTTCAACAATTTTAGTAGGTAGGTAGCTCCCTAATTAGTAACCCGGAAAGTTCGTTTCGGCTCACTGTTAGCCCCTGGGCTCTTTATTTCGAATAATATCTCTCCCTGGTCTTGGGAATTAGCGGATATCATCTGTCTAAGTCAGTCCGGGTGAGAAGTTAACTAATTTTCACCGTATTTTGCACATTTCGGTCGGATTCTCTGTATTATTCTGCAAATTTAATTAGATGTGGCGATTTGTCAAAAGTGCTATAAGAGAAATGCGAATTTACGAAGCTTGAAAATTTTGTTAATTAGTTAGATGTGTACTTATTTTTTGTTTTAATTTACCTACAATTCTTCCAATTGAGGAATAAAAATCACAAAAGCAAAATAATATGGCTTCGTTATTATCGTTTTTCATCAATCACTTAATCGAGACATTTTCTGTGCTACTGTTGTAAGCAGAGCCAAAAATAAAAACGTAAAATCGGGGGCCCCGACTTGACAATCAAGTCCCCCATTGTCTTAGGATCCCGTGAGCAGTTAACAATCGAATTTTGTTCATTGAAGCGGGTCACTACCCGTCAAAATTCGTTATTATTCTTTTAATGGTCCGACCCGTGAAAAGGCTTTGTGCTTTTTTTTCTGATTCAATCACGGGTAGCGTTATAATTCGAGACAAAGGGTTTCCGATATTGGCGGAGGAAATGGAAGGAGTTAGAGTGGAAATTGAGCTTTATACATTTTATTTTCGTGGTTTAAGGCGATTCTCACATTTTTATGGCGAGCTTTGTCTTTATATTGGTGTATTCGACTGAAGCTGAGAAATTTGTGACACGGGAAAAGCTGAATTGCTGCCGACAATAAAAATCCAAAAAATATTGAAACTGTTGAAGTAGTCTGTACAAGAAATTCTCTGTTTGTTCATCTTATACAATGATAAGTAGGGTTATTTATTGTTAACTAGGTGTTATTTCTGGTATTAAATTGACATAAAGGAACACTTTAACATCGTAGCAGAGCATGGTTATTTGCATTTTCCTACTATAGAAGGTTAGCAAAATATAGAACGGAAGAGAGAATCGGAGAAAGAGCTCAAAAATTTTGTAAACAAGTTTGAAAGAGAATATTTTTAAAATTTCAAGGCAAGGATATCTAGAGGAATCTGGATGCGTTGTGTAGTGTAAGATGCAAATTGGTCTACCTACTTGAAGTCCAAAATAGACATATCTACTGTTAGTCAAATATGCTATAGATGTGATTCGAGGTGAACAAATTCCAGCCGATAATGCCTCAATAGAAGATAAGGTAAAATTTGAGAAAGCTTTATCTGACTATACACGCCTGGCAACTAAACGTCTTACATGCCAATTTTAATGCGATATAATGAAATATCTAGAAAAATTCTAAATTTAAATAGAGAATGAAAACGATTTCCCCTGTTCCACCTCCAGCATAAAGCGCTGGGAATGCTAAAGGTGGAACAAACGATTTCCCCTGTTCGTTCTCTATTCAACCTTACACTTTCTCTAAACATTTCATTCTATTGCATTAAAGTTGGCCTGTAAGATGTTGACTTGCTAGGCGTGTATATACTGAGGCAGACAGTCATACTCTTCTTTCGCTAACGATAAACATACAAGTGATATGTTTTTAAACCGCAAGTGATGTTTGGCTCGAGTTACATAAAATGTTTGATGGTCAAGTGGAAGACAAAACATATGATTCATGCTCTCAGTTCTTCAGTTATACTCGTCAGCGAGAAGATGACATTACGACGTACACCTCCAAACTCAAGAATTTATGGAAAACTTAATAGAATGGAATGTCAAAGAAAGAAACTCAAAAATGGAAATACATACTTCTAAGAAGTTTGACTTACCAGATCTATTACTTATACCTATGTAAAATATTAGAAACGCTACTTCCAGAATATTTTTCATTTAAATCCAGTTGGACAGAACGGTTGATAACTTCAATCAGTTAGTCGCATATGAAAAGGCTTTGCAAACAAAAAATGAAGGAGAAAGTGGGTAGCAGTCAAGAAGTTTTAGCCTATCCAAAACACGTGACTTTGCCAAGCAAAATATGGCCGGTAGAAGGAACACAAACTACTATTTACATACACTTTTCAAATAAACTATTTCTAACATTATTAAAAACAACGGTTTTAGGTATAACAATGCAAATAATTCACCATTAGCACTATTTAAAACTCATAACACTATTTGATAACACATAAACACAGGGTTTGTGTGCTTCAGATCAAAACCTCAGGTTATGTATTGCGAGAAATTCTGTCTGAAAATAAAGGAGAATTTGACAACAAACAAGTCAAGAGAATCCTAGACCTATAAGGTATAACACAGAGATTGGTGACTCCTCAACAGAATGGTTGTGCTAGAAAAAGAACATTTGACCATAGTTTTTGGGGTGAAATGATTAATAGCAGTTTTTTATCCTAAATCGTACAGGAAAATCAAGCATAAAAGAAAAAACACCCTTTGAGTTTTGTTCAATCGAAAACCAAAAATAAGCCACTTAAGAGAAATACTTAGCATTTAGTTCCGTCAAATGTGGAACACTTTGGGGCCATTTATAAGATCTTTGAAGATGGATGCAGGCTTAAAAAATCTCAACACTTTTTCCTGTACACAAATCAGGAGATAGCACTGATATGTGAATAAATATAGAGGCATATCTCTACCATCGCACATTCCTGAAATTATAGAATTCATTCTAACAGAAGATGTGTGTTCATGCTTTAGTAGCTATATTGCTAACGAACAGCACGGGAAAATCCACTGCTACAAATCTTGCTGTCTACCAACAGTTCCTTACGAAAGCTTTGGAATCAGGAAAACAGGTGGACGTGATCTTCCCTCAAACTGAAAAAACTCTCAGATATGGGCATCGGTGCACGTTTTTTTTTCTTTTTCAATTCATAGACTCCTACCTAACGGAAAGATGTCAAAGAATTGGTGTGTGGGGTGCAGTATCCTACGAGTTTATAGTTCCATCCGGGGTCCCTCAGGGATCACACATCGGACCGATTCTGTTCGTTCTTTTCATGAATGACGTCATCCAATGCTTCCAATCATCCCTCTACTTACTATACGCTGACGACTTGAAGTTTTTCGCAGTTGTGGACGGGCATTCTACCTCTCTCCAGTCGGATTTGGACAGGTTGGTCGCGTGATGCAACTCAAATCTTCTCAAACACAATGTTACTAAGTCCTAAGACCATAAATTCTATAATGCCCACATACACCATCAACAACGCCAATCTGGAAACAATCGACATCTTCAGAGACCTTTGAAAAAGACCTTCCTTTCAACAAACACATCAACAACATAAAGTCATTTCTTTCTAAAGTTTCATAGAACGAAACACCAGAGACATATAGGACACAAAGTCGATTATCTGTCTATAATAAATTTGCCAAATATCTGCTCATCAAACTGAGATTTCCTTACCAGAACCTTGAGTATGTAACTCGTCTACAACTTTGCGGCACCCAGCCTTGAGAATCAACGCAAAAATGCCTAGCTCATTTTTCTCTGCAAAATTCGGCAGAACACTACAACTCGCCCGAACTTCTGACAGAAATTGAATTTCTGGTTCCTGGAAGAAGAGCCCAACAGAGGCAGCTCTTTTTCCTGCCTGCGCATAGAACTTATTATGGTCTGAATTGCATCATGACGCGTCTAGTCAGTAATTACAATCCGGACTTTTCCCATATATCATTTCAATACAGCTTGAATATAATAAAAAGAGGAATCGGTACATGATCACAAAGTTTGCATGTCATTATTTAGATTAATAGTTGAGTTCTTGCTATGGAGATATTCCGGAAGAGAATGGACAAGAAAGCTTTAAAAGGAGTCCTAGTTGGTTATGAAGATGCGTTGAGCAAAACAGACTTGATTAGATCACATGATGTCATATTTCGATGTTAGAGATTATCGAACAGTCACAAAATTCTGTCTCGCAAGCTAGACTTGATGAAAGGCAACAATGGAAATGTGATTCATTAAATAATGGAAACGTTGAAAGTATAGTATATCAAAAGCAGTTAAATTAGAAGTAGATCCAGAATCATTAGACGATACAGAAGACAACTTGGAAGAAGCACTTTCTTGTTCAACTCGATTTTGAGGAAGAAAACACCTAATTAAGACGACGGTACAGTTAAGAGATTAAAGTACCTAACCAGAGACGTCTAGGAAAATTTGATTCGTAATGACAGTTGCTGCTGAAATATTTGAACTGAAAGAAACACTTGACTGCAATGAAGCTGTGACTTGTATGGATCGAAAAAACTGCATAGAAACAATGCAGAAAGAAATACCTACAATTAGTTAAAGAAAATTGCACATGGGTAATGACAAAGTGACCACCAGCAGACAAGTACAAAGCTTTACTGGGGATCGAGGGCTACTCACAAAAACTATGATCAATTATATAGTCCAGTAGCAAAAGGTGCTACTTAGTGTCACTGCGAATAAGAACATGTCGCTCATACAATTCGATGTTTGTACTGCATTCCTCTATGACGAACTTGATGAAGATGTGTTTACAGTTGGCTACGAAGATGGAAGTGGTTTAGTATGTTTTCTGTAACGCAGTTTGTATGGACTAGAACAAGCTCCACGATGTTGGAACAAACGTTTTACAGACCACATTGCTTTAAACAAAGTAGTGCTGATCCACGCTCATTTGTGGAAAAAGAATGTCAACATATGCTCTCCAAGTAGATGATGGTGTCGCGCAATACTTTTCTTAGCTTCGACTTCCTTTTGCCTTCTAAACTCTTCGAGTTCAGCAAAAAGTGAGCGTAGAAAATCAAGTTCCGCTGCGTCGGGCGGATTTAGGCTTGTTGCGGCGAGCGGGACTTCAGGCTCAGGCTCGTTAAAATCGGATTCTGATACGGCCGCAGGAATGGGGCCTTGACTTAGAATCATGTCCAACTCATCTAGAGTGGCGCCGTATAGGTCTGGACTGTATCTGTCCGTCATTTTTGTCGATTGTCTGAAGTCGGTTTGGGATGCCAGTTGGTTTTTGGGGTGAAACAACCCTTTTTGTTTCTCACGGGTATTTGTGCAACTTCTCAGTTGTACTGACAGGAGGTCCCGCCAAAACCACCCCGCTGGTTCTTTAAGGAATGAGCTTGCGAACCAGCAGCCTCCAGAAAAAAGGAAGTGAGAATTGACGTTTTTTGTATGATATGGGAGCAGGGCTCGAACTCGGTTTTTTTGAAGTCCGAGGGGCCAAAGTTGTATATATTGACACGGTGTCTAGAAACTTTTGTTTGCAACGACAGTACGTTGAACTCAGATGGCACTCTGAGGAAACCGTCGAGCGGCTTCGAGAAGTTAAGTGACAAATAAAAACACGGGGGAACAGAAACGGTGCACCAGGTCCGAAAACCAGTCTAACCTTTGAAGGTTCATGTGATTTTGTCAAAGTCTCGTCTGTACTGTAGTGAAAAAGAGGTTTTTCGTAAAAACCCTCCATAAAATTCAAGCTAGAGATAGTTCCGACTTTTGTCTTCTTATAAAACTCTGTTCTAACTCGGCGGCAATCTTGCCTTTGTCTTTGTTTTGAAATTGAGATTTTTCCGTAAAAAAATTTCAAGAAAAAGTCAAGCTGGGGGTAGTTTCGACTTTTGTCTACTTATAAAACTCTGTCCCAACTCGGTGAAGCTATCTTGCTTTAAGTTAAATTGAAATTGAGATTTTTCCTAAAAAAGCCTCAAGAAAAAGTCAAGCTAGGATAATTTAGACTTTCTAGTCTTTTTGCAAATTCTGTCCCAACTTGGTGAGCCTTTGGACGAAGAAAATGATTATTTAATTTCTAAGTTTCAATTCGACGTGGAGCTTGCAGAAGAGAAGAGAATTATCATAAAAATTCACGAAAATCGTCGAGGACGGACACGGGGGGAAAAGTCTTCAATTAGAGAAGGTGAAGAAGAATCGAACACTAATTTTCCATATATAGAGAAACTGTTGGAGCCTTAATTTATTGGATGATTTGTACCAGACCAGATACGCTATAAGTGTTGTGTCCAGAAAATTTGGAAACCCGACTTATATTGATTGTGCAAATGTCAAAAGAATACTTCGTTACCTGAAAGGCACAGAAGACGTGAGCTTGTCTTACAAGTTTGATGTACAAGAGAAGTCGGAAATATTTAGCGACTCACGCTATAGAGGAGATGGAACAACTGGTTGGTCAACATTAGGAGTTGTTTGCATGTATGCAGGTGTTTCAATTGTCTGGATGAGCCAAATACCAGCATCAGTAGCACTTTCTACGATTAAAGCGAAGAAAATAGCAAGTGAAGGTAGAAAAGAAATAGTTTAGATGAAGCAATTTTATATTACTAAAATCACTTCCAGAATTAGAAGTTGATAACTTTTGTCCCAAAATCCAGAGTAACCGTAGGGCTAAACACACACATAAGACACTTCTTTGTAAGAGGATTAGGGCCGGTATTTCAATATCACTTCAAGGTAGAGAATAATGTTAAGTCATCCGTAATACAAGTTTCACCGTATATCAAAGTTTCCTTGATTCAAGATGGATCTTTTAGGCCACCTGAATGAACTGACTTTAAGTTCACCTAAGCGTTAAGGTTACCTTAGTAGTAAGTCTTGATTTCAAGGTAACATTGAAATACCGGCCTATAGTTCAAGAAAATTCAGCGATGATAGTTGAAAAAAATTGCATCTGAATTTCAATGCTGACAAAACCGCTATTCTAGCTAAGATTGAAGAAGCTGCGAGAAATTATTGGCATGGCCAAACATTTCAATGAGGGAAGGTGTTGAAGTCCATTCTCTATTTGACCATCTTATATATGTGTAGTAGGGTTATGTATGTGTTATTTCTGACCTTTAACCAAGAACTTCTATTTTGTCCCTCTGAATCATACCTCTATGGGATTCCAGCATAATTTTTAGTCCCAATAATGATGATAATATTAAATTTTTGATCCACGAAAGTGGATATGAAAGTGAAGCATAGGAGTGGCTGTGTCCTGTCTCAAAACTTATCAATTTCGCTCTTGTGGCAAATTTACTCGAAAAAAGTGCTTTCATAAAGACACCGGAACTGGTCATGAGCAGGTAATACAATGTATATTACTCCTACATGCCTGAATAAGTCTAAACTCCGGGACTGCACAGGACTTTTACAATAACATAATTTGTGCAGATTGATTAAACTTCAAAATAAATTAAAGAATATTGATGATATTGGTAGAATAATTTCCTGGGGATTTAAATACATGTTATTTTCGACCAATTTTAAAATTAATCGGCCCTTAAATTTTGTATTATTAAATCGAACACAAATGCAAATAATTCAAAAACAAAGGATTTTCTAGTGCACCAACCAATTCCCTCAACAACTAAATCGTTTATTTTTCAAAAAAGATTACTCGCGCCTTCGAACTAAACGAGACAACTTTAAACCGAAAACGTTATTGTTTCTCAAAACATGTCTGCGAACGTTGATGTACTGCATAGTTTTGTATTTATGTACTCTGACGGCCTTTCAACATTATTTCAACTCTACAATTTATTCCGTTGTTGTATTGTTTGTTTGTCTTGTTTTTGCTTTATTTTTCAAATGTCTGCACACGCAGTTTGGATGGCGTGATTTAAATAAATATGCACATTTCGCTTGTCATTGGGATGTTGCAAATAAATAATAGCGAGGAAATCGAAGACATGAACGGCATTTTTCGTATGGAAAAAAGTGGATTTTGTATGTATCCTATCAATATTGTAATTATAGCTTTACATATTCCATTAAATTTATTGATAGAACATAATCTTCACTCCATGGTGGTCTAATTTACATAAGTATCAGAGGAATTATTGCAGTGTAAACAAATAATTAAGAATGACAAGTTTAAATACAGCCATGAATATTAATTAGTAAGGTTCAGGCTGGTTGAGGGAAGCCAAATAAAAATTGAAAAGCGAAACAAAAATCCTCTAAAGTACAATTTCCGTTTTTATGTAACATTCACCCTCCACGTAATAAAATAAACTATATAACTGTGGCCAATTCAGCGAAAAATTCCACCCGAAGTCCACATTTTTTACGTCCAATTATCCTTATTACTGCCGGTTAAAAGTCGTTTTAGCACATTTTTTTTTTCGGTTTTTCCTCGAGATAACAATGCCGCCGTTACGTCCGAATAGTAGTCCCCAGGTGGGTCATTTTTTGCCCCAAATGGTGGGATGGTCCCTATTGTCTTTGACGTTTTTTGAAGAGGGGAAGATAAGGACAACGCACATGAGTTAATGACAAGGAAGGTGTATAGTAATGTGTTCTAGAAATAATGTTCACAAACAAAGACAATGAAATTGATGAATGAACATCCCTAATTAATTAAAGAGCATTTCACTATGCTCCAAAAATTATTCTTAAAGAATCTGTTAATTAAAAGTTAACATCCCTCTTCCTGATTAGTCCAGGAGGAAAACCTCCGTCCTATAACAAAGTCAACCTGGGTACAATACCCATCAGGCCTTTATTAATATTTAATTTATGCCGGGGCCCGACCCTTTTCCATAATTGAAATACAATCAAGCTCGACGCGACTATAAAAATATTACAAACAAAAGAATTCTCTCTATATTATATTTTTCTATTTCGACGTTAAAAAGTTTATAGTCAAGGGTTGGAGTGCCATCCCATCGTCGTCTTTTCAGTTTTATTATGGCGGTTGTAAAAATAATATTATTGCAGCGAGATGCGAATATCGCGTTTATCATTATCCTAGGAAATTTTATATCGGGCTGGTTTTTTGCCTTTAAAGTTAGGGTGGCAATGAATAAATAAATTGGTTTTCAAGCATAAATAAAATTGCTTTTACGATATTAATAATTGAGTTTTGGTTCAAATTTAACAACCATTTTCCTTGAATAATTTCCTTTATTGGATTTGGATATGCTTGAGCTAGTTTAAAATTAGCCTGGAGGTCGGAAGACTTAGTTGAAGACTTGTTAGGGGAAAACTACCTCATCTACTGTAGTGAATTTTTATTACCTTTTGAACAACAAATCTCCTAAAAAACGAAATGAAAAACAAATAGGACCTACGTTGTGGAAACTTACTCAATTTTACTTACTTGACATGCGCCCGACATAGAAAATATTAGGGAAATTTAAGGGAGGTTGTGATATGTGAAAGAAATGAAAAATTTGTGAAACATCTACTTTATTATTAAAGTAAATCGTACCGTTCTCGTCCTGGAATTCAAGAGGGGAAAGAGCACGGCAGAGAAACCCTCGATCTCGATTCCTCAAAAATCGAAATATACTGTGTCATTTTAATAATAATTGTGACTCAATAATTAATTATCAATAATTTAAGTCAATGATTCAATAATTCAATAAAAGTTTAAATTAGGTACCATCCTTTGTCTTTGTGCTAAAATTTTAATTTCACACACAGCATTTAATCAACACTACCTATATTCAATACTGAAGAGTTTTTGGTTAGTTAGCCAGTTTCACCAGCAGGTACTGAGGTCCCATACGGGAAGCTACTTAGCTATGGTTGTTTTTGAGCCAATATCTCTAGATTGATTATTTCAATTCTCGCTCGTTAGGGTAGGAAAATGTTAGTAAATGCAACAAGGCTCTAATGCACGCTCTAAATCCAAAATCAAAATCCCAGCACAAAAGACAGCACTTAATTTCTTCTGCGGAAATGAGTAGTCAATAGGGACCTAATTGATCCCTCAAAAATCTTGATTTTGTTGGAATTTATTGAATATTTCGTAAAGTATGCATTAGAGCAAAAAAACTCAAGAGAACTTTTTTGTGGAGAAGTTACCTATATTGAAAGCAATTTCAAGACTATATTAGCTGGAAAACAAAAAAGTTATTGATATTTATTTCATTTGGTAACATGGATTTTCAAAATTTCGTTAAAGACGACTTTAATAATGCCTCAGTTCTAAAGGCGTCTTTATAGGCAGACGTCTAGGCGTTGGGTTTTGTAACATACAACGTCTTCAAGATGTCTTTAAGACGCCTTAAAGATGTAAGCAAGACATCTTGAATGTCGTTTGGTGGATATCGTAAGAACGTCTTTAAGATGTCTACAAAAATTTCCGACAGAATTCGTTTTTCATTCAATTTTAGAAGTTACTTGAAACCATTTAGTTATGGTTCTGTAGCCAGAACACTTTAGAACTTTAATAAAAAGCCTTTTCGAAAGTTCAAAATACTTGAAATTCAATTCATAATTTCCAAAAGTATTCTGTAGCGCTTCAAAACATTTTGGAAACTTCAAAACCATTATTAGAATGGAGCATTTTGGAACAATTTAGAAACTTCAGAGATATTTTAGAACAATTACGATACAATTAAGAACTGGAAACCTTTTAGAAAGCTCTTAAACCAATTCAACTTCACTTTGGAACTTTAATAGGGCTCTGAAATACTTAAAATCTGAAATTTAACATGGATCCTTCAAAGGAGCGGACTTCCCAATTTAGAAATTACCTACTGAAAAACTTCTAGAATGCTCCAGAACTCTTAAAGCCTAGTTAGAACACTTTAAACCAGTAGTTCCCAACCTTTTTTTAGTTACGACCCTTTTCAGATTTACTTAAAAGGTCGCAACCCCCGCTACCCATGTGATGGAACTAGCTATTGCCCCTATTTGGGCTTTAGTTAAACCGCACCAGGGGTGCCAAAAGTTTTTACTTTGACTGATATATACATAATATCATTTATAGTTAAATGTTCAATGAACGAGAACACAAATTAACTAATTGAATGCACGAGAGCACAACATAAATAATTCGTCAACTTCAATCAGTTCACTGCAATCACAAAATGTTTATTGATTTTTGAAAGTTCTTTTATTTATTCAGAGTTAACAATTTGAGCACTTTTCTGCTGAAGTCTCTAATCATTGTGCAAGAAAAGTCTTTATATATATGCTCAGTTTCTATATACAAATGTTAATTTCACGAGTGTGATAACCAAATTTCTGCATTAAAGGTTAGAAAACACTTCAATTTAAAGTGTATTTCAAGCGAATCACTAATCAGTATTTATTAACTTATTGTTCGACTGTTAGAGAAATTGTAACGGTCTTACTTGCTTAATCGAGTTCATACAGATAAATCCATAAGGCGATTATTTATCCATTTATCACTATTCTCACTGACAGCTAAGGAATTTTCCACTGAGAATTGAGATGAAAAGAAAACACAAGGATATACAGATGCTTTGGAGCCCGGCGAGAGTGAGACAGATAACCAAAAAACAGGTGTAGAAGAGAATTTTGCTCGTCCGAGGTGACTTGCAACAATTGGGGCTTGATTACATGAATTGTAATCAATAATATAGACCATGTCAGGCCTTGAGACACTGGGAGTAGTATTTTACTATAAATCGCGTGCACTAACGGGGGTTTTTGCACCTGGAGAGCATTCAGATGGCGCGAGGGTGCGAACTCTTCGCTTATTCTAAGAGTACTGCCGAATGTGCGTCGACTAGCTCTGCCGGAGCAGGTCGCAAAAATCTAGAAAACAATGTGGCGGCTAACCAATCACAGCAGCGAAATAGCTCCACTGCCTCATAAGGTAATGAAGAAACCTGTAATTTTACCGGTTCAAAGGGTTGTTGTTGCCGGTTTTACAGGCATCTATTTTTAGAATATTATTTTTATGGTAAATAATTAGAGAGGAAAATTATATTAAATTAGAAATAACAAAATTTATACGTTTTGTGGGTTATTTCCGCAACAACCCATTTATAAATAAAAAACGAAATAAAAAAAGGTTCATTCGAGAAATCTTTAACATAAATACTAATATTTCGTAACTAAATAGAAAGAGTGAATTCTAATTTCATTAATGCGATGACTGAGCTTGCATTTGCGTTACAAGCTTTGAAATTCTTGGTTGAGTTGTTGAGTATTTGTTAAAGCCAACCTTATGTCATCTGGAACGTCAAGTCTATTTCTGGCCTTTGTTTTAATTGCAAAAGAGTTGAAAAACCACTTTCACAAAGGTACGTAGAGGCAAATTGTATTAGTATGCGGAAAGCAAGCAGAGCGACATTGAGATATGAACGACGCATGGCCCACCAAAATTCAGTTAAGGATTTTTCCTGAAATAGGGCATGAGCCAACTTCTTGTTCAGATAGCTTGAGAAAATAACGTTGCATTTCCTTTTCAAGGGATTGAAGGTAATAATCAATTTCCTCCTTAAGATTCTCCACAATTCCTGTTTCCGATGCTTCAGCCGTTGTGCATATGGTGTTCAAACATTGCAAAGTTTCCAAGATTATCTTTAAAATGGATAAAATGCAAGTCCTTACCCTAAAGTTTAAGATTAAATTTGTTTAACTGACCAAAAATGTCCGATAAATAGGCAACTCTTTGGATCCAAGCTGCATCATCAAAATATATTATGAAATCTTGTTTTCCTTGAATTTTTAAAAAAGCTTTAAGTTCATCAAATTCACGTCCCATAACATTCCCTTTTGACAACCAACGAACAGCAGTACAGAAGTGCCTCATGATCTGAGTTCATTTCTTCACAAAGTTCTTTGAAAAGACGGGCGTTGAGAGCACTAGCCTCTATGTAATTAACAATATTAATCAAAGAGTCGAGCACTTCTTGGTAGAGTTTTAGTAGCAAGGGCAAATGAATCATGCAGTGCAAGCTCTTTGCTTGGGTGTTTTTTTTTTCTGACGGCCTGATCTCGATCCAAGCATAGCTGGTGCTCCATCGGTACAAATTCCACACAACTTTTTCCACTCTAATCCATTAGTTTCAAAGAATAAACGTATCATCTCCATTACGTCTTCACTCTTTGTTGTGGTTTCTAGTGCTAATAACTCTTCTTTAATATTGTCTGAATGAACATATTTTGCGAAAACAAGTAACTGAGAACATGAACTTACATCTGTAGACTCGTCAAGTTGAAAAGAAAAGATAGGGGATGCTCTTATATTTCACACAAAATTTGCTCCAAGAAATCTACCGACATATCCAAAATGCGTCTTTGAATTGTGTTGTTTGACGAAGATATATTACGCATTTTCATTTCACTCGCTTCTCCAAGAATCAATTTGACTGATTTTAGTAGACAGGGTTTGATAAGTTTTTCAGTAATTGTATGAGGTTTTTTATTTTTAGCGACTTCGAGAGCAATTTCGAATGATGCTTGGAGTACAGCCTGACTTTGTTGGTGAAAATTTCCAGTAAAATCCAAGTTATGATGCTTTAGGCGCCGTGAGTTTCACAACGTTTAAAAAAATTTAAATCTTTCGAAACATGTTCGGAATGCTTTGTTTCCAAGTGACGTTTGAGTTTTGAAGGTTTCATAGATTCAGCACTGAGAACTACATTGCATAAAACACATTGCGGCTTCTCTATCCCATTATTAATAATAGTTGAAAATCCAAACTTTAAATAATTGTCGGAGTATTTTCTTTTTATTTCTGACCATCACGCTGATTTCTGAAGAAAAAAAAACACATTGATTTTACAGTTTTAGGGAGTTTTTTTCTTGCTTTTCCAGGTAGCACTATAATGATGACATTGATTTTACAGTTTCAGGGAGTTTTTTTCTTGCTTTTCCAGGTAGCACTGATGATGGCTTACGGCTAAAGCGCTCTCTCTTTATTAACGAGAAAAATTTTGCATGGAAAACTTCACTGTTTTCTCCCCTTTTTCACAAAATTAAATATTAAGTCCTCAAAAAATTAATTTCCTGAAGCTATTAATAGTTTGCATTAACTTACTAATAATTATTATTGTGCAAATATATTTTATTATAAGTAGTTTTTTATTCTCCACAAAAAAGTTCTCTCGAGTTTTTTTGATATAATGCATATTTTACGAAATATTCAATTAATTCGAAAAATGTCAAGATGGCGGCCATTTTTTTCCAAGTTCCACCAATGCAACAAAGTGCGATTTTTAAGGGATTAATTAGGACCCTAATAACTATTCATTTTCGCAGAGATCTCTTTGTTACTAATTTTTTCTACCTTACCTGTATGAACCTGCCTAGATTGACTACACTATAAGTAAAAGCACTGCTTCTGTTTTATTCATATGAGCTATTGTGTGTGCCCAGTTCAGACAAAAGTTTCTTGAAACTGGATTTTCTCATACGAAAATGACTAAAAAAAATCGATATCAAGACCGGGAGACCCAATCTTCATAGAAGAATGGCATCCTTAGGTAAATCAACATCATCAAATAATAACAATAGTCTACTTTTCGATGTAGTAGGTAATGCTTGCATTAATGAACCCCATGTGGCCATTGCTGGAAAGTCGTCCTCCATTAAGAAGTTTAAGCATAATTTCAGCCTTTTAGAAGGCAAACAACGCAAATAAAAAACAAATCAAACAGAAACAGCAGTCAATATTTTTTTTTTTTCAAAATGTCACTTGTCACCTCAAACCACTTGTCACCGGTGAAGATACCATGACGTCATTGTATGATCATACCTAGTAATTGTAGTCCTTTAGTAGGATAAGAATTGCTGAAAATTTCAGCTTTCTATCTATAATAGAAAAAAGTTATGATGTTTCAAAGTTATCAAAAATCCAAATCATAAGGTAGGTATAGTAGGAGTAGGTACTAAAATGATGTTTCAAATTTTTTTATGTTGAGATTATGTGTCTAAAGTCTAAATGATCATTGGGGACCCCCCAAACTCCATACACTAAATTATTCTGAGATGTGAAGCTGAAATCTTTGAAAAAGGGCAGTCAGAAAATTGAGAAATTGATAAAGTACCTAACCCCAAATTGCTTAACGCGATTTTATTTCTGAAATTTTAAGTCCAAATAAGCTGAAATTTTTAGGGATTATAGTCCTTTACTTTTTTATAGGATAAAAATCGCTGAAAATTTCAGTATTCTATCAATATATTATTATGTAAATTGTTTAGCATCACACAATAGAGAGTTATTGGACGTGCAATAAGGACAAGCAGTATTTAAATTTGCCTTATTTTGACATCTACGCATGCGCATTTGGGTCCGAAAATAAGGATATCCTTAATAAGGTTACTGCTTGTCTTTATTTGTGTACGGTTAGTGCGAGACAGTAAACTTCCCTGATTTCAAATTTCTGACATTTTGGACGACTTTGACGTTTTACTTTTCGACCATAGTTCGACGATGACGTAATTTTACTTAGAAAATTTATTTTTTCTGCAATTGACAAGAAATGTCATAATTTTTGACCGGTTGACAGGTCGCAAAATTCAATATTCTGGTATTTCAATTATGTTTCAATAGTTGCTAAGGAATCAATGAATAACAATACGGGAAAGACTTTTCCGGCCTAGGCCGGAAAAGTGATTCTCGTACTGCTGAATAATTGGAACTAGAAGACAAACATTTAACAGGTATTTAACCGATCGCAGAAAAAATAGTATGTGTATTTCGGTGGAAAAGCACATTCTCGGCCTTCGGTGTTTGTCAACTTACACCGTCGGCCGAGAATGTGTCTCTTTTCCACCTAAATACACAATATACTATTTTACAATGGTTTTCCATTTCACTGTAGGTAACATCAAAAAATGAGTATCAGCAAAAAATCACAAACAAAAATAAACACTTTTTGAGGCTGAAATTTATAAACATAGCTATAATCTGTCAAAATTATGAATACAAAATAAGGTACTACTCTAGCACATACTACAGTCTTCCAATAACTATTTTTTTCTTGGAAAAATAGTGCTGAGGCAGTATTTATTAGTTCCAATAACTCTCGATTATTTTATACGACTTGTTGTAATACCGGAAACGTTCTCGGTATAGATTCTATAAGGTCCAAGGCGATATGGTAAGAAAGGCAAAAGTCACGATTGCTGTCGTCGTTGCTATATGAAAAAACCAAATAAAACCAGAGCAACGAAATGCATCGGTCGTAATTCGCAATGCAACGGTTGCAAAACGGCGTAAAATTGTAGAGGATCTGCGGTAGCCGAGGATTCATGATACGGCATTCGAGTCTCGGAACGGAGTTAAATTAGTCACAGACTTGATGCTACATGCATCGTGGTGCATGGGATTTGTTTGTCTTGTAAGGTTGAATTAAGAATGACGTCAGTTGTATTGATTTTTTTTTTATTTTGGAATATTTCAAGCCGCAAAATAACCAGCGAAACCTCGAAACGAATATACATGTCGCAAGACCACTAAAATATTTACGACTTTAAAACATTCGCAAAGCAGCAAGATTTTCCTAAAGTAAAGGCGCCTTAATATAGGAACTGCTGAAAGCTTAACGGGTGACATGTCGGAGCTTCGGTCGCACAACAAGGGCCGTAAAAGTCTATTAAAAGGCGCGTATATCTTTCCTAAACAGCTCGTTAAATCGAAATTAACATCCCGACCATATATACAATTAAAACATGGAGGTATTAAAGCTAAATACCATCTACCTGTATACGGCTTGTCTAAAGATAAGTTTTATCTTTACTGTATATCAAAAAATCAGGCTCGTAAATATGGTCGTTATTTAATGGTTGGTATCGCAAAGAAATGAGACGACCGAACGACATATCGACGATGCTAATAATTCATGCAAGCCATAAGAGGAGTTTCTTAAGTATCTCCACTCTGATAATATAAAAGATATTATTGGAAATATACCTAATACAAAAATCGATGATGAATTGAATATTTATGATGCATCCCAATATGCTTTCATAACAATTTCCCAAATAAACGATCCATGAAATGCAAGAAATATTTTCATTGAAAGTTCACGTGTCACTTCACTTGTGTCTAGATTATGCCTTAATCAACGTCTTTCAATTAATCATCCAATTCCGAATAGAATCTAGCAACCCCCTCCTATAACGGACCCCATCATTATTAAAATCGTGGGGATTTTGTCACTTTTGTTGCCAGGAGTTTCTGGTCTTGACGCCGTGTTAATTAGTTTTCCTGTTATTATTTTTCGACGATGCGAAATTGCCCAGTTTTTTGCACCGGGGCGCTCCCATCGGAATGAGTCCTGAATGTTAAAATAGACGTGGCACCGGGAATTTTATTAAAGTTTTAACTAACTTTTTGTAATTCGGAGCAGAAGCAGATGGGCCTAGAATTTTTTTTTGTCTATTCACTTGGATGGTGCTATAGAGGAATAACAAAGCTGTAATGGAAATGATGTTGAAAAAAATGAGTTTTTAAGCTGTAGCAGTCCAATTTTACTATGAAGATGTACTCTATGTCGCGTTTAGAAGCATTCGTACTGCATATGAAGCTTTCTAATTCAATCTATCTATTTATCTATTCAACCTTCTTCAGTCCATCTTTGGACGTAGGCCTCGCCCAGTCTTATCCATTCCTATTTGTCTGTTGCCATGTTCATCCACCTAATTCCAGCGTGCTTCTTCAGATCATCAGCATACCTCATCTGGGGTCTTCTTCTACTTCTTTGATTCTCCCAAGGTCTCCAGCTTAAAATACATTTATTCCATCGGCCGTCTTTTTGTCTGATATTGTGACCTGCGAATTTCCATTTTAATTTTGCTATCTCCTTTCTAACGTCTCTTACTCTCGTTTTATTTCTTATCCACTTGTTGCTTTTTTATCTATCAGCTTCACATGTAACATTTGTCTTTCCATTAATCTTTTATTATCCATGTTCAACTTTGTAAGTAATCATGTTTGGGATCCATAGGTGAGGACAGGAAGTATACATTGATTATACACTTTGGTTTTGAGGTATCGTGGATATTTTCTATTTTTGAAGATGTAGCTTAATTTGCCGAATGCTGCCCAAGCCAATCTAACTAGTCTCTTGATTCCTGCTGTTTGATTTTCTTTGTTGAGTTTATTAATCTGTCCTAGATAAATATATTCGTCGACTTGTTCTATTTTTTCTTGTCCTATTCTGATTGTGATGTCATCGTCTGTGTTCGTTATTGTTTTAGTTCTAGCGTAGTTCATATTGAGACCTATGTTTTTAGCTGCTGTGTCAAGTTCTTCCAGCATTTCCGTCAGTTCTTCTTACTTATTAGGGCGATATCATCCACGTATCTTGAGTTGCTCAAGTGTTGTCCGCATATTCTTATACCTTTTTCTTCCCAGTCTAGTTTTTTAAAAACATCTTCCAGGGCCTGGTTGAAAAGTTTGGGTGATATTGTGTCGCCCTGTCTGACACAACTTTCTATGAGTATTGGTTTTGTTCTCTCATGAATTTTAACAGTTGTTGTTGCTTTGCTATATATGTTGGTACAAGGTCTGTGTATATGTAGTCTATTCTGCTATTAATTAATGAGCTTTTTACTGCCCAGAGTTCAACACTATCAAAAGCCTTCTCGAATTCGATAAATGCAATATATGTATAGAGGGACGTGATCAGTGGCGTGTCCAGATGGTGAAAGTACAGTGTCCTTATTTTTGAAACAGGTGAGCAACGTTCCCGGGAGAACGAGTGTTCCATCATTCTCAATGATATGCAAATGATAATATAGGTAACAAAGATGGAACACTCATTCTCCCGGGAAGTTTGCTCCCCTATTTCAAGAATAAGGAATCAGGACATGAGAGACTTATAATTTCAGAACCAGTCAGCCATTCACAAGTTTCATATATTTCTTTTTGAAAATGTCTACATGAAGTTTAGTTTAGTGTTCTTAATAAATCCTCGAGGGAAAGCTGTGCTTCCCTAGCTTCCATAGTAAACACGCCACTGGACGTGATATTCGTTGGCTCGTTCTATTAGGATTTTCATGGTTAATAGGTGGTCACTTGTACTGAAACCCACTTGTACTAAAGCCGGCCTGCTCTTTCTGCCTGGCGGTATATATGTGGTATATATTGATTTCTGAGTATTCTATCGATTTCCTTTTCCCTTCTTCGTTCAGTTTCCGCTTTCTTTCCATGAGTTTCTTTGTCTCTTCTGATATGCAATGTTCCTTCTTTTTATCGTTTTGTGCGATTTCTTTTCCTACCCTAACCATGATTTCCGCTAATGTATCGTACATTGTATCTACGTCTTCATTATCGCTGTTCAAGTTGTGGGTCAGTTGTTCCTTCAGTATCTCTTTGTATATGGTTTTATTTTGTGCAAGTTTGGTCATGTCTAGTTGTCCTTTGTTTCCATTAGTTTTTCTTTTCATTTCAAAGTTGCCATCGATACGTATTTTTGCTCTGACCATTCTGTGATCGCTGCCTAATTCAATAGTGTCATTTAGGCTATGGTCCGAATATAACCAAACGTTAACCAAACGTTAACCAAACTAACCAAGTCGGTTGACAGATGGTTACTGAGAGTTTCGGTTACTTGGGGAACGCGAATATGGAATAAAAAATAATTGACAGAATTTACAGATAAAACCATCATAAAACCAACAGAACCGACATTTGATTGCCGGTAACTATTTTGACATTTGGTTAACCAGATTTCAGGAAACCAAGGTCCAAAAGTAACCACTTGTCCAGGAACCAGATTAGTTTGATTACTTTCGAACCACGAAACCACAACTGGTAATATTCGAACCACAGCCTTTATGTTGATGCTCTCACTGTACGACAGGTTCCAAACTGCTCAAAAACTTGATAGCTTAAAGGGAACCAACTAAGAAGGTTTTGGTTGAACTCATTTTTCACTCCTTCAAGAAAAACATTTTCCAAATCTTTATTGTTATGGGCAATGAATGACTAGCATTATAAGCATAATAGTTTCAATTGTGGTTTAAAACAGTTAATTGACGATAAATTAGGTGCTGGGCTAGATATTTGTAGCTATGTTGGCATTAAAGCGCACAAACACAGACACCAAAGCTTTCCATTTAAATGGAAAGCTCGCGACAAAAGTCCCTGGACTATATCGTGGTATCAGCGCGACCGAGCAAAATCCCGAATCGAATTAATTGCTTCCGTTTATTTTGTAACACGGACCAGGGGTATCTTCTTACAAATCGCAAAATAAACGATTTAAGCCAGTTTTAGTGTCGATAAATAGGCATTTACGGGAGACCATGTTCGGCACTTAAATGACCAGATTAATGAAATTACGCATTCCCCCGGTGAAATACGCGTAAAGCACGTACGCACTCAGTTTTCAGGGGGTTGAAGGGAGTCCGGATGCACACACAAAACACATCAATTTGTTCGTTTTCCGTCCGTGTTATCGCGAGCACAAACACGATTGAACCGAAATTCGTCACTATTTGTTCGGGGACGTCCGCGAAATACGTACGCATGAATGCAAATTAGGTCTGAAAGTTGTTTTTGGATGTTGTCGGAATACCTGAACAAGCAATGGATAAATTCTCAATTAAAACATCCTATATGGAAAGATAGTACTACTATTCGAAATCCAACTCCAACAAAATCTCAATATTATATATGAGTTTTTTGATCATTTAATAGCTAGTTACCTTTGGTGGTATTTTAAATTAAACTGATCCATACATCTTACTTGCCACAAAATTAGAATATGTACTTGCTGATCTATTGGCCGGATATTCTCAAAAAATTTTGATCCAAATATCCACCCTTGAAAAACTATTCTTTTGCGATATCCTTGATCTAAGTAGTTTTATCAACAACGTCAAAACGAACAAAATTGTTTGAGCTCTGAAGCTTCCATCGTAATCTCAGTTCAAAGCAAGTGCCCGACGTGGAAACACGAACCAATAACCAACGAAAAATAAGAAATATCTTGTTCCAAATATATAGGGACCTACCAGACGATGCAGAATTTCGATATTCAGAAGGCAATAAACAATGTTAAAGCCAACCAATCTTTAGATAGAGAGGCTATATGATATCACACTAGAAAGACTATTGGTGCAAGTGAAGAGAGGCGAAAATAGCAAAGAAATTGAATGATAGCTTTGTAATTCTGCGCTTCAAAAAGATGATGATAGGTTGTTATTAACCCAAATGAACAAAAATCATCACCAAAAATGGACACCTACTAATTCGTTAAACATGCTGTTTCGTCATGGTTTTCTCATATCAAAATATCATAGACAAAGTCCTCTTCCTCTTTATGATAAATTATGTTCGCCACCTTCCATGTATTGAATTAAAGCCTTGAAATCCGAAGGTTTAATCATGACAATTTAATCGCCAGAACTAAAATAAAAACTGTTATGGAGTAATTTTTGAGACCAGAACGATTCGAAATTGATCCGACTTCCTTATCGGCCAAAAAAGAATGGGATCACTGGCTGCAGACATTCAAAAACTTTCTGGACGAATCTGATAACTGCAAAAAGAAAAACTTACTGATGCTGGCAAGCTCAGACTCAGTTAACTTTATATCACACAAGTTTTCGAGTATATTAGTGAATGCGATGCCAGACACTCAGACACATTCTGAATACTAGAAAGCAACCTTCATCCGAAACTATCGATCAGTAGGTACGTTCAATCCCTGAACATGCTTGCCAAAAATTGTAATTACAAAGCAGTGAGTGCAGATCATAACAGCGATGATTGTATAAGAGACGCGTTCATTGATTGTTTACATCAAAATGAAATTCGTCAAAGACTTCTCGAAAACTCAACTTTAACATTAGAAGAAGCTATAAAGAAATCGCGAGGCCAAGAAGCAAATACACAACAATATCTTTCACCAAGTTTTTCGTCTTATTGTCCCGAAATAAGAAGTGAATTACCATCCTCTGCCGCTACTACATCTGTAGTAAACTGCTACTTTTGCGAAAATCCCAGACATCATAGAAATCAATGTCCTGCTCGAAACGTAAATTACCAAAACTGTCAAAAATTAGGGGATTTTGTGAAAGTTGGTTTACAGTCTAAACATTCGAAATCAAAACCTACTTCACCTACACCTCGGTAACTACTTATGTGATAGCTTCTGCTTCAACAGTTCATCCACGTTTATCAAAAGCAAAAATAAACGGCAGTAGCGCTCATGCTTTAATAGATACTGGAAGTTCCGACAGTTTCCTGGATTATAATTTTGTCATTCGTTATGATGGGCGCATTGCTTTACATGCCAAAGATATGGCTTTAAAGGAAGCAATATCTATTGTCATCAGAACTGTTAGCACACATGCTGGTTCTTGCAACTCCGTTTTTTTTTAAATTGATATAACTTACAATCTTGTGGTTTAAACGAAATCGGTTTTGTTTAGTGCTGGGAAGAGTAGGCGGTATATATCAATACACAAAAACTTTATAAAAAATTGGGTAAAAGAAAATGCATGGCACTTAGGGACTTTCACGTCTTTACGATGTGATATTGTTTCTTTTTGCCACAAAAGGAAAAAAACTGCTTGGAAAACATTTCTTCTCTCTGAGGAGGACATCATTGATACTTCTATTTTCATTTCGTCCTCACAAAAAAAAATCCGGATAATATATTCAAATCATTAGAAGAGTTAACCTCGATAATGTATACTTTAGAAGCAGACCATACACTTGGAAAATACCTCTTCTGCACTGAAAATATTTCAATTCACATGATACCTCCTACATCAGGTGCTTTAATACAGCATACTTTGAGGTCTGCCTGAGGTGTTCCTGAAACGATTCAAGTTATCCAAATAGCCGAATACCATAACATTGAGGCCGCATTTGAATTTATCTATCAGCCTTTGAAATACGGCCGGAGCATTCTTCAACCCGAATGGCATTCTTTCGAATCTAAACAAACCAAAAAGTGTGATAAAGGCTGTCTTATCTCGATCCTCTTGCGCTAATGATATTTGCCAATATCCAGATTGCAAAAAAACTTTCATTTTGCCATTGGGTTTCGGTACCATGACAACAGGAGCGGCCCATGAACTTTTACACTTCACGATTATATCTTCGGAGAGCATCTTCTCAATTTCTTCATATAAAATATCCCGTTTGGTTTTGCTTTGTTGTAGGGTGGTAAAGAAATTGGTGATTATTCCTAGCCAAGATCAAGTTTTAATGGCGACTTCAACTTGTTTTTCTCCTTTTAAAGGTTACTGCTTAGTCGACATCGATTTGTTGGAGTCAGCATACAGGAATTACAAAATATATGTACTTTCTAATTTGTGTGCGGATCTTGTCATGATATCATGAAACAACACTGTCGTGTAAAAGTTCAGTTTGGAGGGGACAAACCTCCCTTATCAATTTGCTGTTTTATGGTAGCAAAAGTTGAATCGCCATCCTTATTTTTAAACCTCACTACAAATTGTAGACCTATCATCACCAAATCACGTGACTCAGCTGAGGATGAACAATTTATAAAGCAGGAAATCAAGAATTTTTGGAAGAAAATATCATTGAAGAAAGTAATTCTCCATGGCGAGCTCAAGTTTCAGTTACTCATAATGAAAATCGCAAACGACGTATGTGTATAGATTATTCAGAGACCATCAACAAATTTCCTCTACTAGACGCCTATCCGCTTCCAAAAATTGAAACATTAGTTAATAAGATTTCGAAATATGAAGTGTTTAGCACAATTGATCTGAAAAGTGCCTATCATCAGATACCCATCAAAGAACAGGATACATTATTCGAAGCTGCTGGTAAGTTGTATCAGTTCCGAAGAATACCTTTTGGTGTAACAAATGGAGCTGCTTGCTTTCAAAGGCTAATTGACTTTATAATTTCAGAAGAAAATTTGACAGGGGTTTATGCTTATCTAGATGATGTAACCGTGTGTGGCGAAAATCAAGAGAAACATAATCAAAATTTGAAGAAATTTCTAGAAGCCGTCAGAAAACGTGGACTCACACTGAATTAATATTAATGTTCATATACTCAAAAATCAATCAATATCTTAGGCTACACTGTAGAAAACAGATCTCGATCCGGAAAGACTTTCGCCACTTTTGAACTTACCGGTACCCAAGAGCATAAGTGAACTTCAGAGAGTACCAGGAATGTTCCATTATTCTAAATGGATACAGAATTTTTCAAACAAAATCAGAAATCTGGTCAGCTGTCAGTATTTTGCTTTTCCTTTACTAGAAAATCAAATCCTGGATTTTGAAACGATAAAGACAGACATTGGAAACTCATCCCTTTGATCAATAAATGAACATGAAACTTTAGTTGTGGAAACTGATGCATCAGAATTCTGTATAGACGCGACTCTGAGCCAATCAGGAAAACCTGTAGCTTTTTTCTCAAGGACCTTATCTGAATCAGACAGCAGAAAACCATTCATCTGTAGAAAAAGAAGCGTATATGTATGTGTAGAAGCGTTAAGAAAATGGAGATACTATCTAACGGCACGACATTTCAAACTTGTGACAGATCACCATAAGCAGTTTCGTTTATATTTGATACTAAACATTTTAGTTAAATTAAAAATGAAAAAATTATGAGACGGAAACTTGAACTAGTTTGCTACAGCTATGATATCATTTATCGACCTGGAAATAAAAACACAGCAGCTGATGCATTCTCGAGAATTTCAGCAAGTTGTACAATAGACAAAATGTTTCAACTACATCAAGATTTGTGTCATCTGGGCATTACTAGGATATATCATTTTGTCCGAGTGAGAAACCTACCCTATTCTCTAGAAAAAATTAGAAAAATGACTGAAGTGTGTCCAGTGCGCAACAAAATCAAACCAAAATTCCACAAATATTTCAATAGTCATCTGATTAAAGCTACAAAACCAATCAGGCAGGAGAGTGATAAGTTTTACACGCTAGCACATAAGAATCTATTCAACAAACTAGTCATGTCATTTAGAATGAACTAGAAATCACTAGAAGAAATATCCTTGTTATTATAGCTGTTTTTTTTTTATGAAAGGACATTAACCATGCACCATTCCAAGAGCCATATTCACCTGCCCATTAAAATCCAGACTTTTAATGCAAAAACTTTTTAAAGGGGTGCATAATACTAAAGCCTGCTAAGTTATCATTAACAAAAGCATAACTGCAGAGGCCATCAAAACACTACTACGAACGAAAACCCTTTTAAATTTTATTATCGAAAACGCCACGAACTGGTAGTTATCGGAGATGTTTCGCGCTCTGGGGTGTTGGTATTTGTACTTGAAAAGAGGCCCCAGGATGATTATTATTTTTTGGCTGGCAGACTTATTGAAAACACCAATAAACAAATTATGAATGGGCACGCGGACACAGCAACACAGTAATTATAATAATTTATATCCATAACATTAATTACCTAACGAAAAACTAATGTATTATTGAAATATTTATTAATCGTTACTCGATATAGCTTTATTGAACAGCTGGGCATAATTAAACTAATAGTATTAAATAATTCAAAAAGATTCCAATTAATATTCTTTTTGTTTTTGCCGGTAACAGTATAGCAATCAATAAGGTAAATCGGTTTGAACAAACATGGACTGGAATTTACATGATAAATTTTTCATTTGAAAATGAAATTGTGAAATTGTTATGTTGAACTTTATGAAACTATTATTTGTTTTTGATAAAGCCTTGTAACGAAGTTACAATTTAATTTTTTTCGTTACCCGCCACTGACATCCCACATCCGAACCGATTTTTGGATCCTATTAGAGATACCATCGCCCCTACTGAATAACCGCCCTGACTCGACGCAGGAAGTACCACCACGCCACCCGACGTCGTTTCGTGACGACACCAAAGTGGAGAGGAGTACTCAACGAAGAGATGGGGAAAAATTGGTGGGACTAGATCGTCGAACTCCGAAACATCCAGGAGACTTCGCGCTGTCTGTGAAAACTCAAATGTGTTTGTGTTTTTTTTTTCTTGCTAGAATTCCAACCCTTACGTCTGTCTACCAGTGGAAAACTAATAAACTTATAAAGGCCGTAGAGACATATTTTTTGCCTACTCCGTGCTCCTACTTTTGACGCCTTGGAGATTTTGTACTTCACTTAGCTACCTTACGACTGTCCGTAAGCGATCCCTCTGTCGCTTTCAAATATCCCAAAGGGTGGCGCTTGATCAAATTCCGCCGATATCCGACCGGCCGTCCAGCGGAAAGCCAGAAGTCCTTACAAATTTGGCGCCCGAGCAGGGACCGTTTAGATTTGAAATTGGGATTTCTCTGACCGTATCCCCGACCTTGTGAAGTTCACTGATTTTTTTTCCCTCTTTTCATTATGGTTTTCTTTCTTTTTTTTTTTAATAAAAAAAAAATAATTTCCGGTTGCTGTTTACCAACTTTCCAAGATGAGCGATAACGAAGCTGAGGCAATTACGACTACGACCGTAACCACCACCACCGTAACTACCAACGCCCCAGTACCGAAGCCCTTATTAAATGCCCCAACCGACCCCAACGACCCTCGTATAGGGTGGATCCACAATCTCTGGAGACCTGAAGTTGTCGTGGAGCTACAGAAGTTCGCATTGAACACTACTGGCACTAAGAACGAGCTTCGAAGACGCCCGATTAAATTCATCAGGGATGGAAACCGCACCCCAACCAAAGTAGCACCCCCTTTCCACGTTCCTGCGAACCCCACCACTACTACGGGACCTTCAATCAGTACCCCCCTGCCTTCTTCGTTAATCCAATCACCGATCGGCCGCTCCCCAATCAACCAGCCCCCAGCTAGTGTAAAATCACCCCCTGCGATACCGACCGCTAATTTTTTACCGAAAACAAAGCACTGGAATATCCAGTTTTCTGTGCGAGGAGACCTCGCTGCTTTTCTGAAACGTCTGGAAGAAATCTGTGTCACGCAGCAAGTAAACTCCGACAGTTTGCCACAGGTTCTCCCTGAACCAGGGGGGAAGCCGCTCTGTAGAAATAACCGACATTATTGGTAAAGCTGGAATGAGTTCCTTCCAGCATTCCGCACTTGTTATTTCCCGGTGAACTATGAGGTGGACTTGGAAGCGAAAATTAGCCGACTTCAGCTTCCTGGAGAGTCCGCGATAGCTTACGTTACCGACATGCAGACCATGATCAGGAGGCATGGTGGAATTTCCCCAGGCTAGGAATTCCAGTGGCTATACCGCAACTTACGTCCCGAATATCGACATTACATCCGCCTATCCGATATTCAATTCTTGTCAAAGATGGTGCGAGAATATGAATTACTGCACCAGGAACTGAACGCTCCTGAGGAACTCTGGCGGAATTCGGTCTTTTTTCCACAGACCGACCCAAGTTAACCGTTTAATATAGTCAGCTCGCCTTACCCCCTAAGTCCGAGTACCGAATGTTAACACCGCACCCCGACAAACCTCCCTGGATACCACAGAAGTGAAGTGTTGGCGATGCGACCAAACCGGATATCTTCGGGATACCTGCATGAACCCACAGAAACTGTTTTGCTTTCTTTGTGGAACTGGAAAGGTGCTATCCCGAGACTGCCGCTGTACCGTGGGAAACTAGTACGGCACTGTACTGCTACGAGACCAGTACGGAGTTCCGCCTTCGTCTCACCAATCCAGATTCTCCGAAACCATGTGGAAAACCGACCTTATGTTCCAGTTACCATTGACAGGATACAGGGGCTACTAGCTCTTTTACCGGCGACAAAAACGCCCAATACTGCAAAAGGACCGCTTCCCAAAAGGCAGAGAACATGCCAAGGAGAAGCCTATTAGCAAACGGCCAATCGATTAGTACCGAAACCGGCTATGTTTTGACTTTCTAACTGGGCTCCACCATCTTCGAAGCACAGTTCAGCCATTTATCGTTCGTAAGAAAGATGGCCTTTATTCAATTCAAAGTAATGCCATTCGGCTTACACTCCGCCTCAGCGACCTTTCAGCGCTTGATGGATGCCGTACTGCTTCTGCTATCTGGATGACATGATTATACTCGAGGACACGTTTTCAAATAACTCAAAGGGTGGCGCTCCAGCAAGTTCCGCCGAAACCCGACCTGCCGTCCAGCGGAAAGCCAGAAGGTCTTACAGCCTTGTAGTTTCTTTTTTCAAATTATATTTGGGTTTTTTTGTTTTTTGCTTTTATTATACTCTTTTTCAAATTTAATTTTGAAAAATACTCATGAATTCATTAAGAACAGAGAACTCCTTTATTTCGATTTCCTTTCATACATTTTTATCACCTGTATCCGATGTATGCAATTTCCGTAAATCAAAGAATAAGCCCTTTTTAACTCCTACAAAAACACATTCAAATAGATACGCTATAAGGACCTCTAACAAATCATCAATTATTAAATTAAATTTCCTAATCAACAATAAATTCACCTCTCAAGAGATAAGCCGTCAATCCAAAAAAAATATGCATCAAACCGTGCTCCCAAAGTCCCACAATAACAGATTGTAGATCTGATTAACATACATGTTTATATTATATCTCTCTGGAGGGCTAAGGGAGCTCGGAAAAGGGATATATATAGAGGGAATGATTCATGACGGGGTTGGAATTCAGTTCGGCAAATCTCGGTAATCTGGTACGAAGCCGCGCTTGACACTTTGGAATCTCTCTTTGGGACTTAAGTTATGGTGAGTAACTGATTTTTTTATTTAATTCATTAATATAATTTTTGTGTCGAAATTTCTTTTATGCCAAGGTATTGAGTTTTGAGTGCAATTTTCTCTAATGGGGGCATTGAATTCTCAATGGGTAAAGATACACCACAGCCAGCGGTATATATATATGATATTTCCTGCCTGCAAATAGGTTGAAGATTGGAGCGGAAAACCACTTATAAACCAAGAATATCTGGTGCAGACTTGTTTTTAGATTAGGAGATTGAAAACACTAAACAGAATTCCCATTTCTATTGGCTGTTTGCTCAACTTTTTAACAAATATTGATTTATATTTAAACTTATATTGACTCAACGACCACTTTAAAAAGACTTTTCATATTATTTCAGCAGTTTAATATTCAACCATTTACATATGCAAATTTAAGAAAAAAAAAGGTGTTAAATTGCATATAATATTTACACACATAATATACTGTTTGCCCACGAAATTTTCTTATGCAAACGCCCAGGGTAAATACGTTCGCCTAATGAACTCGTCACTATGGCCAGTTGGATAATGATCGCTGGACTAGATTTTCCGCTCTAATCGAGTCTAGGGCTACTAATTTTAGAGTCCGCGGTTAGAGGCACAACTATTAATTTCAACGCAATATCATCAAATTGTGTTTCGAGACCGGAATTTGCTCAATATAATGGGATAGTATACAAAATAAGTGCCTGCTGATAATATGTAAAGAGTAATTTGTACAAAGATACAAATGGAAATTGAATGATTTTGCCTAAAGGTTTATACTAATTGAGCATCATGTTTGGATTTTGTCATAGCTGCCTATTTTGGAAATTTTGTTAATTATCGGAAAGTTTGATTTGGAAAAACTCTAGTTTAAATATGCTATCAATTTTTGAACGGCCCAGCACGTTGTATAATAATGCCTGTAGTATGACTTGGATGGAAACCTCAGAACTTTTTATCTATTATATAGATACAAGAAGATTAGAAGAATAATTTTGCTGAAGGAGTAAAAATAACGTTTCTTTTAGAAGTTTCTACAGAACTATTAACCAACATGTAAACGTCTTCTTCTTCTTAAGGTGCCATCCAATGAATGTTGGCGACAATTCTGACATATTCGATCGGATCTTGCGCGGCTCAGAAAAGTGCATGGGCGCCGAGGTTTGTTCAGTCTTTTATGCTGCCACGAAAATTTTGTCCTCCCGATGACTCTCTTTCCCTCCATCATTCCTTTCACCATCAGTTTTAGGAATTGATACTGAAATTTCCGGGGATAAGACCTAGGCATGCTGTTTTCCTTCTTTAACAACTCTCTCTTTCTTCCCATTCTAAACAGAACTTGTTCGTTCGACACACAAGCCGTCCACGGTATTTTTAGCATTCTTCTGAATACTGATGTATCAAAGTGGAATCCTTTGATACGTCGGTTCATGACATTGGCCTTTATTTTCCATGTCTTGTTAATGTAGGATTTTACAAAACGGCACCATAATGCCAAGTTAAGACTATTGTTGTTGAGAAGAGCTCTCATATTCATAAATGTTGACCTGCCCTGCTCAATCCTGCCTAGTATTTCTACGTCTGGATCTAGATCTTCAGTTATCCAGCTTCCCAGGTATCTAAATTTTGCGACTTGTTGGATTCTCCCGTCATTCACTGTAATATTCAAATGCACATGGTGCTCTGTTAGTCATCATTGTTCTCGTTTTGTCTTCTAATGCTGTTTAATTTATGTTCAGCTTCTTTATAAATCGTAGATCGTTCTTCTCTATCATCCTATCTTGAAGCATCTTTATTAGCTCAGTGTGTTTGACATAGTCAAACACCTTCTGATGATCTATGAAACACATAAAAACGTTCTTACGCTGGTCTCTGCATTTCTGAAGTAATACGGTTAGACTGAAAAGTGCTTCACGTGTGCCTAAGATTTGTCTGAACCCGAACTTTCGCATCTGTGAATTCTCCTATGGATTATGTTTAGGAACATTTTGAAGACGACTCATCAAGCTGATAATTTGAACCTGATTGCAGTGGTTTGCTTTTGGTGTTTTCAGGATCGTCACAAAAATTGACTGGACTTGAGCGAGTCCTGTGGAAGTCCAGAAAGTCAGTTCTCAGCAGCTTTATTATCTCTGTATATGGGTACATCATTTGGTCCTGCTGCTTTTCCTTGTTTGCTTTGTTCAATTGCCAGAGGAGGTGTTTAATTCCAGTATTTTAAAAGAGGGTTCACCTTCATATTCTTCATTGAAATCTCTTTTGGTATTCTCTGCATAAACTTGTTCTGTGTAGTTCTTACAATGGCAGAGGAGTTCCTTGGGATCAGAGATAATGCTATTATCCTTCACTATAGGTAGGTATCAAAGGTTTTTTTCGGCCTGTAACTTCTTTCACTAATTTATGTGTGTTAAAGTGGCCACGCTTCTCTCTCCTCTAATTCTTCCAGTTCTGTGCACCTTTCATGTAACCATTACTCCTTGGCTTTACAGATCTCGTATCGAATCTCTTTGTTGATTTTTGTATACTCAGTCTCGTCCTTATTTCTAGAAATTCTTCGATTTTCCATAAGTATCAATATTTCTTGTATCATCCATTTCTTCTTCTTGTTGCTTGGTTCTTATTTGCATCTCAGGTTTCTTTATGTTGTTTTTATCAATTTTCTTAATGGATCTTCGCGCTTAACTTTCTTTAATTTTATTCCCGGTTTTCCCACGTCGGGATTGTGGCCTGATCCTATGTCAGGCTCTGAGTAGGCTCTTATACCCCAAGTAATCTATTCCTGTATCTATGGTTGATCAGTATAAAATCAATTTGAGTTTTTACGAGGTGCTCGTTCATATATTGTGGGGTTTGCCAGATGTATGGTTAGAACCAACTTAGAAGAACACCCCTGACGTCATCACTGACGAAGAAGGCAAATTTCCTTTTCTCTAGGGCCATTCCCATTTGAAGTGAGACAAAAGATCACGCGGTGGCTTTTTCTTAGTTGGTTTTATCTTTAGAGTCTTCTTGGTGGTAGTTGTAACTATGTATTTGCAATAACTAGTTTTTTTTCATTGCAGAATTGTGTTACCATATCTCTTCTACTGTTGCGATCTCCCAGACCATAGTCACTCACTGTTTTCTCAAAGTCTCCCTTGATTATGACTTCTTCGTTTTTCTTAACAACTCCCATTAGCTCTTTTATATCTTTGTACAGTTGATTTGAGTACTTGATTGTCGGGTTTATCCATCGTCGGTGCATAGATTTGGGTTATGTTGAGATCAACCGGTTCCGCTTGAACTTGTAACAAAGCTGCTTTATCTGAGTACGCTACTAAGTTCCTTACTACTTTGTTGGTCTGATGCCTATTGACCAAGAAGCTTACTCCATTGTAGTGGTGTAATATAGGTTGCTTCCGGAGTAGTATAATGTCTCTTTTTCTTCAGTAAATTTACCATTGTCTGTCCACTGGATCTCGCTTAGGCAGGCCTATGTTGAAAGGAAACTGAGTAAATGTAAATTACATTTTAGCACACTACATAGGTATACTTATATGGAATAATTTTGTGGATTGTTACTATTGGGCTGCTGTTTGAATTGTTTTTCTCAACAATGTCTCAACATAATCGCCAATAAGGCAACTTCCTTGAAATTCAATGACTGTACGATTGAGCACCATTTCTTCAATAAAAAAATATACGGTTAAATTTAAAAATCCTCTTCCGCCTTATATTTTATGTATTTGAGTCCTACTGTTTTTCTAAATTCTATCTATACCCACAAGATTTTAAAATATTTCCATTCCTAAATAATTTAATGACTTTATAAAATGCTCACCCACCGAGACGTCTACACATTCACCTAAAACGTCATTTCAAAAGAACGGAAATACATAAATCTCTTCTAATTATGACGACATAAATAGTTGCCAAATGTGCATAGACGAGCTACATTTGACACTTTTACTCCGTTTTAATTGGTCCAAGGATGTTCTTACGGGCGCTTGCTTCATTATCGACCTGACATTCGGGAAAATGAGTTTGCTTATTTAATTTTTTAATTATTATTTTATACAGATTTATTTAAATTATGGCAATTTTACCATAATGTTATTCATTAAGGAACATTTTGGTTAATATGTGAATCTTTGAATGGGTATTACAGAGGTGTTTTAATTTAATGTATGAGGTAGCCTTGAGAAAATACTACAACATTAATATCTAAAACTAATTTGGAATTTGGTGAATGAGGCTTTGTGAATTTTATTATAATTGAAATGATGATAATGAGTCATATTTCTAACACTGAGTGACTTCTCATAAAGACGTAGGTACAATACTCCAATTAGCATTTGATTGATTTGGAAATACTTGATAAAGCAGTGAGTTGAGACTTTACTGAAACTTAATGGTCTAATGTATTTTCTCCCTAATCGTAAAATGAACCAAATTTTGGCCACCCCTTTTTAATTGCGCCTGTATTTATTCGAGTTCAGCCAGCTGACGTACGACAATAAGAAAAATAACCAAAATATGATTCATTTACTGATACAATTTTTATAAAATCTGTGAAATGATGAAAACTCAACACACTAGGACTTTAAAATCCCTTCAAAACTCTTCCCATTTGCATTCATAAGATCCCTTGAAATGTAGTTTTCACAGTCAAAACGCCTCGACAAATTCCTCCTTTGTGTCTGCGGACAGACATTTCTGGGTAGCGGCATTTCTAAATGACGATAACAAATGTCAATGGGCCCACGAAATGACACTAATGACAGCGTGTTTTGGTAAACGCGGCAAAATACGACCGCCGCAAAAGAAAAACTTCAAGGGTCCCCCTCGACTTCGAAACCGTTAACAGATGCCCGTGTTTTGACGATACGTGCAATGATAATATTTTCGAGACGAAATGACAGAAATACTACTGTTGGGAATTTTTATTTTTATACTTATGTAGTTTGATGCGAAAGTTCCCAAATGAAAGGATGAGAAATTTGTATTTACATTTTTATTTCGAAAGATCAATGATAAAAACACTCTTTCGATTCTATGTAGCAGAAAGGATGGATATTTTTTAAGATTTCCGCAAAATGATTTTAGCTTATTTCTGGTTAACATAGGAACGATTTCTGACACAATTTAAACCATGACTTATAGGATCTATAGAATTGGTATGAATAGGCAGGACTCATCTGGAGCTAGTTGATAGAGGTAACAATAATGATGAAACTAAGCACCAGTGATATCAAGAACATCATCAAAAAGCTTACAAAATTTTCCGGAAAACACATATGTAGGTAGGAGAATCGCGACATAGGTCGTTCCAGATCAACATCGAAAACTGATGAACAGTATTTTGTCTCGTGCAAGTCAAATAATAACTCTGATTTGGAAGCAGCAGAGATTCATCATCCACAATAAATTTATGTATCATGGCTTAGAAAAAAGATCCCGAATCAACTGGACTTTGTTCATAATGAGACATTTGAAATTACTTACTATTTTTATGTTATATGGATTGAGATTTCTTGAAGTTCACTTTGGTATAAGGGTCATACCTCAATAAATGTTGTTAGAATCGTGCTTTTTTCACTGTCCATAATTACATTTTCGAATGTCCATCGATGTAGATGATGATTACCAACAGATAAAACCCCAAAAAAACTCAGTGATTAAACTACAAATGCTATGTTTAAACAACTTTATATGTATTTACGATCCCATTCCAATTTCTCTATATATTCTAGGTCTATTTGATATGTATCTATCCATGTTGTGTGCTCGCAAGTAAATGTCCCATTTTGTCGTTAATGAGGGAACCTCGAGGTTTATAAAGTTTAATTGGAACTTTTTCGTTCTCTGCTATCTGATTGACATCTCCGACTAATGACTTCATTCAATATTCAACCAAGTTTCATGAAAAATGTTCAATACCATAAAACAGAAATATACCAGAGTAGATAACCATTAAAAAAGAAGTTGTTTATTATTCGATGTCATCATTTTATGAGCCCATAAGCATCAAATTTCGTCTTTGAAACGGTAACTGAAAGAGTTATTGGAAGCCTTAATAAAAGCTAAAAGATAATCTGGTTCTAATTTCCCATCAGGTCGTATCAAAAACTCCTTAAAAAGTATTGTAAAGTACTTTTTGGTTTACTAAACATATCAAGTCGCTTGACAGATTAATTAGTTCTGAGGGCCCCCACTATGTAAACATGAAAAGGTGGATAAAGGAGTCGCAGCGGGCGCAAAAGCTATAATTTCAAGATTAACGATGTTATTTTTAATGAATTTTTATTTGATATTTCAAAGCTTGTGAATTTAAATAGTTTACTCTATATGAAAAGAGCTATATTTGAGTACTTAGGTACTTTCCTGCAACTTATTATCAAAAATCGAAAACCATAAAAACCAATCAACCAAGTTATAGACCTCGATAAATAAATGTAAATGAGCACTTCTTAGTTTATGACCTAGACCCTGCCAGGCTATAAATCGGCCAATTGAGGCCATCATCGTCCATAACAGAAAAAAAAAAAAAACAGAAAAAATGTGCATATTTATTAGTCCAGAGTAGAATCACTTGCGGCACAGTTGATGACTCGATTGTGTCGTAAATCAATTTAGGAAGTTGTTGAAGATTATGGGGAAAAATCAATTACGATTAATTGGTATTTGATTCAGGATTTTTGTAGACTGGATTGAGATGAAATAATTGATTGATTCATATTTGATAGGCTTATTAACTATGATATTCAGATGGTGGTTGATTAGATTACTTTCCGGTGACACTGACCTTACATGGTTCACATGCCTATAATGTTTATAGATTTTTGATTCATGAGGTGATTGTAGTCGTTATAGCTTGTTTTAGACGCTAAAACACTGCTACCTCTCCAGAAATTTTGTGCGTGATTATGCTTGTAGTTGGTGTCCAAGATGTGTAGGGTTTTCCCAAAGGAAGGTGGTAAAGTGCCCACCTCTTGGGGCGTTAGCCGTGTATACCCCGTCAGGGGCGTTCAGCCTTTTGCAGAAGTAAACAGGGCATTCACAGTGTTATAAACCCGCAACTCATGCTTTTTGATTGCCCCCTGTAACTACAGTTGAAGAAGCCAGAAAATTCGACTATTTTCAAGATGAACTGAATCACGAAAATTCGAGTGTGTTAGAGAAGGAGGCACATAACTATAAAAGCCCCGGTGCGCACCGCGTAAGGATCAGTTCTTATTGACGTACGACAAGTGCAGTAAACTGTAGTCAGGAACTAAATAACCACGTTCGAAAATAATCGTGCCGTATAAGCTTTATTTGGAGTAGTTCGGAGCATAAACTATATAGGAAATATTGTAATTTTCTTTCAAGCCGGTTCTGAAATATCAGACCGTTTCCATACATAACGACAACCCTGTATAAAGTCCTGTAGTGAAGTTAAAATCCCCGTACTTCATCCAACTCTCAAATACTTAGAACACAATGGAATGTTCTAGGAAAATCACGTTGTGGACTAATTTTCTGATATCAGAACCAATAATAAACTCACTATTTTGTATCAACAAAAGTTCTCGCTAATTATCTTCCTAATTACCTACCTCAAATTAACCCTCTATATGCATCAGAAGCAACCCTCCGATAGAAAAACTTTTTACTTATTTGAATGGGTTAGATATCAATTGTATACCAATAAAGAAATGGAATAGAATGTGATAATTTCCTGTTACCTCACTTTGTTATGAAAGAAACAAAATAAAGAATGATTTACGCATTTCCTCATATACTTAAATAATATGACAGCCATTAGTCATGGTATGCACATCAGTTAATGTGTAAATGAAGGTACCTATCTATTTCATCATTTTCATTTAAACTGAAAGGTTCTGGTAGAACACTCTATGAAACCGAATCCTTAAGATTTTATGTAAAACCTGCTCTCAAAAAGTATAAGGAAACCGTTCCACCAAATATATGAAATATTTTCTTCTCCGCTTTGTTTTTATTTTGTAGATTTGTATCTTGATTTATAATGACACTTCTACTATAATAACCCTCCAAAATAAATGTTATCGCAAATCCATCAAAGGTTAACGGTAATGTAATATTACACCATAATCATTATAATCATCATCCAGTTCCATGTTGCGCGGTTTATAAATAATGAAACTCGAACTATTAAGAACCAATCTGATCGTATAACCGACCACAAATCATTCCACATCTATTGAGATGTTTGTAGTCTAATAGGTACTGGTTCCCCGATAATTATTCCAGCGGTACTGTCATCATTTATGTTTATTGATTTGTCTTGCGCGTATAGAGATAAACTTGATAGATTCGGTATAATTTCTTAATTAATCTATTCCGAAACAAAATTTCATTAAGTTGAAAGTTCCATCGATAAATTATCCTGCAGGAAGGCGAGTTGGAACATATAAAAAGGTGCGCCTTTGGACTATTGACAATAAAAAGACGTATTAAAAAGCCATTATTTGCGGTCAATTTTACAAATTGTCTCCCGAAAAATATGGGTTTTAGTTGCACAATTAATTTATTTTAATTGCCCTGGATGGCGATTTAGATTTACGACTTCGGAGGACTTTTGTATGTGGCGAACTGGAGCAATAATTTAATTTCTGCAATGGTTATTTGTGAACGTTTTATTTATGTGTGCTTAATAAACCGTTTAAGTATGGTTAAATTAATTAGGAGTTATTTTGATTGGGGTCTTTGGAATATTTCTGTCTTAAATAAATTTCGATTAGGTATCTGTATATTTCAAGAATTTTCATTTCTACTTTAAGGATGATTCTTGAGACTCTTGCTAGGTTTTATATGTTGGATATTGGAGCTTTCTCCCTCAGGGGTGAGCTTCACGTTTGTTACAAATAAATTGAGATTTGTTACTTTAACACAAGATAACCTAGGGTCGTTCAAAAAATTAAGATAACGTGTAGTCCCTTTATGTGCAGATGAAACCACTCAAAATCCAACAAACAATAATTTTATTTGATATTTAACAATGATATATGTAACATAGAGTAACAGTAAATGTTACTGTAAAATTTTAGTGGTGACAGCTTGGTTTTTCCGGTGAATCTGATACCATATACCTCTCCAATCCGGAGCTCTTCAATGGGTGTTGGGGTTTCACTTTCGTGAACTGGAGCTCTTCTTGTTGTTTCCTGTATCCAGGAAGAGGAAAGAATGCTGGGGTGACGTCACTCCAGCTAATCCAGACTCCAAACAGTGATCTTTATGTGGAGTAGGTACCCAGAAAAGAATAAGGCAGTATCAGGTTCACCAATATTTGGAATATTAAATCCCTGAATTCTGTCAAAAAGTGAGTGTCTTGCAAAGAAAATTTAAATTGAAATTTAATATAAAACTGTTGTTGTACAGTTGTACAGTTGTACACTCCCTTCCAACAGAATCAGGTATGAACAGCTATTGCTTGAAGTTGAAAAGTTGAAAAAAAAATATTTTAATATAAAAAAAATACAAATAAATAATTAAGAATAATGGTAAGATAATAATTAAATTAAAATAATAACAAGATTAAATTAAAATGCTTGTTATGATTGAGCAAAATGCTGCTTTCCTGACAGCAGCCCTGACAGGCAAAAATATGAACAAAATAAGGTGAAATAATAAGAAATTGAATCTTTGGATACTCCCCCAAATAGACAAAATTTTCCTTTTAAATTAGGGTAGCCACAATAGAAACTACAAGATAAACCTGACGGTGAAATCAATTAAATCCAGAATATGTCAAAATTCTTGAGATGTTCTAATTAAAACTTTTTTCTGAATTTTTGACCTGCCTGGATTTCTATCAAAAAATTACAACCTTTAGTCGAAATAATAATTGACGGAGTCAAACAGAAAATAGCTATTCAGGCCTCTGCCTGGATTCAATAAAGAGTTGATAGGGATGGACATACAAATTTGGTTTTTACCGACTCTGTTTAGAGCAAATGGTCCAATATTCCCACACTAACAATTGATTTTGAAAACCACAGCAGTAGTACCCTATTTATTAGTCCCAAAATCTGAATTGACAAGATAAACGTGGCACTACCAATCAGCACTCACACAAAATGGAAGCAAACAATTAGATAAAAAAAATTAAAATTTTTAATATTTTTATTCCAAGAATAGATACGATAAGATTTATCAGGTAAAATCTTAATAATGATATGATAAAATGAATTGATAGCAAAATATATTGAAAAATATATAAGGGAGAATCCAAAAATATCAAGCAAAAATTATTAAAAATAAAAAAGGCTTGCCTGCCAGACTTCTGTCGAGGAAAGAGCACGTTTTAGGAACTGAACCCCATAGGAAAACGATCCTGTGTTTTTTATACTTAACTGCATTTTAACTAGTTCAACCACTCAGACAAGTACACCCAAAAGATCATATTCACTTTACAATGAAATCACAATGAATAACCACGTGGAAAAAAGGAGAATAGATAAGAATCCACTAGAATTATTTTAATTGTTTACAAATTATAATAATTTAAATTAAGGTTATTTCAAAATAAAAAACTGTTAATTAATTAGGTCATCAAGCCAAAAAATGATTATTTCAGAATCAGAAGTTAGAGAAAGATAGAAATATATCCATTTGCTAAAAGTGAGATAAATATAATTTGTTTCAATGAAAATACAAATGACTGTACAATGCGAAATAATTAAAATAATACTTTGAAAAATAAATCCATCAGTACTAGATGGCAGCACTGGTAAATGAATAAAAGATATTTGCATTTTTCGCACATGATAAATAGATGGCAGCACTGGTTTAATTTTGAACTTAGTGAATATTTTTGAAATTATTTTGAATTATTATTTTGCTGATTCTTAAATATAAATAATACAACTTCATAATGAAAATGAGAAGAGATGGAATTTGTTACGTAAATGATAAATTTATCGTAACACGTTACTTATATTATATTCAAGTTATTCTAATATAATCTTTTACTTTTCAGAGTTTTTGACATAAATTATCGAAAATCTCATTACATTCTGTTAATCTATATACAGACCAGGACAAACTACTAGATACATAGGGAGTAATAAGACGAATTAGTTTGTACCCGATTTAGGCGAATTGAGGTTGTGCTGCCGAAGATGCACAGATTTTAGTAACATACAGGGACGATCAATGATTCACTGTGACGATCCTGCAGTGAAATGGGTATCAGTCAATTGGTCCCATTAAAGCTAATGCGTCTAGTAGCCTGGTCCTGTCTGTCTGTATAGACCGATTTTATTCTGACAAGATAAACTTGAGTTCTCCTTTCTTGTCTGCCCACTTGATCCTTATAAAAATAACGTATTCTAATTGAAGGTATTTATAATGAAAAACCTTCAAATCTTAAAACCATGTGAAAGTATATTATATTATATCCGTTACTTATTTGATTAACTTTCCCAAGCCCAAGCCGTATGCCATAATATAATAATTTATTCCATTACAGCGAAAACCAGAAGACCATATATCCAATATTAATTTCCACCGCAGTTTTCCTATTAATTAATTTTTTTATAATCTAAAGCAATTTGCGGACTCGCCCAGCCACTATAATATTATACACGAGCAGCGGAACGGCACACAAGAGCAAAAAAGTTAAAAAAGACAAAGTACACCTGCGTCTAGCAACCGTCTTAAATCAATTAATATACAGTAATTATGGCGCATTATATAAAGATTATTTTTTGTTCTTAATTATTGATTGATTGACTATCGTGGCGGTCGGATTAGAGACCACTCAAGATACAACCGGATGGATGGATGGATGTTTAACTTTTATAGTATATTTAATTATATAGGTACTCCCACATTTTCATTGAAATATTAAATAACTGAAAATAAACAAGGTAAATCCGAGACGTCAACCACTAGAAGGAAATGTAAATCTGTCAGGTTCATCACCTATACATAAGAGCTTATCTCAAACTAATGTTTTCCCTATGAGAATATTTAATTAATATCATTTGATATGGCCAATCAATGTGTTTAACCAACAAATATAAGCGCATTTAATCATCTTAATTGAAATCGTTAGCATGGATAATGTAAATCTGTCTATTGGATGATCGGATTCAGAGAAATAATAATTTATGAAAATTAGTAAGTAGATCAGATCAAATTTGATTATGATACGACAAAACTTACCTGTATGAATTTGGTTTGTTTTATATCTTGTTCAATATATTATAATTTCAATAACCAAATCCAATCAAATTTATTGTTTTTTTCTCTAAATCAAATAATTAACGCGAAAGCGTCATTTTGTGTTTCGGCCTGTCGGTCACTGCCGTTAATTTGTCCGCTGAAGCTTTTTGCAAATTTGATTTTCATTCGAGTTAGTTTGCATAAAATCTACTGTTATTATTAATACATAAATTATATAGAGTTTGTTTGATAAACAAACATTTAATTAGTAAATGTATTTAGAAAGATTTTTGCAGTTGATTAAACTCAGTCATAGTTTCACCCTCAATGGATAAAGCAAAAGACCGAAAAAGTGATCGCTGCCTGTGGTGAATCTGTTCCAGACTGTTACATCCCTACTGATATATTTTTCAGTCGTTATAGCGTATTTCGTTGTTCCATTAGGGCTGACCCACGTCCACTTCCGTTGCGGCTCCTATAGGTGTGTTTCCTCTAGAAAATTCATTAACGTAGTGCCTTAATATTCCTCGCCGTATCCAAAGTATTCCATTTCAGTTTCTTCTTCGTTCAGTTTCCTACCTAGTTTGACATTTAAATCTCCGATTACTAGCGTGTAAGACGAGTTTTATGCACTTCCATAGCCTTTGAGATATCTGCGTAAAACAGCTCGATGTTCTGGACATCGTAGGTTGCACTAGGCGCGTATAGGTACTTGAATGCCTTTCAATGATATTCTTCTCATTTTAAGTTTGAGATAGGCGATACGATTGGTAGATACACAGCTGAAATAGTGCAAGTCAATCAAATGTTGCTTCATGAAAAATATCGGAGACAAGACGAGGAAGCCCGAAGACAGGAATCAACCGGGAAGTGAACCAGATTCGAGAAAATCCTGGAAGTGCAAGGTTATAAATTCAAAAATACAAAGAAAGAAGTACTACCAGGAAAACCCGTATAGTAAGTTCAAAAATTTGGAACCGATATACGCCGCTGGTTTAACCTACCTGGAAACAACAACAAAAAAGAACCAATTAGAAGACACAGTAATGAAGTTGGAGGTATTATGAAAGGTTGTTACCGCAATCGATCGAGGAACTTGAAAGGACGCACCAAAAGTTACCGCTGCGGAAGAAAAAAACCTTTTTAGACGTTACTGAAGTATACGCCTAAGATCTTACTCCTCCTTCTGGATAACTCTCAGTTTTTGATAAGGAAGTTGCAACAGCATGATTTTCAAATCGGACATCGTTCTATGGTAATCTGCATAACAACGCGAATACGTTATCTTGGTGACCATATCCAGTTCAACGCTAGAATGCCTGAAAATTGAATCAGAATAAAAGAGTTTCTGTGAGAAGCCTTCGATTATGATCGAGTATGACGCAGAACATAGATCTAGACCATATTATATCCGAAGACATGAACTTCTGAGCAGAATATGGATTTGAGTGGAGGTATAGACGTAGAAGAGAAGGCTCAACAAAAAACAATATATATTTCACAAGCCTATTTAGAAAGATACATATAGGTACGACCCCAGAAGGGCAAAATAGGCGGTAATGGAAGAGTAATCGGTAGTAACTAGATCATCATCAACGTCGCGCTGGCTTTACAAGCCTCTACCGTATCCTGCATCTTTTACGGTCTCTCCATTATTCTTCTTTATCTATCGCTGTAGGTATCATTCATGTATTTTTAATGTTATCTATCCATGTTAGCGCCGGTCTTCCTCTCTTCCTCCTGTTATATGGAACGATGAAATTTCCACAGAACAATGCCCTCTTTGGCCATCTCTCCTCCTCCATTCTCATAACATGCCCATACCATATGAGCAATCGGGTGTCTATTCTTTCGATAGTTCTTAGTAATATATTATATATTCTTTCTGTTCCTCTTCGAATTGCAGTGTTCTGTATATGCTCCAGCCTTGACACTCTACAGTTTCCATCTGTAAAAGTCTGTTTCCACTACCTTTCTTTTATTTCGTTCCGATAGCTGCCATAATTCAGCTCCGTACATCAATATCGGGTCTATCATTACTCCGTATATTGTCTTTTTTGTTTTTATAGAAATCTGACTACTCCAGAGTAAGGATTTCAGAATGTTAACGCATTTTTCACCTTGGTAAGTAACTAGATCCTATTATACATAAGGCTATCTCGTCCAGTAAAACCTCAACCTCCTCTGAGAACCTAAACGAAATGTGGAAAAAAATTTGATGACTGCTATAGCTCCTTCTCGTGATCCGCTTTCATATCTTTCCATTACCAATATGAATTTACACAGTTTCTTCCTAACACCCGTAGAAACATGGGAGCTTTGCAGCACAATTGAAGACATCAAAAACAAATTGTCATCTGGGACTGATGAACTCACTAAAAATGTTTTTCAATTTACCGGAATGTGCATTAAATCTCTTCACTGCTTAATAAATAAATCTATCATTTCTGCATAAATATAATATACTAACTTTCCACCAATTTGGATTTTTAACCAACAAATGCACTATTGATGCTATGTTCCCTGCCTTCAATAATGTCTTTTCTAGCTTGAATAATTTGCACTGCACAGCATCAATTTTCTGTGATTTTTCTAAATCATTCGAATGTGTGAGTCATAATATCCTTATTAACAAATTGCAGTAATATGGAATTCGAGGATTTCCTCTGGAATGGTTCAAGTCGTATCTTAATGACAGCAAACAGCTTGTAAGGGTTGATACGACGATGTCTTCATGCAAGCCAATAGAATGTGGAGTTCCAAAGGGTTCCATGTTGGGTCCAATATTATTTTTGCTGTTTTTTAACGACATTGCTAGTTTAGACATCAGCGGTAAAATCTGTCTTTTTGCTGATGATACTAGTTTCACTTGGATCAACCCGGATGCGTAATTACTATCGGTTCTATAATGCAGAACTGATCTGCTCTATAAAACAGTAGGCTTTGCAATACGAAACACCGCGTTGCTTAACATTTTTAACTATACTAATGTACAGCGCGCGTAAGCTCTACATCGTAGTATAGGTAGTAAATGCCTGAACACGCTTGCCTACTCACCTTTTTTCGTATAACCCATTTTCTTCTTTGCAAATACCCACTTGCACTTTATGTTATGTTATTAAAATGGATTCATATAATATTAGGATTCATATTCCAGAGTCCAAGGATGTAGTGCAAAACTGCATTTATAAAGATGTTAATACTTATTCTTCAACCATACGCACCAAGAAGAAATGTGATGAAGGGGAATTATCTAACAGCGAATGGTGTAACAGTTGGATTAATAGAAACAGTACCATAACAAAAACTAACTGGAGTTTTGGATACACATTTCCCTATCTTCAGAAGAATGAGTATAACAAGTAAATGTCACCATAGCAGCTTTAATGAAGTGGACTGTGATGAAAGAAGTGATAGCAGGGTGATAAATGAAAATTCTGACGCCACCATTTCATCATGGTGCGATTCTAACCTCTGCTTCAACGCTGCAATCTACTGTACAGCCTTAATTGACATGTTTTCAATCTGCTTTGTCCAGTTGAGATTGTCTGAGATAATCACCCCCAAATATTTGTACCCTTTAACCCATGGGATTCTTTCGTCTCTGTAAGTAACATAAATGTTTGGAGCTGTGTGCGATCTAGGTTCTACCAACATCGCAGCCGATTTTCTGGCAGAGATCCTAAAATTAAGTTCTCCGAACCAAGTTGAAACTTCAGTCATTGCCAGGTTAACTGGTGTAAAGTCATCTGCATATTGAATAATTTTGAACCGTCCTTGAAATTTATCATGTAGGCCCCTGGTGTGAATATTAAATAAAATTGGGCTCAGTGGTGAACCCTGCGCTAGTCCAATTGAGATCTCTTTCGGGCCTCTGAAGAGTCCCTCTCTGTCCCTAATGAATACTTTGCGATTGGTTAGAAATTCAAAAATCCAATTTTTTATAGTTGCAGAGATCTCCAAGTCTTCCATTGTTTTATAAAGGTGATAAATATTGACATGGTCATAAGTTCCTTTAATGTCCAAGAATACCACCAATTACTTAAGTTTCCTCTGAAAATTCCTTTGTATGTTAAGAAGGGTTAAATATGCTAAGCATTCCATACATCCTTTTTCCCTCCTAAATTCTATTTGTGATGCTGGAAATTTTTGATTTTTTCAATCATCCATTCCATTCTATTTTTGATAATGCCTTCCATAAGTTTACCAGCACATGCTTCCAGTGCAATCGGCCTGTAATTGCTTGCTTCCTTCTCATCACCATTTTTTTTTTTAAATTGGGCAAATAAGAGTGCTTTTCCATTGTTCTGTGCTTCTTCCGCTTCTCATGCTCCTATTGAACATTTCTACAAGAAAAGATTTCCAAATCCTGGTAGGTTTTTCAGCATAAAGTAGGTTATCTCATCCATGCCTGGTACCGAGTCTGATTTTCCATTCAAAACAAAGTTCAATTCAGTCAATGTGATTTCTTTTTCATCATCTCCCTCAGAGACTTCCAGAATAAATTTTGGGTCTATGTTAATTTGATTCAGATTGTTTAATATTTTTAGAGCTGCCTCTTCTGATGGGCCTTTGTTTCTTGGTTTTCCACCTTTGCCACTACTGAATATTTTTATTGTATTCCATACTTCTTTAACCGGAGTATTGCGATTAAGTTTTACACAAAAGTCTTGAAAAGAAGATTTTTTTTTTTAATTTTAAATTTTAGTTTAGTCTTAGCTATGACTCCCTTAGTTTTAATATTAATTTTCAATTGAATAATTTTCTTTTAGTGTGATTAATTCCCTTCTCCTCTCTCTAATGAGTTCCTCACATTCTCCATCCCACCAGAAAGTCACCTTTTTTGTGCCTTCCTTCGGTAGTTTTTTGTATGGGATTACTTCCTCTACTGTTTCCAAAAGGATATTTTCAAACTCATTATTGATTATCATGGTAAATTTCCCAATTTGCCCTTTTTAAATTTCTTCCTGGTCTTCTGCCCGAATGAAATTCATGTGAATTCAGTCCTATTTCAATTATGATTGGGTAATGGTCACTATTCCCGCAATCTCCAATAACGCTCCATGAGGTTTTGGTTGCCAAAATGGGGGATCAGGTGCTGATTTATTTTGTCCAGGTGCCGTGAGTCTTGTTGACGTTCCATCATTAAAAAGGACTAAGGACGATTCCTCGATAATTTGAGACACTATCAACCCGTTTGCGTTTGTGATCCCGCTACCCCAAAGAGGATGCTATCCGTTCAGGTCTCCCACTACTACTTTGGGATGTGGTATAGATTGGATAATCATTTTCAGTAAATTCGAGGGAACTGCCACCAGAAATATATATTTTAATAATAGTTAAGTTTGATTTATTTAGTTTGATAGCCTGAATCTGAACTTTATCTGGAAAATTATAGGGAGTTAAATCATGTTCTGTATATTCGATGTTATTTTTAATCAATGTAGCTATTCCACCCTTGCCATCAAGTCTGTCCTTTTTCATTACATTGTACTGATTCAGCTTAAGTGAATGTTCTTTTTTCAACCAAGTTTCGTTCAGTGTAATTATTTCAAATTTGTACTCATGTATTAATATTTTTAAATTATCAATATTTGAAAATAAACTTCTGATGTTCCATTGTAGGATTTTCATGAATGAAATTATAGGGAATTAAAACTCATCATCCTCCATATAAATGGAGGGATCATTTCCTTTTGTTATATATTTCAAGTAGTTGTGAGCTAGCTGAAAGTCTGTTACCTTCAGGTTATCTATGATGTTAAATAGTGAATTTCTCATAAAATCTTCGGTCACGGAAGAGGGAAATATCCTCACCGACGATTCCGGAATACTCGCACTGACATTTCCAGAAATTTTGTAGTGGTCCTCCACTAAGTCTCGTTGATTGGGGAAACAGGCATTGCTTACTTACTTCTATATCATAACCTTTCATTGGGGTAACTGTTGATTTCCTTTTTTTCGCGACTGAAAATCTACTGCTATAGGTTGGATTGTTTTCCATAATTTTTTTTCTCTTGGTTTCCTGGAAGATCTGTCTGTTTTGGTTTAATGGAGTAAAATTAAGGATTTGACTCGTGTTGGTCGGAAGAGGGGGATATTCACTTTGTTTTGTTAGGATTTTGCTATTTTTATCAACCCTTGGTACCAATTCACTTGCCTGAAAGAAAGACATATCATCCAATGACATATTATTGCCTGATTTGTGCCTGACGTATATATTCGGGGCAAATTTTATTTATTGTTGTATGATCTGAGCTATCGCAATTGACACAAGAAATTACATTTCCATTATAGGTATGGTTCTCTTGATTCTTACCATTACAGGTACATTGATCTTTATGAGCCAACTTACCACATTTTTGACATTTTTCTTTTCCTCGACACTGTCTTTTATTGTGACCATAATTTAGACAATTGAAACATTGATTTACTGGCATTATGTAGTTTTCCACTCGAGTCTTCAGTCCAAAGATGATGACTGATTGTGACAGGAACAGGAAACAGGCCCCAGTTTTTACATATTCAACTTCGTTGTTGTCGTTCCTGATTCTTCGGTTGAATCTTTTAACTTCCAATATTTCTGAGCCTTGGGAATTTTTAATTATATCTTCCGTATCAGCTTCTTTCAAAATTCCTCTCACTATACCTTCACACGTTACTAGATAATCTGGAATATGAACAATATAGTCCCTACTAAGTAAATCTTTATTCTGTAATAGATTTTTGGCAGATTCTGGGGATTTAAACTCAATAATAATTTTATTCTTTCCTTTTTTCATTGGGCCGCTTACATTTTCTAGTTTTAAATCATATATAAATTTGGCAATTGCCATAGGGTGTAATTGACCCACATTTTTCCCGGATGGACCCTGTACTACCACCTGGAATGGACCAAAGAAGTGACTATCATATTTATGTAGAATCTTATTTTTAATTTGTTCAGCTACAAAATTATGTGAGGAATTGTGAATTTTATTTGAATTAATGCCATTAATGCTGATGGGCCCCCAGAGTTATCACACCTGCTTACTCTTCAACCTAACCTATATTTTTTTCCCAGGAAAAAACAAGCAAATAATGGGAATTTTTACCTTGATTTATTCCTGAAATCCTAATCAAAGGTTACACCATCTAACAGAGGAAATGTTAGTAATTTTACTTGGGAAAATCGCTTTTTCGCTGGACTACGCTGTCGTAAATTTTGTATCACTGAACTCAATGATTTCTTCACGGTACTTACACGTTAGACAAGGATAGTGACAAAGTGGAGAAAATAATTGGATATTTGTCGAAAAATACATGGAAAGTGTTCTATAACAAAATATATGCAGCTACTATAGAAATAACCATAAGCGCTAAGTTGTCGTCGCTTGTTGCTCCTCATTTCAATACTGCACATGCCTATAATAGGAAAGTCATAACGAAGTTTAAAAATTAAGTGGCTCATAATCATTCTAATTAATGGCGCCAATAATAATAAGATCTTATCCTATATGTATCCACATGTTAGCATTATTTTAATATTATTTTCTTTTTTTTTTCAGGTAAGTAGATGCATATGAGTAAATCCGTAAAGCGGTAAGTTTTTAAATTTCGAAAAATTCATGCTAAACATAAAAAAATCTTTTAATCCCATAAATCCCTTATACGAGGAACTTGGGATTAAAAAACGGTCCGAACGCTGAGAATTTTTGCTTGTTGTTCTACCCACTCTTGTTGCACTGGTTGTTTTTTGAAGCAACTTAAATCCATTTTACTCATTATTATAAATCCATGAAACCATCGATCCAAACTATTTAACATGGTATTTTAGTACCCGTACAAATATTTACGAGAGTATAACATATACAAATGCTCGTTAAATACAATCGGGACAACGTAAATAAACGGTCCGATATCGTCCGTAAAAAGTTACGCATCGAGCCCAAAGATAAAGATCTGCTCAGATATCGGGAGTTTCGATCTGTTTGGCTTTGGAATGGTCTTTCTCGAGAGAGTAAAAAGACACCCACCAGCAAAATCCGAGGTTTATATTGCTTTTCTAATCTCTCTATTTAATCTTGAAATATCTTCGTGCAAGTTTTCCTTTTTTGTGCTGGGACATGTTATTTCCGCGGTAATAATACAAACTTAAAACAATAAGCTTTGGGTTTTGTTGCTTGAATAATCTATAATTTGTTCGATAATGATATAGGCTTGAGATAACGCTCTGGGACTTTGAAGGCGTAAAGCTCTTTTTTTCAATAAATCTTAACTTAATCTAGGCATGAAATAGAATTTTAATCGTCCCCTAGCACACACTAAGTACGTGCAAAAGTAGCCTCATTAGGGATTAACTTACAGTAGTAGTCCGTGGACAAATGAAAGAAACATTAAATAGGCTTTATTTATCGTGCAATGGAACAAAATGGCTAAGCGTTTTTTATTACCAGATTATAGCCCCTCGGATTTTGCTCCTTATGTTTTTATCCCAAGGTTGCAGTTTTTGTTATTCAACGTATAGGACAGAAACGTTTCATATAAATTCGAATAATATCTTCATAACTAGGAAGTGTTTCTTTTAACTGTTTCTAGAAATATATATCCACGGATGTTCTCCCATAACAAAGTTGCTATGTTGCTAATGGAAAGTTCTCTTTCCAAATCATCTCGGATCTTTGCTTATCATTTTGTTAAAAAATTTAATGACCAATTAAAATAAAGACGGGAAGGAAAATGTAATCCTTCGCTCTAAGAAAGTTTTAATAATAAAACTTTGCTCGAAAAATGAATATGGAGCGACGCAGAAAAAAAAAAATTAGGCAAATTCCATGAATAAATTCACAAAAATAATCAGTTCTAGCCATAACTCGAACAAAGAACTCGCGAAGCTCCGTCCACTTCTGAACTGGCAACGGCTCCTTCCGCGAAATAAAGTCACCGCATTCAGTCTGTGTGTTTCGTTCTTGGACCTTAAGTCGACCGTAAGTATCCACAAGAGTTGTTCCAGAAGGGATTTCCTGGCACGGATTTACTTTTAGCCCAGTAATCCGGCCAATTAATATAACTGGGGAATTAAGGATTTCCTTATCTTTGTGAAAATAAATGCGTTGCGAGATTTTTTTTTTTTTTGTAAGATTGAGAAAATTATTTTTGGTCAGATGTAATTGTGGTACTTTTGATGTCTTCTCTATATAGTTTTTTTTTATCAGTATTACTTATTATTATATTATATTTATCATTAGTTTTTCATCATTATAAATGTCGTGTATAATTCTTGTTTATTAAAGCCTATTTTCTAAAGGTGATTCAGTGAATCATTACAATTTGATAAACACGATGGATGAACTTTTGAGACCTGAACGATTCGACGCTGATCAAAACTTTCCAAAAGCTGCACAAGAGTGAATTCACTGGAAAGCAACTTTCAACAATTTCATATCATCCGTTGATGAGCTAGAAAATGATGGATAACCGAAACTATTGGTGAACTATGTAAGCTACAACAATTATGAGCACATATCCTGCCGTTTTTCTTACTCAAAAGCTATGAGGATTTTGGATTCAATTTTCATTAAACCTAAAAATGAAATATTGGCCCAGACACTGCCTCACCTCTAGGAAGTAGCAACCTGGAGAGACTGTTGATCAGTACTTACAAGCACTAAAACATCTAAGTAAAGACTATAGGTTAATTCAAGGCGGTCAGCGCTGAAGAAAGTCAAAACGACCATATTAGAGATTCTTTCATTAGTGGCTTGAGCTCTTCCAAAATTCGACAACGATTGTTGGAGAATATTACTTTGAAACTTGATGAAGCCAAGAATCAAGCTTTATCTCTAGATTCGGCACAAAAACATTCAAAAGCATCTCTCAAGGTGTGATTAACTCAATTCAATCTGAAAGTAGAGAAACACGTGAAGAAGACCTCATTTCCGCTGCTACGAAAGTGTACAAATGTTATTTCTGTGGAAGTACTAAAAGATTTTCGCATGTTATGCGCTGCTAAAGATTCACCGTGTACTGAATGCGGTAAACGTGGACATTTCTCCAAGGTAGGTATGTAAGCAAAAGAAAAAAGCTTCTGCCTGAATTATTATACCTGCATTTGGGCTCCTTTGTGCGGCACCTGGAAGTTTAACCAAATGCCTTTCGTAGATACAGGAAGTTCTAAAACATACATTAATAAAACTTTTGCCTCATTTATCGATGTACAGTCGTGAGCATTAAAAGTGGGACACCCGAATAACAGGTCTTGTCATTTTTCGCTTTTTTTAGTAAATCAATATTTTCTGCACAACGGTTTTTTTGTCAAATATGAATCCGTATCATTGCCGACGGTGTAGCTGGTGAGCCCGTCAGCCTTACAGTCTCAAATATCAGGTCATTGCTTTGTAGACTTAGAAATGATGGGGCATACATACAGAACATTTCTTTTATCAGTTCTTTCTGATTTATGTGCTGATGTCATTATAGGCCATGATATTCTTAGACAGCATTCAACCCTTGAAGTTTTGGAGGTTCTAAGCCTCCCTTGTATATTGACTACTTATCATCGATTTGTAGTTTGGCGTTCCTAAAAATTGATCCGCCTACATTATTTTCAAATCTATCAGCAGATTGCAACAAAGTCTAGACGATTTTCACCAGAAGATAGACACCTGGTGATCGATTACTCTCAAACCATTCAGAGGTGTGGCGAAATTCAAGATTTTTAATACTATAGATTTACAAAGTGCGTATAACCAAATTCTCATACGTGACGACGAAAAGCAGTATACTGCCCTTTTGAGGCAGATGGTAAATTATATCAGTTCCGAAGAATTCCTTTTGGTGTGACAAACGGAGTTGCGTGTTTTCAGCGGGTAATAGACTACATAATAAAATCAGAGAATCTTGAAGGTGTTTATGCATATTTAGATGATATTACCACAGCATATACAAAAACAATCAGCAGGCTAACTCTCACGTTCATCTTAGAGGATACCATCCTGTCATTAAACGGCAGGGGCGCCGAAATTTTATTTCATTTGTTTATTTTTGACGAAAGTCATTAGGCGTGCGGTGTAGAGCGAAATTTTAGCTATGATTTTCAAAATGATTTCAGTATATTCGTGTTGTCATTTATGGTGTTATCTGTTATCATTCTTGTATATTCAATAATAATTAAAAATTGGTAATTATAAATATTATTATATGTAAGTAATAATAAATTATGAATTAGTTTATTTAAAGCCAATACGACTCTGTGACACGAAAGAAAAACCCTAAATTATTGTTAATCAGGCCCTGTCTCGTATCCCAATATGGCCGCTAGTGACGTCCCGACCATGATGGGCTGTCACTTGAGTTAGCCTGCTGATTGTTTTTGTATATGCTGTGATATTACCACAGCATATATTACGATATTACAAAAATCCGAGAGTAGCGTTCGATAACCTGCGCTCGGTGCATCCTTGGGGTAGAATTCTACTCAAACTCATTGAAAATCATTCCGCAAGCGACTAGCCGGTTAGCCATATTCACTATTAATATCCATACCGGAAAACTCCGCTCAAATGGTAGAAAATCAGAACTCTATGGATCTAACTAAAGACAATGAAGGAGGTCCTCAAGACGTCAAGCAATCTTGTAAATATTGCAATACAGACGTAAACCTGACCAAAGGATATGCCAAATGCATTGGGTGCAAGTCAGTATTTCACCTTTCTTGCAGTCTTCGAATACCTGCGTTGCTGGTCATATGAAAAAGAGACTACTCTGTTATCTGCTGCGACGATTCTCATAAAAAACTACTGCCAGGACACAAGGATAGTAGGACGCTTTCTACCGATAGCGCCACTGCAGCCACAGACAAACTTGAATCACAACTTGAGTCGAAGCGGAAAGAACTAGTAAGCCTACAGAAAAAATGTGATAGCTATATTGCGCAGCTAAAAGCCAATGCAGAGGCGATTGAGGCACTCAAATCTCAAGCAGAGACACACACTTTTAGTATTGCTGACCTGAATCTAACTATCACTCAGATGACGACAACAGTCTCAACTTTATCTGTGGAGTGTGAACAATATGCTGCGGAAAACAAAGAGCTAAAACATGAAATTTACAACTTGAAGAACGCTATAGTCACCACAGTTCTATACAAGACCTACACTCTGAATCAGCTCTGTTTAACGGTCTACACAAGACAAGTATTTTTTTTTTTGGAAAAGTTAGAAATTCTAGTATGATGAGCTCCTAACTTTCCTCTTTTTCTACTGAAAGTTTCATAATTATCCCTTAAGTAGTTTTCTAAAAAAATTATAAAATATGAGATGGTGCATTGCTTAATTTACATTTTGCAAGTTGATTTTTATTAATTTCCCATTGTGTTATTTTTCACTGGAAAAATTGGAAATTTTAGTATGATGAGCTCCTAACTTTCCTCTCTTTCTCCTGAAAGTTTCATAATTCTCCTTTCAGTAGTTTTTTGGAGTAATTAAAAAATGTGAGATGCTGCATTCTTTTGCAAAAGAACAAGAGAGTTTGACAGGATCTGAAGATTTCAAGAATCTCTTCTTAGAAGGAAGTTCTTGATGGAGGTTCAGGAAATTTTGCAAATGACCAGTGCAAGATCTGAAGGTCTTAAGAATCAGAAGTTTTCCATAAAAACACCAAAACATTTTCGATGTTTTTAGAAGCGATCCTCAAAAAAGGAGCCTTTCCAAAGAAAAATCTGGAAATTTGCAAAGTAATAATCTCAAATCGGCTTGGAGTAAAATAGCTCTACAAACAGGCAACACATGGTTGTTACACAAGATAATATTGAACACATTTGAGGATAGATTCTCCTAACTTGAGAAACAAATAAGATCTCTCTCTGACCACAAACGTGACGAATCCAAACTCTACGAGCCACAATCAGGGACAAAGCCCCTCAACTTCAAACCCCCTCTACAAGCAAGCCAACTGCATGGGACGCCCAGAAGAAACAGTAGCCAAACAACATCAGAGAAAACAAGGGCCTCTAGCGATCACTGGAACTAGGACGCCAGAAAATCTCGAAATATCAGCTGCTAAAATCTCTCCCAAAGCGTCCATATTTGTTCGCAAGCTCTCCAACAATGTCACCAAACGAAAACTTGCTGCTATACCTACGAAATACTTTCACAAATGATCAAAAATACACTCTGGAGGAGATCAATACACAGTCAGGGGACTACAAAGGCTTCAAAGTCGAAGTGAATAAAGATATGGAAACTTCTCCACTGGATCCCAACAAATGGCCAGTTGGTGTGGAAGATACAAGATCTGGATTCTTTCGTCCAAATTCTCAGCACAAGGCCCAAGAATTTTTCGCCGAACTATCCAGCAATAACTGCTACATGCACCGCCCAACCTCCAACTTGCACCTCCAACTTATGCAACATAGACGAAACTGGTGGTCTAAGATCCAAAACCCACCAACTTTCGACAAACTCAGTAGCTTCAAACTTGGATATAATAGTCATCACTGAAACTTGGCTTAACGAAGGCTTCTCAGATGGAGAACTGTTCTCTTCTGACACAACATCATTTGAACAGCTTTGGGTACACTACAAGCATCAAACCAATGACTTAATTATAGGGGCCGTCTATATTACTCCGAACTCGCCATCAGAACAAGTCCCTCTGTGATACTTGCGAATCACTTAAACAGAGACACGCCAGTGCTTCCTTTATAATTTTTGAAGACTTCAACCTGCCACATCTTAAATGGATCCAAGATGAGGACTGCTTAGTACCGGAGTTGACCTACAGTGATAGCGAAACGGCTCTTGTCGATGGAATGAGCCTCTTAAAACTTAACCAGCTTAACAGTGTAAGGAACTTTAATATCAGGCAACTTGACCTGATATTTGCTGACTCACTGGACCGAGCACTGGACAATGCTAATGTGTCTAAAAGTGACTTTCCGCTCACAAATGTGGTAGATATACATCCTCCGCTTGAACTGACATTCAAAATCCAATCTACTCCCACGTTAAAATCTGATAAAAAATTGTCAGTTTTTAAGTTTAGACGAGCCGATTTCCAAGCACTGAATGCGTTTTACAATGACTACAACTGGGAGTTCTTGAACCTAACAGGAGACAGCATCAATGTAAAACTCAATAAATTCTATGATGCTATCTTTCAGGGCATCGATCGATTTGTACCCAAGAAGCGCATGAGATTAGACAAATATCCCAAATGGTTCAAATCACACCTCAGGAACCTCATAAAAAGAAAAAAACGCCTTTATAAGAAATACCGGAAATCCCGGTAATTCCAGATTATCAATCCTACTCTGAAGCGCGGAGGGAGGTTAAATACCATACACATGCCTGGATTAAGGGGGGGGGGCTAAAAAGGATGGAGCCCCAAGCCTCGCGGTACAGTAGGGCCCCTGCGGGGCCCTACTTTTGAAAAACGTATGTTGAGGCGTTGAGGCTCATGCTGATCAAGGGCCCGTGGGCAAACAATAGATATTAAATGCACTAGTCTTTCGCCTCATGTTTCGCAAACAAGAACAACCATGCAGGAGGATGAACGCTTGTCTTCATTAACATTGATGTGCATAAAAACAGACGTTCTGAAGAAATTCGAATTTACTGTCATACAAGAATTTGGTAAACTTAAGTTACAAAAAAATATATTTTGACTTATTTCAGTGAAACATGTAGGTATAGCAGTGTCTTCTGGTAAATCAGGAATATAGTATTTTTAATATATTTTTTTTGCACCTAATTTGTAAAGGGCCTCCTAAAACTTCACTAGCCTCGGGCTCCATGAAAGCTTAATCCGGCCATGACCATACAAGAATGTGTTACCTTCTGCATATCACAAAAACAGAGCACATGACTCCTGGCAATATTAAACATTTCTGGTCTTATGTTAAATCACTTAATAGAAACTACGGTCTACCTTCTGGAATGCTGTTTAATGGATCTTCTTTCACCAATCCTACTCAAATAGCAATCTTTTTTGCCGAACATTTCAAAAGCTGCTACTCAGATCATAGCTCAGTAACAGCTAACGAGCAACACTCCGTGCCGTTTGGAGGGCAAGTAGCTTTTACCGCCCAAGAAATCAAAGCAAACTGGATGCATCCAGCTTTGACGGCCTTCCTCCAAATTTCATGAAAGACTGCGGAGATTCTCTGATCGGTCCTCTCTGCAAGATATTTCAAATGTCATTCAACTCAGGCCTTGTGCCGGACCGATGGAAAATGTCTACTCTAACCCCAATTCACAAATCGGAAGACAAAAAGGATGTTAAAAACTACCAAGGGATCTCTATTCTATCACTTCTACCTAAAATAATGGAATCCATCCTGACAGACGACATCAACCAAACCTACAAAAATTACATATCAATCCATCAATATGGGATTTGCAAGAACCGTTCTCAGCTACAAATTTAACTTGCTTCCAGCAATTCCTAATCTCCGGAACGGAAGTTGGAAAACAAGTGGACGTCATCTACACAGACTTAGATAAAGCTTTTGACAGTGTGTCCCACTCCATCCTACTGAAGAAACTGTAAGATATTGGTTTCAGTAATCGATTTCTCCAATGGACTGCTTCCTACTTACAAGATAGGTGACAAAAGGTCAGAGTCTGTGGAGTGAGCCACAACTAGAAAACCAGATCTGTCGTGGATCAAGAACTAGACAATCTCCCAAATATCTTGGGGAGAATATGGTACTTTTGATATCTTCTGTATATATATTTTAGCAGTATTAATTATCATCATATTGTATTTGTCATTAGCTTTTCATCATTGTGAATGTCGTGTATAATTCTTTTTTATTAAAGCCTAATTTCTAAAGATAGGTAATTCAGTAAATCATTACAAAAATTAATCAAAAAATTCTTTGATACATGATAAATCACAGTGTCGTGTTTTGACATAGCAATATCATCCTTTCTTTTTACTCCTTTGGTCAGTTCATCGCAATGATCAATGGCGGTCTTCATAAAAATGCAAATACATACTTGAGGATTAAATCTTGAACTGCCCAAATGAACAGTTATTTTCAGATTAAGACTTGATAAGACATTCGGGAGGCATGTAATTTACCAGAAGCTTTTTTTCATAGCGGCTTAAAACCACTTAAACATAAATTTCAGTCACTAAACATTTTTATATTATAGCATTATCATTTCCCAAATAAATTGCCCAAAAAATTATTTCACATCCAGACGTCTGGGTTAAGTAACTTTTTTGAACCTTTTTGGACTCGCTCCAAAACCCATACAATTTTCCAAATAATTATATTTACACAAACAACAGGAACTTCTAAAAATGCCAAATTGTTTTCAGTTGTGCAAACAAGAAATTTCTCTGGAAATATTATTTATGAAGGAAGCAAAATAAAATCACACTTTTTAAATGGCGCGCGGACGTTTTTATCAGAGCTAGCAGTTTTGCTTCAGGAAATTTATTATGGAATGAATGCCGAGAGCCAAACTTTATTGAAAAGTCAATAACCAACTGTAACAAAAAAAAAAAGATAACACAAAAGGCATTATTTAAGAAGTGCCACGACGGGTCCGCAGACGTTATTTCCTGTTTTGTTTTGGTAAACAAAGGACATTATTGCACCAAAGTGGATATCGTTTAAAAGATTTTAATGTTCTAACATACTTTTGATAGTTGCCTTTTCTCTAAAATACCTTATAAAAGTCATAATAAAGTATGTTCTGGTTTATTGGTGTAGATATTCTAAATCCTCACCAATATTAGTTCATTAGTCTTTATCAAACGGAACTGTCAAAAGATAAGCTTCGGACCTAAATTATTGAGAAATACAACACCTCACTTTTGGATTTTCTTTTGTCTGTTTGGCTTTAAATGGTCGGGTAGTGGCGCCATTGCTACTGTTTGTATTCTGATAGGAAACACTTTAAGGCCTTTTTGTTTTTCTTCTCGAATAAGCGTAGTCGACACTTATCTTTGTGGAATGTTAGCATGAGGATTTTGAAATGATTGATTGGGCTTAAATTGGAAATGTTACAAATTGGACGCAATCAGGTTCATGCCAGAAAAGTTATCAAAGAGAAATGCTTTTTGAAAACGTTGAACCCATTGATGACACAATATGGTTTATTGGACTAATCTGCAAGCATCATCTTCACTTTCTTTCCAATTTCGTTGAGTTTATTTAAATTTTCTGTTAGGAAACTTCAATCAAAACTGAATGACCAGAACGTTGTTGCCGCACCCACTAATGTTCAGTTTAACTCCCAAGTATGTTAGGTCGTTGTTCTGGTTGTTTTTGATTGTGATGTAGTTCTGGTCTGGTCGTCTTTTGTGGTTGAAGTGTATTAGGTTGGTCTTTGCATGATGCAGTTCAAGTTTCCACTTAGTGCAGTAGGCGTCTATTGCCCAGACTGACTTCAGAGTCGAGATTCGAGTTGGTGTACCTACAATGTCGTCAGCATATAGGGCAAGGTTGGCATTCGGTCTCTCCGGTATATCGTTTATGTCGATATTGAAGAGGGTGGGGATATGACACTGGCTATGATTTCGCGTTTCTAATGTTTACACTAAATCTTTTGGTTCTAAGGTAGCTCTCCGTGATTCGATCTATCGCTGGGTTGAATCTTAGATTAATCGTTTTGTAGATGAGGGCCTTTCTCCAGACAGTGTCATATGCCTTTTCCATGTCTAGTGTGGCTAGGGTTGTGGTATGTTTTTTGTTATTGGCATCCATGGCGTGGTCTATTAATCTTGCAAGCTGTAATTCAGTCGTCCTGTTCCATCTGAATCCGAATTGCTCGTCGATGATAAGCTGGTTGTTTTCCAGGTGCTTGGTTATCCGTTTGTCCAGGATCCGCTCCAGTACTTTCCCAAGGAAGTTCAGTAGCGAAATGGGTTTGTAGTTTTCTGGTTTGTTTTGGTCCTTGCCTTGCTTGGTGAGCATGATATGATGGTTTTAGCTTATTCTTTCAATCATTGGCGAAGTACTGGAGTTTGTGTCCAAAGGTAAAGGTAAAATTCTTCACCTTGCAGTGATATTTGAAAGGGGAAAGGTGATAAATTCACCTTTACCTTTGGACTACGGATTGTGAATAGGATATACAAAGGTTTTCCTTGGTAGGAACTTGCAATCTTTTGCAATAATGTGGCCGTTCCCTGCGGCATCTGGGGCGGCATTATCCGGGGTTCTGTCCACAAAATTCCAAAAGGTGTGGAAGACCTGCCTTCTGGTGGCGTCATCTGTTGTTCTGTGAGTTAACTTGTTTTGATTAATTGACTTGCAAACGAATCGGTTTTTCTTTGTGTGTCTGTGATTGTGTTTATTTGTGTTGTTGTGTCGGTTACTCTTAGGCCCGGTTGTACCTACCAATAATGGTTCAATACAAGTTCATTTGAACTGTAGTTCACTGTTGAAGGTGGTTCAGAGTTTCGAGTGTTGTAGGTACCACTGCAGTTTACCTGAACTATCAGTTGCAATGCCCATAACACAATAAAAAGAAGGAAGAAAACAGGCACAACCAGTCTGTGTGTTTACCCATTTTCTATTTATTTTCATTATTCACTATTATAGACATCATAGTCCTTTATCCTGGGTGGTGTTCTATTTTTGAGTCTCGTTTCTACAACTGTGATTTTCTCCTTTGGACCAGGTCCCTTATTTCGTTTATCCGTCCCGTTAGTCTGTTTATGTTGATAAGTTATATGTTTAGTGCCCTATTTTCCATAGCTTACAGGGATTTGAAGAACTTCTTGTTGGTTCTTTACTTGGGACAATTTGTTGTTCCAAGTCCTGACTTGATGTATTAGCTCTTTGATGTTGAACTTAGTTCATCGATCTCTTGCATTAAGGTTTGGAAGTCTCCAAAATCGTCTGATTTGTCGGTCTGGTTAGGTAGTGGTCGACATTCCTGTCTCGTGCGAGTCTCAGGTTTGTCCTGGTTATTTGTCTGGTTGTTGATGGCTTGACTGTATGATAAGTCTTGCTTGATTCTGTTTGTTTGGAACCGCTTTGGCTATGTACTGGCCACGTATTCCTGAAGTTTGGGACAACCTTTGAAGCTTGCCGCGTGTTTACCATCGCAATTGGCACATTGCATTTTAATCTGGTGTTTGTTCACTCCACGCTTCTTAAGGTATTCTATTGCTCAGTGGGAGCCTGTACATTTGAGGCATTTTATTGATAGTTTACAGTTATTATCGCCGTGGCCGAAGCCTTGGCATCTATATTGGGTTATGTTATTACGTTAATGGAAAGTTTCCCACTTTATGTAGGTATGTTCGATGTGTTTGGTCTTTTTGAGCAAGCCTATGTTAGTTTCTTTTGCTGTGGTAATCAGGTAGGAATAGCCTTCACCACGGTTAGTTTTCATCTGTACCGATCTTTAATTTGGTAGTTTTGGCTAAGGATTTGTTTTACCTTTTCGGTATCCATGTTAGAGGAACTTTCAAATACTACCCTCTTCCGTTTCTCCGTCCTAGGTGAATATGTGTAGTTGTAGTATATTGGACATTATCAGTATCTAAATTTGATTGTATGAGTACGTGGTTTTCTAGGGTTTCAGGTAGGATTTTCCCTCTGAAAGTTCGGTAATAGTGGCTTTGAACTGCTCAAAATTAACCTTAGAGATGACCATAATAGGTGGTTTAGGTGCCCTGGTTCTTGGAGGTGCGTTGCTGTGGGTTCTTCTACTCCATTTTGATCTACCGTTAATAGTCCGGAATGGTTACTGGTGAGAATATTGGCTTGTTCCATATTCTCATACTCTTCATCCGATGATGGGACTAGACCTAGGCATGGTGATTTTTCCAAGTTTGGTGTAAACGGGCACTTTTTTCTTCTTCGTCCTTGTTCTCAGGGATCCACTTGGCTGGTGTTTTGATGACACCCTGTTTCCTCGAGCCCATTGGGGCGAGCCCTAGGGTAACTCGGCACTTGTTCGCGACGCGCATTACTTCACTTTAAAACTAAAACTTCGCACTTGGTTTCTCGTAAGCATCGGGTATTGGCACTAGTTAACAATACCGTCAAATAGACTAAGAATCGCTTTGAGATCTCTCTTAGAGCAAAAAAAGTTTACTCTGGAAGAGCTCAACTCGGTATTTTAATCTTTATACATCATACAACTGTTATATTCAAAATTCCAACCTTACCTCATAAGCAAATTAGGTTTGTTAGAACTTAGTTCCAGAATCAGTTCTGAATTGAACTACGCTTGCGCATTTGTTAATATATGTTCGGTATGAACAAATGCGCAAACGCAAATCAATTCAGAACTGATTCTGAACTAAGTCCGAACAAACCTAATGTATGCTTATATATTTCACTACCCAGAGTACTTTTTCTCCAAACGACACCTTTTAGATTGTATTTCTGGAAGGCAAAATAATAAAATATAGGAACTTGCGGTAGTTAAGGACTTTACAATGAAAATGTCCTTCGTCGTATAACCTAATCGAAAACTCTCTTATTACTTGATATACCTATGAATAAATACGAATAAATCTGGATATTTTACCTAAATTTTGGAATTGTACCTATTGAGAGCAAGATCTTGGGATGCAACTGAGCTCCACACTTTCGGTTTCAAAGAACCCTCTTAACATTTGAATCACAAAAAGCCGTTGTAGACCTATCAAAAAATATTCTGCGTTATGTCGTAAATTATATCTATCTGAATCTTGACGTGAGAAAAAAGTCAAGATTATCTTGTTATCATCATCCAGACTTCTCGTGCCTCTATTGTTGGACATAGTTTACATATTTTTCTATATTGCGGTGCTGCAACTCAGATCGTTGTTATTCTCTTAATATAATTCTATTCATAGTTATTCTTTTCTAAAATTCGCAAGTAATATGTAAAAACATATCTTGTCATGCGATAAGTACACAAAGCTCTGAAACAATTCAAGATTTAAAGCTTCTTACCTCTACGATGGATCGTTTTACTGCAGGTTTTTGAATCCAATTCCATTGGGAAACTGATGCGGGACTTTTTACTCCGAGTGCAATCAGTTCCGCGCCAGTTTCTTAACGAAGTTCAAAAACCTTATACTGAAATGGCCAATGGTTGGCAAATGAAATTCGCTTATTTAGATTCAGTACAGAATGCCTCCATGATTTTCTATTTCCAACTTTTCATTCAGTAAAAGTTGAATAATATCTAGTTTAAATCCGCAATAGTTTTGTTGGCACGTTTTTAACTTTTAATAATTCTCATTCAATAAAGTTTGGCATCAATAGTTAAGAATCCCATTAGTTCCTTTTACACCAGAGAATCGTACGTGTCCAACTGTCGAGTTCCTGACGGAGAATCAATTCGGAAGCTTAATATTGCGTTCAAAATAAGCCGGACTTGGACCCGATTGCGAACAATACGTGAATCAGAAGACCAAACTCGATTCTAAACCCATATTACGATTCGGACGTGCGGAAGCGTTCCGTTCTCGGCTTAAATTTCTAAAAAATAATGGACATACACTCACAACAAAGTGACTATGGAATCGAATGTGTGCACGACTCTGATAAATGGAACTTCGGCTTTCGACCACGACTGTGAAAGGGGTCAAAATGGTTTTTGGACTTTTTTGTCGTCGCTTTTGAAGGAACTAAATGCGATACGTTCCATTTTGTCTTTGTATTGTTATTAATGGGTTTTTCTAAGAAGATATGGGCTTAAATTAACTTAAATTTTACAGCTTTTAGTGAACACCTATACTTTGTAAGAGCTAAAAGATGAAAATTAGAAACACTCCAAAACATCTTGAAGTTATGGATTCGTTATACATTTTATGTTATGAGGGTACAATAATTCACTTTTGGTTTCGCCAACGAGTTTTATAGCTACAGGAATCGTAATGGACTTTTTGCTTTTTGATGCGTTTCGGACCTGAACAATAATTTGCATTCTCTAGGAGTAAAGCTCAGAAGATTTTGCACCAATTTTTGAACCAATTAATTTTGAAGATACAATTATCTTATTTCTCTACGACTATTGTTTCCATGGTCGTACAACAAGAATAATATACTTATATGTTTATAGGTTCATAACGTTCTACTTCTTCGGAATCCTGATCTCCAACCATCTCTGTCAATCCAGGCATTGTACTCCAAGCTTTTTTCTGTCATTTTCTTTGTCCACTCTACTTCTTTAACTCCTTCTCGGTCTTCCACGACTTCCCTTTCCCCTGGCTACCACTCACTCAATTATTTGCTTCTTCTTTAATTCTGTGTACATTTTCGGCCTAACCAACTATTCCATTCAATAGGAATATTGCTTCCCGTTCTTGTACATTTTTATCTTCAAATACTTCGTCTAAAGTTTCCTCATGCGAAATTTTCATTCTCAAATTCATCATTCAATGCAATAGTAATGAAATAAGTAGGAACAGAAATATTTTGAATTCATGCTATATTTGCTTTCTATGAAACTAAATCCAAATAAATGTCCTTTTTCATGGTTGAGAGGAGCAGATCAAAAAGATACGCATCCAACTACAATTCATTGTTACTATTCCTGTCAAGATAAGAACTTAGACAAATCCATGTTTTCGGTTGGCCGCCAGGTGCGTTTTGCAATGTACCTCATTAAGGATTCTCTGCACGTCCGACCTCGTCGGATCGCCTCCCTTTACTGCAGCTATTGTTTCAATTCTCTTTTCTAAAAGGCTACACAATCGAGTGGTTTTTCTCTTTTGCTTTAAATTGAAGCCATTATTACTGGAAACTACAAGAATCGAATTGTAAATTGACCCAGCAGGCTAGGAAAATAATTCACCTTTTACCGGAAACGTTCGTTTGTCTTATCAATCGATCTTTTTAAATGAAATTTTTAGAATGCAGCATCATTTTTAAATAAAAAATTGTCAATTTTTACTGTTTTCCCACACGACGACGATGTCTTTCCTGTAAATGACGTGAGTCTAATGGGCCATAGGCGGATATTTATCGCGGTCATATTTTACCGCCAAAAACTCAAATAATTTCGACGTTAATCATTTTTATGCTTTATGCTAAAAAGGTTGGTCGGTTGAGAAATTTACGTTATTTTAGCACCTCTGTCATAACCGGGACGGGTTTTTTTAAGTGACATTTTAAAAGGGTCTTTAGTGCAAATATCCACCGCATTTAATGAGCTGACATATCTCAACTCAAATCTGCATGCAGTTTTAAATTCAAAAAACTTTCTCGCTTAATTTTTTAGTCATAGATTTTCAAACGCAAACTTTCTTCCTAAATTGGCCTCCATCATAAATCGAAGTCCGCACAAGGCGGGATATTTGAATCCGAACCGCAAAAAACATACGGAAATTTTCCCAATAATTTTCGGTCCGAGGGCCGGAGAACTTTTCGTATAAATAAAAAGGCATTGTGGCAATTTCGAATCGCATGACTATGCAATGTGCGGGTCCACAAGACACATTCGTCTTTCGAGTTTCGCTTATTCCTTTTTGATTTTATTACCGGATGGTGCATCGATTTATTGGTTTGTGTGCTTACTATTAAGAGATTACACCTTTCAAGCCATTGAGATAAGAGAGGTGATGGGAATTGAATTAGGAACGCTGTATTTTATATTACTTCTCACTCCTTGTTCGTAGCAATAAGACAGCCTTGCCTTCAATCTTCGCTTCATGAGGATGTTGGTTCTATAATGACATTCATTGGAAAAAGTTTGAGGAGTATGCAGTCTGGCCTTTTGATACTCCTACAATTTCTGCCTAGATTTCATTTGAACCAGCAGCTTTGCTATTTTTTCTTGTTCTAAGAGCTGGTTCTAATCTCTCTTAACGTCCTTTACAATTCACATTTTTCAATTATTTTATTTTGATCCTTGCGCGGTACCATGTGTGGAAGAAATTAAGAGATGATTAAGCCAAGCGTCCGTTTGAATACGGTACCTAAGGTTGAATGGTTCAGGAAATGAAGTAGGAGGCAAGGAGCTCCAGGACAATACGCCACCAAAAAGCAGCCCTATATTTAGAGGTCCTTGGGGGCTACCAAATACGGATGGAAAGCCTGTGATGTTCTTAAATAACTTCTCCTATGCAATGACTCGGTGAGAGATGAATTATCGATTATTTAGATCAAGACCACAACATTTACAAGACCAACCTAGGTCACTAGCCCAGATACCACGACATGCATGAATCATTGCCAGAACATCTACAAAACCAATTATTTGGTCCAAGGCCACAACATCTACAAGACCAACCAATCCACAACGTAGACCTACTACATGCAGTCCAAGTCAGAGCCAATAAATCTAGATAACACAGCAGGTGACGTTGCCAGAACACAAAGGAGACCGCTGACATAAGAGCGAGATCAGAACATCTATAAGAGTCATCCAGACAAACCACTAGCCTTGGAACCATCAAAGCCCAGAGAATCGCCAACGAGAATAGAAGTACCAGAACCAGAGGCTGTCGAATAGAAATCTACACAGGAAGCAAACCTCAGACTGTTCTAGTATTTGAAACCAAGGAAGACTGGACGCGCACAGGGAACCAACCACATCGCTCCAAATGTGAAAACGATGTCATTGGTGAAAACAGTGGGCCTTAACCCAATTTTTGTGAAGCCGTTTTGTCGATCGAAGATACATTTTTATGGCAAGTTGGTCGATGCGGTCACCCCAAGAAGAGATACTGAGGGATTGATAGAAATGGTTTGTTCCTTAAAGCTGGGTTATCATCAGCGGAAGATTTCTTATTTGAGAATACTGTTGCTTGAGTTTTGGAAGCATTAAATTTGACTAGACTGTTCAGGTCCCAGTTGCTAATGCTGTCAAAATCATTATTGATAGTGTGAATCTGTTCACGGGCGATCGTGTGCAACTGATTGCAGAAAGCGGTTTGTCAGGGTTTCTTGTCACATCTAACAAACCATTCAAATAAATGGGAAACAGTGTTGGGGTCAGAATAGATCCTTGGGGAACGCCAGCATTTATAGGCAAAGTCTCAGAAGACACGCCAACAGCGGATGAGATGGGCGAAGGATAGAGAAAGATCGAAGCAATTAGGGGATCACTACATCTAGGAGTGGATGGATAGAGGTTGACAAAGAAGAAGAATAATTTACAAATGGAGACATTTTTCTCCACCCTACCATCCATCAGCGTCAAAGCGTCTGCATCGTGTGAATTACGGATTAATGACCCCATATATCAGGAATACCACCGAATATCATTGAACCCATGGCTCAGCAGCAACAACTCGATACGAACAACACCAATACACTGAAGGAGGTAATTTTCCAGAAGCAGCCGATCCAAAAACAGAACCAGAATAGCACTACATAAATATACCGATCGGAAGGAGCTACCATACATATTTATCGCCAATCCACCTTTAAGGCTCCTTATAGATACCGGTGCAATGAAACCATTTATGAATCCAGACATAGCCTTTAAATACTTTGAAACTTGCATCCACCATGAGCCATTCATCGTTACTTCAATTTTTCAGTAAAAGAAACCCAGGGTACGATCCTTCTGCCAAAACAAGAACTCCAGGGCGCACAAATTAACGAAACACTCACATTTGCTTGTAATCAACGCGTTTGGACTGAAATTGTCAACACAACCGATGAAGAACTTCAGATAGCTCTGACAAGTCCAGTCATTAGCACACAGTTGGACCTTGATCAGTTTCATATCTACACCACGGATCTAATTTCTTAAGAATCTCCGTCACCGCATGGCAAGATTCCTGAAATCAGAACTAATCACCTAGATTCAGAGGAAGAAAAGGCAATACAAAATTTATGTAGGAAGTTTACAGACATTTTCCATTATCCAGACATGTCCCTGACATTTACCAACCAGATCCAAAACCATATTAAAACAAAAGATGAGATTCCAGTGTACACCATGTCCTATAGATATCCACATATCTATAGAGAGGAAGTGAAAAACCAGATATCTTCCATGTTGGATCCAGAAATTATCAGACGAAGCCTTGGTCTTTCCCCATATGGATAGTTCCAAAAAAACCTGACGCCTCCGGAAAAATAAAATAGCGGATAGTAGTGAACTATAGGAAAGTACACGAAAAAACTATTGACGATAAATACTCAATTCCAAACATAACAGACATCTTGGACAAACTTGTTAGATGCCAGTAATTCACGACCTTGGATCTGGCAAGTGATTTTCACCAAATCGAAATGGCTGAGGAAGATATATGCAAAACTGCTTTCAATGTCGAAAATGGCCATTACGAGTATGTCCGGATGCCGTTTGGCCTAAAAAACGCTCCAGCTATGTTCCAGAGGGAGAGAAAATTGCTTAGTATACATGGACGATATCATTGTGTTCAGCACATTACTTCAAGAGCATCTGGTTTCTCTTTCAAAAATCTTTCAACGTGTCAAGGTGGAAGAGTTCGATTATGGGATCATCTATAAGAAAGGAAAATCAAACAACAATGCAGATGCTCTGTCCAGAGTCGAAATCCATACCAGAAAAATAGTCCAATCACCACAAGACGAAGATAACGCATCTTTGTGCAACAATGCAGAATCAATCATCGACATAGGCGGAGAAATCCAGCTTCCTTATATCTACGAAGAAGATATACTTAAGTACTTTGATATAATTAGCATTGATGGCTACTTCTCAAACCACACCATGGTCTTCATCCTGCATTTCCCCATTCTGTCACCAGAAATTTTCACATATATATATACCCACTACGAATCATACCACGATAATTCCTCCTGTTCCCCATTTGGCCCTAAGCGAAAATTTATTCAAATACACCGAAGTTCCATGTCGTAAAATTGATTCCGAATACCTATGTCACGAAGGATTTTCACAAGATAACAACCAGGATTGTATAAGTCAAATACTTCAACTGAGTAACAGCGAAGAAATTTGTTGGCAAATACCTGTGTCAATCAACACCACGTTAATAATAAGATCTATCCGATGCTTATTATATAGCCCTATTTCCTAGGCCTACGAAAGATAATGATTCTTAAAGGAATATTCATGATCGGTTTACCACCAGGATGCAAATTCAGAACTTCCAGTGAAAACTTCTTGAATGAGAAAACTGTAGTCCAAGAAGAACCATTAACACTTCCCAGAATACACACAAGAAACGATGATCGGCAACCCCAAGTTAAGCCTCTGAAAGTCTCCTGGGTACCCCTGGATGAATTTCACAAAATAATAAGGGCAGAAGAACACCTCAAACCAATCGAAATGCAGTCAACAAGTAACTCTCACTTCTGGATAACACCTTTGTATATTTTAGGCACGATTCTGGTAAAAGTTGTTTGTTACAAACTCAAACAACTCAAGATGGAACCTGGGAAGAAAGAGGACTTCAAACAAGAACCTCAGGAGGACACCAATGGAAGAAAAAAATCCCGAAGAAGAGGAACTAACAGTTTTGTTTGCCCCTCACAAAACTTCCCCCGGGAAGGAAGAAATTACAGATCAATGACCCCATAGCAGTTGCATGCAGAAGCCAAAAGATCATTAAAGATAAGCTTGTACAAGACAACACTTTAAAAGACAGAACTGGAATCATAAAAATACTCCAATGATACAACAGCTCATATTTCAGAACTTTACTCCCAAAATAATAGCTTATTACTTTTATCTACAATGGTCAGCATGACATCAAAAGTGCTCATCTGAAGCCAACTGTTGTCAATACGTTCATCATACATTTTCTTCAACCACATTAACACAGTAAGTGCGCGTTCACATTGACACCGCTCGAGCGGTGAGCGTTGCGCGATGCCGCTGTAGCGATGCCCAAAAATAATTTTAACATTATATTTCAAATGAAAAAGTTTACAATGAGGCGGCGTGTCGCGCGGTTTTAACATGTTCATTTGAAATATAATGTTAAAATTATTTTTGGGCATCGCTACAGCGGCATCGCGCAACGCTCACCGCTCGAGCGGTATCAATGTGAACGTGCACTAAGGCCCAATACATTATTCACAATGAAGCCAGAATAGAGAGGTAAACTGTTGTTTTATGAACGTACTGGCAATACGAGACTATACATCTGCATGTAGGGAAAGAAAATCAATTCGTACAGGTCAGAAATTTAATTCAAACTATTGCCAAGTTAAAGTAGGAACTAAAATTCCGAACATATATGAGGACGTATCCAGAAAAATCAGAGTAATCGTAGTGCCAAAGACAACGAAACGTACAAAAGAAATAGGCAGGACATAACACGATTAACATTCTAATGACATCTGAGCTTAAATCCCACAGAACGGTACAAAGTTTGCCAAGAAATAAATCAGAGATCAAATTGAAATCAAGTCCATTGGTACCATATTCACATATGCACCAAACTCTGTGGTCTGATACACGTGAGAAACGATTTGTTTTTGAAAACAATATGCGATTGCCTCGATTAAAAAAGATTATCGTATCGAATACCACAATAATCAAAATTGGTAATTGCTGTTCGCTGCACCGACCTGTACACTAAGCGTAATCATATTTCACAAAATGGCCAGAAAAAAAAAACAGCCATTTTGCTCGTGGAGAAATGCTATCCGATCCGTATATATATTTACGAGTCTGCGAGCCCAGTCTGCAATTATGTTCTTTGTATAGATGCTAATTGCCGGTGAACCCTGACTTATTGCTCTTACACAGTTATTGTTAGATAGAGGTCCTTTTTGCACGATCTGCTCATTTTGTTCTTTGGCTTTGTTGCGGTTAGCGAGACTTTACTTTTGGAGTTGAAGCAAAATCAATCTTATGTGAAGGAAATAAAGCCCTTTCAAACGTTAATAATAACTTTTCTCCTTCCATTACATTACATTCTCTTATTTTTCCGGAGGCCTGAGTCCCATTTATTTTTGTGAACAAGACATAGAAATTTTACATCTGATTTGCTGATTCCGATATAAAGCTCCAATATATCTGAATTACCGACAATTTCTCGAGACGGAAAGGTCAACCAACGAAGCGAATGTCAAACATTTGTAAAAGGAAAAACTTACTATTAATCTCTCGAGAGTTTTCCGACTCGGGTTTTTACTGATATTACGAAGTCTCTTTCTTTTAAAGTGGAGAATCATTTGGGATTCCGGATTCAATTTAAAATAATGTATCCTCCAGTTTTAAAATAATTTAGATTATCCCATGTGACATATATACTGCCTCGATCTCTAGTTTCTACATTATTGAAATTTTTTCTTGGCTTTGTTTATACATTTGTCTGAGGGTAATTTTCAAGATATTTTATGGCCAAAAATGTCACAATAATTTAATAATAGAAGCCAATAATCAAGGTCGCACTGGAGTTATTTTGTATCTGCATACCTAGTCTAAGGTCCATTAATTTTAATCGCTGCGTCTAAGACTTTGCCAAGTTTTATGACTTTATGGCTATAAAGTGTGGCTTAAATCTTCTTTAACAAAGTCGAACCACTTGCTCCTTTATCGCTATAAAAGCTATTTGGCCTAAATGGACAAGTTTATCTTTGACATGTTAAAAGTTTATTTGTGCCTGCAACAATTTACCTTTTAATTATCTTGATATATTGAATGTTGGGCCAGCTGGAGAGCATGAATCAATAAAATATAATCAATTGAAAAGAGCCTTTACAGTTTTAAGTTTGTTTTAGATGATGTAAACACATATTCGATACTTAAAGTAGGTAACACAATCTATATAGCTTCTATAAGAAGGAAGGAGAATATATTACAGATTCGGATCGGGTTAAAACTAGTAACAATCAAAGGATTTAGGTTCTTGGTCTACTATGCTGGAAAAGGGCAAGAAATCTCTTCATAGCAATCATCGTCCCATCACATTTATATCCGTACTTTTGAAAGCAATGGAAAAGGCATTCAACCTGAACTGGTTAAATATGTCGAAGCTAATAAGCTTTTCTCTGACAGAAACAGAGCGGGGTTCTTTCTAGAACATCAACACTCAACAGATCTGCTGACGTAGGTACGTCATTGCGAATTGATTTTCTCTCCCTACATGCACAACAGTTGGCTTCAGATGAGCACTTTTGGGTTCTGCAGATCATTGTAGATGAAAGTAATAAGCTATTATTTTGGGAGTACAGTTCTGAAATATGAGCTGTTCTATCATTGGAGTATTTCTATGATTCCAGTTCTGTCTTTTGAAGTGTTGTCTTGTACTAGCTCTCAGTGATCTTTCGGCTTCTGCATGTAACTGATATAGGGTCATTGATCTGTAAATTTCTCCCTTCCCGGGGACATTTTTGTAAGGGACGAACAAAACTGTTGGTTCCTCTTCTTTAGGACTTGTTTACTTACTCTTACCAGAATCATGCCTAAAATATACCAGTGTTATCCAGAAGTGAGAGTTACTTGTTGATTGCGTTTCGGCTTCGATTGTTTGGCGGTGTTCTTCTTCCATTATTAATTTGTGAAGTTCATCCAGATGTACCAGGGAGAGTTTCAGAGGCTTAACTTGAGGTTGCCGATTATCGTTTCTTGTGTGTATTCTAGGAAGTGTTAATGGTTCTTCTTGGATTACAGTTTTCTCATTCAAGAAGTTTTCACTGGAAGTTCTGGATTCGCATCCTGGTGGTAAACTGATCCTCCTTTGAGAATCATTATCTTAGTTCTTGGGCAACGAGTTGATACTTTCGTAGGCCTAGGAAATATGGCTATATATAAGCATCGCATAGATCTTGTATTAACGCACACAGGTATTTGCCAGCAAGTTGCCTCGCTGTTGCTCAGTTGAAGTATTTGGCTTATACTGGTTGTTGCCTTGTAAGAATGCTTCGTGACTTGGGTATTCGGAATCAATTTTATGGCATGGAACTTCCGTGTATTGTATATGGTGGTATGATTCGTAGTGGGTATTGAGAAAAGAAGGAAACATGTGTCGTCGTGGGGATTACTCTGAATTTTTGCTCGTCCCCGCTCAAGGAGAAGTATTCCTGGTTGTGCTTCAAGTCCTGGATCAGGAAATTCTGAGTGACGGTTGAGGAAGAGTAAGGAATTTCTAGAGTTATTTCCTGGAAGATTTTCAATATTTTTTTTATGTATTGTCGTGTCTTGAGTGTCAATGGTCACAATATTGTCAGTGTTAACTGTCTTGGAAGAGAATCTTGGAAGTAGTTTGTTCCGCTTTACAATATTCCTGGTGTAGATCTTCATGCTAGGTTTGTAGGTGAAGGGGGTTTGCCTGGGTTATGTTTTTTTTTCCTATGTACTTTTCTTCAAATTCATGTAGCTTCTGATTCAATTTCCTGTAGATAGTCTTCGTTTTTTCCGTGTGTTGCTGGTTATAATTATTATTTATAAGTTTTTCCGACGTCAACGTCAAACGGATCCTACGCATCCAGGTGACCAGTTAATATATCCATGGGTTACACTTTTGTCATTGAATGGATAGAATTATTGTATCGGAGAAGTGCATATGGCATTTGTTCTTTGACGCTTAAGTATTTTTTATTTTCTTGAAGTATCCTAAGGTGTTCGATGAAGGTGGAGTGGAATCTTTCTATCATCCTGTTGGTTTGTGGATTATCAGGGGTAGTATAATGGATGGCTATCTGATGTGCATCTACAAATTCCTGTATAAGTCGATTCTTAAATTCTGTTCCACTATCGATGACTATTATGTGTGGTATTCCATGATGAGTTATGAATATTAGGAGGGCATTACGAACGTTCACTGAAGTTGATACCTCTATGGGGTAGGCTTGTCCATATTTGGAGAAGGAATCAATAATTGGTAAAAACTTTTGCCCTCCAGCTTGAAAGGTATCTAGAAGACCTTGATAAACTTCCTGTAATATCCAAGGAGGCCTACAAATCCTCGGATTTCTTTCGTGGTTCGCGGTATTGGATAGCCAAGTATGGCTTCAATTCTAGCCGGATTTGGTCTTATTCCTTCTGGTGTAACAATATGTCCAAGAAAGACAACTTCCTTTTTTAGGAACTTGCATTTGTCCATTTGAATCTTGAATCCAGTTTCTCTGAGACGTTGAAAGATTTTTGAAAAATAAACCAGATGCTCTTGAACACAATGATATCGTCCATGTACACTAAGTAATTTTCTCGCCCTCTGGAAAATAGCTGGAGCGTTTTTTTAGGCCAAACGGCATCTGGACATACTCGTTATGGCTATTTTCGACATTGAAAGCAGTTTTTCATATATCTTCTTCAGCCATTTCGATTCGGTGAAAACCACTTGCCAGATCCAAGGTCGTGAAGTACTGGCATCTACCAAGTTTGTCCAAAATGTCTGTTATGTTTGGAATTGGATATTTATCGACGATAGTTTTCTCGTTTACTTTCCTATAGTCTACTACTGTCCGCCATTTTATTTTTCCGGAAGCGTCTGCTTTTTTTTGGAACCATCCATATCGGGGAAGACCAAGGTGACTGGCTTGGTCAGATAATTTCTTGGTCTAACATAAAAGATGTCAGGTTTTCCACTTCCTCTTTATGGATATGTAGATATCTATATGACTTGGTGTACACTGGAATCTCATCTTTTGTTTTAATATGGTTTTTGATCTGGTTTGTTAAGGTCAGAGACATGGATAATGGAAAATGTCTGCATACTTCCTACAGTTCTGATTTCAGAAATCTTACCATGCGCTGACAGAGATTCTTGAGAAACTAAATCCGTGGTGTAGATATGAAACTGATCAAGGTCCAACTGCGTGCTAATGACTGGACTTGTTAGAGCTATCTGGAGTTCTTCATCAGTTGTGTCGACAATTTCAGTTCAAGCGAATTGATTACAAGCAGATATGAGTGTGTCGTTAATTTGTGCACCCTGGAGTTGTTTTGGTAGAAGGATCGTACCCTGAGATTCTTTTATTGGAAGCCATCATACTCGGGAAACGGTGTTAGGCGCCAGTTAGAATAGAATTGGGTTTTGATCGTTTCGTAGTATTCAATTGGGAGAATGGCGTTTTTTGTGATAAGTAATGACTCTGGCAGGTCCAATTTGGCTTGGAGTAGTTCCAAATGTTTGGTGGAACTTGAAAAGGTACAAGTTTGCCTTCTCATTTGAGTTGAAGTCTGGAAACATGGGAGTGTGAGCACAATAGCCCTGAGAATGATTTTGAAAAATTGAAGTAAGGATGAATGGCTCATGGTGGATGCAATCTTTGAAGTATTGAAAAAATATGTCTGGATCGATAAATGATTGCGTTGCGCCGGTATCCATAAGGAGCCTTAAAGGGGGATTGGCGATAGATATGCATGGTAGCTCTTTCCGATCGGTATAATTATGTAGTTCTATTATGTTTCTGTTTCTGGATTGGCTGCTTCTGGAAAATTTCTTCAGTGTATTGGTGTTGCTCGTTATCAGGTTGTCGCTGCTGAGCCATGGGTTCAATGATATTCGGCTATATGGGGTCATTGATCCGGAATTCATACATTTTGACGCAGATGGATGGATGGATGGATCATTCTTCTCAATTTGTAAGTTCTTCTTCTTTGTCAACCTTTATCCATCCACTCCTAAATATAGGAATCCCCTAATTGTTTTCATCTTTCTCTATCCTTCACCAATCTCATCCTCTGTTTGCCTGCCAGATTTTTCATGTCGTCCACCCATCTTTTTTGAGGTCTTGCTTCTTGCTTGTTTGCCTTGGTTTCCATTTCATCCAGATTTCATATTTTGATAATAGATAACAATTCTGATTGAAATTAAGGGATTTCGGCAATTATTACCATTGGGCGTTAATCTTCCGATGAACTCGCATTCCTTTTTTCATATTTCGGCGAAAATTGGAGGATGTTCCTTTCTAGTATATAATCTCGGATTAACTCAAATCTTCGTCATGAATATTAAGCTTGAAGCCGTTTGGAATAAGGTTATTGTGTTCTATTTTTTTGATGATCTGCATTTTCCTTTTCTCAAAGACCCAATAATTTTTGAAGTTTCCCTGTCAATAGCGGCGATCTAATGTTTGTTTGGAGGTGATAGGTAACTTTACGCCTAATGACGTCAGCAACCAATACGCTTCAAAAACAAATGCTGAGCAAAAAAAATACGGCTTTAGTCCCATTCCTGCTGATATAACAATATGTCCAATAAAGGCATCTTCCTTTTTTAGGAACTCTCATTCATCCATTTGAATTTTGAAGCCAGTTTCTCTGAGACGTTGATATCGTCCATGTACACTAAGGAATTTTCTCCTTGGAGGCCTTTCAAAACGTTATCCATTACCCTCTGGAACGTAGCTGGAGCGTTTTTCAGTCCAAACGGCTTCTGAACATACATACATACTCGTTATATGTTCCTTAGCCATTTCGATTTGGTGGAAACCACTTGCCAGATCCAAGGTCGTGAAGTACTGACATCTACCAAGTTTGCCCAAGATGTCTGTTATATTTGGAATTGGGTACTTATCGTCAATAGTTTTCTCGTTTATTTTCCTATAGTTCACTACTATCCGCCATTTTATGTTTCTGGAGGCGTCTGGTTTTTTTTTGGAACTATCCATATCAGGGAAGACCAAGGTGACTGGCTTGGTATCTCATTTTTTGTTTTAATATGATTTTTGATCTGGTTTGTTAAGGCAAAGGACATGTCTGGATAATGGAAAATGTCTGCATACTTCCTACATAAATTTTGTATTGCCTTCTCTTACTCTGAATTTAGGTGATTAGTTCTGAATTGGAGGATGTTCCTTTCTAGTATATACTCTCGGATTAACTCAAATCTTCGTCATAAATATTAAGCTTGATGCCGTTTGGAATAAAGTTATTGTGTTCCATTTTTTTGATGATCTGCATTTTCCTTTTCTCGACGACTCAATAATTTTTGAAGTTTGCCTGTCAATAGCGGCGATCTAATGTTTGTTTGAAGGTGATAGGTAACTTTTCCTTCGAAAGAGAAAGAGTTTCTGATTTAAGCATTACCTTGAAGATTATTTTTAATGCTACATTTCTTATGACTCCGAGAGGTGATATACCAAAAAGAGATTTCATAGCAAGGGAATTTTCATTACATTCTAAAACTCAAGGACACTTATTCCATACTAAATTATAGTAGGTGCATCTTATTATGTCTAACTAAAAGCCATTGCTGGTTAAAATATCAACTTTTTAACTTTAACCCATTGTTGTAGTGAGCAGCTGCACATTCTTAAGCCAAGCATAAAATATTTGTTCATAAAATCTGGCTTAAAACCGGGACATTTCCTATGAGGAAAAAGACAAAAGGGTAGCTTTAAATTTAATCTGACATTGTTGGTTCAGTTAACTTCATGTTACGGCGTTTCTTGAAAAGATTTATTCGAAAAATATTTTTACGCCCCATTTGACTTCTAAACAAGCCAATTTAAGTATCTATCATAGGCCTCCCTATCCGATCCACTGAACCACGTACCATAAAAGAGCTATTAATCTCGCCATAACCATTAGCATAGTACTCGGGTTCAAATTATAGGCAAGCCTGACAACTAAATATACTCTAAATAGATACGGAGATATTGACGCCCCTCAGATATTCTTCCATTATGAGAAAATTAGTGTGAAGTGCACTCGTATGTGGGAGGTACTGGGGAGATATGAATCTCGAAAAGCTATAGTTATCTGTCTGAGAGATGCATATTATACAAGGAAACGTTAGCCTTGATAAAGTAATCACTCGATTAATGTAGGGAGATTGTTGTTTACTATTTATAATATACCTTACAATTCGTGCGGTTAGTGACCTTTAAATTGAGTAGGATGATCGGCCTAAAGATTTTTCATTAATTTCGGTCTGATTGTGATATAAAGGGCTCATTTAGGCCCGAAAGACGTATATGCCTACCCCTAGCGAGTTAACGATAACGAATTGTCTTTTAAATAAAAGCAAAACCAGGGAAAATACTGTCACGATGCGCCCTGGCCAGGGTGGTTTTTCGGGCACAGCGCGATGTCGTCTCAAGACCAGCCCCCGAAGACAAATGATAATGGAAATTAGCCAGGAGGAAAAGCTTTTTATGTGCTGCTGGATATCGGGGAACTGGATATCAGCGGCGGACTAATCCTTGCATCTTCTAATCCAGTTTATTTTGATAGTTTATTATTTAATACTTTGTAATCATTTTCAAGTTATCAATAGACACAAGATTACCAACAATTTTTCCTTGATACTTGGACAATATTATTATTCTTGCCATTTTCTATACTTTGGATGGTGGACTTTGTTACTCGAGGAGAAATGCTCTTTTTGGTGATCGGTTAGGTTAGGTCCAAAATGAGTGTGCCTATTACGGCCTTCTACTGCGACTCATTGGTCTATTGTGGCGGCTCATGCCTATTTATATTTCTCCAATTATGCCTATTATTTTCAATAAAGTCCAGCATAGTAGTTGGAGAAATGTTGTTCAGGTTCCAGTGGGAACGTTGACCTACCTAAGATATGATTCCTCAGTCTGCCACCAACTATCCACTTTTTGTAAATCAGTGAAACGAAGAACTTGTAGTGATTTCTGTTGAGATTTCTTATAGGGAATACATTTTATTCATCGGTGATATTTTTTTTTCACCCCGAATTTAATTTACTCTCTAAAATGTTGTTGATCTAATGACATATCGATAAAATTGTTCTTCGACGTCACTGTCTATTCGCAATCGCCGCGTCCCTAAAACAGTTTGCACTTTGCAAACAGGAAACCGTCCATGAATCTCAGTTAATTCTCCTTATTTTTTCCTTGCACTTTTTCCGAGTTTTCTCTTTCTCTGTTAGTATCTATTATGTGCCACGCTCAGTTACTTAAGGGACAGTTTTTCTTGATTTTTTCCCTTAAAAGCGGTCACCGTCAGATGAAACAAAGGTTGTTTTTTCATCCAGAGTAGTTAATGGTTGGAGCAAGAAGGGGAGTGATTCGGTTCATTAGGGCTTGATGAAAAATTCCAAGCAAATTAAAATCCCTTTTCTGTTTTGTTATCTACGAAAATCCCTTCTATAAAATAGCAAATGTAAATACGAGGATATCGACTGCCTTTAACAAATAGCCGGCTTTCCTATAGGAGACGTAGAAACTGAATGCGGGATCTGTACCGGAATTCCGGCGTAAAATTTCCGGAGTGCGGGAACAGAATGATATTTTATTCTAGAGAATATGTATGTATATGGGAATCCCCTTTTACATAACTTATATCTTTCGTAAAATAAATTACGAAAAATTCAAATTTTGCCCTTATCGAAATCCGACTTTTTAAAAATATTTTGTGTCAAACGATATCTGCCTTTAGGGAAATGTTATGTCGCATCCCGCAAAACAACTAACCGACAGCATTTACTGTTGGGAAAAGGGATAAAAATTAATACCACGACTGCAGCAGCAAAAGCAGAGCATCATCCCCGGTCTATTGTTTGTAGAGCACTTTCACGGAACTTTTTTAAGCGACTCGAGTTGTAGGTTTAAGTTCTCTGGACGAGGTATTACGGTCCCGTCCCTTGACTTTTGTACGGATGAATGGGAGAATTAAATATTTGAAACTTAAGCCCGATGACTTCTTTCGTTTCTTCTTTTTAAAGACTCCGTTTCTTTTGATAAAAAAGTAGTATTAACGAACGGTGTGATGGCAGGATGTTGTAACGCAATGAGGAGTGAATCGTGAATTAGCGAGTAGGTATTGTTGAGAGGAAAAAAAGTTGGAGAATCTTCAAAAGTAAAAGTTATTTCAATTATTATTGTCATTTAACTTTCTCACAATGGCTTTTGATTTTATTAGCAGTTGATTTCTTTTGAAAAAAACTCGGAAAAATATGAAAATTTTGGAAAATAGTTAGAAGTCAAGATGGTATATTTTTAAACCAGAAGATGTACAATAATATGGAGGGACGCAGACAGACTTGTGTGTGTCTCTCTGGAATTAAATAATCGTTACTCCGCTATCTTTGGTTTTTTCTCGATCAAATTTTAGTATGTTAAAGCTAAAAAGCTTCTGGATATTAAAAAAAAAATCTTCATTTTCCAAAGTTTCCCAGATTTCTTGGAAAAAAATCCAAAATCAGGCAATAATCTGTATTGTAAAAATATCACTTGGTGTCTCTTTGGGATCCAAAAATCGTAACTCCGCTATCTTTGGTTTTTTCTCAATCAAATTTTAGTATGTTGAAGCTAAAAGGCTTCTGGATATACAAAAAAAATCTCCTTTCTCCAAAGTTCCCCAGATTTCTAGGAATAAAATATAAAATCAGGCCATAGTCTGTATTGTAAAAACATCACCTAGTGTCTCTCTGGGATTAAAAAATCGTAACTCCACTATCTTTGGTTTTTTCCAATCAAATTTTGGTATGTTAAAGCTAGAAAGCTTCTGGATATTGAAAAAAAATCTTTATTTTTCAAAGTATCCCAGATTTCTAGGAAAAAAATCGAAAATCAGGCAATAATCTGTATAGTAAAAATATCACTTGGTGTCTCTTTGGGATTAAAAAATCCTAACTCCGCTATCTTTGGCTTTTTCTCAATCAAATTTTAGTGTGTTGAAGCTAAAAGGCTTCTGGATATACAAAAAAATTCTCTATTCTCCAAAGTTTCCCAGATTTCTAGAAATAAAATATAAAATCAGGCCATAGTCTGTATTGTAAAAACATCACTTAGTTTCTCTCTGGGATTAAAAAATCGTAACTCCGCTATCTTTGGTTTTTTTCTGATCAAATTTTAGTATGTTAAAGCTGAAAAGCTTCTGGATATTGAAAAAAAATCTTCGTTTTCCAAAGTTTCCCAGATTTCTAGGAAAAAAATCCAAAATCAGGCAATAATCTGTATTGTAAAAATATCACTTGGTGTCTCTTTGGGATTCAAAAATCGTAACTCCGTTATCTTTGGCTTTTTCTCAATCAAATTTTAGTATGTTGGAGATAAAAGACTCTCCATTGTCCAAAGTTTCCCAGATTTCCAGGAATAAAATATAAAATCAGGCCATAGTCTGTATTGTAAAAACATCACTTAGTGTCTCTCTGGGATTAAAAAATCGTACAGTGTTGCCAATTAGCGTGTAATTACACGATTTGTGTGAATTTTGATTGGCTTGCGTGAATTTTTCGAACATAAACAAAAAGCGTGTATTTTGTGTGTAATTTGAAATTCTCTTATTTTTGTTCTGTTTCACGGCTTTCCAATTCAAAGCCACGGCCCCCACCCCCAGGAATCGTACTAATAGGATTGCTTATCCTTATGAGGCGTACGTTCGCAAATCGGCAGGGCCTGCGAGTGACGTCACCAGTATTAGCAGCATAGCAGCCTATAGTGGTGACGTCACCCGCAGGCCTCGATGGTATACTTGCGATTCAGGTTGTGCTTGTTTTTTCGTCGATTTTAAATGTAGAAAAGGTGATTTTAACAAGATTTTAAGGTTCAAGAATTTATTTTGAATTTGAGCGATGATCAGGAGCATTAATGGCCACTTCCACAAACTATTTTAGGGGAGCCCTCGAGCCCTAACGATAGGTTGCCTTAAATTGACATTTCTTCATGTAAAAATGTCATTTTAGGGAATACTTATCGTTAGGACTTCCCAAAATAGTTGGTGGAAACAGCCATATGCCTCAGATTCGACTGGATTTTACCCATTTCCCAAAATCATATATCAGAAAAAAAATTATACTTGCTTCTTGACGTTATACACAATAACCCTTTTCACGTGGCTCCGGTTTAACAAACCGCAACATACCGCTTAAATTCGGGTGGTAGGTATCCATCACGTCACTTTGTAACCGGGAAAACGGTGTGTCATTTCTCTAACCGTTTTGCAACCCGGTTGCATTTTTGTATCGAGCGTCCAGCAACCCGCATTCGGGGTACCCGACCTCGGCACGTATCAAGCGCACGGTAGTACGAAAATCACTCGGACTACCGTATGCTCGATACTCGCGACTCGCGCCTACAGTCTCGAATATCTTTTTGAGTTTTCCTGGTTCCTCACCATCAAGCTACTTGATAATATGTATTAGTTTAATTTTGGTTCTGGTAGTCAAATCGTAAAGCAATTTCAATTCTAGTAGTTCACTAAGTGGAATGGAAAGTAGCAAAAAACTTAAAGATTACTATTTGCCTAGTTATTTGATGCTGTCTCTAACAAACTATCCCAAACTAACCCTAAGGCTGTCCTTACCTTAATCTTTTGCTCAGCTCCAATTTGGGTTAGTTTTGGTTAGTTTTGTTACTTAGAGACAGCATCATAAATAATAGGGTAGTGGACAAGGTATAATTTCAATGAAATCGATGATCTATTGTTCATCTATGGAGTAAATGAAAAATATTCCTATTGAAAGAAATTTCAGAAAAAATTGCTAACTTGGTTTAAAACGATTGTAAAAGTGGAATTTTGGGACGCACTATTTAAACGAAAATATTTCGCGCCTTGATTCTACGTCATAGCTGTTGTATTTGAGTATGAAATGAATTAAACCTTCGTCCTATATTCGACACACACTTACTCATTAGTGCAAAAAAGAGATATATATCAGCGTCTGTCGGGGCGCACCCTCAACTTAACCTCTTTTTGAGAGATTTTCATTTGTCAATCAATGCGCACTGAGCTTATCTGCATCTTTTTCTAGAAGCATGTAAAATATAAGGACGCACTGACCGCGCTCTCGCCCACTCTTATTAATGTCGGAATGCTTTAGACATAACAGCTGTGAGGTAATTTCCGGGCGGTAAATTATAGCGTTTAAAAAAAGTATAACTTTGTTTATTTTTTTTTAGGTATATTTTTGTTTTCTAAAATTAAAGAATCATCAACTACTATTTATTTTGTTATGGAGATTAATAAAAAAAATATTTCAAAAAATTGTCCACTACCCTATTATTTACATCTGCCTGAATCTAATCTCCGCATTTGTCAAATAACGATTGCAGGTATACAAATCCCTAAGTAAATAGCAAAAATCTTGTTAATTTTTACCTGCTTTAATAATTCGATTTTTTAAATCGTTCTAACATATTTCAAAATATAGGCGTTTTTTTTTGGAGAAAAAAGTATACAGATGATAATGTCATTGGAAGAGTGGCCTATTCTATCTCGCCATGGTATTCTATTCATGGTAAGGTTATGTAGATAAAACATAATTTTGCTCTTACTTATTCCCTTACCTCGACTTCCTGCTTAGTCTTGAAATTAGTTCGTATTTCGCTGGAATCGACAATGTGGTACATATAATTTTCTGGCCAGTGCATAATAAATGATAAACAATTAAAAAAAAAAAACTGAATTGTTGGACGCCGATCCATAATTTCGCAGAAGACTAGTATCAAGCGTACGGTAGCTTGACAATCGATCGGGAAATCAGACGCTCGTTATGAGACAGGCCTCGGTTAATACGACGTTACCCGAATGCGGTATACTGGGCGCTCGATACAAAAATGCAACCCGGTTAGTTAAACCGAAGCCACGTGAAAAGAACTAATGGGTACCAAGGTCGTGTGTAAAAATCGTGTAATAGCGAGACTGACAGCGTGTAAAAACGTGTAATTTGACCAGCATATCGTGTAATTTTACAAATTCAGATTGGCAACACTGAAATCGTAACTCCGCTATCTTTGTTTTTTTTTTTTTGATCAAATTTTAGTATGTTAAAGCTAAGAAGCTTCTGGATATTGAAAAAAAAAATCTTCATTTTCCAAAGTTTCCCAGATTTCTAGGAAAAAAATCCAAAATCAGGAAATAATCTGTATTGTAAAAATATCACTTGGTGTCTTTTTGGGATACAAAAATCGTAACTCCGCTATCTTCGTTTTTTTCTCAATCAAATTTCAGTATGTTGAAGCTAAAAGGCTTCTGTATATACAAAAAAAATCTCCATTCCCCAAAGTTTCCCAGATTTCCAGGAATAAAATATAAAATCAGGCCATAGTCTGTATTGTAAAAACATCACTCAATGTCTCTCTGGGATTAAAAAATCGTAACTCCGCTATCTTTGGTTTTTTGTTTCCAATCAAATTTTGGATATTAAAAAAAATTCTTCATTTTCCATAGATTCCCAGATTTCTAGGAAAAAAATTGAAAATCAGGCAATAATCTGTACCTATGGTAAAAATATCACTTGTCTCTTTGGGATTCAAAAATCGTAACTCCGCTATCTTTGGTTTTTTCTCAATCAAATTTTGGTAAGTTGAAGTTAAAAGGCTTCTAGATATACAAAAAAATTCTCCATTCTCCAAAGTTTCCCAGATTTCTAGGAATAAAATATAAAATCAGTCCATAGTCTGTATTGTAAAAACATCACTTAGTGTCTCTCTGGGATTAAAAAATCGTAATTCCACTATCTTTGGTTTTTTCCAATCAAATTTTGATATGTTAAAGCTAGAAAGCTTCTGGATATTGAAAAAAATTCTTTATTTTCCAAAGTATCCCAGATTTCTAGGAAAAAAAATCGAAAATCAGGCAATAATCTGTATAGTAAAAATATCACTTGGTGGCTCTTTGGGATTCAAAAATCCTAACTCCGCTATCTTTGGTTTTTTCTCAATCAAATTTTAGTATGTTGAAGCTAAAAGGCTTCTGGATATACAAAAAAATTCTCCATTTTCCAAAGTTTTTCAGATTTCCAGGAATAAAATATAAAATCAGGCCATAGTCTGTATTGTGAAAACATCAGTGTCTCTCTGGGATTAAAAAATCGTAACTCCGCTATCTTTGGCTTTTTTCCAATCAAATTCTGGTATGTTAAAGCTAGAAAGCTTCTGAATATCGAAAAAAAAAATCATTTCCCAAAGTTTCCCAGATTTCTACGAAAAAAATCGAAAATCAGGCAATAATCTGTATTGTAAAAATATCACTTGGTGTCTCTTTGGGATTCAAAAATCGTAACTCCGCTATCTTTGGTTTTTTTCTGATCAAATTTTAGTATGTTAAAGCTGAAAAGCTTCTGGATTTTGAAAAAAAAAATCTTCATTTTCCAAAGTTTCTCAGATTTCTAGGAAAAAAATCCAAAATCAGGCAATAATCTGTATTGTAAAAATATCACTTGGTGTCTCTTTGGGATTCAAATATCGTAACTCCGTTATCTTTGGCTTTATCTCAATCAAATTTTAGTATGTTGGAGATAAAAGGTTTCTGGATATACAAAAAATTCTCCATTCTCCAAAGTTTGCCAGATTTCCAGGAATAAAATATAAAATCAGGCCATAGTCTGTATTGTAAAAACATCACTTAATGTCTCTCTGGGATTAAAAAATCGTAACTCCGCTATCTTTGGTTTTTTTTTCCAATCAAATTTTGGTATGTTAAACCTAGAAAGCTTCTGGATATTAAAAAAAATCTTCATTTTCCAAAGATTCCCAGATTTCTAGGAAAAAAATTGAAAATCAACCAATAATCTGTACTTATGGTAAAAATATCACTTGGTGTCTCTTTGCGATTCAAAAATCGTAATTCCGCTATCTTTGGTTTTTTCTCAATCAAATTTTAGTATGTTGAAGCTAAAAGGCTTCTGGATATACAAAAAAAATCTCCATTCTCCAAAGTTTCCCAGATTTCTAGGAATAAAATATAAAATCATGCAATAGTCTTTATTTAAAAACATCACTTAGTGTCTCTGTGGGATGAAAAAATCGTAACTTTGCTATCTTTGGTTTTTTTCCAATAAAATTTTGATATGCTAAAGCTAAAAAGCTTTCTAATATTGAAAAAAAATTCTTCATTTTCCAAAGTTTCGCAGATTTTTAAAGAAAAAATCGAAAATCAAGCCTTAATCTGTATTGTAAAAATAACACTTAGTGTCTTTCTGGGATTAAAAAATCGTAATTCTGCTATCTTTGGTTTTTTCTCAATCAAATTTTATTATGTTAAGCCTAAAAGGCTTCTGGATATTTAAAAAAATTCTCCATTTTCCAAAGTTTCCCAGATTTCCTGGACAGTGACGCACCCAGAGGGGAGCCATTGGGTCAAGGTTGCCTCTCCAAAACTGTTTAAAAAAATGTGGCAAATTCAGTGCCTGGCACCCTGACACCTCAGTTTTTTCTTTAGATTTCCAGTCACAAGCCACAACCAGTGTAAGCCCCCCCAAACATATTTTCTGGGTGTGCCACTGGGCGAGTCCAGATAGTCACATTTTATGTAAATTGTACAATAAAAAAATGATCAAAAAAACGATTTTTCCAAAATATTTTTCCGTCTGTATTTATACAAGCTGTATATTTCGGTTAAGACTAGGCATACGTTTTCCACGACAAAGAGAAGGAAGGAACTTCCTCGAGTAAAATTTACGTTAATTGCATAAAAGCCGCCAGGATTTTTCCGGAACATTTATTAAACTCTAAATTCCGTGAAAAATTGTTTTAGTTGTACCTACTCCGCATAGGGAAAAATGAATTTTCCACGGCATAAAGTAGCAGAGCATAGTGCTTTTTTTACGGGGCAATGGTTACTATTTACCTTTAAAACGCTTTTAATATCATGGACCATATAATTAAAATGGGATTTAAAACAAGCCGCAACGATTTGTTCGTTTGATATTGTAATCCGCCTGTTTTAGAGTAGGTAAATAATTTTGTATGTGGATAAATTAAAATGTTGGATTTTCTTTTCCTGAAAAACTTTTATTCGAATTTCATTAGGTTAAATTGGTCTTTCTTATGCAAATATTCCAAATCTTAATATATGTTTGCTGTTGCCCCAGGCAGAAAATGTCTCTCGTACGTGCCTCAAAAAAGTCCTCCAATGCATCCCACGTACGGAATTGGAAAGTATCCGAAAATTGACTCGATACGAAGTGAATATCTTCGTAAATGGCTTCTTTTTATTATTTACAACCCTTAAGCAAAAGAAAACATTCCTCTGGGGGTTGCCAAATGGACTGTATTGGAAACTGGAAATCTGGTGTGCGGGACAATAAAAAAGTCGTATAAGGGGAATTTTTCGAGGGAGACTGACTTTTGTGTCGCACAAGATTCGGATAATAAACAGGCCTATCTTTGACAATGTAATAAGAAAAATTGATTTATAAAAGAAGACAAGATGGATTTCATTTACTTTCTATAGAGTTGCGAAAATAAGGGAAGATCTGTCCAACTTTTAGTGCTCATAATCCAATATATTTATTGCTATTCAGGCAACGTTCAATAACATTCAAGGGACGTAGGAAAACACTTTTTTTCCGTGTCAGTCTTTTTCGTCGCGTCGCCCGAACTCTCCTGAAAATTAGACGGTTTTAATTAATTTTAGGGATTTTTTCGCGTTTTCACGGTTTCGTGGAATGTAATTAAGTCTCCTATAATTAAAAAAGTTCTCTCTTTCCGATTGCCGAGTCTGCTTTTTTTTTTAGAAGGGTAGAGAAAATGAATAGAATGGTTATTAAAGCTGGTTCATATGCGGAATGCCCCAAATCTTTTTTTGATGGGTGACGAATTTTTTGGATTTACGGGTCACTAAGGTAGAATTTTTGGTTTATATATGTAAAAGTAGATACCAGATTCACCACAGGAACTACAGGAAGTGATCATTGAGGGAACAAATCAATCTCGAGGTTAAATTTGAACAAAGTGAATTGTTTGACAAAAGGATGAAGCTTGAGAATTTCGAAGCTCTCTGGAAAATCAGTCAAAGTGGATATGAACAACATAGATGACAATAGATAAAACGAACATCTTTCAAACCAAATAGGATGATAATCATGAACGCAGAAGATACTTGGTTGAATTCGATATTCATCAGGTGTACTTCAGTATGGATTCATTGTCCATGCCAAAAATGATTTGTAGATTGTAGATTGTATTTGTAGTTTATTCCAGGCCTAGCTTGGCCGACTCTGTTGACATCACTAATAAATGTATCCAAAACTATAATTATTATCTCTCACGCTCCTGGTGGCCAACGACCATATCTTCAACTTGACATTTTAGGACCATGCTTGGATTTCTTGACTCTGGTGCCAGTAGAACCTTAGTAGGGTCATCTGGGTACGCAATTCTTAGAGGTTTGGGACTCAAATTATTCAAAGAACCTAATTCTTGCACAGTTGCTAATGGTCAGGTGTGTAAAAATATCGGTTACATCCAAACACCTGTCACATTGATGGCTAAAACAAAAATTATTGACATCATAGTTCTCCCCGAACTCTCTCATAGGATCATTCTGGGAATAGACTTTTGGAAGCATATGGGAATAATACCTGACAAGGGTCAAGATGTTTGGCGTTTTAGTGAGCTCGTTGACTCTATCGATGTTTGTAGTATCCAGAATATCGATCGTTTTTCAGTTTCTGAAAGGGAATCCCTGGATAAATTGATTGTGAATCGAATTTCAAAAATGGGTTCGGGTTTGGGATGCTGTAAGATCGCTGGACATGAAATAATCTTGAATCCTGGAACGAGGCCTATAAAGCAACGCTATTATCCGGTATCTCCCTATAAACAGAAGTTCATCGACGAGGAAATAGAGGAAATGCTGAAATTGGGGGTCATAGAAAGATCCAATAGTCCATGGTCAAGCCCTGTATGTCTTGCTAAGAAGAAAGATGGTTCCTTTCGATTTTTTATCGACTTTAGACAGTTAAACCTTCACACCAAGAAAGATGCCTATCTTATTCCATATATTGCTACTATTTTAGACCAACTACGCAACACCCGATATCAAGTCTGCTTTTTGGCAAGTACCTTTAGCCACAGACTCAAGAGAATACACAGCTTTTACTGTTCCTGGAAGGGGTTTATTTCAATTTTGCAGGATGCCTTTCGGTTTGTCCAATGCTCCTGCTACTTGGCAACGCATCTTCAAGCGAGTCCAATGACGCCAAGATTTCAACCAGAAGCTCTGATCTTTTATCTTGTTCCTCGACAGTAAGCATAGAAACAGGAATTCGAGTAGTTCGGTGAAGGAGGTGAACAAGTCGAAAAAAAATTATTCTGAGCACTATTTGCTTCAGTGAGGAAAGCACGAATTTGAGAGTTTTCATCAGAAAATTTGAAACTATAGGGTGGATATGTGAAGCTGCCAGTCTTTTCCGGTTTAATGAGATGACGCAAAGCTGACCTTAAAGGGAGTGTGCACCAAAAAAACAACTTCATCTCAAAAAAAAAGAGGAAAAAAATCTAAGAATAACAGTGTAAACCCGCACCCCTCTATGACAAATAATACCGAAGATATGGCTCTATGAAGGTACCGCATCTCACCCTATGACGTCACGAGAGCTCAAGCGACGCACGAGATAGTGAAGTAAATTGAATTTACATATGTTTTTTTCTGTGTCACCTGCAATAATATAAACAAAAACCACTGACGCGTGCCAAGAACAATCAAATTAACAATGCGGAGCGCGGCTGGACGAGGCTTTCGTGACGTCACACACACTTTAAAGCGGTATATTTCAGCGATGGTTTATCGTAGAATACCGAGGTCTTAGATTTTTTTACACTAAAACTTTAATTTTTGGCGCACACCCCCTTTAACTTTTTGATCGTTTTGGAGTCATCCACTGACACACCACGGACAATAAGCTCGTAAATTAACATCTCCTTCCGGAGGTATGAAATATTTATTTTGTAATCCATATTACCACAAATGAACTGATTCTATTAAAATGTAACCAACAACAATAATAATCACCAAGAAAAAAAATATATATTTTTAAAATAAAAATTAAGTTAAGAAATAAATCTATGGTGGGTGAGCTAACGAGTACAAGTCAAAATTTTGCGAAAATGAGTTTAAGTCATTTTGGTATATATTTTCGGTTCCTACATCGACTGGTCCAAACAGTTTGTCAATTTATTTGAAATACTTTACTTTTAATTTCAATCCACATAGTTTAACTTAAAAGGAATTTTATTCTGTTGGGCATATCAGTATAAGTTGAATTGTACTATTTAGATTATACACTATTAATAAAATTCAAATAGTACAAGTAGACTTATACTATTCCTATCCTGATTTTGTCGGTCGACTTATACTCTTAGTACCATTTGGTGACCAAAGAGGTTATGTTATCAGCAAAAAAAAAAGTGTTTTGTGAAAAAGAGTTGGCCTTCTTTTCCAGTTTTTGCAAATATCAAATTTTGGGTTGAGCAAAACTAGTATAAGTCATTTCTTAGGTCAGGTCAAAATATTATAAGTCATATTATCTTATTTCATAATAATATATGTCATCTATAGGTCTGGTCAAAAGAGTATAGGTCCATATTTTTTTTGTAATAAAAAAAAACAGAACAAAAAAAAAATAAAAAAATAGATTATCTCTAATAAAAAAACACCCTTGTAAAGTTAAAAATTCGATTCGTCCGAAAGAGTCACAAAAAATCCGATTATTTTAAAGTCTAATATTTCGAAAGCATTTTTCTTGATTTGTCTAATTTTGACTTGTACTCTTTAGCCCACTCACCATAGAAATAATAGTAGTAAAAGGTGATCAAGGTCGGATAAAAAAAAAATTGTAATAATTGTTTAATATTAACGTAAAGAACATATGCTACTTTAAATTAGGTACTGAAGGCAAGAAAGATACTTGGCAAACTCCAAACCCAATTTCAGAACAGTAAGTATATATTATCTTCAATGATTTAAGAAAAAAAAATAAAATAAACGCAACCAACGTGTTTTTGCTTTTGGCCCCACGTTGGGCGGTGGGGCAGTTTGCTTTACGTAGATCGTTCTGTGCTGTTAGTAGTTAGGGGTAGTTCAGTCTTTCACCACCATACAAACGAGGCGTAGGTGACAATGGGTTTGACAACCATTTGGTGAATCCAGTGTTCCATTTTTGATCTTTTCCTCCATGTTTCTCCTACAAGTTTGCGCCATGTCCAAGAGTAGCTCGTGATATCATTTTGTTCAGAGGGTTGTTCCAAGTAAGTTTGCAGACCCCTAAATACTCAACTTCATTCAAGAGAGACAATAGTGTGTTGTTAAAAGGCAGGGGCGTAGCGAACAGCGGGGGGGAGACGGGGGAGCCTCCCCCCAGGGCGTAGCTGGCACAGGGGCGCCAAAATAGGTAAAGTTCCAACAAAAAAAATAATCAAAAGGCAAGTTTCCGGGTAGGTAATTAAATACTATTTCAAAACTATTATGATTTAGAAAGAATAGTATTTTTATGCTAATTCAGCATGCAACCAGACGCTGCAGTGTGGCCGGAGCATGCCCTGTCGGCTATTGTGAACACACCCTAGTCAAGAGTTTCATTTCTATTGTGAACACGTCCCATCAGTCAAAAGTTTCATTAAAACGGAAACTCGATGAATCACCGGCTAAGTTCGGTAATTGGAATTGCTGCGAACAAAATGAGCAAAATTTGACAAATGTCACGTGATTTAACACGTGAAAAAAGATAAGTGGTGAATAAGAAATCACGTGACGTCCGTCAAAATTCACTCTTCTTGCTCGCAGTACAGTGGCTAAATAAACCTTTATATACAGTGGCGACAATAGAGGTCCCGCCGCCATCTTGTTCCCAAACTCTTGTTACTTTTAAATAATAATATATAGGATTTAAATGGACATCTATCATAAAAAATTGAAATCGACGTATTTGATAACCATTATTAGGTCCATCAAATACGTTGTTTTCCATGATTTATGATGGATGTTCACCTAAATCCCATATATTCATATTTAAAAGTAACAAGAGGTTGGGAACAAGATGGCGGCGTTTTCAATATAAACATATGGGATTTTAGAACCAATCAAAAATAAGACAGCAATTGTCGCCACTGTGGTAATAAAGTCACTGTAGCTCGCAGATGCAATTACCGAACCCAGTCACGGACTCAGCTTTCGGTGACGTAAGTGACGTTGTGACGTACAGGGTTATTGGTCATAAATGTCACGCCCTCTATCTTTTTTATTTGACATTTCAGAAAGAAATGTCCCAAATAAAAGTTTTATGGTTGAAACTAATTTCTTTGGAAAACTTACTTTCGCATATAAAGGGTGTTCCAGAAAAGCTGGTCGTGGTCCAACTTCTTTATTTTGATGGAATACCCTGTATATTCTTGAATATTCGGATTCAACGTAAAATCACAGCATATACAAAAATAATCGCAGGCTAACTCGAGCTTTCTATCCTCAAATGGCGGCGTGCGCAGAAGAGATGCGCGTGAGAGTTAACCTCTGTTGTTTTTGTGCATATATGATGAGGTAAAATTCTGAGCAGATCTCATGTGATATACCCTATACCCATTCCTGTATCTAAGTTCAACTGTTTTGGTAATATTGTTAGTTGAAACTTGACTTTTTTGCAAGTTTGCCAGGCTGTAAGGAATTTTCGAATGTCAGATCGGTTTTGTTCTAAAGTCTAAAATCGACCGTTTAGGTTTTATAGTCTGTCAAAGTTGCAAAAACGTCATTTCTTTTTTCGCTTTTGAATTACCTTCGCGGCGCTTAGGGGGCGCCGGATCTCAGTCTCTCCCCCTAGGGATAGTCATATCGCTACGGCCCTGTTTAAAGTGGAAGCTCGCAGATCCAGCTTGCTTCTTTTCGTGAACAGAACTGAGTCGTTTTGCAGGAATTTATGCATGTCCTTCTTCCTCGCTCCAGTTTTTGATTATATTCAAAGCACTTTGCATTCGGCCTGTTATTATGCCTTCATGCTTGCCTCCGATTATTGTAGGCAGCTTTTAATCATGGTGTCAGTTACTGCTTCGCCGTTCACGTTTGCCGATACTGAGCGATGAAAGGATAATACTAAACGAGATTTATTTAATTCTAACAAACAAAAATTAATAGGTAGTCCATGATCTAGAGATTCTCAATATATTTTCTACTAGAAGCCATTAAAAAACAAGTTTCTAAAACAAGGTACAACATCTAGAGGGCAAGTAAACTTAGGAAATCGATGATAAATTGGTATTCAGACATACAGGAGCTTGAACAGGTTTGCATCTAGAAAAAAAACCAGAAAAGAATATGAAGATGACAGAAGAATATCAAAGCTTCAAGGCACTAGTTGAGTTCGGAATGGGATTTCAGTGCAGTGCTAGTGCGGTGTTTGTGTAGTGCAGTGTTATATCACGTGATGAAGGTTTAATCGGCGGGGTAACACCGAATATACCATCTTTTTGTACCGAGTAAACGCTGTCCCATCGTCTTTACACCATTCGGGCACCAATTTCCAAACGCAAATAAAGTGTACACTAAGCTTACTCCTACCAATTAACGAACGCCACAGTGTCAAAAGTGTGAAAAGTGTCGACACTTTCTACCATTCCGAACAGTCCTACTGGAAAAGCAAACTGACAGCTGAAGTCTTAGGTATATACAGGGTGTCCCCGCTCAACTGGTTAAAAATGGTAGGGTATATAGACGAACGAGGAACCATGGAGAAGAAGTTTGAGATAGGACACCGATGGTCGGAAGTGCGTCGTTTCCAAAATACAGGATGTTGAAATTTAAACAACTTCCTTTCATATCATCACAAGGGCTAATGCTAGGGTGTTCAAATTTTCAGGGATTATTGATTATACTTCTGACCATCGGTGTCCTATCTCAAATTACTTCTCTATGGTTCCTCTATATATTCTAGCATTTTTGACCAGTTGAACGGGAACACCCTGTATAAAATAAACAACGAAGACGAAAAGAAATCCACAATAACAAGACAAAGATGAACGTAGATAAACTACTGACTATCATGCAAGGTTTCTACAAATATGTACCTTGATGATAAAAATCAGCACTTAACTTGCGATTAATGAACAATCAAGCCACTGAAGATATTTCAAGGAAAAATGGATAGTCATTAATGACATGATGTAAACAATATATTTTTAAGATAAAGATTTTTAGTGAATTCAAATATAAACATGTTCAAAGTCAATTTAAACAAGCCAATAACATACTTTCCCGAGCTAAGTCCCTAATGCCCAGTTTCTTCAGTCAGTAGCTTATTTCCCATGTAATTTTCACTGATTCTGAAATCTAAAACCATCGGATTCCGGTCGTATAAGTATAATGATCTTAGCAAACGGCTAGTAAACAATCTTTTACTGCTAATGAGTGTGGTAATTGGAACCGCAATGTATATTTCGAAGGTGATTGTGAGCAAGGAGATGGCGCCTCTTAAAAAGACAGTTTAGATGCAGATGTGCTAATAGGCATGAAAAATCCATTTAAACTGTCTTTATGACATCATAATAAAAACTTGCTTATAGATCTCGGCAACTCAGCATATTTTAGAGCTCCCTTCGAAGTTTTCCAATAAAGTGCTTTGATAAGGCTTCATAAAAATTTCATGCTAACCTACATTCATTTTATTAAGTCGGACCGAAAAATACGGGGGCCAATTTTATATTGTGAAGGTATATTAGATGTAAGGGGGCTTTTATTGAATGTTTTATGCGCGTCGCGGAACTTTTTGTCAAGGGCGGATATAATGTCCAATATTAAAGACATGAATTACTAAAGATAACTTACAAAGGAAACGTTTGTGGATAAATTTGATATATTTTTAATGGAATGTCTTTTCAAGGGTAGATTGAATTTCGTTTTTTATCAAAAAATCTATCATTAGTGTTATTTTTCTTTAATAATTATTGCAATCTGTCTCATTTATTAATGCTTTCTGCTGATCTACAAAACAAAATATCTGTATCAACAATTTTTCTTGTATTGCAGATTGCAGCATATATTGTTGAATTTTCATGAAAATATGGCCTCCATGTTTGTTGTCAAAAAATTGTCATGTATATTTGTGCTTAAAGAATATATCTGCTTGATAAAAATCCAGCTTATCGTGTGATTCGTGTGTTCCAAAAACTGTAATTTCCTTTAACATGTTCCTACTTTAAACATCCAGCTTCAAGCAATTTTCGAGTTTCAATAAGCCAATCATCATCAAGTAGAGATAAATTTCAAATTCGGTTACGAAATCCTGGTAAACGACACCAACCACCGACCGAGCAAGTGCACGTTGGCGTCGATTCCAATAAGGCCCGCGCGCCTCGAGTAAACAAATCCGATCTTTGAGCAAATACTCGGTCTCAGATCCGTGTTAACAAGTAGGTGTGAGACGGAATAGGAGAGAACACTAATTAGGATAGAGGAGAGTCGAAAAACAAGAAGAGGGACACATCCATGTCGGATTTGAGAGCAATGGGGGCTTTAGTGTTTGTACCAGATGTTTTATTGATTGACCGCAATTAATGCCACCCACTGTAAAAGGGAAATAGATTTGTTGTATTTCCATTGAAAACACGACTTAAATTATCAACAGGATCTCAATTTATTACAAATTAGAAACTTACAAATGCAATTTTAACTGGTAAATGAATCTTGAAATTTACTGCATCTTTAACACTACGTCATCTAACAGATAGTAACGAAGTGCTAACTAATTTGTAGAGAAAACTTACTTCCAGTAGCTAAACGAAAATCAAATTCCAGATTTTAGAACGGTTATTGACTCTCAAACAAGATTACTGCGAGCGAAATGAAAACTGATGACATTTTCCAGTGGCACTCTGGCGAATCGGCGCGGTTTTAACGTAAATAAAGGAATTACCGGCAAGAATAACATAAAACGAAATAGAAAATTGGGTCTGGGCGCTATAATGGCACGAGATAAATCAAAAGAGCCGAGCCAAGCAGCTCTATAGTCTATTTTTAACCAGTAATTTTCTCGTTTTCCACCCGGTTCGAAGCTGAGGTTGCTTCATAATAAAATCTTTAGTGGCTTCATTTTCTCCAATAGAATCGATCAATTTTTATTTTTTTTTATTTTGCCAATTTATATATAGAGATAGAGAATGAACTTGCAACTTGAAGAAAACTAATGATTGGACAATTTTCAAAATATGCAGTCATATCTTCTAAAAAAATAATTATATTCAGCTGTCCGTTCATTGACCAAACGAAAAAAGCAATTCGAAATAATCGTTTCTCGTTCGACGCCGGTTAACACAACGACTGGACCGTTGAAATTAGCCAATCAGACAAAAGATCTAAAACACGAACTCGGTCCAATTGACAGCTGAAAGGAAGATTGGATCAGGGGGCCTTCTAAGCCGCCCGAGACCAATTTTCGCCACCTTGTTAGCGTTGTAAATTTTCGGTAATGTGGGCCGACTCGAAACTTTATAATAAGATGTTGAGCGTGCAAAGAGTGACTTTTTAGCCTGTGGCTATGTTACAAGGTAAAACAGTAAAATAAGATTTTTAAAATTTCTTCGGAAAACACAAGTGTTTTTACCAAAGCTTCAATACACTCATACTATGAGTTTGTATTACTCTGACACGGTCAGATTTATATGATACCAGCGGTTTTGCTATTATAAGATAATGGAGGAACCCGAATTCTCAATCATTGGGCACTACCACCAATTGTAGACCGGTTTCGAGTTTGTTATGCTCTCATCAGTGCAATATAGGCGAAAGCACACAACTTAGAGAAACAGGTTTGCAGATATCACATAAATCTGACCGTGTGTAATACAAACTCATCTAGTATGAGTTATTAACAGTTTGTTGAAGCTTTGGTAAAAACATTTGTGTTTTCCGAAAAAATTTCAAAAATCTTTGATTTAACTCACTGTCTAGTAGAATTTCTTTGATTTCGAAAATTTATTTTCAAAAATATCGATTTTTTTTTTATAAAATAACTACAGTAGAACCCCGATTATCCGAGTCGCAATTATCTGAGCTCTGGATTAACCGTGCCAGTCTAAAGACCCAAAAATCCTGATTATCCGAGGTACGCACGTCCATACTCCGTGTTAACCGAGTTTCTAGTAGAAGAAATAAGGTGTAAATACAAAAGTTGTACAGTTTTGGCTGAATTTTTAGAAACCATGGTCAGAAACAAAATTTGAATGTCAGAGATGTGAAATTTTGCATGCTTCCAGCTTTTTTCAAATGGGATGCCCTATACTTCATTCTGTATTCTTGAAAAGCACAATGCCTCGATTCCAAAAATATATAGTTTGCCTATATTTGATTGAACAGTCTCTCATATATTCAGCTCCAAAAATTCTAAAAATACTATACTATTGATTTTGTGAACCATTCTACCTGTACAGGTGAAAGCTATAGGTAAAACTTAAGGTACTTGGTTTCTCTGATGGTATTTTTAAAATTTTTAGAACCAAATATATTGGAGACGGCTCAACAAAATACAAACTATATAGTTTTGGAATCAGGAAATTGTGCTCTTCAAGAATATAGAACCAAATATAGGGCATCCCATTTGAAAAAAGCTGAAAGCATGTAACATTTCACATTTCTGACATTCAATTTTTGTTTCTGACCATGGATTCTAACAATCTAGCTAATACTATACAACTTTTGTATTTACACCTTTCATCTATAAATGTGACAAGTTTTCAAGTATAAACGTGTGGATTGTTGCAGAACTTATGGGTGGACTCAGCTATCTATTCACCAATATGTTGTTCAAGCAGAATCCTTACCTGATAGACTCAGTTGTGAATTTTTCCCATTAGTTCAAAAACTACACGTTTCAGGTGAGTGTTTTATTTGAACAGTTCAACAGTATATTGGTGAGTAAATGGCTGCGGAACTCGCTACGCTCGTCCCGCAGAGGTCCACCCATAAGTTCCGCAATAATCCTCTTATTTGTAATGCTTCCAGCTTTTTTCAAATGGGATGCCCTATATTTCATTCTATATTCTTGAAGAGCACAATCCCCTGATTTATATTTGATTGAGCAATCTCTCATATATTCGGCTCCAAAAATTGTAAAAATACTATCCTACTACTGATTTTGTGAACCATTCTACCTGTACAGGTGAAAGCTATAGGTGAAATTTGAGGTACTTGGTTTCTCTGATAGTATTTTTAAAATTTTTAGAACTGAATATGTTGGAGACGGCTTAACCAAATACAGACAAACTATATAGTTTTGGAATCGGGAAATTGTGCTCTTCAAGACTATAGAACCAAATATTGCGCATCCCATTTGATAAAAAAGCTGAAAGGATGCAAAATTTCACATTTCTGACATTCAATTTTTGTTCCATGGATTCTAAAAATTTAGCCAATACTGTACAACTTTTGTGTTTATGCCTTTCATCTACCTGTAAAGGTAAAGGCTGTAGGTATGGGGTGTCAATATATAAAGAAACACCCTGTACATACATACAGGGTGCACCATTTAAAACGAAACAGGCTAAATATCTGATGCCACGTTATTTTTTTTTTTAAATCGCTCGTACACGTAATTTGATTTTCAAAGGGGGAAGTTTTTTGCAATCATTTTCAGCATATCAACTTCGACCCTCTATGGGGGACCAACCCTCACTATTTCAAATGGAACAAGGGGTCGAGTGATACCTCTTTTATTTGATGTCATTTGAAAGAAAATTGAGCGCTCTTTTGAAACAGATATCACTCGAACCCCTGTTCCATTTGGAATGGTAAGGGTTGGTCCCACCCCCGCTAGAAGGTTAAGTTAGTACTGAAAATGTTTCAAACACTCACACAATCAAATTACGTATACGAACGAGTGTAAAAAAAAATAAAAGTGACATCAGATATTTACCCTGTATGTATTCGGATTATCCGAGTTTTCAGTTATCCGAGGTGGGTACTCCCCCGCGTTACCTCGGATAACCGGAGTTCTACTGTACTAATTTACAATTTAGTAATTATACTTTATGCCTTAAAACTGTTGCAAGCTCCATAATATGTACCTCAAGCAAAGTTTCGCTTAGGTTTAAATAAGTCGTCATATAAATACTAGGGTTCAATAATCTCAAAGGAAAACAATACAAATTAATAAATATTATGTGTAATAATCATACTGAGTGATCGCCTAAAGCTGGGACGAGTGTCACAACAGAACTTCAAGGGTGAGATTACCAAAATCCAGCAAAGCTCAATTTACAGACCGGATAGAAAAGCTAGTTAAACGTTGGTCAATCCAGGTAATTGACAGTCAAGCAAAAAAGCCACGAAGTATCGCAGAAAAATGCAGGAACCCTCAACAGCAAAATTCACTCAGGTGTAAAAATGATATCTGTATCTGTAAGTTTGGGAGAGTAATATGGTATGACACAGCAATTAGACCACATAAGGCCTATGTGTGCCTCCACAAGAGGAGAGGTCATCCTTAGCTCGTCATCCAGCCTAGCGATTCCACGTAGGCGATGACGTTGCCGAGGGAGGTGCCTCAGATCTCTTCTAGCGATGGGTACGATTGGCCTAATCTGGCTCTGGCTGGAGTTTTGGAACCATCAGTGTAGATGTTACTTACCCCTACCACTGTGTTGTTTCCAATACCTTTCGTATTGATTGCGTAGTGTTTTCGAAGATGAAACATGGTTTTGCAGAGTCCACTCTGGCGTCTAACAATGGAAGCGAGTTCGTTGCCTCACGCCATATGCGGGCTCTCTGCAAACCGACTTCTGTACTTGATTCTATTCCAACAGTGCGGAAGCGCATAATTGTGGTTGATTGTTGAAACGACCTCCTTGACATAAGCATCCGGGGGCGTCAATTATAGAATTACTTCCAAAGCCCTAACTGGTGTGGTTTTCATTACACCAGTTATGTTGAGGCATGTCAATAATATGTCCCCAGACAAAGCCCCCTTAGGTAAGCATAGGCCTGATGATGGTTGTATAGATCCACATAATTACCTTGGGAGAGAACCCTCAGATCTTACCGATAATACGTCTACACTGTTCATAGGCATAGGCTTTCTGTATTCTCTTAGCAATGGTAACTCCTAGATATTTTACGTACTCCTGCAATGTCACTGCCTCTCGATCTATTTTTATTCTAGGTCCTCTCATTTTTTTTTGTTTTTGGAGGGCATGAAAAGGACTTCAGTTTTCTTTTTTTTTGTACCGTACGTCGCTCTTTAGTTCCCATTGTCTACAAGCCTCCCATACCGCTTTCCATTTTGTCACCATTTTGGCGAGTGAGCCCGAGATTACGATGAGCTGGTCATCTGCGTAGGCTTGGGTGTTCGCTAGATTACCAACCTTGCATAACCATGAGCCATAAAGTGGGTCCCAGGCTTGACCCTTGCGGATACCCCCTAGTCATATTCTGTTTGACTTTTCCTGATGTTATGGTTCGGTCTTTCATTAAGCTTTCGCAGATGTCTTGCAGATTGTCTGGCGTTCGGCCATTTCCAGCTCCTCGCCGCCGTTCGGACCCCACACCGAGTTGAAGGCGTTCTTGAGGTCCAGGCAGACGACAGTCTGGTGCAGATCTTGTGCCTTGTTTCCGTCCAAGATAGCAGAGATGTTGGTTAGAGCATCGATCGTCCCAGTTCCTTCCCTGAATTCATACTGCCTGCTGCTGAGGTTACCTGTTCTCTCTATGTGTGCCTGTAGTCTTTTGTTTAATATTTTGTCCAGCAGTTTCCCCAGCGTTGGCAGGAGGCTGATTGGTCTTAGGGTCCCCAAAAAAGGAGGCACCAAATTATATTTGCGGCCCTCCAAATCTTAGGGAAGTATCCCATTTTTAGGCAGTCTTTATATATGCCCCCCATTACCTCTGGTAATCCCGCAAATATGTGCTTCATTGCCTCTTTTGGTATTTTGTCTGAGCACATTGCTTTTTTGTTTTTAAGGGTAGCTTCTTCGACTTCCTTGAGGTTTATCTCCTCCTCTGTTGTTCCATTGTATCGTCTGGCTCTGTTTCTGGTCTCTCTCATATATTCGTTGTCGCCTTCGGGGTTGTCCTGTGGGAAGTACTTTTTCAGAAGGTATTCGTTTGTTTCCTTCTCAGTCTTCGTGTATGTGCCGTCTTCTGTCTGTATATTTGCTGGAGCTTTATGGTCTTTGCTTTTGCCCAGATAGTTCCATAGTCGGTGCCACGGCTGAGAATTCGCCAGGTCCTCGACACTCGTTTGGATCACCCTTAGTTTAGCCTCTTGAATCGCCCTTTTGTATGTTAGTTTGTGAGATCTGAGTCGTTCTAAAATCTCTTGCTTCCTAGCGTGGTCTCTTTCCTTTTGCGATTCTTTCCGGATCCTCCTGGCCGTGTTCCTCAGCCGCTGCAGGCTTTCTTTCATCCGGGCACAGTTTCGGTAATCTAGTTCTTCCTTATTGCACTTGGCGACATGCCCAAATCTGTAGCACTGGAAGCACATAGAAAGTTCCAGAAATTCATCTACGTAGATCCTTGTTAGATCCATGTTCACCCTCCTGGTTCTCATAAGGTGAAGGAATATGTCTGTGCTGGTTTCGCAAATTATATTCTCTTTGTAGTTATTGCGAAAGTCCCTCCTAAAAACGATTCTCACATACTTGTCGCTCATTGAATTAAGTAAGTTACCATTGACCCTCAACGTAACTATCACGAGCAAATGAGAACGGCAAGGCTCAAGGTCTCAAAAATGTCCATGACACTAACCGGAATAATAAAGAGGAAGTGGGGACATAGCCGAGCCGTTCTCAGGGAAATTCTAGACAAGGTTCTTAAGCCAGCCATTCTTTACGCGAGTGAAATCAGGGGAGGCAGAGCGGACACGACGCTGGGAAGAAGGCACCTGGGTGCAGCAGCAAGGCCACTGTTGCTCCTTACGTGTAGAGCCTACGCTACGACACCAAATAGCGCACTGCAAGTACTGGCAGGTTTCCCTCCACTGTGGATTGAAGCGGAAGAAGGACGAGGAGACTGGGTAACGCAACACGAGGAAATACAAGCCGCCAAAGTAAGAACTCCAAAGTAAGAACTATACACAAACCCCACCCGACAGTTAGAGGAAGGCTCAGGCTGATGAGAGCGGAAGATTGTCAAGAGATATACATAGATGCCAGTGTAGATAACAGAGGCAGAGCCGGTCTCGGCGTCTTTGCGCAGCTGAATGAAGAACAGATGAGAATCAAGCTGAGAGCGCCCGACAATATAACCACGGACAGAGCGGAGTTGATGGCAATCCTGAAAGGCATACAGATAGGATTGCAGACACCAAACACGAACATTGCTATAATAACAGATAGGAAGGTCCATAAAGACAGACTGACTTCCAGGATACTGAGGCTTGCGGAGGACTATATTAGTCGGGGCGCTAAATTGAAATTCCAGTGGAGGAGAAGCCACTGCGATCATAATCCGGGAAACAGGGAAGCGGACACTCTGGTAAGACTTGCGAGGGAGGAGGCGAAGGTGTCCGAAGACCTAAAGGAGTACTGTCAGAACAACAGGGCTACACGTAAGGCCTAAAGGGAAGGTAGGGTGGTAGATAGATGGCAGAGAGCATGGGATAAAGGGGAGAGAGCTATACAGCCACTGCCAAAACGTGGGGCAGGATAGAGTTGATCTCAGTTTCAAAGCCACTCAACTGCTGACCGGGCACGGCAACGTTGAAAATTGTAAAAACATAACACATGAAAGATATCAGAAAAAGAGAATAGATTAAAAGAGGGCAAAAAGGGCTCCAACACGCTAATTTGACCATGGTTGGCGATGGGTTGTAGGGGTCTCTCGTTACTGAGACAGGGTTCCCGGTGGTTTCCCTATATAGTGGGTATGCGCACCAAATTCGGACATCAGAAGCCAAAGCTGAAAGGCAGGTAGCAACAAAGGTATCAGATCCGAGATCTAGTATCCGAACGAATGTATTCTCTTAGCAATATGAGAGTACCATGTTAGTTTGCAATCGAGTGTCACTTCCAGATATTTGATATCGGCGCAAAACTTAGTTCGGTGTTTAAGAGTCTGGGTGCTGTCGAAAGTACCCGTTTCCTCTTTCTTGTGATTAGGACTATTTCAGTCTTTTTGGGGTTGATGGACAGAGTGTATTCCGTGCACCGTCTTTATATAATTCGAAGAGCATGTTGCATGCGTTCGCAAAGCGAGTTCTCGAGTTTACATCTATGCAAGATGACTACGTCATTCGCGTAAGTTATTGTGTAGTGGGTGTCATTATTTAAGCGGACAATGAAGCTGTCCAGAACCATGTTCCACAGAAAAGGTGATAGCACGCCTCCCTGCAGGCAGATTCTTGTGACCATTCCTGTAATGTTGACTTCCTGCACACTCATCTGTACAATTCTTTTGGAAAGCATATTGAATTGAAAAGGCCCCCTCAATATCGATGATAATCCCGAGGGCGGATTCTCTGTTGTTCAGCGATTTTTGCACTGGCTCAGCAACCAGGTGGAGGGCTGTGTCCATTGTATATGCATGTTGAGGGTGGAGTGGATTGGTTGACAACATTTCATTCCTGATGTACTTTTTGCATAGCCTTTCTATTGTTTTTAGAGAAAATTATGAGAGGCTTATGGGGCGATATGCCTCAGGGGTGGTGTAGTCCATCTTCTCTGGTTTGGGTAGGAACACCACTTTAACTTCCCTCCAAACCTTGGGTATGAATCTCAACACGAGAGTGGCTTCAGACCCCACTGAAGTAGGGCTAGATAGATACCGTCAGGTCCTGGTGCTTTGAAGGCGTAGAAGTCTGAAATTGCCTAACCCATTTTTTCCTCGTATATTATCTGATTCGCTTGTTGCCAATCAACCACAGAGGGTATGTATGTTACCTGCGTCTGATCCTCCACAATTGTGGTTGTGGAGTTAGGAAAGTGGGTTGCTACTAGTAACTCTGTGCTTTCTTGAAGGTTGGCAATGAAGGTGCCATCTTTCTTTCACAGAATACCAATTTCCCGAAATGGGTCATTATTAAGAGCTTTTTGAAGTCTCGCCGCTCCCGTATAGTATTCTATTTAATAGGCATCTCTTTGTTTTTGTCGTACGACTTTTCTATACTGGTTGAGTTGTTACCTATAAAGGTTCCAATCTGAGGTTCCAATCCTCAGGTAGTTTGGTGGTTTTAGCTTTATTGAAAGCTTTTCTTGTCGTCGCCTTGAGGTGTTCCAGTTCCTGACACCACTAAGAAGAGGCGTTACCAGAGTTTTGGAACATCCTCAGTGGGCTCGACATCTTGTAGGATTTTATAATGGCATCGTGGATAGTATTGGCATACCGCTCCAATTCTTGGTCATCATTGGGTATTTTAACCTCAACCTCTCGTAGAGCCCTTTCCAGCTTTGCACGTACTATGTAATATTGGTTTTTCTTGGGTAACGATAAGGTCTTGTAGTTTTAGGCAAGCAGTTTAATGTGAAAGTTATCCATCGGTGATCCGACATAGAAACTTCATTAGATACGCGCCAATTATGGATTGAATTTAATACTAATACTGAGCATACTGTTCTATCTATTACAGTTTGACTACGAGAGTTTAAGAAAGTTGGTATTGTGCCGTTATTGCCTATGAACAGATCATTATTTATTATAAAGTAGTCATACAGAGACTTACCTCTTGGATTTATATCCTGACTTCCCCAGTTGATGTGGTGCGAGTTGGAGTCACACCCAATCACCAGCTCCAGATCGTGGGTCTGGCAGTGCCCGACCAGCTCTATAAGGTCCCTGTTGGGTGGTAGCGTCTCAGCATCTGTGAGGAGATATCTCAAGCTAAGACGATGGCTTTCTTTCGCCCACTGTTGTTCTGCACTAGTTTGACATCATTAAGGTCTGACGTACATCTGTGTCAATGGGTGGGCTGTGTATGACCTGGGACAATAGATGGCCGTCCTAGGTTGGTTATTGCTGGGGTTGCTGAAAACTCGACTAATTAGTGTGCTTAAACCTATGATTCTACTTTGTCTTATCCAAGGTTTTTGGATAAGTGCTATTGTGTCCTGTGCTACGTCTAGGTGGCGGTATAACATGCAAGAATGATATGCTGCAGTCCAAACTATAGATCGAAGGAGGAAAAATCTTGGGAAATCGGAGCAGTAGGGGTGTCAGGGCAACTTAAAATAGGCAGACTCACACCAAGATTTTATTTTGTAGCACCCTAGGGCTTGAATACAACAAAAGGGGGCAAACCTTTCCAATAGTCCACTAATCAACCATAACCACGGCAACCTCAATTGATTTGAAGAGTGGAGTGAAAGTAAAAATGACCTGTAATGAAAAAAAATCGCATTTTCGTATCTGTAACCAACGACTGTGATAAACAATATTGAAATGTTTGACAAAACAAGGAAATAATACCTACCAACATAATTCTAGAGGTAGAAGTTTCAAAACTCTAAAAACCTGAAAATAATTAAACTGATCATTTTCGATATGTCTTGTAACTAAATTATATATTTTACGGCCTATAAACATTACAGAAGTTAAACATTCTGTTGTATACGGTTCCTACGTCCATATATTAGTGCCGAAAGAAACTATTTCACCAAAATTCCATTTTGGTTTGATATTGTTTTGTTGTGGATCATTGTCATTTTCATAATTGAATAAATGTTAAATGATGGAAACTCATTATCTGTTTACATCTCTCGCAGCTGTACCACTAAATTCGTGAAAAAAATCATTCAAAAATTAATTACATCCCTCTATATTTACTCTATTCCTCTCTCTTTATTTACCGTGCCGATGCTCCGGTGCCGAACAAACTCATTTGTAAAAGCGACATATATTGTCTCTCCAAACCACGTATGCCCCCGCAATAAAACTGTGTTCATTCTTTTATCTCGTACCGCTAAAACCGATATTGGCAATAACACGGTGACAAATTGGGACTGTTTACAATTTTAAACGGGGGATATTTAGACAACAAAAATATATTGGCGTGCCGCAGATTTTTATATCTGATGGGAGAGGTTAAATGACACAAACGGATAAGTCGATAATGGTTTAGGATAGACGTCAAAGTAAAACAATAATATCTACTAGAATAGAGGAACACTATACTAAAACGACTCAATCCTACAGACTGCGCCATTTTTCTAGACGATTTATTTATAATGTTTTGTTTTTGTTTTCAGGTAAGTTCCTGCCCAAAATATGTTCTCTTAAATGTAGTGGTAAGTTATTCAAAATGCGTCCAATAGTGCGGTTGAATTTGTGTAGATGATACTTTGGAATAAATTAAATTATGTTGTATCAAGACAGCCATAATCATTATAGATCGACTCCATTTGTATTTCAATTTGATTCAATATAGCTAGATGCGATAACTCCCTTTTTTTTTGATAGGTGTGTTTGTTATTGTAAAATGAGCCAACAATTAACGCGCCCCAGGGGCCTTTTGTTGAAAAAAAGGACCCTTTTTATGGTTCAAATTTGAAAGTGGATTGAAATGAATCGAGAATAATATTTCAGTGAATGGGGTCGTAAATCTTTTGAAAAATCACGATAACAAGACGTTTTGAAATTTTGTATTTAAGCAAACATCTACAGAAATAAGTAATTTATTTGCCCATGAAACGAATATCCTTCACATACGCGTACAAGAGGGTATCACGCACGTTATGTAAATTACAAATTGTACTTTAAATAGTACTGCACGTGTAAGACTAAACCTATTAAACGTGTAAAACTAGACCTAATGCTTGTTATAACATTCGTTATAGTACGCTAAGATAATTTCCTTCTTCTTTGCCTTATACATTAAATTTAACACCCATAGCGGTAAGTAATAAATAGGCGCATTGAAATGTAAAACGGAACTTCCTTTTTAAACAAAGAAGGTGTCAATTTCTAAAGAAAAACAAACAGAATCTCGGCTCAGCTGGGCCCTCAAGTCTATTGAATCCCCAACAAATAATGGGACATAAAACGAAATAAAAATATTCGTATCCATGTCCTCTTGTTACCAATATGAAACCTTTCTATATGGTAATGGATTTCTTTATTATTCAGAAAAGTCACCGACACGGATAAGAAGACTTTAAAGTTTCCCTATTTTCTGTTTTTAATGTATTCTTGAATTGTGTTTTGGTTGACAAGAAATATTTGCATGTTGTATCTGTATGAAACATTCTAAAGAAGTAGCAAAGTTCCATAATATTCAGTCCTAACTTTTCGGACCACAGAAGAGTAGACACAAGAAAAAAACCGGAAATGTATCCAACTTATTGGAACAAAATGCAAATACAATAAAAACTCCTCTGTCTAATTTGCTTTCGGGTGTTCGATCAAAGACAAAGGGAAAAACCTAATATCGACGTAATACAAATAGACCGAGGGCATTTCCACGACGTCTTCCAGGATACTCCTGAGAGAGCGATTCGTTCTTGGACGATTTGTGGTTTCTAGTCTGTTTGGAAACGAGATGTCGCAAATTGTTCGCGCGGTCCGCGAACAAACGGGAAACGAACGAAAAGTTTTTCCTGGATAATTAATTGTTTGCGCAATGGAGATAGATTACACCGATTCGTTTTAAAAGTTTTTAATTGTTTTTCGGGATGTTGAAAAGAATAAAAATGTGTTTAAAAATTTAAGGAATGATTAATGATGAGAAGATTTTTTCAAATTACTTATTTGTTTAAAAGGTCTAAGGTTGTCAAACAAAGTTAAGAGATCTCTCAAAATGCAACACACCAGCTGTGAATATTCAGATTTTTTACCAGCAGCGTTTCACGGTCTGAAAGAAAGCCGCTCACGCGATAAAATTTAGGTTTGTTCTAAAAAAAATAACATTGAATCAGTTAAACATAAGATTTTAGTCTTCACTCGTTTTAAAATGGACATAACTTTTGAACGATTCAAGCTAGCGAGTTGCGGTTTATTTTAAATTGAAAATCAGCTTAAAATATATCAATATACGTCAAGAAATTGTTTGGAATTTGCTTCTATCGTTTGAACTACAAGGCTTGAGAGTTTTCTAATGGCGAACATAAGATTTTAGTCTTCACTCGTTTTAAAATGGTCATAACTTTTGAACGATTCAAGCTAGCGAGTTGCTGTTTATTTTAAATTGAAAATCAGCACAAAATATATCAATATACGTCAAGAAATTGTTTGAAATTTGCTTCTATCGTTTGAAGTACAAGGCTTGAGAGTTTTCTAATGGCAAACATAAGATTTTAGTCTTCACTCGTTTTAAAATGTTCATAACTTTTGAACGATTCAAGCTAGTGCGTTGCGGTTTATTTTAAATTAAAAATCAGCTCAAAATATATCAATATACGTCAAGAAATTGTTTGGAATTTGCTTCTATCGTTTGAAGTACAAGGCTTGAGAGTTTTCTAATGGAAAACATAAGATTTTTGTCTTCACTGGTTTTAAAATGTTCATAACTTTTGAACGATTCAAGCTAGTGCGTTGCGGTTTATTTCATTTGCAAACAACCCAGTTCTCTAAGCACTAGACTAGGAACCAATACTGATAATATATTGTAATTTTTGTTGAAACAGATCATTCGGTTAAGTTATGACAACATTAACTCACCATTTCGCTAGATTGAATCGAGACAATTTCCAACGAAAATATTTAATTACCGTAGTAGTCGGAGAAAGGGCGAACCAAACAAAAGGAAAGATAATATTGATGAACTGAATGCACGGACAAGTGTTGCAGCCGCGCGTTCGCGTGATTGACAGTTTGACACATAAACAAAGGGAGCCAAATAAGAATGAAAGGGTTGGAGAATGTCTGTGGGCTCGGGCCTACTTTATTAAATCGAGAATGGCGGCGTAACGGTATTATAGATATAAAGTTATTTGAGGTCAAAAAACCGATAACTTTCAGTTAGATGCAGTGGAATATTGTCAATAAATAGTGGTCAAAATCTGGCCAAATCCTTTTGCCACGAAAAATTCCCTCTGCAACACAAGGCAAAATGATAAAATAATAACGTGCGCCCCAAAACTGACAACAGATATCTTTTATACCTGTGTAGAGGCCCTGTTTACAAATGGTTCGCGTCGGCAGTGATAAATAGCCGATAACGGGGAGAACGCTCACGTGATTTATAGTCATTTTAGTTCCCTAAATACGTCCCGGAATACCTTTGGTTTGTAGCGTCTGATAGTTGTGGAATTCGGGGGACCTAAATGCACCTTTGTGGACCACGGATCGAGCGCGGGGTAGAGCAGCGCGTGCCGCCTTTGTCTGCATTTGCGGTATTTATTTATTAAATAATTGAGCCATCAGAGAGGACCGCAGAGACGATATTCGGGCTTTGCTTTTGAAACGAAACATGATAATGGGAACAGAGAACATGAAAAATGCTTCTGAATATGAGAGGTTTCAAGGTTTAAATGAAAATCTTTCGTTTGGACAGAACCAACTTTTGTTGAAAGATATCATGCATGAGCAAGCTAGTATAAGTAACCATCCACCTGCTCGATCAATCAACTAAGCCATTCGGCCAATTCTCTTACGAATTAATGTTTAAGCTAATACGCCGTCATCTATAGCGAACTTCCATGAGCCTTATGTTCTTTGTAGTTCAGATCCAACTTCCGGCCATTGGCCATTTAATTTTTTTGGAGTCAGGTGGGTCTGTATCCTGATGATTGCATAGTCATGTTTACATTCTTCGTCTGGATGTTCATTGAGGTAACATTCTCTAGCCAATGTGACTGCCAGAGCTTCAGCCTTTCCATCAATGCCATCCTATTGAGATCCCGCTTCTGGGTTGCTTCTGTACATGTTTTCTAAGAAAACTTCTTATAAATTCTCATTCCATCTCTTGTTCCCGACTTCAACGAGAGCGGGTTAAAGTATTGCATCGTTTTTTTTTGGAATACACTGATATACTGGTCCATGAGAGAAAACCCCTGTGGCACTCGATTAAGATGAGCAATACCAGTGGTTCGAAGGTGTCTGTAGATATTCTTCTTATAGGGCCAGTATTATAAAGCTGGTGAACTGAAGGTTGAGTTTTAACTAGCGGTCGAACTGACATTTCCGTATGATTTGATATGGGGCATTTCAGTTCAACTGCTGGCTGAAACTCAACCTTCGGTTCACCAGCTTTATAATACCGGCCCTTAAAGTTTTGCAGGTTGTAGTGTTCGGCAAAGATGTGCTTTGGAAGCTGGATATAGACTTGCACTTCTCGATAAAAGGCAGTCCCGATATAGAGATGTTCTCGACCACTTGTCGAGTAGTTCTTTCATGTATAACTCTAGATCGGATAATCTCTGACAGATCGCTTGGCCAGAACCAACTTTTGTTGCAAGATATATTGCAAATTAGTATAAGTAACCATCCACCTACTCGATCTATCAACTATAAGCCATTTGGCCAATCCTCTCACGAACTAATGTGTCAGCTTATACGCCGTCATCGATAGAGGACTTCCATAAGCCTTAAGTTCTTTGTAGTTGAGTTCCAACTTCCGGAATCAATCAATCAAGATTGATTTTTTTGTATATCTAGCCCAAAAGAAGCATTAGGCCGATTAGACGGTAGTTCTGAGGGAACCATTTAAACCTTTCCTGCCTTAATCAGCAGGACTATTTCCCATATGCTTCTAGGACTACGAGTAATAGTCTAGTCTCAAGATGAGATCGGTGCTATCTCCTTTGGTACCGGTTTGGCCATTTTATTAGAGTCTCTTGACATTTATCAATCTCTGATACGGGGCTCTGTATCGTGATTGCAGAGTCATGATTGCATTTTCCATCTAGGTTGATTGAGCTGGCATTCTCTCACCTATGTGATTTCAAGAGCTACAGCCTTTCCATCAGTGCCAACTGTGCAAAACCACATAATGGAAGATAAATAACTTGATAATTAGTGGACTGTATAATTAGGTGGACTGGATGATCGACTGGATAGGGAACTAAAACACACGCGCTTTTCACTGACACTATATTTACAACAATTTACACAATATTTACACTATTTACAATTACTACTACAAGATGACAAGAAGCCAGAGCTTGCTTAGATGCCCAACAGGGCAGAGCTAGATTATAAAATTTATTAAAATGTGAAAAGGTTTCTGGATGCTTGTTAACGTGGACAAGCTCCAAGCTACACTGCTGCAATGACAAAAATGGCGTGCAATATATTGACAGACATGACAAAATAGACATGACGACAACGCTGCAGTGTTGCAAACTTTATATGTATAAAAATATTTTGCCATCAAAAAGAGATAGCATGATTGTTGGAACATGTTTCCAACATGCTGGGGGGCCTAGAGTTTCACATGAAACCAAGGTAAAATTTTCCAGCAAAAAAAAATAAAAAATTAAAGAGAAAGTAAGCAACCCTTTTTTTAAAAAAAGGTATGATTTCAATGATGATCCAGTAAACGAAAACTTAACTAACAATTAAAGCTAAAAACATTTCTGGAACACATAGTATGACATTATGTATGTATATACGAGTATAGCTAATTGAATATAAATATAAATCTAAATGTTTTACAAATATATGTACAGAATTTTGTGAATAATTTTCAAAAATATTATTAACAATTATTGTCATCAATCGGTAACACTGCAATCTTGGTAACCGATCTGAGATAAATACCTTTTTTGGTTTTCACTTCGACAACCCTTACTTTGCCGTCCTTTCCAGGTATTGCTTTAACTATTCTTGCCATTGGCCACTTATAAGAAGGTACATTATCCTCTTTTAAAATGACTAACAAGCCCTCCCTAAGGTTAGGCATCTCAGCACGCCATTTTGGCCTATTTTGGAGTTGCGTTAGATAGTCGTGATACCACTTTTTCCAAAAATGCTGCTGCATCTGGACACACAATTTCCAAAACTTAAGTCGACCTTGGGGAATTTCCGTCAAATCAGGGTCAGGAAAGCTTGTGATAGGCGCACCTATCAAAAAATGACCAGGGGTCAAATAGTCCAAATCTGAAGGATCTTGTGACAAGGCTACAAGTGGTCGGGAATTTAAAATTCCTTCTACTTGGACAATAAGAGTATTAAATTGTTCATAGGTAAGCTCATTGCTACCTATGACTCGCTTGATGTGAAATTTTGCCGATTTTACTCCAGCTTCCCATAAACCACCAAAAACTGGAGAATAGCTCGGTATAAAATTAAATGTAATTTTTTCCTGAAGGGAATAATTTTCAATTTTTTCTGTTTCGTTATAAAACTCTTTGATTTTATTCTCGGCTCCTTTAAACGTGGAACCATTGTCGCAGAAAATATTTGCGGGCTTCCCCCTCCGCGAAATAAAACGCTTCAGAGCAGCTAGAAAATTTTCGGTTGTCAGGTCTGAAAGCAGTTCCATATGAATTGCTTTGACTGAAAAGCACACAAAAAGTGCTATGTATGCCTTGGAACTTACGGATTTTCTAATTCGAGATTGCTTAACGAGGAAGGGACCGCAAAAATCTACCCCGACATTTTGAAACACTCTGGCTGAACAGACTCTTGTTTCCGGCAAGGAACCCATTAATTGAGTGGAACATTTTGCTTTTGAATTTAAAGCAAATCACACATTTGTGTAGCTCTTTTTTAATTAATCTTATTCCATTTATGAGCCAATAATTGAGGTTTAGGGAACCTAAAACTTGTCTTGGTCCAGCGTGCAACAAAGTTGAATGTTCTTGTATTATAATTAATTTGGTGATGTGACTTTCCTTGGGGCAAGATCACAGGATGTTTCTGATTATATGGAATGTTTGAATTATGTAACCTTCCACCCACTCGCAATAATCCATTGCCATCTAGGAACGGCGACAAAGAGTTTAATGAGGATTTTGAAGGGGTATTGGAAAGTAAAGATTTAATGTCATTAGAAAAGTAAAAGTCTTGCTCACATTTTATGATTACTCTAAGAGTGTGTTCCAGTTCTGAAAGCTTCAAACTTCCCTCAAGTTTTTCACCAGAATTTTTTCCAGAATTGTGAACAAATCTAAGTATATAGGCAAAAACTCTTTGAAGTCTTCTAAGGGATGAAAAATCTTAAAAAAATGAATTTGGCTTTGTTTTTATGACTTGTGTTAAAATTTTTTTCTTCTGGCAAGGAAGCAGGAATTTCTATAGGAATCCTCATTATGGGCAAAAATTAATATCAGAAAGAACGTTTGGACCGTGGAACCACAGATTATTTGACTCAATTTCCTGAGGCTCGAGACCCCTGGATAGACAATCGGCAGGATTTTCTTTCGTGTTAATATATAACCATTTAAAAGTTGAAGTTAAGTTTTGAATTTTTATAATTTCTGTTTGCCACATAAGGGTTTAATTTCAGAGGATCTGATTTTAACCAAGCAAGTACAATGGTCGAATCAGAATAAATAAATACTTTATCAATTTTGATTGCAATAAGATAGACACCTTTTTTGCCAGATTTGCTAAAAGCAAAGCTCCATTAAGTTCCAATCTAGGAATGGTAAGTTTTTTATTTATAGGTACTATTCTAGACTTTGAACAAACTAAATTTACATGTACTCTGTCAGGAAAAAATGTTCTTACATAAATGACTGCTCCATATGCTATCATGGACGAATCGCAAAACCCTACAAGCTCAATGCTATTTGCGTTTGTGAAATATAAATTCCGAGGAATCTCCAAAGTTTGCATGTTAATAAAACCCTTAATAAAACTTTTCCAAATGTCCAACAAATCATCGGGCAATACTTCATCCCAACTAAGTTTGCATGTCCAAATTTTTTGCATGATTACTTTGGCTGCCACCAAAATCGGGCCTGCCAACCCCCCAAAGGGTCATAAAATTTGGAGATCAAACTGAGTACTTGTCTCTTTGTTAAATATTCATTGATGTCCATAACTTTAGGAGTTGACAATTTAAAATGATCAGAAATGGTATCATAAGTTAGGCCTAGTGTTTTTACGGTAAAATTATTCTTACTCATATCAACCTCATCGAAATTTTGTTTATCTTTAGGGATGCCACTCAAAATGTTTGGTTCATTGGTACACCATTTATGCAGAAAAAATGATCGTGAACCCAATAAAGAAATTAATTCGTCTCTAAGCTTTTGGTCTCTTCAATTGTGTCAGAACCCGATAAGATATCATCTACGTATGTATTATTTAAAAGAGCTTTTGCTGCGAGAGGGAATTTTTTACCTTCTGAGTGAGCCAGCTCAGCCAAACACCTCGTTGCTAAAAAAGACGAGCTTTTCAAGCCATAGGTGACTGTCTGTAATTGAATATACTGTAAGGAACCGAGATGATCTCTCCACAGAATGTTTTGCAATGGCCGGTGTTCCGGGTGAATTAAAACCATGCGGTACATTTGTTTTATGTCAGTTAAAATTACGAATTTATAAGTTCTGAAGCAAACAAGAATATCGAATAAGTCCTTTCTGGACTACTGCCCCATTGTACAAGAAGTCATTTATACATTTCTTTTGTTTCGATTTCATGCTGCCATCAAAGACAACTCTGAGTTTGGTGGTTTTTTTTGTCTTCCCTTATAACGGGGGTGATGCGCCATGAAATAAATCGAACCATTAGTTAACTCCTCTACAGGGTAATTGACAATTTTGGCATGATTTAAATTCAAATAATCATCCATGAAACTCTTATATTGTGAGAAAAGATCAGGATTAACTCTAAATCTTTTTTCCAGGTTTTCAAAGCGCTTTATAGCCACTGAAAATGAATCCCCCAAATTTATGTCAGTTTGTTTTAGTGGCAATTTCACCTGATATTGGTTATTTATTATTTCAAGAGAATTTTGAAAACAAGACTCGCAAGCTTCTTGCTCGCTGGGATATTCTGGAAATATCTCAGGGACTTTCTCAGTTTCCCAAAATTGAGACATGGTTTTTTTCAAGATCTGAATAGGTCGCGTGAAACGCAAAAAAATTGCATGTGACATTTGCACAAGCAGAAATTGCACCGCTTACAATATAACCGAATAGGGGTGTTTTGAAAATATATATTGTTGCATTTAAGCTTCTCCGAGAGAAAAATTTCAAACGCCACATTTGCACCCAATAAAAAATCAATCGGTCCCGAGCGGTAAAAACTGTCATCAGACAAATGAATATTCCGAGGCGTTTCAAACTCTGAAATATCAAAACTTACATTAGGCAAATTGCTTGTAATAGTGTCAACAAGCGCACACTTTATGTTTTTTGAATAATCAAAAACCAAAGATTCAATATTTAAATTTATTGATTTATTAATTTTAGTTTTAGTCTCCGATATGCCAGTGATATTCAAAGAACTATTAAAGGCTTTTAATCCTAGCTTTTCAACTAAACTGTTTGTTACTAAACAAATCTGAGAGCCGGTGTCAACCAGACCTCGGGCGTAAATATATTTGCCTTTATTAGATTTAATTTTTACTTTTAAGGTAGGTAAAAGTACAGATTCTTGCTGTGAGGCATTGGAATACATGACTCTGCGTTCAGTAGGAAAATTATTATTTTCACATTGCTTGTCCAAATGCAGCAGGGTATTGTGTTCCTTTTGACACATACCACATCGAAACAACATTTTACACTTTCCAGAATGAATATTCAAACATAATTTACAAAAATTCTGTCTGTCGACAAAAGATATACGATCCTTTACTAGTACGGATTTGAACTTTTTACAATTATACAGTTTATGTCCAGATATTGAACAAAAGGGACATTTTACATTGGTTTGTTTTGTTAATAAACCGTAAACCTTTTCTTTAGTTTTATGCTCTGGGGTACTACTAGTTGCCTCTAAGGCTGTAGCTCTATTTTCTAAATAGGCCAAGAATTCATCCAAAGTCGGCAATTTGGAACTATCACGATCTATTTGATAGGCTCTGTTGGTAAATTGGTCAACTTTTCTACTTAAAATACAAATCATCACCATGTCCCAGTTGTCAACAGGCTGGGCTAGGTTTTTGAGAGCTCCAATTTGCTGCTTGATGCGACTTACAAAATCTCTAAGTGCATGAGCTGTACCTTTTTGTATGGCAGGAATATCCAAAATAGAAAAAATATGTGAATTTATGATCATAGTTTCATTATTAAATCTGTTATTTAAAATATCTATGGCACCTTGATATGAAGAATTTATTAGTGGCAGATTATCAATTAAGCTTAAAGCCTCACCCTTCAAATAATTTCTCAAATAAAAGAGCTTTTCAACATCTTTTAACTGTTGATTTTTATCGATGACAGCATTAAATATATCGATAAAAGATTTGAAATTGGTTAAATTTTTTCCATCAAAGGTAGGTATCTCGATTGGGGGCAATTTAGCAGCAGAAATAAAATTATTACTTTGAGTAGGTGGAATTGAAACCGATTGAGCAATATTAGTTGCTAAATTACTAGTATTAGCTGGTCCTGGTAAATTAGATTTAGGTAAACAATTTTTAATACTTACAATGACATCATAAAAAAGAGTTTCTACATCATCAATTGAATCATCATAGTTACCATCAAGGCACAGAATTTCAACTTGAATGTCTTTAAGCTTTTGAAAACTGTCCTGCAATATTTCCTTCCGAACTAAAAATTGGTCGGTTTTATACTCACTGTCAGGATCAGATTTGTGATCGGAAATATAACGACTTATTCTAACCATGGAGTCGATTGCTTGCTTTTTCTTTGACAATAATTTATCAATTTGCTTTTTGGTAGCCATATTTACAAAGTTTACAATCAAAAAAATAAGAAAATATCAAAAGAAATCTATAAACAAAATTTAAAATTACCTAATAAATTAGATTTTTTTTTTTTAAAAACTACTTAACAAAACGAAAAACGGATAATTGTTCATCCTTTAAATAAATAATGAAAAAATAGCAATAATTAATGCGAAAAATTCAGTTTTTCAAAAATAATGCAAATTCACTCAAATTCACTGCAAAAATCCAAAATACACAAACAACAAACAACAAAACGTAAACAAATGTTTGACATTTAATTTGAGGTTAAGCTGTCGGGGTGGTGAACTCTCACTTTCATGTTCGTTGCTCCGGGGCTGTACTTCATTGCACCAAGCAAGGATACTGCACCCGGGGTGACTTGGGTTGAACCAGACGAGAAAAAGAAGCACCCTTTTGAATTTGACAAGTGAAGTTTGTTTGCTCCGCCCCACTCTACTTACGCACTTCCGGTTCCGGCGGAAACCTTCGCTGGTGGCACGTGGAACCCAACGTTGTTTGAGACACGTGCAGACTGCACAGTGGATGATTGATTTTTTGCATCACATGGCGCCAAAAATCACGATGGAACAATCAATAACCACTAAAAAGGCACTTTTTGAGGGTTTTTAAAGCACTTTTAGGTTCCGAACTATCCAGTATCCGGCTCGAACTGGCCAAAATTATGTGCAAAACCACATAATGGAAGATAAATAACTTGATAATTAGTGGACTGTATAATTAGGTGGACTGGATGATCGACTGGATAGGGAACTAAAACACACGCGCTTTTCACTGACACTATATTTACAACAATTTACACAATATTTACACTATTTACAATTACTACTACAAGATGACAAGAAGCCAGAGCTTGCTTAGATGCCCAACAGGGCAGAGCTAGATTATAAAATTTATTAAAATGTGAAAAGGTTTCTGGATGCTTGTTAACGTGGACAAGCTCCAAGCTACACTGCTGCAATGACAAAAATGGCGCGCAATATATTGACAGACATGACAAAATAGACATGACGACAACGCTGCAGTGTTGCAAACTTTATATGTATAAAAATATTTTGCCATCAAAAAGAGATAGCATGATTGTTGGAACATGTTTCCAACACCAACCTGTGGTGATATCGCTTCTGGGCTGGTTCTGCATTTTCATGCAGAATTGTTGTTTTCCAAACAAAGTTTTTATAAATTCTCATTCCTTCAACAAAGGTGGCCTAAAGTATTGCCTTGTTTTTTTTTTATCGAATACACTGACCCATAAGAGCAAGCCCCTATGGCACTCGATATTCCTCTTAAAGTTTTGCAGGTTGTAGTGTCCGAGAAAGACGTGCTTTGGAATCTCGTTCTACAGACTTGCACTTCTTCATAAAAAGGAGTTCCAATATAGTGATGTTCTAGGCGTCTGCAAGTGCACTCGATCATTATGAGCCACATCTGCCTATCGAGTAGTTCTTGCACGTATAGCTCTAGATGGGATTCTCTCCGACAGTTCAGGAGAGCATGCACCATGGTAATATGCGTAAAACAGTTCCGCCACACTGTGCCAAACTGTACAAATTTTTAGTCAACTACATATCTCCTGTCAGATGATCGAATGGCTCTCTTCTGGGCCAAATCAAGTAGTTTCAAGGTGTGCTTGGGGGCAATACTCCAAAGATAAACGAATCTGAGCCTTGTAGAGCATTAAAATCTGTTTTGGTGTACACCTTAAAAGAAGCGTCAAGATTTTGAGAGGCCGCTGGGTATCCCCGCTCATATTATTATGCCAAGACATATTACAGGTATTCTTCCAATCTGAACAAACTGATTGTAATTGTTTATGAGGCCAGAACTAACTTTTGTTGAAAGATATCATGGACATGCCAGTATAAGTAACCATCCACCTGCTCGATCTATCAATTAAGCCATTTGACCAATCCTCTTATGGCTAATTGCCTAGAGGTAGCAATAAACCACTCAGTACAGACGAGAATCCCAAAACTCACCAACTGGGTATCCTATGTAGAGTCGCTGCCTGAGTCTAGATGAACTCCCTTCTAACATAAACATAATAGAAGAGCTAGAAACATCATGTAACAATCTAATAAACGAAATAAAAGATTCCTATGAGAACAGTTGTCCCGTAAAACAGAAGGCAGTCCATAGAGATGCACCTTGGTGGAACAGGCAGCTGAGACGTCTGCGACAAGATGCCAGCAAACTGTTCAATAAGACAAAAACTAACGGTAGCTGGACAGATTACAGAACAGCCCTAGACCTAGTACAACCGTGAATTGAGAAGCTCAACGTCTCCAAAAAGTGCTTTCAAAAAACCACTCAAACGGAATTCGTCTGGTAAAAAACCCAAACGGAGAACACTGTACCGACCAAATAGAAAGTCTAGAGGTACTGCTACAAACTCACTTTCCAGGGTCGGTAATCGTAGAAGCTCTGAACCAAGTCACTTTGCCTATCGAAGGGTCTCAAAGCCCTAACGGGAGAAGCAATGAACAAAATAAAATGAGTGACTGATAGCTTCAGACCTTACAAATCTCCAGGCAAAGACGGGATCTTTCCTCCACAACTGCAAGCAGGCTAACAAGTACTTAAAGGTACACTTACAAAAACTTTTCAAAGCAAGCCTGATCCTAGGACACATACTTCTATCTTGGAGGAAAGCTAATGTTATATTCATACCAAAAACTGATGGTCGTCGACCTGAGGACAAAACAAAATCATACGGCCTTATTAGCCTTACCTCTTTTCTCCTCAAAACAATGGAGTAACCAATTGACCAGTACATCAGAAGCGAAACTCTATTGAGAAGACTGCTCTACTCAAAGTACTCAAAGCAATTTGCCTGTCAGCCAGGCAAATCCACAAGTGCTTTACACTGCCGGTAAGAGGGAGTCCTCAAGGGTTTGTTCTTTCTCCACTACTATGGTTAGTGGTAAAGAAAATCCTCACCAAACTGAGTAGTACTGGATACCAGGTCATAGACTATGCAGATGACCTAGCCATTATAATCAAGGGCAAACAGGAAGGAGTAATAACAAGCCGAATGCAAACTGCTCTAAACATCGTTAAAAACTGGAACGAAGGCGAGGGATTTTCTCTAAACCCAAGCAAAACTTATTCCGTTCCCAAGAAGAAGGAAGCTAAATTTGAAAGCCCCCACCCTTAACGGTACACAACTAATATTTTCCAACGAAGTGAAATACTTGGGGGTCTCCCTGGACCAAACATTCACTTGGAACAAACAGTGAGAAAAAAATGCTCTAGAGCTATATCAGCCATCTGGTCATGCCGCAAACTGGTTGGTTAAACATGGGGGCTAAAGTCAAAGATGGTATTCTGGATTTACCAAACTATAATAAAGCCCATGGTCACATACGCTTCATTGGTATGGTGGCCCAAAACTCAGCAAGTCACTGCTCAAACCAAGCTAAGCAAGGTACAAGGGCTGATATACCTAGGAATAACGGGAGCAATGTCGACCTGCCCCACCGCAGCCCCAGAGACGCTACTCAATGTGCCTCCACTTCACCTAGGTGTGAAAAAGGAGGCAATAATCAGCGCTCACAGGCTATTTCAAACAGACAAGTTCAAGCCTGGTGATCTGAGGGGACATCTGCATATCTATGAAATAATAAAACTGTATTTGTCACCCGCTTGCTAGTAGGATGGCATTTACATTTATTCTAGTTTTTTGAGCTCTAAAACGAGGATAGCTTGGTAAGTTGGATCTTAACTCATTGAAATATTTATGAAAAAAACTTTCGTATTTATCTGAAATGTCAGCTGACTTATTGACGCATTTATTCCTAAATTCACAACCCTATAATAAATATGAATAAAAAATGAGGCGGCTTTATAACGTTGGTCACCCGATCTACCTACAATTGCTACTTTTAGCGATGAACGAATGAATTAATCATGGCCTGGAATTTCCAGAATATACTATAGAATTAACTATCATTAGAAAAATTATAGTCCAAGCAAACAAAGGAATCAAACATTTTGACACTCAATGTTTGACTTTATCGCTAACCAGACTGATTCAAAAATAAAAATGGTTGGTGAATGTGACAAAATATTATATTAGGTTTGCATATTATCATATGGTAAATGGTAGATACTTCGAATATGCACATCAAATAAACATTTCATACGAAACTCCACATCACCCGTTGCATCCTGATCCACTCCAACGGTTGAAACTGTGGCAATTTCGCCTGGAACTACGTTTATAATTAGCCGAAGCTGAATCGCGTATAATCACTAAATATGTTTACCAGCTTTTATTAGCTCCTAACTAGCTTTTAATGCGCTCTCTCGCTCGAGGTTAGTTAGCTCGGTGTCTCTGTCAACTCTAATTTGGTTAATTTGCGCTAATTGGCTTGCAGCAAAACCAAGGAACGGCCCCGGACTCGGCTCTCACTGGGAACTATATACATTTCCTTAAAAATTAACCGAACGAACGTTGGAGCGATGCGGAAAATTCATTACGGTGTCAAGTCGGAACGGCCAAAGTGTACGCTTTTCTGGGTTTTGGGTTCAATTCTCTTTAAATGAAATGCAACAGAATAATATATTATTTTATTTAAAAATTATTATAAAACTATATTAATAAATTATGTTTATTCCTATTCTTATTCTCAACTCAACCACAAGCCCATGATCAACATTGTATTTCCGATTTCGATGAATTTTCTAAACTAAATCATTATTTGCCTTCCTGATAAAAATTTGAATAAATAATGACCTTCTACTTGATTCATTATATTATAAAATTTAACGACAATTATAAAGAAATTTTTCATTTTTTTTGGATCATAAATAATTTTTCCCTATATCTCGAATGCAGAAAATGCACAAGTCACATTTCCATATTATTCGGAATATTCCAGGCTTCTGGCACACGGAAAGCCTGGCATATTTTCCTAATAATCGAGTTTCCTCTGTTCTCCAGGCCATGCACCCTTCGTAATTCCAGCTGATTCTTTGTTTATGAAATTAAATTAAACTTGCTACACATACTTTACTTTTAAATTTTGCCAATAACGTTTTCTTCTTCTATTTCAATCTCGACCGATTTAAATTTTAAATTGTGTTCACCTGTTCTATTTTACATAAAAGCCCACACATTCCTTATTCCTCGGCATACTAATTGTGTTCTTAATCCGACATGACATCTATCGAAAAATAAACACTGGGAACGTTGAAACACGCGGCATTACGTAACATGCTTTTATTGTAATATCTAAATGGATTTAAGAAAACGTCAATCAAAATTTCATTTAATACAAACGGAACGGATCATAAGGGCCTCACCGGCCTACCATCACTTAATCTTTTCAATATACAGTTTCTTGTGAGCATTAAAAGTTAAAGAATTGTTGGATATATTTTAGGCCAGCAACTAATAAGAAAAATCAGCTTCTGCATAAATGCTCAAGCAAGCTCAACTTTAACATTAGAATGGTCAAAAATTAAAATTTTATATTTCTCTAGCTACGAGGGTAGCTGTCTACTGAGACGGAAACCCCAAAATGCAAAAAATGTCTGGTGGAACCACACTACGGAATTCCATTGGAACATCACGCGTCGGTTCTTGAGAAGGGCTGAACGCTCCAAACTCGCCGCCGACTGGGAAGCGTTTCACGCAGCCCAAAGGCAGTACAAAAAGTCGATCAGGGATTCCAAAAGACAGAGCTGGAGGCAGTACTGCGGGGATATTGAACAAATATCCCCAGAAGCTCGCCTCTGCAAGGCACTGTCAAAGGAACCCAGTAGTAGAATGGGGTCACTATCTCTTCCGGGCGGTGACTTCACGACGAACGAATAAGAAACCCTGGAAGTCATGCTCCGCACGCACTTCTCGGGCTCCAGCCCAAACAACGCTGTCTTGGCCCGCGTTCGGGCCCCTATTAGCACTGGGCACGACACCGCCAAAAAAGTAGTGAGTTATGAGAGGGTGATATGGGCGATTAAGTCCTTTCCCCTCTTTCAATTTCCTGGTAAGGATGGAATCCACCCTTGCCAGCTGCAAAACGCGTCGGATATCATCAGTGTCCACCTGGTAAAGATCTTCAGATCTTGCCCCGCTCATGGATACATTCCAGAGCAGTGGAGAGAGGTGAAGGTCATCTTCATTCCGAAAACCGGACGGAGTGACTACTCCGACCCAAAATCGTATCGACCCATTAGCCTCACCCTCAACAATACGCCTATCAGACTGGCAAATCTACAGAACTGGCCTTGCACCACCTGGTCAGGAAGGTGGAAGGGAATCTGGTGAGTGGAAAGGCCAGTCTGGCGGCATTCATTTACATTGAAGGGGCATTTGATAATACCCCTTTCAAAATCATCTCCAGAGCGCTCGTAGGGCGTGGCTTAGAGCCCTGTCTGGTGAGATGGATAGAGGCCATGCTCTCGCAACGCCGAGTGTCCGCAGAGCTTAACAATGCGGTGGTTAGAGCGGTGGCCGCCAGAGGCTGTCCGCAGGGTGGAGTTCTATCCCTGACTCTGTGGTGCCTGATGGTTGACGACCTGATTACTAGCCTGAACAAAGCAGGCTTGTATATTCAGGCCTACGCCGACGACCTGGTTATCCTTCGTCCGGGTAAGGACGCCGTCTCACTGCAGGGCCCTATGACAAGGGCTCTGCGCATAGTGGACCGGTGGTACCTTGTGGAAGGACTCATGGTAATCCTCAATAAGGTGGAGCTCCTACTCTTTTCCAGGAGACGCAACTTCGGTACACCGCCCAACATTTCTCTGGAAGATGTGACTCTTAAATACTCCAGGATGGTTAAGTATCTAGGCCTGATGCTGGATTCTAAACTGTCCTGGTATGAACACGCAGAGAACAGGAGGCTAGCTGTGCCCTTTGGGCATGTAGACGGGCCTTTGGTTGCACCTGGGGTCTCTCACCGAAGATCCTTTACTGGCCACCAGTTGTTCACAATTCGGCTGTTTCTCGGTGATGACTCCTGTACCAAATGAGCGCGAAAAACACCATAAGTTTCGTGGAACAACTACACGAAAATCGCGATCGGCACACAATAATCACTCTACCAGTCTTGAAACTCACCGTGGCCCCACGTTGGGCGCCAATTTGTAAGATAATTCTTGAGAAAGTTGAGTACATGGGAAGAATTAAACGAGAACCGATAGAGAAAACTGATTACTGTATATTGGTCTGGTATTAACAAAGAAAACGAAATGAAATTTGCGTTATTGCACTATAAACGTTGATATCTCGTAGTTGACAGACCGTATATCAGGTTGACATCATACAGGGGACCAGCCGTTCGGTGGCGTGGGAATTAGGGAATTTTATTAAAACCTGACTTTGTATGTATTGTTTTTGAAACATTTTTCTTAACAAGAAAAATCACTTAGCTCATGAGAGATGTTTCTGTATTCACTGATCCTCTAGAAACTTCCATACTCGATTTCAAATGATACACGAGAATATTAATCGCTTTTTTATATCACAAAAGAAGCTAATGGTAGCTTTCTTCTGGGTTTAAAGCCGTTCTCTGTAGTCATTAGATGAGTTGACGGATTTTTTTTCACAACAAAAATTAATCGACAAAGGCAATTGAAACGCTTTGACTTTTAAGTCGGAAAAAAAACTTTGCCGCATGATGATGATGATGATGTGAATATAGGTCGAAATCGGGACATGCAAATGATCTAGAAAAGATTGATTGATAATGGAAAAAGTTGCCTTTATAAATTTCCATCAAAAGCAAATTTCAAAAATTAAAAATCTTATCGGTTTCATGTTTCAATTAACCCAATCTTCGTTATATGAGCCAGGTAAAGGTACACGCACTTAAGATTCAAACATCAAACGAAATTACATTATCTTCAGTTCAAAAGCTCATTTAAGTGTTCGGCTTTCGAGTCGCAATTTTATTTCCCAATTTGCTGGTGAAATTTAAACGATATTGAGAGTTGCACACACACGTGTGATCATTATAAAGGTCAAAACGTCAAAGGGAAATAATCAGTCGATGTATTGAGAAACGAGTGGGTATAAATCGAAAATCTAATATCTTGGCTTTTTGCTGAAATTGGATTTAGGCGTAGGTACCGGAAAGCCAAGATAAAAATATTAATTTTTTTATTTGTGGAGAAAGGGGATCAAAAGATTGTAAAAATTTCGCAAATTTATATTTGCACAATTTCATTGTGGTTTTCATATACATACCTACATGTTTTATTTCATTATTTCTGTTTTCATATCATCAAAACGCCGTTGTTTAGGAATCTCCTGCGTCAAATATTATCACCAACTTTATGCAAATATACTGCATAAAATACACCATAAACTTTTAAATTTTATGCACTTGCTTGAAACAACATAATCATCGTCACATCTGGTTTTGATTTTATATTGTACGAATTTAATATTATCCAAACCGACATCAACATTTCGATAAAACGCTCGGAGCGACATTATACTATCCGCGCAATAAACGCCATGTTTGCTCAACGTTAAAATGGCCGATAAACAAAAGGGCATTTTATATTTTATAAACTTTAATGCCCAGACGGACGCATCAAAATATATATCGGGACGCATAAAAGCCGAATGCCATAACTTTAAATCAGCTTTTAATTTTATTGAGGGCGTAACTATAATCGTGGGATTTAATGAAACACAAAGAAGACGTAAATCTTACATTGAGAAGTTACATATTTAAGTATTAAGGATATTGAGCGGAGGTTTGTGCCCTATCGTAGATTAAATAAAACCAGTACTGAATTAGCATTTTCTTTCAATAAAAATACCTTCTTGTAGCTTCCTATACTTTCCTCATACGTAAACATACTGGTCTAGCTTGGAAATTCGGACACGTTTTCTCTTATGAAGGAGAAGAAAAGACTTCACTACAAAGGCTATGGATAGTTTTGGATCTATAGAAAAATAAGCTGAGTGCTGGTACGGAACAATTGATGAAACTGTAGTAAAAGACTTTCAGAATTAAGACTTCAATAATCTAAAATTCAGTACAGATTATTCTGATAATAGGTTTGTTCGGACTTAGTTCAGAATCAGATCTGAATTGAACTGCGCTTGCGCATTTGTTCATATCGAACATAAATAAACAAATGCGCATGCGCAGCTCAATTCAGAACTGATTCTGAACTAACTCCGAACAAACCAAATAGTGATAATAACTGACCACATGACATACAACATAACAGGTTAATAAATAGGAAACACGCAGTAAATAAGGTAACGAGAGATACGACATTTTTCCTCGCTCAGTTTCTGACATATAGACTCAATACGCATTGAACATCTGGTTATTCTGGTTATTCCATTTTCCATAAAAAAAATCAGTTGACATATTATCAAACTGCTGTGAAAACGTATTTTCTCTTGCTGATGCAATGGCTCTAAATTGGTCGTAGGTACATTGTTCATTTTCAAAGATTATGACACTATAAGTTTCGATATGGATATCTTCTAGAAAAAAAATCTAAAACGAAATTTGTTCTAGAAGACATAATTGCCTATGCTTCCCACCAACGACATAAGAATTGTGAGATTAGAGAGCTACTTAGTTAAATCCTGAAGTAGAATTTCTTCAATCTTCATGGGCTGAATCTGTCAACATGCAAAGCTATTTATAAATCTAACAGAACATAGTTAGGTAGATACTTCTTCAATTAAAGGTATAAGTCCATATGAATTATGGATGCACAAGAAACCAAGAATAAAACACCTCATAGAATGTGGTTCAACCTGTTATGCACACCGGTGCAAACCATACGAAAAATGGACAGAAATGCAATCAACGTATGATAAAGAAGAAAGATATAGAATTTGGTTTAAAGAAGGATCAAGAGTAGTTTTGTCTAGGGATGACAGATTTTTGGAAAAGTTGATCGACTGTAAAGAGCGTGTTCAATTACCCCTACAAGACAACGTTAAACCTATTTCCTAACCAAAACCTGGAAAAATAGGACAGGACACGGCCAAGTCCCTAAGTCTTACATCATTTGAGCTTAAGACACTGAAAAACTTGAGGATAGGCAAATTAGGGGGGGTGTTTTGGCAAACAGACCACTATACCCAGCCCAATATGCGTATCGGACAGGGATTTCAACAGAAACAGCGCTTCACCAGCTAGTCCAGCATAGTGGAGACCACACTGGCAAACAAAGAGGTGATGCTGTGTTCCTTCTTGGATATAGGAGGAGCTTTTGACAACACCTCCTTCGATTCAATAACCAGATCTCTCAAGCACAAAGGAGTTGAGGACACCTGCTGTGTGTGGATCAACTCCATGCTAAGAGAAGGAATGAGAGAAACCACCATCGCAGAGGAGACACTGGCAGCCAGGGTGTACAGGGGATGCCCATAGGGCGGGGTATTATCCCCCCTCCTGTGGAATCTAGTGGCGGACGACCTGCTAAAGGGGCTCACTGACGGAGGACACCGTGCCCTCGGATATGCTGATGACATAGTCATCATCTCTGAGGGGTTAATTTGAACTCTACAGCGAATGCAAGATGCTTCAGACCGGACAACAAGATGGGTGGATATAGAAGGCCTAAACATTAGTCCCAATAAATTCACCATCGTGGAATTTACCCGAAGGCATAAAACACAAGACCTAGGACCTCTTAAATTAAGGGGTGAAAATATTCAGATTTCCCGCGAGGTCAAGTACTTGGGGGTAATACTGGACTCGACACTTACCTGTAATCAACATCTGGAAAACACCACCAAAAAAGCTGCAACATCACGACATGATAGCCAGACGCTTGCATGGAAAATTATGAGGCTTATAAGACCCGACATGCTGTATTGGACATACAACATGATGGTCAAACCTATCTTGACATACGCCTCCCTGATGTGGTGGTCCAAAACACTGCAGGGAAGTGCCATACGTCAACTTAGCAGTGTAAAGACTGGCCTGCTCAGAAATAACGGGGTCAATGCGATCCGCACCAACAGCAGCCATGGAGACACTCCTAGACCACCTCCCTCTACGCATAGTGATACAGAGGGAAGCAAGGATGGGAGCGTACAGACTGTAGCCGACAACCGCCTCCAACAAAAGGACGGGACACATGGCAATCGTAGAACTCGTGGGGGGAGAGATTTCCAATATGAGGACCGACTACATGCCAAGACGATACTGCTTGCACACTATTCGAGGTGAGCTTTCCAATCAGAACTGAATAGGAACATGGCATACCGAAGACCAAAAAACAAGACCAGACCTGATACAAAGACGAGTCGAAGACCGCGTCTGGTACCGGAGCAGGGTATACTCCGACAACTATAGCGATCACTATATGCACTGGGAAGACATACCTCTGTTTTCCAAGCAGAGGTATTTACAATATCCCAATGCGCAGCGGAGAACAACAGGAGAGCCACAGCCAATAGGCAGATCCTTATAATGTCTGATAGTCAAGCGGCACTGAAGGCCCTTTCAAGCCAGACAGTGTCATCAAGGCTATGGGAATGCCAGGAAGAACTCCGGGCCCTGGCGGACTAGATTAAAGTGAAACTTATCTGGGTGCCAGGAAACAGCGGAATCGAAGGCAATGAAAAAGCTGATGAACTCGAGAGAGGGTCAGAGATAAAACTTATCGGGCCAGAACCCGCTCTAGGGATACCAAAAAGTATGACCAGAAGCCACATCAAAGACTGGATTCGTAAAGAACATCGGCGACACTGGCCAACTTCCAGACAGAATCATCGTAGAAAATTCATCGACCAACCATGCAGCAAAAGGGCCGCAGAACTGCTACAAATGAGAAACCGACTGAGAACCATAACGAGACTCTTGACTGGCCAAACACCAGTAAAGATCCACCTGAACAGAATGAACCTGTACGACGGAGATCTTAATTGCAGACTCTGCAATAGGGAACCCGAGACAGCCAGACACATTCTGGTGAACTACGAGGCACTGGATCGCAGATCCGAGCAACCAAATGTTGAACCGGAAATAATCATGAAACACCACCTAGTAAAAGACCTGTACAACCTTGTACAAGGCACAAAAATACTGGAGTGCTTGGAATAAACCACACAGGTTAAGTACAATAAGCCTTCTCAGACTTCAGTGCTGCATGGGGACAACAAGTAGGACAGGACTGGAACAAGGAGGAAAAAAAAACCAACAGAACAGTTACTTCTTGAGTTAAAGGTATATGTTCATACGAATTATGGATGAACAAGAAACCAAGAATAAAACACCTCAGAATTACTGGCTTAACCTGTCATGCACACCGGTACAGAACAGAAGGAAAATGGACAGAAAGGCAGTCAAAGAGGTTATGATAAGGAAGAGAGGTACAGAATTTGGGGTGAAGAAGTATCAAAAGTTGTTTTATCTAGGGACGTCAGTTTTTTAGAAAAGTTGATCGACGTGAAGACGCTCTTCACGTCGATCAAAAGACGCTCTTCACGTCGATCAACTTTAACGAGAATGGAGAATCTTAGAAATCTGCTTAATTGAATCTTTCACATCTGCTAAGAAAAAAATATCGAAAATCTGAAAAAAGAATCACTAAGTTTTTAATATATTCACTAAAACTGAAACTCTTCCGACGTTCTTGACGTTGTAATCAATAAAATTTCCCCTATCGATACTCACCAAAAGTGGCACTTACGCAATATTTGGAAAGCAAACAAATCAAGAGCAAAAGAGATAATCAAAACAATAATCAGTGGTAAATAATGTCCTGCCAGCTGTTCATTAATTTTTCGCTCTGTTGGCTATATGTATAGGGGGAAAAAAGTATTATATCATCCAGATCGTATCCCCGATGATAATTCGCGATATGATACCGACGACATTGGATATTTTGTCCACTCGACTTGATTGCATTTCTTTGAAAGACGTAACTTTGGAATAAGATGAATTTTATTCGAGAAAACATTCCTAAAACTCTCCCAATTCCAAGGGAGACGAGAACTTGATACTCCTCCTGTTCACCGAATCCGCTCCTCGAAGTGGTTTTATTAAATCTCGGATTTTAATTCTCATCTGACTTAAAAGTGATCGATCTTCTTCCCTGTCTGTCCAGCCCAGTGACAGGCCTGTGAACATGGTGGAATAAAATTTAACCCTACGACCGAACCGGTCGGGTTGTTCGGCATCCATAGACTTTACTACTATATAAGCAAAGGGTATCTCATTATTTTCGGACACACTATGAATAATGAATTATTTTCTGGTTTCGATGATACGGATGGTTCATTGCCTGATGATACGATAACATTACAGTTTTTTAGAGCCGAAAATGCGGTAGATTTCAAAGGAATCTGGTATTTTGTCTGTCAAAACGATTCAGATTCATTACTCGTTATTTCCATTAGATTTGTTGTATAAAATTTAGAAGAAAATAGATTGAAATTGATTCTAATCAACAAATCTCAAACAAAACTGTCTTTCAACTTCATGTTGCTCTAAAGCCTGACATTCATTTAAATTTTCTCATTTTCTATTAGTGAGGATTCTACTGTTCTTAAATTATCTGGTTCCCTTCAGCTTGTCGGGGTATTTTATCAATGAAATATGCATTTAATAAGGTTTATTTTAGTTTAGACGATCAAACGCATAAAAACCCAAAAGACCGAAGGCAGTAACTCTAAATCAGCTTAAATTTTATTGAGCCACATATAATCGTAATTTAATAAGCTACACAGAAAAAGAACGCGTAAAACTTGTAAGTAACCCTCGTTGTTTTCTCGGGATGTTATAACCTGTGGCTTTTACGTCATCATAATTTAAAATTACTGCAGACAGTTTTATAAGCATTTCTTCATAAAACTTCCTCGGATATAATTTTATAATGCTGAACTGGCAGGATTTTACCAAATCCTATTAAGAGCCGTTGTAAATCCTTAAACGTAAAGGGACCGATAAAGATTTTCTCTGTATTAATGCTAGAATCGGACAAAAATTTTCCAGGAATGTATACTCTCAGTTGATATACCCTCATCATTTTAACTGAAAATTTGATAAGTTTGCAATTATTTACTTTTGAATAAATCCCTTGTAAGTCTTGAAGCATTAAATTAATTGAAAAATCTAAAATTTTCACTCCTTGTGATGGTTGAACCCGCTGTAGCTTTCCACTTTATCACAAAGCCCCTGAGGAGACATTATGTTTCGTCTCTGTGTAAATCAATTTTTAAGAAGATTATTTATGATCTTCCTTAATCTGGTTAACAGGTAGCAAGATTTAGAAGATTTATGGAACAAGTTGATAACGATAGGATCGGAAAATGTTAGGGAATCGATTGTTATCAAATACTGAAAGCTTTTTGGGTTAAATTTCATCAAGCAGCAAAGATTAAGAACTCGTGATAACTTTTTTTATAAAATTCGTAAAAGGATAATAAAACCCAAATTGTGATATATGTATTTTTATATTGCAAAAATCCTAGCAATAAGAACACATATGAACATTCCTGAGGGATAAAAATGGCCTTTTAAAACGCTCGCGCTAAACCGATATACGTTTTTTAAATTACTATCCGAAACCGGGAACATCTCCCCCGCGGGCTGCCAAAAGAAAATGATTTATCGCCTTCAGCAACGTAGTTTTACGCTCATATTTCAAAAATTTTCCTGCAAATTTTCCTTCTTGTCTGCATTTTTCGCATAATGCATCGCTCAAAATCCCCGTTTTTATCGAGGATTATTCTATTAGGAGCAGAATTCGCTGCTGCTGGATTATTTTGATTTAATGTGAAAATAAATGACCATCGGTCATTTCATAGCCAAACTGGCAGATATATATTATTTCTCATAAATTTTCTGCAACTAAACCCATTAAAACTGTATTCTTTGGGCATTCAATAAGTCAAAAAAAAGTTTCTCTCCCTTTTGTCCCGAGCTAAATTAATTTCCATAAAAATTAAAGCCGGTGCATCGGGGCCCTGTTCCGTCCCTAAATATTTAAAAGCGCCTTTCATCAAGCCGCAGGGGGGCAGCGGCTAAACTACTTGGGGTGCAACGGGCGCCTCTGAACCCCCAGGGCACCCCGTCAAGTTTAACGTATAGATTAACAAAGTTATTGTTGACGTTCCTGTAGATGCGAATCTTTGATTAGAAGTGTTATAGAAGGGAAACCTTTTCGCTTTTGTATTATGATTTGGATCAAATTGAGTTCATTTGCCCTTATTTTTGACAATGTTCAATGTTTTATAAGAAATCTTGGACTCTAATAATTTTGTTTTAGAGTAGGTACCTTATCATTCCTGGCGAGTATGCACGAAAAGAACTAGATATAACTAAGGAAGAAGTCCAACACGCCATTCATTTAGTTATCCAGAAACTCAAAAACAGGAAAGCTCCAGACAGTGTTTACTCAGAAGTTATTGAACTCCTAAAAAATGAGGAGTCACTACACGCAATAGTGACGCTTCCGAAGAAAAGCTCTGCAAAAAGATGTAGCGATTATCGCCTTATTAGCTTGATGAGCCACTTTTTCAAGATTTTTCTAAAGATCATCCATAACAGAATATACGCGAAGTGCGAGTCCTTCACGGACGAATTCCAATTTGGCTTTCGTAACAGTTTTAGGACCTGAGAGGCCCTGTTTAGCATGCTAGTTCAAAGATGTAGTTTCTGTTCCTGCATACGCATACTTCGTAGACGAATAAGAAAGCGTTTGACAGACATGGGAAGCTTATGAAAATTGTCAAGGATGATGGCCTATAGATGATAGAGACCTCAAGATCTCTACCTACTATGGAATCAGACTGCACGAATCCAGGTAGACCAACAAATGTCTGACGAATTATGGATGAAAAGAGGTGTCTGGCAGGGTTGCATCCTTTCACTTTTTCGTCTCAATGTTTGGTCAAACAAAATGTTTGAAAGCGCTGATTCCCTGGAAGATCTCCAAATATTAAGTAGATACTTGTAATGATCATTTGGCTACTGAAAGTGGAGAATTTGGTTTGAAATTAAACGCCAAAAAAAGTAAATGGATGGTGATTAGTAAGAACCAGGTTGGAGGAGATATTCTTCAGGTACAGAACCAACAGATATAGATCAGGTCCAACCATACAGGTATCTAGGATGTCAGGTAAATGAAAAGTGGGATAACAAGGAGGAGGTTCGTGCCAGGATTGAACAAAAATGAAGTCCATGTTGTGTAGTCGAGATTTCTCGCTTTCCGTTCGCACTCGAGTAGGTACTACGTTACTACGTCTTCAGTATTCTCTATTATGGGATTGAAGCGTGGACATTAACAAATGCCATGTATAAAAAGCTAGAGGCTTTTGAAATGTGGACATATAGACGGACGTTAAAAATATCTTGGACGGACAGAGTGCGCAATGTGCTAACGAGAATGTCAAACGATCTTGAAGTTATCTTTACGCTTAAAAATCGAAAATTAGGGTACCTACTTCGAACACATACTTAGGAATGAGATGAGAAATATCAACTTAACGAACAGTTTATAATAATCAGAAATTTACTCTACTACAAAATGAGAGTTTCACTAAACCTAACAATTTCATTCATAAGTATACATTTTCACTAGAGTTGGAGCTTGAGACTTGAGGGAAATAAAGAGATCAGATGGATTTGTTCGCTTTGCAATATTGTCATAACCTCCTACCTAAAGATCCATTCAATTATTAAACAGTTATGAAGAGAGAGCAAAAAGAACAAATGTTTATTAATTATTACTCGGATAAGTCTAATACTGGATTTGACATTGACTTGATTCGAATCAAGAGCCGGAAATAATGAAAATTTGAACATTGAAACCCTTTTATAATAGATTTTGATGATTTTAAATCATCCAGCCCGCTTGATATATAAAATGACATTAGACACTGGGGCATTAATTAATCCAAACGGTATCCTCTCAAAGTGAAACAGGTCTTTCGAAGGTACAGTGAGGCAATGGAAATCTGTCAATATGCCGATTTAAAGGCCGATTTACACGTATCCAGTAGCTGGCGCCAGTCTCAGTAGCACTCTAATTCTTGGCTAGCAAAGCGCTGGACTCAGGTCATCTCTCTAGGGGTGAACCGCAGGTCAGTTTTTGTAGACCAGATTGATTGATAATTTCTTCTGATCAAGGATATGTTGATTCAGAGGTAATCAGAATAATGAGTTTCTCTGAGTCTCCAAAATCATTCAATGAAGTTTCCAAAATATGAGATCATGGAGTTGGAAATCTTGTTAATATTGAATGTTGAACCAAGAATTGTGACTTGAAGATCTTCAAAATTTACCAGTAATGCTTGATCTTTCATAGTTATATCTCATTAAGAACACAGTTTGTATGAAGTTTTCTGAAAATTTGGAATCTTATCTTAGAGATTCTAATATTTAGTCTTTTCAATTTCTGAAAAATCTCACTCAAAATAGCATTGGTACATGTGCAGAATCCCTGAAGCGGTATTGAAAGTTTTTGTGTTATACATATCACACACACATTAATATATGAACTATAAACTTCCATTTCAGTAACTTAAGCTTTTCCGTCTCTCTCCACGTGAATTGAGAAGTCAGGGGGATGATTTCTTGGGAAAAAGTTTTGGGATCTAAGTAGATACTGATATCCTCAGAAAATCGTGGAATGCCTATTTGTTTAATGTCTTTTGTTGCCTTGGCACCACGGTTGCTCCGATTTTTCGAGATTTTTTCTTATATTCAATTGGTGACTTGATGTGTAACATTTCTGTTCTTAATTTTGCGTTTTTCTCGTTAATTTCACTTGTTGTAGCTAGTTCCAGCATAATTATCTTCTATACCTGATTGCTTTTTGGGGTATGCAGGTTTCTGCTTTCAACTGTTATACTTCGTTGCTTCGATTTTTGGAAATAATGAGAACTCAGTAGCAATTTATTCTTTATCGAACAAAAACCTACGTTAACTTATAAAATATAAATATCTATACAGGGTGGTCCTTCGGGAATGACATCGATTGCTTATGGGAAAACTGTGAAAGGTAAAAATTTGAAAATTTGGCAACATAGCAATGTCGATGGGGGACATCTAGGTAAAATATTTTCAAGATGGCGGCATTTCCGGTCATACCGGAAGTTGATACCAACTCGGTTATTTTAAATAGAACACCCCATATATTAATGTATTTTTGGATTCTACATAAAATTCTGAGCAGATTTCATGTAATATACCCTATACCTAAGTTCAACTGTTTTGGAAATATTGACAGTTGAAAATTGACTTTTTGCAACTTTGACAAGCTGTAAAACCTAATTGGTTAATTTTAGAGGAAAACCGATTTCACATTCCTATCTTAGATTTTTATAAACTATCATTTGACATCAACTTTGAATTAAATCCATGATTAAAAATTTCAGTTAAATTTAATCTCCGTTTAAGTTCAAAGTTGGTGTCAAATGATAGTTTATCAAAATCTAAGATAGGAATGTGAAATCGGTTTTCCTCTAAAATTAACCAATTAGGTTTTACAGCTTGTCAAAGTTGCAAAAAGTCAATTTTCAACTGTCAATATTTCCAAAACAGTTGAACTTAGGTATAGGGTATATTACATGAAATCTGCTCAGAATTTTATGTAGAATCCAAAAATACATTAATATATGGGGTGTTCTATTTAAAATAACCGAGTTGGTATCAACTTCCGGTATGACCGGAAATGCCGCCATCTTGAAAATATTTTACCTAGATGTCCCCCATCGACATTGCTATGTTGCCAAATTTTCAAATTTTTACCTTTCTCAGTTTTCCCATAAGCAATCGATGTCATTCCCGGAGGACCACCCGGTATATAAAAATCAATGTTTGTTTGCTTGCTTGCTTGCTGGGTTTCCGCCTTATGCGCTCCTACACCACTTTTCCGATTACGATGAAACTTTGGTAGGTTGTTATGGCCATCCCAAGGAAGATTTGTGGATAAGTTACGCATCTCGGTAAAAGAAATTAATTTTGAATTAATTATTAATTTAATTGTAAACAAACTCATTCACATTACATAACAACTTAACCCAACTTTTTTTTGACAGCATGAAACAACGTTGCCACATTTCATTTATTTAGGCTTGCCATTCAACCGACGTAACTTTTTTATTTCTCGAATTCGAGAACTGCTGGACCGATCTTGACCACAGCTGGGTTCGGCTATTCAGCACGGTGTTGGAGTGGAGTAAGAACAGATTTTTGTCACGTGATCTCGGAGTGATTGGAGTGAAAAATTAATACTCGAACGACCGGAACGGTCGTAGCAAAAATGTCAAACAGCTGATTTGTTTTGTTTCAAAACAACAGTCAACCGTGACTTTACAACGTTCCAGTTTCCAATTTTTTTTCACTTTTGTCTTTGGTCTTTCGACTTTCGTGTACTACAAATCAACTTCAATTTCTCCACAATAATGAATAATATGATGCTTTTGCCTCTATTTAACTTTGTCAAGGAAATGTTTCCATTATGTTTAATTAATTTTAAAATCAGATCAATTATTTTACTCGATGATTTTACCAATTCCCGTATCTACACATAAAACGATTTTAATTTTTTTTAAAAACAACCACAGTTTCCACATTTCACTTCTGCGCATGCTTACTCTAAAAAATTTTCTTTCCGAGGTACAACTTTTGGAGTGAACCCCATTTACTCCACTCCGTATAGTCGGACGCTAATGGAGTCACCCCTAATACGCCAAAAAGCAATACCCGAACGGCTGGAGTGCGAATGGAGTTACTCGGAGTGCACGGAGTGAGCAAGCCGAACCCACCTTTAGTTCCTTCTACTGTTACCTGCATAACGCGATTGAGAAGTAAATAATAAAATTTGAGGAAGTGAGACAGTGAATGGGTAACGAAAAAAAAAAAAAGAGAGAGGGTTGGTCGGTGGCTGAAATCTAGAAACGGGACTTCGTGTGAAGGGTTGCCGACTAGCTTCCAATGCGGAGAGGGGTGTGGATTAAATAAATAATGAAATATAGAGTGCCACCTGCTTTTCCCTGCAGTACACGAGGTCAAGCGATATAGCGAAAGCAGGAAACTTCTACGGACCTATAGCAACACAACCTGAAGTATAAAAGTAAACAAGAAAGAAGGGCAGAAGTGAAACGCTTTGCTACAATCAGGTACGGGTTTTTAATTAGAACCAGAACAGGTTTGGCTCTAGAGCAGTTTCGGAGTGAGTTTTCCGAACGCTCTGAAACACTGAAAATTATTAACATTGGAACCAGAACAAGAACAAAATAAATCGACTAGGAGTACCTAACCTTACGTTGTAAAAAGTAAAAATAGTATTCACAATAATTTAACTCAACTTGAGTCCCTAAGTAAAGTAAAGAGTATTGTATAACAGCAATAATACCTGAAATGTAAGTTAGTAGACAAGCTTACTAAATGCAGTACCTTCGTAAATGGCCATTTAACCCCAGTGTACAAGTATATTTTCCTGTATTCAGTGCAGCTTCTATTTATGGGATAATATGGGTAATATGGATAATTTATTAAAATTGAAGTAACATTACATAACCTGAAGGGCAAATTGAATATTGTAGTAGAAGTCTGCGTCGCTGTGGTGATTTATTCCAACAAGGGGTTGGTAAGGTTTGATAAGTTCCAGATATTAAGACAATACAACACACTTATCAAACCTGAGTAGTCCCTAATTCCTTGAAAAGAACCTGAAGAATTGGATTGATATCTTCCAGTGTTTCCGATGGCCTGGGACTGGATCAGAGCCGCGACAAGAAGCAACTGGTCCTGGGCACTGAAGTTCAGTAACTAGAAGTCACTGAAGCTTCCAATTATCTAGCGGAGGCTGAAAACAGGAGGTACGACTTGGAATATACAGTAAGCTTAACGTTTCAATCTTTACTCAAAGTTAAGGACTAAAGCGTGACGATTAAAGGCCTTAAACAAATGGACGTTGTGAGACTGGGCGTAGAGCGATAGGTAGGCATGTCCAATATTCGGAATTTAACTATATAATTAACAGAAAACTATGCTTATACATAGGCAATAGAGAAACACAGAGAAGACGAATAAGAAAAACTACTCACCAAAATACTTTGGCCTTTAGGAACTGGCATAGCACAAACAATTGATCACGTTGTTCTTTTTCGGGTCACAAAGAAATCCGATCAAGGCGCTTTGGTGCCAAAATAACGGATAAGCCACCCTAGATCTATGAGCGAAAACTGGACAACTCAGAAATCGGCAAAATGTGCCTGAGGAATTTTCCTGAATCGTGGTTGGCCCAGGAAAAATCAGCCCGTAACACTACCTGTTCACAAGAAGTGCAAGTCTATATTGAAGATTTAAGACAAGAATTCATAATCATTACAGAGTGCATACTAAGAAACTTCTTCTAATTTTACTAATTACAGTTCAGTCAGTACACAAGTTCAGAAGATTTCTGGTATTTTAAAAATATGCAAAGAAAGTCAGAAATAAATTTTTCCTCACAGAGAGGCAGTAGCTGCTTTATTGTATTAAATCTTTGCATTAAAACAAGACGAAACCTTACTTTTGCTATGGCATATCTCTCAAGAACCTGGGAAAATCCTTCATCAGTATATGTTACTGAAAAGAGTCTCCAGATACCTTTCAGGAATAATTCACCCACCTACATGCCGGTATCATCGTTTTTACAATGCTTCAGTGATAGAGATTTTGGAAGTTGTAATCAAACAAGATCAATTTCTGGAGTTGTCATATTTTTGCCAGAGGGATAGTGTCCTAGATAAGTCAACAATAGAGTATGGTCGCCACGCCTACCACAGAAACTGAAATTATTGTGGCGAAAGAACTTTTATGGACTAGTAGACTTCACAAATCAATAATCAAACTTTAACACTCTCTTTTGGAATCCCTTCTATTGGTGTGGTACTACTTAGTGGTTCCGGGACCACAGCGTACAACTTATTCTGTTACTATAGCTGGTATACGTGGAATATGCCTCCTTCTCTGAATCCATCAGAGACTTGATCAAAGCCCTGAAGTCTTCTGTAGTGTTTCTAACTACCAATCAACCTGATCGAATTCGATCTTAATGGAACTTGAACCATAGTGTGTCCAGTCTGAGGAACCCCAGATGGCAACAGCTGGTAAAACCTTAACAAACAAAAGATTTCCTTCCAATACAACATTCAACATGCCTGTGGATTGTCTTTATTTATGTTTATATGGGATGGACAGATGAACCAACCTTCAACATTCCCTAATCAGATTGTCAATTTATCCGAAAATAAATTAATACGTCACCGATCTGATATGGATAAGTACGAAAATTATTGTCTTACGTAGGTACTGATATAACCAAACACACACAAAACCAAAGGAAAAGTCCATCGCGAATTCCGAATATTGGACGATTTTATCTCAACTCGCACATGAAGGCATGAGGTTGCGTCCCGCCGCGAGACCAGCCGTATCGGGTATCAGATTGGCATTTCGTGAGCTCGCAGTCTCATATAACAAGTAAATATAAAATAAAATAAAAAGAAAAAACGGTGTCAGAAGGGCATCAATGCAAAACAGCTTGCCAGGCCATTCAAAGCGAGTTCTTTTTTTTTTCACCCAGTGGATATATAAAGGAAATGCTCGACCGTTTCGCTTTACCATATACAAGTTGTAATTGAATAGCTCGGAAGTTTTTATTTTCTTCGCCTGCTATTGCGGTTCACGCTTGAATTTGAACGTATTTCCATTAAAGGGCTTTTCGGTATGTAACGAAGGTATAAGGAATGAAAACGCGGAAACAAGCAAAAAATCGGAGTAGGTATTTTGAAATCAGCAGATGGATTGTTACGAAATTTATTGTTTATATTCAATGAAAACTTTTGCTATCAATGTAACATTGGTTCTCGGTTTCGACTGCAGGACGACATTAAAACTTGAAACGAACTCGCAATCTCGTGAACTGCAGCAGGAATTCCATTTTTATCGCCCTTTCAGCAAATAAAAGTTGAACTTTATTAAAGCAAACGTGATATTTATTGGGTAAGGTCATTTAAGCGCATACATTGCATTACATATGCAGCAGCAGGAACGAGTGTTTGTAAATGTTAACGCTTTCGACTAACACAACTACGCGCTCGGAATTCTAATACTGTATCTGTTCTAATACGTATTAATAGTAAAATCTAACAGATGTTGCAAAACAAACCGATCGTTGTTGTACATATTTTAATATAACAGCACAGACGGCATGGCGCCATTTCATTACTGACGGTCGTCAATATTGGTTAAAGCTTTAACGAATGAAACAATAATAACTACTGACGTGGGATATTTGGATAATAGCATTTTTGATGCCAAAATAGAAAAATGGTGAATGACATTTTAGTTAACAATAAATTCAGTGAACAATATACAAGGGATTACCAGTAACTATTTTTTGAATTCAAAATATAGAGTTACATCAATCAAAAGACATAAGTGCAGTGACGATAATCGGAATCGACTCTGATGTCGTGAAGGAACTGTCATATACCGCAACACAAATCTACGTAATTGATCTGGAAGTCCCGGAGAACTAATAGTTTTAAATTATGAGGACTCTTCAATCTGTGTCTGCAGAATCAAACATTCCGGAAAACTGGAACAACTCAATTATAATCTTTCTACATAAACTCGCTTGAACATGCTGTGGTAGCATTTGAACTACTTGTGCGGTGTACTTGTACAACCGTACTTGAACAAGGGGATGTGCAACCTTGAAGGACTTATTATTTTTGTTCTTACGGCTCTTCTCACATAAAAAAGGTGAAACCTCGAGCACTTGGACTTTTATCAGTCCCGGTAACAGGCTGGTTTCCGGTCTGGGTTCGGTACCAACGATCCTCTTCAGTATCTCCAAACCCTCATTGAAAACTCGAAAGAAGATCTGCATTTGAAGAGGCAAGTTGACAAAACATGCCGCAAAAAATGCGACGACTGGAATATGACTTTGAAAACAATGATCTGCGGACAGCTTATAAACATCTACACAGTTTGAGAGAAAGATACAAACCAACGAACACGGCCAGTGGTCCATAACAATGAAAAATTTCAAAGAAAATAATTATTTCTTTTGTCTTTACTTGTTGAATTCAAAAAGCATAATTCTGTTATAAATTCATATTAACACACAGGACTTTGCACTTTTTCCATAAAGGACTGAAAACTAAAAATATCAGCTATAGTTCCAGTGATAAATACCCAATAAGGAAAGTTTTTTTAAACATTCGGGCTTCAAATCACAATTCACAGTATGGAGTTTGGGAGGTTGGTTTTGTTACACCACAACAGCACCCCCACTTAGCGCTCCTATAGCAGACATTCAGAGTCGAAATCTTAATATGGAAAAAAATTGAAATTCCAATATTTTTGTAACTACTAAGGTACATGGAAAACATATTACCAAAGTCCCAAATTTATTGGTATCGCAAGAAAATTATCAACACATGGTAATGCCAGATGCAGGGGAAAGAGAAATATAGTGCTCGAGGTCAAGCAGGCAATTACAGCGCCGGCCAACAACAAGGCGCCAGGGATTAACAAACTCCCCTCTGAACCTTTCAAAGCAGGGAATGATCACAGAAGAGCAGGGGTGCATGTATTGGTTTCAAAGATCTGGACAGAAGAGCGAATCCCCAAAGACTGGAGAACTGGAATAATCTGCCCTATTATTATTATTATAATATAATTGGTGGATATCAAGCCGGTTTCAGACAGAATCGCTCTACAATAGACCAACTTTTTATGGTGAAACAATTGCTTAGTAAAGCTTAGAAACATGACATCGACATCCATTACGTTTTCATAGACTTCAAAAAAGCATACGACACCATCAATAGAGGTCGACTGTATCAGGTTCTTTACAGCTTCATCATCCCTCCCAAATATATCAGACTAATACAAAACAACAAGACTGACATGTTCAACATAAAAGAAGGGCTCAAGCAAGGACATGGACTAGCTCCACACTCTTCAACTTGGAGCTAGAGTACGTCATTCAAAAAATAAACGTAGGAAGATCAAACCTATTATTATGTAAGTCAGTACAATTAGTGGCATACGCAGACAACATAAACATCATGTCTCGTAGAGCAGAAGATACACCAAAAATATATATGAATCTGGAACATCAGACTCGAAATAAACACACAAAAAACAAACACGCTGACACAGACCCGAATAAGAAGATACAACAATGACAGACGCATTCGAGTTGAGGAGGACCTTGAAGCGGTTAAGAGCTTCAAATACCTGGAAGTTGAAATAAACACATCGGTGAACGAGGAAGGCGAAACACAAGACAGAATAGAAACGCCAAATAGGACATTTTTCTCTTTGTCGCAAGTATTTCTATCAAGGTCAGAATCTTCAAAACCATCATCAGACTAGTTCTATATTATGGATGCGTAACATGGGTCCTGACTGACAGCCTGAAAAGCAAGTTGGAGATTTTCGAAAGAAAAATCCTCCATGGACATGGAGAACTCGCTACAATTACCAACTGTTCAGAGAAGCTTCAATGGATTTTAAATAGCCAAACGATTCCACTTTATCTAAGAAATACCCGAAGCTTATTGTCAGACTTGGACATCTATTTATATATTGATCAAAAAACTCAGGAATGGATAATCCTGGACACAAGAGTCTCCGATAGAAATAGAAACACTTGGGTAACAACGTATTCAACATGGCGGGCGGTGCAGACGATTGTTTGTATTGCTCCGACAATTTCCTTGTTAATTCCAAGTTTATTAAAGGCAAGTTGTGCAAATTGAAAACGTGAATGTAAACTACATTCCAGTGCTTGATAGGAAAACGTCGTTTCATAGTTGGAAGAAATGAAAGCGCCAATGGTATGCAGACAGTACCGAAACTTGTATCGCTTCGTGTCTCTAGGCTTCAACCTAATACGAAACCTGAGGACCGCAAACAAATATTAACTGGTAATTTTTCAAGGAGTTATGTGTCAATGCATCTAGAAATATATGCATCCATGAGAGTCACTATCAGAAGTAACCAGCTAAAGGATGTATGGAAAAAAGATGTTTGGCCTAGCGGTGTAGTAGTCACCCGGTTTTTCATGAAAAGGATGATGCCGCCCCAGGAGGATCCTCCAAACCTATTATAGAGACAAAAAAATAGGGAAATTAACATCCACTATCAGAATGTAAAGGGACTCCGAACTAAAACTGAGTCCTTCTACATAAGTGTAATGTCCTACGAGTATGACATAATAGCAGTAACTGAAACCTGGTTGACAGCAAGTATCTTTGATGCTCAACTTTTTGATCAGAGGTATGACAAAATAAGAAGAGATCGTGATGGTGACATTTTCCGAGGTGGCGGAGTCCTTGTGGCACTACACAAAAAGTTCCACTTTGAAAACATCACGGAAACCTGTGATATTGAATCTGTGTTATTAGAAATTAAATACAAAAAGTCTTCAAGAAATTCTAGATAATGGCTGTGATATTTTAATATTAGGTGATATGAACATACCTAATTTTGAGACATAATAATTGTGACAAGAGTGTTTTGATAAAAAATTATCCTAATCTTAATAACCTACAACAATACAATGATGTAACCAACCATATGGGTGGAAAACTGGATCTTGTACTGTCTAATATGAATGTTGTCCATGTTTCTCGAGACCTGCACCATCTATGTCTTTCACTAGGCCTGTGCTGTGACTTCCATTCATGTTATGTGTCATCTGGTATGTCCAATGCTTACACGTATGATTATGCCAAGGGTAACTTTCTTCTGTAATACAGACTGCTTCAATCCAGTGATTGGTCCACAATTGAAAGACTTTCTGATCCTGATTCATGTGTTGATGCATTTTATTACATCCTGATTTCTTGTATTGATCATTAATTTGATCTCCAAAAAGGCAGTTGTGGCTTCGACGGGAGGCAAATGTAAATATCCAAAGTTGTTCTCCATCGAACTGATACGTAACATCAGATATAAAAATATTTTAAATGATCCTAACAGCTTCTGGGGTTACGCTTTGGGTGCGCTCAAAAACCAAAAACAGGGTTGTGGTATACCCAATGAGATGTCCTGGAACGATGAGGTTTATCAGACATCTGCAGACATTTCCAATGCCTTTGCCTGGTATTTTTCATCTGTTTATAAGCCTTCATCTCAAAATCTAACCAACGAGGAAGGCTGGTGCCCTGCTTGGGGTGATTTTCAGTTTTCTGTAATGTGCTGGAATCGTTGACTCTGCCATCAAGAAACTAAAGCCTAACTGGGAGTGACAATATACCATCTTACATATGAAAGGGATGTTCAGAATTTTCGGCAAAATCTCTATCGCACATCTTCAGAGTATCCATTAAAAATAACACTTTTCCAGACAAACTTAAAACTGCTGGTAATACCAATTCATAAAGCTGGAAAAGTCAGCGAAATTGAAAATTACAGATCCATTAGTGTGTTAAACTCCTTGGCTAAGATTTTTGAAAAAATTCTTCTTGAAATAATGAAAATATTAAGAATCATACGGAAAGCAGGATGTGTAAGGAGTAGCATGTCTTTATCAAGTGACAAATCTACTGTCACAAATCTGTTGGCTTTCACAAATAATGTAGATATCATCTTTCATAACAATAAGAAATAGTCGGATATAGCGTAAACGCATTGTGCTAGGGTATGCGATAAGGTAGACCATAAGGTATTGCTGAGGAAGCTTACTGAATTTAGCTTTTCAAAAGTGCCTAGATTTTTATTCATACTTAACTAATAGAACGCAATCTGTAAAAGTTGGTGATTGCATCTCAGAACTTTTCACAGCACTGGTGTTCCCCAAGGAAGCAATCTGGGTATTTTATCATTTACCATATTTATAAATAGTAAATGTTGTGTAATGTCATATTTTCGTAAATCCAAAGACCAAATCAAATCTGGTCGATGATAGAAAGATGCTAAAGCGTGTAGATAACATTAAAGATCTCGGTGTATATTTTCAGCCATCTCTTAGATTTAAAACCCATTATAAGTATATAGTGAACAAGGCATACAGGGCTCTAGGGTTTATCATTGAGAATAGTAAACATTTTGTACATATCGATACTTACCATTATTTTGTTATACAATGCATTGGTTCGCTCTTATGTAGAGTATGCATCTATAATCTGGTCTGCTCAAGCAAATCAAAATATCGATTTAATCGAGAGAGTCCAAACAAGATTTCATAGATTTTTGTATGTAAGGAAAAATAATATACCTATATCCATAGAATGGATCTATGTTAAATAGTTTCAAGTTACACTCGCTAGTATTTAGAAGACAGAAGTAATCTGTGATCTTTATATACTACATTCTAAATATGTTATAATAAGTATAAGAATTGCCTGTTAATAATTGATATACGTTTTAAAGTACCAAAGATTAATATAAGGCAGAGAAATATAGGCATATTTCATATAGACAACAACCTATGCTTAAGACATATAATTCTCTAATGCAAAATACCTGTTTGTCCTTATTCTTCTATATTGCTCTTACATGTAATTACTAGCTGTTTGTAGGGTGTTTGTGAGAAGAACCAAAAATAAATAAAAATTTAAAAAAAGGATCAAGAACTAGGTTGGAGTACACAGTATTTAAATTCACCCATCCAAAATCCACTTTTACAGGACGCATTGACAGATAGAAAGACTAGGGAAGAAACACAGAACTGATACAATCAAGATCATATTATATATTGGGAACAGATCAAGAGGCAGACCGCAGATGAGGTGAACTAACTGCAAGATTACATTGGAGACAAGGCTCATAATAAAATTCGCTGGCGAGAATTGGGAGAGGTTCATGTCTAGGGATAAAGAAAAATCAGAAGAAAAACTGCACCAAATTAGCTATAATATTTCCAAAACTGTCCACCTACGCCTTAGAAGCTTTTTCCAAAATAAGGCTATTCTCTCAGAGAAGTAATTCTACGAAACGTTCAAAAAGCAAGCAATGAGAGACGAATGCGCGTATTGATTCAGGATACGAGTTTTTTTTTTCTTCATTAAAGAGAAATAGAAACATGGGAGCACCAATGAGAGGCGTTCCATTTGCACCGATCGTCTTATTTTATTAGCTGACCCGAATTTTAACCTAAAACTTTTCGAGTAACCAAAGGAAGACATTAAACAAAAGAAAATGGTATGCGTTTTGCCATAAATAGTTTTCTCAATGAAACCTGTCGATGCAGTTTTATTACTCAACAGAAGTCAACCTATTCAACAACAATACACAATAGACTCAGCTGTCACCTGTAGCATTACATCGAAAGTTATTTCAATGGCTAGTCATAAAAAAAAAAACTAATGTTAAAATATTGGTCTTTGTTCGCCAACAAAATTGCTAATAACCCCATCAAAAAAGGCACCCTACGAAAATCATTCTACCGAGCCATAACAAGCAGAATCTGATATCCTCTCGATCCCTTTTCGAGTTCCATACTTATCCCGAAGTCAAGATACCTTCGGGCACTTCTCCCGAGAAAATAATTCGCTGCTTCTTGTTTAACAAGTTCGCAATTGGGGACACGGAAAGAACATTATTTTTATTGTTGACGATTTGAAAGTATTGTCATTAGAGCGTGGCGTAGGAGTTTCCCCGAGAGAAATCGGGTCAGCGAGTTTCGTAAAGAAAATCAACTCACCGAAGAGGAGTTTTTGATTCAATTTCACAGGAAACTTTGTACCAATAATAACAGTATTGTTCGTCGATTTTAATCTGATACTCGGACGGAATGTGAGCTGGTGGCTCCCTACATTAGAATGCCAATGGTTACCTGACGTCACTCCTGTTTTTGCCATATGAAACACCCTCTCGCACCTCATACCGCAAGTATCAGTTAAAAATCGACAAACAATAATTGATTAGATTTTTATCATCTTCGTTCCCACACAATTTACATCAAAATGCCGCATCTGATACGAACGTGTCAACGACCAATCGCTAATCACTGACATCTCGGGTCCGCGTTGAAAAGCGTCTGTAATAAGCATAATCACGTATAAGGCCTAAAATGCGTGCCGATGTTCAACATCCTGACATTTTCTCGTTTCCTTTCAGCCAACAGCAGCAGCAGCGACTTGTTAAAAATATTAAATGTCCAATAAGTCGGGAGTCTTTCATTACGGCCGAGTTTTTAGCTTAAATTAAAACTAATGAGCTGAAGATTAAAATTAATTCGCGTGAAGTCAACGGCGAAGAGCATTTTGAGAGAAACTGATGTTATAGTTATAATTATTAATTATGGGAAGTTACTATGGAATATTTAGTTTTCTCTTTTCGAAAAGAGTAATTTGAATATAAACACATTTCTTACATTGCATCCACATCCATAACTATCATATACCCATTAAATATGAAACTTTTGGGGCATTTGATATTTCTGTGCTCTCAATGTATGATGGAGATTATGCTTTTTATGGGACAATTCACAAATTTAGCTTTATGTTTTTAGAGTTTGGCTCAATAAGTATAAGGGTATTCTAATACCAATTCAATCCTATATCTCACATTTAATCAAAAAAATTATGTATTCTTGATTCTAGCCTTCATAAACGTTACGCTTCAAATCTTAAAAGGATTTATCTGAAATAAAAAGACAATCCCCTCCGTTGATGACAGGCCGGTTATTAACCGTGCAAGTTGGATTAAATAAACGGATAATTTCAGGTAGTTCGAACGAGAAAAAGTACCACCGGCGGCCGCTTTTGATATTTAATGAGTTTATAAATTAGCCACTATCACCGTGTAATCATGTGGCCGTAGAAAAAAGGACGTGTTTTAATTTGCCAAGCTCTAAAATACACATCATAGCTGATGCGGCTGAAGTGATGAATTATTGATGAAAAGAAGCAGCGGAAAACGAAAATAATTTGCTCGTAAATTAAATTTTTTACTTTCATGTGAAAACAAATTATTTTCCGTGAACGAGATTCCATATAAACATAAAATAGAACAAGATTTAAATCCGATCCTAATCCGTTACTCATCCCTTTCAGCAATTTCTTTAATTTTCCCAGACTTCGAAATGACCTGCTTAGGATCGACTCGCCTTCGGATTAAAATGCCCCCGAGTGAAAACCGGGAAGCTTTTAGCCAAATTGATTCATCATTCTAATCGTTTGTTTATTTTCGTTTGGTGGATGTGTGTGTCCGTCCAAGGGGCAAACAATTATCTAGATCTGTGTATCGACCTACACCGGACTTTTGTGATAGTTCATTTACATAGGAATGTCGCTTGAAAAACAAAGATTCTATTTTAATTATATTAAGTATGCTCTATTTTTTTAATTAATAAGCTAATAAACTTTAGGGAAGGGGTTGATCCTACATCATTCGATATGATGCAGCAGATGTACTTCATATGTATAATGTTTTCTCGTTAAATGATCCCCTTTTCGTTTACTTTATAGATTAACTACTGGCATTTGAGAGTTGGCCGTCAACTGATGAAACAGAAAGCGACATTAGTGCTTTTGAGAAAGATCACGAGCTATTTATATCCAGCGATAATGATTTAGAAGAAGAATTCGCCAATCGTGGTCGTGATCAGAGTAAAAGAGAACAATTAAGGAATAAAAAGATTAATAATATAAATTAAAACCTGTGCACGCTTATACCATGGTATACAGGGGCGGGTTTCTACAAAAATGTCACCTTAAATATAGTTAATTAATAATCATTGGTACAGTACACCCAATGTAATAATGAACGCGGCAAAACAAACTTGGGAATGTACCAAGTTAAATATAAGAAATACTATTAATAATAATTTTGAAAAAAATAAATCAATAGGTACATCACCCCCTTGTGGTCCTCCCTGCAGTCTAAACATTCATTCCCATTACTGTCTCATGATAGCCTCCCGGCCCTGATAACAGACCCCATCAACTTCTTGACTTCCCTTGTTAAATAGGATACTTGAATTTCGGTTTCAAGTTCAGTGTTGTGGGTACTCTGAAACGTTAGCAAAACGTTGAAAGAGAAAAACCCAATAGAAAGGTAAAACCTACAAACCCTGAAAGAGTACAAATTCTTAGAACCCCTTCATACTTATGAAATATTATTAATGTATATATTATTAAATTTATATAGGAAAATTACCTGAAACCTGTAACTTAATGTATATATTATTAAATTTATATAGGAAAATTACCTGAAACCTGTAACGTATCTTACAAAAAAAAATCCCCTTAATTAATAAGGCCAATAATGTCCCTTTTGAAAGTGACTCATGAATTTTTATTTACTGACAAATTGCCCCTCGTGGAGGTCAAATTCCCCTTTTTTTATTGAATCCCAAATATCTCCAAAAATACTGATTTGCTAATCTAAATATTGATAACGAAAAGGTAAATTCAGATTGATAAAAACGTTTAAATTTACCTGGTTACAAATCGGGCTTCTAGTTGAACAAAACGTGCTCTTTGCTCACACGACAAACCAACAAAATGGCGTAGATTTTCATCTCCAAAAAATTCTGAGTGGTTGGCTTACAAATACGGGGATTTTTGACCAAATCCAAGTTTCCACCCCAAAACCAATTAAGCCAGCAACCACTTGAGTTCCCAACGCCTCCAAAATCCCACAAAAGGTGGATGTTCCAAGGAACGTAGCAAAGAGGACCGCTAGTAAAATCTGCCAACTACTTGCTGCTTGCTCAACGTGCGAATTTAAAGAGAACGACCCTATTTTAACCATTTACCAGGTATGCTCATATAAGAAATTTACCAGAATTCTATTTTTTGCAAGATGCTCTCTGGTGCCAGATTTCCGGTCTTGACCAGGAAAACGAGACAATCAGCTTGAAACGAACAACCCAAACCACATCGATGACAAACAAAACTCAAAATTTTTTCCCCTAACACTAACTAATTAATTAATAGCCATCATCTACCCAGTCTTTAGTACAAAAATTATCAAAATGACCACTCGTTCAGTGGTAGCAACTACAGTGACTCTATTACCCACAGTGGTCAAGAAACCTCGGCAACAGCGCTGCCTGAAACGGATCAACGGGACATCCCATAACCACACTTATTCGGCGAAAATAAATAACCGGGAAACTGTAAATATCAGTAGAATCATGGGTGTTGCAGAATTTTTAATAATGGGAAATACGAGACTGATATTTATTTGGAAGTAAATAAACATTTTCATCAACAGTCAGGGCTTTTTAGACAACTTTCGTAAGCTAAATACAATAGATTTCGATCCTATTAGTAGGGCTTTATTATTCTAGAATACCCTGTCATCTGAATACAAAGAATTAACACAGTATTACCCCGAAAAATTTACCTTTGTTCAACACCCACATATTGTTTCGCATCCAATCAAAAAGGTAGAAAACTAGTAAAATCTAATGAGAAACCTATCAATCACTGAAAAATATTAATCCTCAGGTATAAACCTTCATAAATACCCTCCCAAATACCTGAATTAATCACCGAATTCATTCAAAATCTCAGTTAGGTACTAAGGCAAAATTTGTACGTAACACAATCAACCATGTATTGGGCTCTATGAGGTTCTCTACGGCGTTGGCGTACATGGACGATATTTTGGTGCCTTCTTCTACCGTGGCATCTGGATTAAAGGCTCTAGGAGAGGTTTTTCAAACATTCCGAAATGCGGGTAATACCACAGCATATACAAAAACAATCAGCAGGCTAACTTGAGTGACAGCCCGTGTAATAAAGGAATTCATCGTCAAAATGTCACTAGCGGCCATTTTGGGATACGAAGCAGGGCCTGATTAACGATAATTTAGGTTTTTTCTTTCCTATGACAGAGTCGTATTGGCTTTAAATAAACTAATTTATTATTACTTACATATAATAATGTTTTTCTACTGACATTTCATAATACGCTATTAAACGATTAAAATCTGTATTATAATGAACTTCATTACGATACAGATTTTCATTATAATACTCATTTTTAATGTTATACAATCTTGATAGATGGCAGCACTAGTTAAGATATTGAACATTTTTAACGGTAATTTTGCGTAAAACAATTATTTTGATAACTATAAAAAAGAGTTCGAATTGTTTAAAAGTTACCTAAAGTTTGGGACAAAGAATAATTATTATGGAAATAATGAGTGATAAGGAAGAATTTTTACTTTATTCATTATTATACATTGTCAATAGATGGCGCCACCAATTAAGAAATTTTGAATTATTTTTTTTTTGAATGATGACAGCACTCTGTTTATAGCTTTTCCATGGTAATTTAGCGAAAAACAATAATTCCATGAAAAAAATACTTCGAATTGTTATTAAAAGTTACATAATATTTGGGATAAGGCATTATTATGGAAATATTGAGTGATAACGAAGAATTTTCACTAACACCTCCAAAAATTACAGAAAAGGCGACAAATGCAGGTAATAATATACAACTGGACAAGTCCAAGAAAATTTGCGAAAAATTATATGAACAATTTAGGGATTGGAAACACCAAAAACACATCGTCCTTCTCAGAAAATGTTTTGATAGTATATTTTGAAGAATTACAACAAAAAATGAAACCTTCAACTGTATGGATTACTCAATTATAAAAAAATCTCTATTCAAAGTTAAGCATAATGTTGACATATCTAAATATCATAAGTTTTATCAATGGCAGTAGAAAAAATAGTGTATGCAACTCTCATGTAATGGCCATTAATACACTCGCATGTTATATACGAAACTCGCCTGCGGCTCGTTTCGTATCCTACAACATGCTCGTGTATTAATGGCTATCATTACATGATCATTGCATAATATACTATTATATTACTAATTTATTATTATTATTGAATATACAAGAATGATAACAGATAACACCATAAATGACAACACGAATATATCAAAATCATTTTGAAAATCATAGCTAAAATTCCGCTCTACACCGCACGCCTATGACCTTCGTCAGAAATAAACAAATAAAATAAAATGTCGGCGCTCCTGCCGTTTAATGACAGCGTTATGACAAAATGGTATCCCCTAATGGCGGCGTGCGCAGAAAAGATGCGCCTGAGAGTTAGCCTGCTGATTGTTTTTGTATATGCTGTGGTAATACTTTGCGTTTATCCAAATGTTATGTCTTACAAAACCAAATTGACTACTTAGGACACGAGTTTAGTGCTGCTGGGATTCGTCCTGGTTCTTCCCAACATTCTTGCTGTGGAGAAGTTCCCTGTACCCAAGAACGTCATCAAGAACGTCAGCATAGAAAACGTCAGTTTTTAGGTTTATGTGGGTATTTTCGGAAATACGTCAAAAATTTGACGACCTTTGACTTCTCTCACCTCACCAAGAAGGATATAATGTTTAGTTGGGGTGTAGCGGAGGAAAGTGCTTTTGGACAACTTAGAGAAATTTTGATCAAAAGACCTATACTTGCAAGGTTTGAAAGAGGTAGGTTGCTTGATAACTTTTATGACGTCATCTGGATGCCTAAACATAATGCAAATCTTCATTAGTTCCTCCTGATGACGTCACCTGTTTAGCATTACCAGACAACCTATTAATTTTAGGAACCTTGCTATACTTGTTATCTATGATCTCAAGTTAACAACCGAAGTCCACACGGATGCATCCAAAGTTGGACTAGGTGGAATTTTCTCCCAACGACAGACCGATTCCAACTTAAAGCCAGTATTGTATTTTAGCCGTCAGACAACAAAGAATGAAGAAAAATATTATTCCTATAAGCTAGAGACGCTAGCGGTAGTCTGCTCATTGCAACGGTTTAGAGGTCTATTCACTGGGGTTGTCATTCAAAGTGGTAACCGGCAGTGTAGAAACGTGACTTTATTCCTAGAATTGCTAGATGGTAGCTAATAACCCAAGAATTCAATTTTACGGTAGAGTACCGCCAGGGTTAGAAGATGGTACTTGTCGATGCTCTTAGTAGGAATCCTATTGATCAAAATTGGTGTCGCCAAGAAATCCAAGAAGCAGGCGTTTTGCAAGTTGATATCATCCACTCAGGATGATTGGATTATGTCGGTGAGAAAATAATGGAAATTTTGTCTGAAACTCCAAAGACCAAAGCAGTGGCGCATATACGGGGGAGGGGGGGGAGAATGGGGGTACTCCCCCAGAAAACTAGAAATTTTTTAGTCTACCAAAATATAGAAAATATATTGCGAAAACAATTAAAATACTACTAACGGCAGTACGTTTTTGTGCGATATGGCAGCAGCGCTTTTTTACTTTTGTCTTCCTCATTGACGTCAAATGTCTGTCACTAGGCGCCGCGACACTTAGTGCGCGTTCACATTGACACCGCTCGAGCGGTGAGCGTTGCGCGATGCCGCTGTAGTGATGCCCAAAAATAATTTTAACATTATTTTTCAAATGAACAAGTTCACACTGAGGTAGCGTGTCGCGCGGTGTTAACATGTTCATTTGAAATAAAATGTTAAAATTATTTTAGGGCATCGCTACAGCGGCATCGCGCAACGCTCACCGCTCGAGCGGTGTCAAGAGCGGTGTCAATGTGAACGCGCACTAAGGGACGGTTCCAATAGCGATTCACTTCTGTGTTGATTTTAAATCCAGGGTAAATGTGTCTTAGGGCCAATTTCTCAATAGCAGGTCACCTCTGGGTTAAGCATAACTCCAAGGTAAACAAAGCAACTGGACAAGCTTACCCTGGAGTTAAAATTAACCCGCAGGACACTTGCTATTGAGAAATCGGCCCTTACGTGTCCAGTTGCAATGGAGTTATGCCGCTTTGAACAGATCAAAGAGGAGTTTGTCAAATCCTGGCGCTTTGTTGTTGCGCTGCACTCTAATTGCCTGCTTGACTTCGCCCTACGTTGGGGTCTTGATTACTTTCTTTCTTTCCCCTGCATCTGGAATTTCCATGTGTTGATAATTTTCTTGCGCTCCCAATAAGTTTGGAACTTTGGTAGTATGTTTTCCATGTACCTTAGTAGTTACAAAAAAGTTGAAATTTCAATTTTCTCCATATTGAGATTTCGACTCTGAATGTCTGCTCTAGGAGCGCTAAGTGGGGGTGCTGCTGGTATAGCAAAACCAGTAATTCATTCAGAACCTCCCAAACTCCATACTGTTAATCATTGGGAGATTTGAAGCCTAAATGTTTGAAAAAAGAGCCGCGAAAACATTGACAAATTATAAAATATCCTTTACTTTCCTTATCTCTGGAACTATAGCTTCAAATGAGCTGGTAGTTTCAGTTTCCAGTACTTTATGGAAAAAGTGCAAAGCCCTGTGTGTTAATGTGAATTTATAACAGAATTACCATTTTTGAATTAAACAAGTTAAGACAAAAGAAATAATTCTTATGTTGGAAGTATGTTTTCCATTGTTATGGACCACTGGCTGTGTCCCTTGTTTCTACAAAAGGTTGTGCGCGGTTTGTATTCTTCTCTCAAACTGTATAGATGTTTACAAGCCTTCCGCAGATCATTGTTTTCGAAGTCATGTTCCAGTCGTTTTTTGCGGCATGTTTCGTCAAGCCTTCTACTTGCCTCTTCAAATGCAGATCTTCTTTCGCTTGTTCTTCTCTCGACGTAAGCTGTATGAGCTTTGTTCCGATTTTCTATGGCCCTTCTGCACTCATCATTCAACCAGTCCTTCCTTTTTCGTTTCTTCTTTTTGCATATTACTTGCGTTACGGTTTCTAGCATTTCGGATTTGAGTTTATTTCAATGTTCTTCATCAGCACTTGAAATTTCTGTGTTTGTTATTGCTTGTATCTTTGGGAGACTTCTTTAATCTTAAGTGTTTTAACGTCGGAACAGTCCGGTGTTGGACTTGCCCTGATGTTGTTTCTGGATTCAGAGCTACATTATTTGCTTTTTTTTGAAATTTCTTTTCTTTATTTTTATAATTAAATCGTTATTCTCTATGGTTGCCAATAAAATCAGAGGTGTAAGGTAACAAAAATATCAAGATAAAACCATGCAGTGGCGCCGAAGCCCATACGGGATAATTTGATAAAAATTACAGAAGATTCAAATCGTATAAATTAACTAGGGGCGGTTCGAAACAAGAAAAAACTCTAGTTACGAGACAATTTTCTCGCCAAAAGAGACAGAAAAGATAATCTGTAGTCGTCCCCGCGACAGTACAAAAAGTTGCAGTTTTTTGTCCATAAATTCTCGCCCTGGATAAAGAGCTTTCTCGCGCTTAGTTCACTAATTAGAGATCGTATCGGGAGCCTTCGAATTAGCATTTTGAGAAGGCGAATAAGTAGTCGTCCGCGAGGACACGGAGATTTTGTTTAAAGAGGCGGCAAACGGTGCTACTTGCACGTTCTCTGCCCAATGAAGATAAGTTCTTACATAATTTTATTGATTTTTCTCGTATTTTATATAGTGTTGAAGCTATAAGATGAGCGAATTCACAAACACAGCTTATTTACATTTATCCTGTCAGACTACTGAACATCAAAGCAATATTTCAATACAGCTCTATCCATTTCAAGTATAATCGATGTTTTCTATCTACCCAGATATACCATTACTAGAAACCGATATATATGGCATTATAAATGCATATTCGTATGTTTATATCGCGTATAATGAAAGTGGAGAAGTATGAGAAACACGCGAGGATGCAATCGGAAATGCAGATAAGTACTTCACCCACTTTCTTGTGAAATAAAATTGGAATTTTGCCTTCCTTATGGTCAATAAGTGGGTTATGGAGAATTTTGTTTTATATTTATTTCATCTACCAGCACGAAACAGCAACACAAGCGTGAATGTAACCTCATTGAGGATTCACAACTAATTTATCAATTACTCTAAAAGCCAATTTTCTTCCTTCAAAACCAACAACCCAACACCTTAACAACCAAAATTAAATGCAAATTTTAAGCGAAAGATCAGGCAGCGGTGTATATTCAAACTAACCTGTTGACAGCCACCAGAGGAGGAGGCCCTCGGGCGAATAAAAAAAAAACGACTTTGCAGTATGGTTCGATTTTAATGAATATTCATCAAGTGCCATTGAGAGTTTTAATTTCGCGAAAAGCAAGCAAAGCGGGCGCTAATTATGCGCGGAAATCGGCATTTTAAATTTTTAACCGGATAAGGGATGGTAGGTATAAATGTGCTAATACTAGGGGAGACTTTTTAATTGCAAAAAAAATCAACTGATCAACTTAGAGTAACATTTCACATTATACTAAGAACACAAAAGAACTTTTTGATGTGTCTTAGCATAGATTTGTCACTAATGTCACCCAGATCGCGATTTAATACTCCAGGGAAAATCATAAATGTTTAATTCATACAGTCTCAGAGTAACACCCCCATTGTTTGTAAGATCATTAAATAAAGGAAGAGCCATCGGTCTAGAGAATTATTGATGGTTTCTATATTCCGAGCTGACATCTCAATTGATATATTTTGAAACGAGCTCATCTTATCCTTTAGGTGTGTGTTGTGTTGTTAGACTATAAATGGTGAGGTGTCAATAATCTTTAGGAAGCAATTTATTTTGAAGTGATCGAGCAGCGGGATGCATTTTACGTGTTATGGATAGTGTTGAAGGAGTTTTTGTTTTAATTTTTATTATTCTGTATTGTTATTAGGAGTAGTCCATGTGGCAACTTATTTTTCAAGCAATTGTTTGTTCTTCTCCTGATTTGGTAACTTATGAAACTTGCCAATTTTAAGGAAAGATGGGAAGACTAAAATTTGTCTGAAACTGAAGGGAAAACAAGAACAGGAAGCCAAGATAACCCTACTCCAAGCTTTTTGATGCAGTGGGAGATAAAGGGGAGAAAAGTCAGATCGAATCAAATAAGAAACGACAGTAGTTCTTCAACGTTTCGGGGAGGCGATATCTTGGAAATCGCAATGATCTTATCTGGATTTGGAGTGATATCTTGAGGTGAGATCATATGACCAAGGTGCGTATCAAAAGTACAGAAAAAACTACATTTGGATCGTTTTCGTTTGAGTTTGAACATTCGTAGACAGTCAAATACTTGCTTCACATGGGATTCGAACTATTCTGACAAGATAATCAGATCATCAAGATATGCAAGTATGTTCAGATCCTAAAGGTCAGAATGGAATCTGTCAATCAGCCTTTGGAACGTCGAGGGTGCATTTCGTAAGCCGAACGGCATTCGTGTGTAACGAAACGTCCCAAAAGGACAGATGAAAGTGGTTTTGTCTCTATCACTAGGCTTAAAAGTTATATGGTGATAACCGGATCTCAAATCTAAGGTTGTCATGTACTGAGTTCTCTTTGCTGCATGGACGGTATCATCGATCCTAGGCAATGGGTATCGATCTGGTCGTGTTTTGGCATTTAACTTATGGTAGTCCACCGTTATCCTTATTCCTCCATCCTTCTTCGGAACCAGCACCACAGGCACAGCATAAGGAGATTCACACTCTTCAATAATTTCCTTTGCGAGCAACTCATCAATTTGTTTTTTTAATTCTAGGTTCTTGATTTCTGACATATGCTATGGTGGAACCATTGAGATAGTATATAAAAGGAGACGCTGTTGCCAAATACGAGTATGCATTGATAAAGGGATCATTTTTTGGAGCTTATTCCAGCACCAATATGGCCGCATGATCAGGGTTGGATTCAGCTCAAATATATTTAAAATTGAAACAAAATTTTTTTTTTTTCAAAGCAAAAATATCAAATTAGACTATAAATGTCATTTGGAACAATATTTTCTTATACATTTTTTTCATATTTTTTATAAAAATGCCACTTTTCCTTGTTTGAAATTTTCAAATGGCATTTGACAGGTGGAAGGCAAGTCTCGAGTCAAAAATTTTAGGTGTTTTTTGGTTTTCAGTCATGCAGAACCTAATGCCGAAAACCGATTTGAAGTAAAGATAAGCATAAAAAAATTTCCCATATGGTGCAGACTTTTCCGCGGGCACTGTATACTACCTCAATGGGTGGAACTGCCTCTGTAATATCGTCGATTAAATCAATAGAATGTTCAGCAGACGGTGTCGGTTCAGAACTTGGTTGGAACAAATCTGCATTAGTGTGGAGTATTTTGTTCAAAGTACTCTAGGCACAAGTTCTCCCCTTCATCTGCACGAAGTGACAGCTGTTCAGACAAGGCCATATGGCTAGTGTCAATTGTTGTGCATTTAGAGTTGTTGATTGATGGGTCACGAGCCAGCTTATATATTTTTGATCATCGCCATAAAACCATGAGTCATTCGGTATATGCAGCACTATATTGGCAGATTTTAGAAAATCAGCTACTAGAAGGGTTCTACTGTTGATATGTTCGGGAATGGAGATGAGTGCGGTGTGATGAAATCTGCCTTTGAATGCGATTCTGACACAAAATACCTAAACATCCACTTGAGTAGTTTTACCATCTGCTAAAGTCATGTTTGTTTTTGTTTATAAGGAACATGCTCGTCGAATGAAATTGCACTCAATCGGGAGCCGGCGATGCTTGACTGAGCATCGGAATCAAAGTATGTGAGACCATTATGATCTTGAATAGTAACACAGGCAAGTGGGCGAGTAAAATCATCTGAGCCCATTTGACCAGATTGTACCAGGTAAGTACTGAGGAACTCTGCAAATATTGCGGTTCTGGTAGGATCCGTTGGAGTAGTAACTGGATGTTTGGAGCACTTGGGGCAGTTACTTTTTACATAACCTGGTGTTCCATAACCGTAGCCCTGCCACCATGTTGCTGCAGAATCTTCCAACAACATTGACAAGTCTTTCAGAGCATGCTGATCTAAAATATTAAGGCAATTTTTATAGACCATTATAGCATCAATGAATGCTTCAACATCTCTTCTTGGGCTTCCATCAAAACGGGACTTACATCCAGAAAAATTGTCCTGCACACTTACACTTGGCAGCATCTCTGGCGTCATAACAATTTGTTGAACAATAGGGGTTTCATCGTTATTATCAGTCATTTTATCTAATTCTGAATTATTTGGTACAATTTTTCCACTACGTAAAATCATACAGTCGTACTTGGGTGTGGCAGGACTTGTATGATTTTAATTCATGATATCGGATGCAAAACTGGATTGGCTCACAGGCAAAACTTACATAATCATGAAGAAACACTTTTAAATGATTAAATCGAACCGATTGAACGAAACACAGTGTCGATTTATTGTCTGGGGTCGCAGTCTTTTCGAGAGGCCCCACGTTGGGCGCCAATGTGACACTGGCTAGTGTCGTGTTCGGTGATCTCTGCACAAGCGATTTGTGATTGAAATTTCAGCAAGAAAACATCAAAAGTATTTAAATTCTAACCACACATTAAAAGAAAACATTAACTTGACATTGACAATCCTTTCAAGGCATTTACCGATGGAATTATTGTCCTCAACCGAAAGTGGAAAGGAAGAAGATGTGAAATTTTTTCCTATGGTCTTGGCAGAGGACCTGAACAACTACTGTGATGCCTAAGTTTTGTGGCTACTTACAAAGTACAAACTGCTGCTACAGCTGATCCTAAAAACAAAAACATCATAACATTGTATTGTTGTTCCTCACTGTGGCAATTCCCAGTCACAATAAACACAGACAATTACTAGTACAAGTAAAATTGTACATAAAAATAAGACAAAACCCATCCGTATTGTTAATTTCGCTCTTCGGCCGACCTTAACAGCCCATTTACGATAAAACTAAAAATATTCAGCCAGAGCGGTTGCCGTTTCTCTTTCGTAGGAAGAACCGCGTTTAATTATGTCTTTGTCTTCCGGTGTGGAGTACATTCCGCAAAAACGTCCGCCTAATTGCATAACTGTTTCGAGGAGCGTCTAATTGTCTGCGCTGGCTGTCTGGAATTTTAAATTCCACATTTCGCGAGATAATTGAGTCTTTATTTTGTCTAGGTTTGTTGGATTTTTACTGGTCGTTGCTAAAGCTGAAATACGTGATGGTCGGGAATTTCAGATTTTACGTTTGATGTTAGTAATTGAATTATTCTTTCGGCAAGAATAATTTACATAAGAAAGCCATTGAAAATATCAAGCAGATCAACATTTAGCTACATTATTATAATAATTAAAATTTTCGACTTTTATACACAGAGAGATAATCTGAATGAAAACGGGTATTAAGCGAAAAAAAGAGCCGTTTTTTTCTCCTCTAAGTATAACGTGAACCTGAATAAACCGATCATTAAACATGGACCACACACACACGCGAAGCAAGCTTGGGTATCCAGTGGTGGTTATTGCTATGCAACATTCTAAATAAATATCTCTGCGTATCTCTGGTACTTACCGAGAATACGTGTTGCTACTTAGTAACGATTAACGATTCGGAAAAAAGTGTATAGTTTATACTTGCACTGCATGTGGGCTTACAGTAAACAAAGCATTTAAAAGGGCGTTCAATGAGCTATTTACTCGTTCAATATTATCCTATAGATGGTATAACAATATACCATTTTGTTTTATGCTTTCCGCATACTTCATATTATTGAGTTCGATAACGGATATGGTAATTTTTTTATTAGAAATATGGAATATGTATCACTTCACGAATGAGGATTGCCCAACCGAAAATCCTGTTTAAGAGGTAACATACCTGGAGCATCAACATTAAATTGGCAAATTAAACCAAACAGCAGAAATCAGTAATCAGTAGAGGAATCTAGTTCACGTGAGCAGCGAGTGGAAAGCAACAGTTTTGAGGATTCAAGAAATTTCTATAAATCCGAATGATATACTACAAATGTCGAGATCAAACAAAGAGCGAAATATGGAATGTTCAGTAGTGGACATTGCTGCTAGAAAGAGAAATAAGAGAGATCTGTTTTAAATCTAGTAAACTCTGAAACGATCAATAGTAACTGAAATTTTTGAAGACTTTTAAGTATATTCACCAATATCCTCGGATTTGTTCAAACTGGCCCGGAACTTTCTTAGACTTCCATTTGGATATCATCAACAATTAATCCAATCCATGGACTAGAAAAATCTTTGAAGTTCAATATCACGTTTTTATTTGCGTATTTTTTTCGGATGTCCACAAGTTTCCCTCACTTTCTCTAAACTCACTTACGTGAAGGTAGAAACTTCCCAGGTAGAAGTAAAACTTCCCAGATGGACTTCTTGGCTTAGACGTTCCAAAAATACTCGAATCAAACTGATCTGATAATGATACGATGTTGTTGACTTTATTCTGTAATTGTTGTTTCACTTCTTGATGGAGAAGTGGATTCTCATGACATAGCTAGGAGTTTGTAGATAGTACTTATCACCATAACATAAAGTAATTCTCTTGTCTTTGCGTGATCCATTCTTATCAATCTTTGTATCCGAATCTTCCAGCCAGTTCAAGCTATCCATTACTTTTGTGGTAATGACGCATAACTTACCGGTGAATTTTCCTAAACGAATATGTTATACCGATATAAAAAATTATTCTGTGTTCTTGCTGTTTAAAACAGGAGAATAATAAAGATTTACCCACAAAAATAAAAAAGAAACACTAAGTATATTGTGTATACACTAACAGAAAATTTATGATCCGGATCGTAAACATGCCATATTTAATGTCATATTTTCTATTTAAACCGCAGGCGCACAGTTTATAAACAACCTCTATATTAAACCGAGCACAATACAGTATGATTATCTCTTTGTCGGCCATATCTTCTCAGCGCTATAATAGGCCCAGAAATGATTATTTACACCCATGGCTGTAGTATCACTTTGGCTCGATTTTGCGCAATTTAAAACGAATATTTTCCGCACCATTAGCCCAACCTCATACTCTGTCTTTAAATCTTGTGGCCACGGCGTTCATTTACAATCGCCATTTTCTATGGTCGTTATTTCTATACACAACGTAAATCACGATTTAAATGCCTAAATTCTTGTTAGGATTTTAGATTTGTGGAGACGTCAAAATAGTGTTTGGAAAGTAAAATTATTGACTAGCTTGAAATAATAATGGCGTATGATTCCATTGGATTGATTACTAATTTATGTTTTTCTTTTTCAGGTAAGTTTCCAGATTGATTATCTTCTCAGTTTTGTAAGTATGTATATTTTTTTTCTATCCAGACCTAAAAACACTTGCACAGAGCCACCATTTATCTTTTAGAGAATCCTCGTTCTCTTATATTTCAAGGTTTACTTATACATACTTGAATGAAGAGTATATGAATCTACCTTAAGTAGGCTCGAAAAAAAATCTACTTGAGCTTTATACGGCCTCGAGCCATAAGGGCACCGGGGATAAAAGAGTTATATGGTATTTTATTAATAATGATGTAAAATGTGGGTTTATTTTTATAAACATCAAAAACCTCATTGGTGATTAAAAGCTCATAGTTCAATCTATATGTCGATTATACATATTGACAATGTTGAATCCTATCAGCAATAATTTATTGTCTGTTCAAAAATGACATGCAACAAATTAGCTAGAGTGGAACAAAAACATTTCTGTTTTCGTGAGTAAATTAACCAGTATAAAATACATACCTACATGCATAAAACATTTCTACCATAAAGCAAAAAACCACTAATTACTTCTCTTGCTGAATCTTTCTATAAGATACTTAAGGATATCTCTTAATTTACCAAGATGCAAGTGGTAATCTCGTAAATATGCGCAAGTAATAAATCTTATGCGACTCAGAAAAAAAAACAAATCTAAGATCAGTGCTCGGTAATTATCCTAATGTGTTGCACCGGATTTGCATAATGGTACGTAAATAATCAGAGCATAGACCACCTATAAGATAAGCCGCTGGCTAGCTACCTTCCAGTTGATTGGTTGGGTTGGTTCTCTTGACTGTCAATACGAATAGATTTTGTATTGATTAAATATGTAATTACAGTTGAATTTTATCTTGAAAGTAGACAACTGCATAAGCAATTTCACTTTAAATTAGTTGGAGTAGTTGTAGAACTAGTTTCGATAGTGGATATTAGGTATTTTGTAAAATAATCATGTACTTATTGAGTCGAAGTAAACATTGGAATTCTCAGTATATACCTACATTTTACTGAAATTAGCAAACTTGACTATCATAGGCTAGGAGCTAAAACCATCTTCCCGTTTACTCCATCTATCTCAAAAACGAAGCAATTTGCGAAGTTTATTCTTCAAACATTCACATTCCCCAGAACCTTTCACCTTGGAGTTTTGACACAACCTTTTAAAAGGACATTGAAGGGACAAGCAGAGGTCATTCAGGTTGAGGACTCCTCAGGCACATTTTACCGATTTCTGAGTTGTCCAATTTTCGCTCATAGATCTATGGTGGCTAATCCGTTATTTGAGCACCAAAGCGCCTTGCGTGGATTTCTTTGTGAGCCGAAAAAAAGCAACGGGATCAATTGCTTGTTCTATTCCAGTTCCTAAAGGCCAAAGAATTTTGATAAGTGGTTTTCCTTATTCGTCTTCTCTGTGTTTCTCTATTGCCTATGTAAAAGCATAGTTTTCTGGTATTTATATGGTTAAATTCCGAATATTGGACTTTAGTCCTTAACTTTGAGTAAAGAGTTTAACGTTAAGCTTACTGTATATTTCAAGTCGTACCTCCTGTCTTCAGCCTGCGCTAGACAATTGGAAGCTTTAGTGATTTCTAGTTACTGAACTTCAGTCCCCAGGGCCAGTTGCTTCTTGTCGCAACCCTGATCCATTCCCAGGCCATCGGAAACACTGGAAGATATCAATCCAATCCTTCAGGTTCGCCTCAAGGGATTAGGGACTACTCAGGTTTGATAAGTGTGTTGTATTGTCTTTATATCTGGAACCTATCAACCCCTTGTTGGAATAAATCACTACAGCGACGCAGTCTTCTACTACAATATTAAATTTGCCCTTCAGGTTATGTGTTGTTATTTCAATGCTAATTAATTATTTATATTATATTAAATTTGCCCTTCAGGTTATGTCTTGTTACTTCAACTTTAATTATTGATCTATAATATCTCTCTAATATCCTATAAATACATGCTGCACCGAATACAGGAAAATACTTGTACACTGGGGTTAAATGGCCATTTACGAAGGTTCTGCATTTAGTAAGCTTGTCTATTTACATTTCAGGTATTATTGCTGTTATAAGTGTTTTATAATACTCTTTACTTTACTTAGGGACTCAAGTTGAGTTAAATTATTGTAAATACTATGTTTAGAACGTAAGGTTAGGTACTCCTAGTCGATTTATTTTGTTCTTGTTCTGGTTCCAGTGTTAATAATTTTCAGTGTTCCAGGGCGTTCGGAAAACCCACTCCGAACTGCTCTAGAGTCAAACCTGTTCTGGTTTGACTAATTAAGAACTCGTACTTGATTGTAGCAAAGTGTTTCACTTCTGTCCTTCCTTCTTGTTAACTTTTATATTTCAGGTTGTGTTGCTATAGGTCCGTAGAAGTTTCCTGCTTTCGTGTACTGCAGGGAAAAGCAGATGGCGTTCTGTATTTAATTATTTAATTGATCCACACCCCTCTCCGCATTGGAAACTAGCCGGCAACCCTTCACACGAAGTCCCGTTTCTAGATTTCAGCCACCGACCAACCCTCTCTTTTTTTTTGTTTAGTTACCCAGTCTCACTTCCTCAAATTTCACTATTTACTTTTCAATCGCGTTTGCGGGTAAAAAATTGGCGTCCAACGTGGTTTTTCACAGATGTTTTTTCCTCTTTACATTTCATAATAATTGTGCATGTAAACCATAATCTATAATCCAGTCTACCACAAAATCCTTATTAATTAATGGATATTTGAGAAGTCTCACATCGACTTTGTTTCATATGCATTAGCCACGATCTTATTGCCCTACCTGGTTTGCATTTTTAATTCACCAAGGCGGAGCCTAAATCCCTTGATTGATTTATCCACGTGAAATATAGCAGTTAAAATTGTTATCTTAATTATAAAGTAGCTATTAAATTTAGATTATTCCTAGGAAACGGTATTAAATTTTGTATAAAATGGCGTGGGCCGGTATGGTGAATGGCTAAATGTGCAATTTTTCTGCAACTCATATGAAGGCGTTTAATAAATGATTAGTCCACTTGTTGCAAAAGTTGTGTGTGAATTTTTTGATACAAAAAACAACACTTCATTCATAAGTAATAAACATTGTAGCACTCCCTTTAGATTGAAAAAAAAAATCCTGAACCCAACAGATTGAATAAAATTAAACTGAGTACGCTCAGATAATAAATATTTTAGGTTGTGGGCTTTGGAACATTGTAAATAATTACGGCGATACAATTAAAGTCAACGATACGTTGGTAAATTTATGGAAATTAACACATTACACTCAGCTGGGTTCCAACTATATCGGTGATTAACATGAATACCGCATAATTTTACTCGAACTACCTCAATATTCCGACTTTCTTCTAAGTGATTTTCGTGTTTATGGGCAGCGTTTTATTCTCGCGAAAATCATTAAGGGTTTATTACCTATGGTCAAAGATAATGATCTAAATATTGGATTCGATTTGTATTTTCATTAACGGTAAACAAACAATAATGTTTGTGTGACATTTGCTTTGTAACTAAAATTTCTTCTACATAAAGGAAAGTTTATACCTAATTGAATTTTACTATCACTCAGTTCGTATATGGAGTTAACAGGCCTTACACATTCATTATCGATGGTAATTTGTTACAATAAAATTTAAACAACGTTGGAAGAAGAAATAAATGTCCAAAAAAGTGAACCAAATTTTAGTTAAAAAGTTCATCCGGAGAGGCAACAGAATTATGAACAAGCCTGTTCATTTTGAAGATTACGTGTCATATACACCTAATATGTTTGATAATGAAGCTGTTAATGACAGAGGTAAAATTTGGTTTTCACTTTAAAAGCGAATGGTATAAAGAGCCAAAAGTTACAGAGTGTGCTACTGTGGGGACACTAAATGAAGGCACTACGTTTCACAATATAACAATAACTTTATTCACTAAATATAACATAAAAATCCCCCCTACCAATCCTCATGGCATGATCGTTCTCACCTTTGTCGATATACGGATTCCTCGATTACTCATCTTCGATGCGTCTCCATATTCCCTCCATTTTCTTCAATTTAAGTGGGGCCATCTTCTCCAAGGATGATACACACTACTACTTCAGGATGGCCTATCCTCATACGGCCTGTGTGTGACAAATCCCCCTCCGCCCCTCGCCAAAATACCAGTTGTGACGTAGGCAGCATGATATTTCAGAATTAACACATTAGTTATGACGTCGGAAATGGTGTCACATTGATATGGCGACGATTATCAAAAACGAGGCCGATAAGGACTCCTTAGAGTGTGTATGCTCCTTGGGTTGCGTCGACGTTGATTCCAGTGGGTGGGGTTTAGGGATGGTTGGTTTATCTGGAATTATATCAGGCTTATTAAATTCGGTAGTATTTGGTTGCTCTTCAGATTGCATGTCACCCACCTGAAGAAACTTACCCAAAGTTTCTTTAGGTGGGTGACATGTCGTCTAGACATTTGTCCTGTCCACTATCATTTGTTACAGTTACTTCATCGGAATTCCTTCCTATAACACCAAACACCTAACACCATATACTCTTGTCCGAATCGGGTGGTTAGTTTATGTCCAGGTAGCATGTTTTGCAGTAAATCTTTGTTTCCTTGTTTAATTTCTATGTCATGTGCATTTCTAGCTATGTCTTCTCTTTCCTTATTATGTCCTTATCTTTTGCTTCCTCATCTGCTGTCTCGGCTACTAAGTCATTTATGGATGGTATCTTGTCCCGAATATTTCTGTTTAACAGAAGCTGGGATGGAGATTTCCCTGTTGTGTTGTACATCAGAGTAAACTTTTGTATTTCGTTTCGACAACTCAATTTATGTGCCTATTGCCACGCACTGTCATGGTCCTTCAGGAAACCTATGTCTTGTTATATATGGCGGCTTGTCTGGTAGAGATACTAATAGACAATCTCTACATTCCTTAACAAAACGTTCCGCTTGTTGGTCTATGGGAGGCCACCACACTTTCGATCTCAATCGCCTTTCCATCACTGTCTCGCCAGGGTGTCCTTCATGTGCCAGTTCTAATATTTGTGCTAGTAATGTGTCTGGGATAATAATTCTATTTCTTCGCAGAAGTATAGGTCCCATTGCCGATTCCATTGATAAAGGTGTTTTTCTCTGGGGGTTCCCAAGAGTTTTTGTTACGCTTATCTATTGCTTCTCCTATTTGCACGTCTTTCTAGCTTTCGATGAATATTTATGAAAGCGATATAGCTTAAGGTGATGATTTTTCTATAACTGTAAAGACATGATGTTGGTTTTCCGTGTCAAAAGATTCATCTTGGTTTAGTTGAGCTAATCTTGACAGGAAGTCTGCTATGTTAGATTTCCCGCTTTGGTAAATTACTGGATTTTAAACAGAGAACCCATCTTTCTATCCATGCTGGTGGTTTAGATGAAGCTTTGAATATTATTTCTAGCCGCTTGTGGACGGTCACCAATTTGAATTCGAGCCCAGCAAGATAATAATGAAATCGTTCTACCTACCAAACAAGGGCTAGACTTCCTTTTTCTGACTGGAAGTATAAGGTGACCCTTTCTCACAAAATTGAAGTAACACTGCTCCCAAAGCGATTGAACTTGCATTCGCTATAAGGCGCGTTTTGCGTTGCGGATCAAAATAGGACAACGATGGTAATAGGGCTAAACATTTTTTCAGTTCAGTAAAACTTTCTTGATGTTTTTCTGTCCATTGAAATGGGGTCTCTTTCTTGATCAGGTGTCTTATAGAGTTTCGATAATTGTAAGTCAGGCATGAACTTTTCCAAATGTGTAACTATAGTTCTAAAAAACTGCGTACTTCTTCTTTCGTCTGTAAGGGCCGAAAATTTTGGATTGATTCAATTTTCCTTTTGTCAGCGTCGGTACCTTAATCTGAAAGCTTTTGACCTAGGAAATTAAGTTCCTTGACGCATTTTGCCTCAATAAGGAGCATTTTTCCTTAAATATTTCCATGATTTTCTTGAGAGATGAATCATGTTACTGCTCGGTACTTCCATACACGATAACATCGTCAAGCTGGTTAATGCAGTTATTGCAGGTAGATAACATTTCTTCAAAAATTCTTTGGAAAATTTCTGGGGCAGAGTTAATTCCAAACATCAAGCGTTCGTAGCGAAACATGCCTCTTTGGGTGATGAAGGTAGTAATGGGTCGGCTTTCTTCATGTAATTCCAGTTCCAGCGTTTACTAAATCCAGTCTTGAAAAATATTTTGCCCCCCGTAGCTTGGTCATGATTGAATCGAATGTGGGGAATGGATAGAAAGCCTCAAGATGGCTTCGTTAGCACGGCGCATGTCGACACATATTCTTATGTCATCAAATGACTTGAAGATTACGACTATGGGCGAAATCCATGTACTTGGCTCTTTCACTTTTTCCATATCTAATATCTGCGTTCAGGGCCCCTTCTAGTTTCTTCTCCACAAGTTTTTCCACTGCAGTGGAGACTCTTCGTACCGGTGTCTTACCGTTTTGACTTCCGGGTCTATAGTTACTGTGAATATTATGTACTTTTGCGAAGTGAGCTTTTTCCTCTATCTGGTTCACGCCGACCCCAAATCTCAAAACTTCCGGACGTTTAGCGTCGTTTTTTCCTAAGATTGAGACTTCACCATGTTTGATAACGTAGAATGACCTTATTGTCTCATCTTGTTCTGGTAAGCATATCGGTGGCTTATGATTAGCGATTTTCCCGTAGCACGTAAAGAAATTGTTTGGAATTTGCTTCTATCGTTTGAAGTACAAGGCTTGATAGTTTTCTAATAGCAAACATAGGATTTTAGTCTTCACTCGTTTTTAAATAGTAATAACTAACAGAGTGATTTTCCACTAGAAAATTTTGAAATAAGTTTCCTCTTTTTCCTGGAAAAAATTCACAATTTTCCCTTTGCTAGTTTTCCAGAAAAAAATTAAATGTAAAAGGGGAATTGTCCCAAATTCAGCTTATTTTTAACAATTTTTCCTGGACTGATTTTTCACTGGAAGATTTTGAAATTTTCCTATATCGAGCTCCTGACTTTTCTCTTTTTCTCCAGAAAATTTCAATCAATTTAAATTTCCTTAATTTTGCTTAGAAAAGTCAATGTTCCAGAATGAGAATGTTTCCTGAAGTGATTTTTCACTGGAAAATTTTGAAATTTTTCTATAATGATCTTTTCACTTTCCTCTTTCTATTTAGAAAATTTCATTATTTTCCCTTGAATAATTTGCTAGACAAAAAATAATCTACAAGAGGGTACATTTAATTTGAAATAAAACTGGACAAGTCCTGGAAAATGGGAAAATAAAGGAGAAAAAAGTTGGTTTTGGAACTTTTTGAGATCCCTTCTACAAAATGGCTATCTTGAAATTCCGAAATTTTGAATTTGGTTTTTGGCCCTACACCTATAGCACAGGGAACTCTTGAAAATGAGGAGAATCGTAACTTCAACCGGCCATAGCTCCGTAACGGTAAGTCGTAGAGGAAAACTGTTCAAGGGCAGATTGTATAGCTCGAGAAAATCTACAAAAGCTTATTGAGTCTTACCTCTATGACTTACCCTTTCCGAGATTTTTTAAAATCCTATGTTTTTCAGCGAAAAAATCAAAGTCAAAATTTCCCGGATTTTCTTCCATTATGTTATAGAGGAAGTCTAGAGAAATAACGGAACCCACTTTTCCCCCTTCAATTTTCCGTTTTTTCAGGAGTTTCTGGCCCTCTTTTATATCCCACAAAATGGAAAATAAAAATTTTCCGAATTTTGGAAAAACAAAAATTTTAGTGTATAGAGGAGGTCAAAATAAGCAGAAAAACTCTTTGGCATTTTCCCCTAGGATGTCTCCTAAGTCTGGAAAAAAAAAGAATAAAATCCCTGAGGGGGCTTTTCCAGCCTGACATGGTCTCATTAAATCGGCCATAACTCTGGAACGCCTGGATCGATTTCAATGAATCATATTCCATTCGATACAGGATTAAATTGCCTACAAAATGGTCTTATTTCGAACTTCCAGAATCTTCCAATGTCCAAGTGATAGACCTTCAAAGTGGCAAACTTAAGATTTTAGTCTTCACTCGTTTTAAGATGTTCATAACTTTTGAACGATTCAAGCTAGCGAGTTGCGGTTTATTTTAAATTAAAAATCAGCTCAAAATATATCAACATACGTGAAGAAATTATTTGGAATTTGCTTCTATCGTTTGAAGTACAAGGCTCGAGAGTTTTCTAATGGCAAACATATAGCCTTTCAGGCTGTGAGAGCACTCAGTATCCACATTACAAAATGTTGTATTATTTTTCATTAACAAATCCCAATCTTTTCCGTTAACGAAGTTAGCTTTGGAGCCAGAATCTATCAGCAAGCAGATTGGTACACCGCTCACAACACATGTAAACATATCGTAAGTGTCGCTATATTCTGTGTTGGAAATTTTAAGGTATTCGAAATGTTTGATAACATCTGGTGTTTCTGACTCATCTTGGTCGTCATCAATAAAGTTAACTAGAGGTCCCATTCGCCTGCATTTCCATGGGCGATGCCCATAGTGCATTGTATTGGAAGTAGCAAGTCCATTACCTTGGATTGTGTACCGATCTGTTCGTGCACTTGACAAATTCCTATAATCTCATCTAACGTTTTATCACTTTCTAAAAGCTTCGTTTTCAGTTCTTTCGGGGACCAATTATCAATAATCTTATCCTTGATATTTATTTCGACTGCTTTCATTGCTAAGTTACCAAACAAACAATTATTCGTCTGTTGTCGAATTTTCAAAAGAAACTTGTTGAAGCTCTCATTCTCTCCTGGCTTTAGGCTTCTAAATACGTGCCTCTTAAACGTTGATTTATATATATGATATATATATGATATTACCTACTGTATATTAAATGTAACACTTTTTCTGGATATAAATATGACATCTCTGGATAATCTTAAAATTCTCAACTTTGACATCCAATCATAATTTTTAAGTGAGGAACCAATCAGCTAATATTGGTAAGAATGTTCCACAAATGTATTGGCCTCATTCTCATCCTCAAGAGGTAGGCAGTTTACCACCCAGGGAGAAGCCTAGAAATCTTGGACACCAACTAGAAGCAGAGTCACGCAAAAATATCTGGAAAGGTAATCTAATCTCCACAGGAAATACATTAGAATTGTAGAAAGAATAATCAGATACAAATAAGGACTACGGTTTACTACCAAGAAATGACAATAGTTAAGGCATCTACAGATGCAATCTTCCCATGCCATTACATCTTTTCGTTTTAACATATTTCAAAATATGATAACATCCGGACATCAAAATTTAATGAAGGTTTATAAAACTGAGAGGAACATTTTATGACTATATTGCACTAGAGATTAGGATATTCTAAAAGCAAAAGTGAGAAAAAGTTACGGTATTTTAATAGCGCACGGTCACCAGGTGCAGAATATACCTTTCGCGCTCAAAAGGCACATATTAACCTTTAATTTTTTTTTTTATCGACACTTAAATTTATGAACGTTGGCCGGTATAACGGAAACTCGCGAGCTGTTCATGTTATTGGTGACACCGCCATGACGAGTTTGGCTTTTAACGTATTGCCGAAAATTATGCTTCGCCGTTATTAACGATTTTTTAATAAAGGCTTGTAAAACGGTTTTTAACGTTTTTATGAGGCAGTTGTGTTGCAACCGAAATTGGTCGGGCGAGATTGCTGCATCGCATGACGAAACCTTTTTTAAAATTGAAAATCATTAAAGGAACATTTTTAGAAAAAAGTTTGAAAACAACGAGCCATGATATACTTATATATTGTGGAGCACAAATAGCAAATCGCGATTTCAATGAAGTTGAAATGCAATCAGCCTTTCTTAAGGTTAATTTGTCTGACTTTTTATCTTTAAATTACCAGAATTCTATTAAAACAACGAAATCTATTATTGATGCAGAAACTTTATATACCCAGCCGGTAGGTATGCACAAAAACTGATACCATCTACCATCCGCGTATAGAGAAAGACAAGAAAAAACCATCAAACATGTAAATGCTGTCAGTGTGAAATATTACCTGTATAGACTCAGGGAACGACTTTTTGCTGCGCACAATTTATTTATTTATCTAAACGTATCCTAGAACCGCTTTTTGCAATTCAAATACTTACACACAAGCCTTAAGTGAGTCTTCGGAGCCTAGGGGGAGGCAATTTAGCAATTATTAGTGGCTTATACGAAACCATTACCGTACGGTGCTTGGGATATTGATTAGGGTAGAATCGGAATGACCGGAGGCTAGTTGCATATAATTTTGGACGACACGAGGCTATAAATTACTATACTTTGTAGGTAGATAATTGAATGTGTCACCTGGGAAGAAGAGTATATAAAATTTATCATGGGAGATTAATATACTTGAGCAGTTTAGATGGTTTAAGATAAGCTGGGGTTTTTCACCTTGCAACGAATAATGTATTTGGCTAAGGGCTATTGGTATAGGAAGTATGTAGAGACGGTCTACGAATCGATGGTGCAGTTTTTTCGAATTCTAAACGTCACATAGAGAAGCAGTAGTTGGAGCCATTGTAGATACCTGGTATAGAATATAAGAAACAGTCTGACTACATAAGATACTCAAAAGGATATTCCGGTATATAAAGAGGGCCATTTAAGTCCATTGATAGAGAAGGTTCAATGAGATTCAGCGATGTAGAGTAATAACGTAAATTCAGTAGATGAATCATTGGGAGATAAATACAATTGATTGCTAAAAAACTCCGGTAACTTTTGAGAGAACAAATCAACTTTGATGGGAGTGAATGTGAATGGATGAACGAATTGGGGGTATTTTGCACTGCGATCTGGGTGCTTCAGTTTATAGGATTCTCCTCATCCAACTTTTGATTCTCTCAAAGTGATCAAGGTGATCCTCCCTGGTGAGAGGGCCTGAAAAACATATTTGATTGCATCAACCCTGGAAGTTGTTCCCAGAGGCTGATCCATTTAGTCCGCTGTTCTTTTCTGAATATTTCCTTATAGGTGCGTGTCCCTATGCCACAGAAAGACTCTGGTCCTAAATGCGGAGTTTTTGCTTCCAATTTCTCCAATTGGTCTGCTTTCTCATTGCCTTCGTGTCCTGGTATCCACTGGAGGGATAGTTTGTTATTTTGCCAAGTTTGGGTAACTTGTTCAGGCATTCCCAAACCATTCTAGAGCTGATTATTGGTAAGTTAAGCACTTTAATGGAGGCTTGACTGTCTGAAACTATGAAAATCTCTCTCTTTTTGTAGTTCCTGTCAAAATTGAACTCGGCTCATCTACCTACCTACTACAGCGTTTATTTCTGCCTGAAATATGTTTGGGTGTATGCCCATTGCTTCGAAGAACTTGATTCCAGGCCCAAGTACTCCAGCTCCGGTCCTTTGTTCAGTTCTTGACCCATCAGTATACTATTTTATGACGTTCTGTAAGAAAGAATGTGGTGTTTCCTTTCTATTCTTCTCTGCTTCCTATCAATACAGTGAATCGTTTTTCCAAATTATATGTTGTGATCATATCATCATTGGAGAAATCGAGGAGCGGATTAAGCTTGGTTAGAGATGCCCATTCTCTCCTTCTAAGCCAACCTTCCTCGCTAGCCTCCTCCCTCGTCATTCTAGTTATTGCTCTCCTAGCAGCCCTCTCCACCACGATGTGCAGAAGTGAGCGAAACATGTTCTGCTTCTCAACTTCATTGAACCAGATTATCGACCCATGGTAGGGTTAGTCTTACTATCATGGTAAACATATTTCAATATCTCTGGTTTGCATCCCCAAGTTTTGTTTGCAAGGTTTCGGCACACCTTGGCTACAACTCCTTCAATGTGTTTTCTCCATCTGAGTTTGCATTCTAGCGTTATGTCGAAATATCTGACTTCCGTCACCAGTGTAATAAGTTCTGTGTATTTGGATGTCCTTCATTCTAGAAAATTATCTCTCCCTATGTTACGTTCAAATTTTGCCTTAGTATGTAACTGAAATTTCGAATGAATTCGGTAATTAATTCAGGTATTTGTGACGGTATTTATGAAGCTTTATAACTGAGGATTGATATTTTTCGGTGATTGATAAGTTTCTCATTGGATTTTACTAGATTTCCCCCTCTTTGATTGGATGCGAAACAATATGTGGGTGTTGAACAAAAGGTATATTTTTCGAGGTAATACTGAGTAAATTCTTTGTATTCAGATGACAGGGTAGTTTAAGAATAATAAAGCCCTCCTGTTAGGATCGAAATCTATTTTATTTAGCTTACGAAAGTTGTCTAAAAGGTCCTAACTGTTGGTGAAAATGTTTGTTTACTTCCAAACAAATATCAATTGGCAACACGACGAGTCTCGTATTTTCCATTATTAAAAATTCTGCAACATCACACATTACTTTCACAGCCTTTAAATCGCTTTTTCACCCTTACTTCCACTATTATTTACATTTTCCCGGTTATTTATTTTCGCCGAATAAGTGTGGTTATGGGACACTGTTGTTTCGTTTCAGGCAGCCCTGTTGCCAAGGTTTCTTGACCACTGTGGGTAATAGAGTCACTGTAGCTAGTACCACTGAACGAGTGGTCATTTTGATGGTTTTTTAGACTAAATACTGGGTGGATGATGATTACTAATTTAATAATTAGTATTAGGGGAGAAAATTGGATAACAATTTTGGGTTTCGTTTGTCATCAATGTGGTTTGGGTTGTTCCGTTTCAAGCTGATTCAAGTCTCGTTTTCCTAATCCAGACCGGAAATCTGGCACTAGAGAGCATCTTGGAAAAAAAATAGAATTCTGGGGAATTTTTCATATGAGCTGACCTGGTGAATTGCTGAAAATAAGGTCGTTCTCTTTAATTCGCATGTTGAGCAAGTAACAAGTCACAGATTTTACCAGCGGTCCTCTTGTGATGTGCTTGGAACATCCACCTTTTGTAGGGTTTTAGAGGCGTTGGGAACTCAAGTGCTAGCTGGCTTAATTGGTTTTGGGGTGAAAACTTGGATTTGGTCGTAAGTCCCCGTATTTGTAAGCCAACCATTCAGAATTTACTGGAGACGAAAATCTACGCCATTTTGTTGAATTGTCGGTGCGAGAAGCGAGCACATTTTGTTCAACTAGCCCAAATTGTAACCAGGTAAATTTAAAACGTTTTTATCAATCCGACTTTACCTTTTCGTTATCAATATTTAGATTAGCATATCAGTAATTTTGTAAATATTTGGGATTCTATAAAAAAAAGGCAATTTGACCTCCACGAGGGCCAATTTGTCAGTAAAAACTCATTAGTCACTTTCAAGAGGGACATTAATGGCCTTATCAATTAAGAGTTTTTTTTCAAAGAAAACTTGCAGGTTTCAGGGAATTTTGCTCCTTTAATTTTCAATCATTTCATTTATGTAGATACCATTTGAGGGTTGGGATTTTCATTTTATAAGTATGACGGAGTTCTAAGAATTGTACTCTTCCAAGGTTTTAGGATTTTAGATTTAACCTTACAATTGGGTTCTTCTTTTTCGACGGTTTGCTAGTCTCGAAGTTGTCAGAGTACCCAAAATACTGACTTGAAACCGAAATTTACCATTTTTAAGAAGGAAAGTCAATAGAAGTTGATGGGGTCTACTATCAGGGCTGTGAGGCTGTCATGAGACAGTAATTCAAATTGATATTTGATGTTTAGACTGCAGGGAGGACCACAAGGGAGTGATGTACCCGTTGATTTATTAACATTTCTTATTTTGAAAGTAAGGTGGTCAAACATTTATTCTTTATTGGTAAATCTTGAATTTATTGGAGTGTCTTTTATAAGACATTACCTTCTATTGGCCTCTGGAATGCAATTGCAAACCTAAACAATTATTGCGGAACACGTAGTAAAAGACGCTACGGTGGTTTTTGATGGGTTTATCTCCAGCCCCACTGTTTGGCACCATTTCTCCGTTGCTTTGAATCCACTCTGTATAAGTTCACACAGGGTGCCGTCGAACTTACCTCTTGCTTTGATGAAAACGCAGTGCAAGCACAGGTTATTCAGTATTCCTAGTAGTTCATCCACCACTAAGCACCACATCAGTGAATCTGACTCACATGGATTATATTTATCCCAATTTGATTTCTGGTAGAGACAGCACTTTATATCCACTGAACTTGTTGCATGTGACTTGTACATTATTTATTATCTCCTCATATGCTTTTGCAAATAATATTAAAATTACATTCCACTTTTATCTCTAAGCTCCATCTAATACATTATCAATCACCTCACCACTTCATTACAACCATCCGTACCAGATTTTATCGATTCCCATCGATGCGGTTTTATCAATTACGTATACGCAGCACCTCTACAAGTAATATATTAACGGCCGATGAATCTTTCTTGAAAGCGAGCCAAACTATAATGTGCCCCCGTAAATAATTAACATACGAGCGAGAGGCGGGTGGAGCTTCAAAGAGCGTCTGGAGTTATGGCAATAATTGATGCTGAAATTAAAGAGAACCGAGCATAAGACGGAATTATAATGAGAAGGCAGAACGCAAACTTTCAAAAGGTGGAAGCTGCTGCTGGTTATAATAATTATGATGTGACAGAAAACGTATTGAATTCGCCGATGCTTGCGGGACACTTAAAATAAACCGACCAGGGATTGTATATCAAACATAACTAAATTATGTGCAAATTACCAGAATAATATACATTTTGAACCAAATATTTAATTGGAACAAGTATTCTGGGGCATTAAATGATATCCAGCTAACAAAAAAACTAGAGGTTACGTGTTCTATTACGTCTAATAACATAGCATTTAGCTACCTACGAGGGTGATTTTTAGAAAGGGGTTGTTAGCTACTTATTACGTTGGAGCCAGTCATATTGGAACCTGGGAAAATAAGTTTTAAATCTATGCCAATAATTACCTATGCTTATTTGTTAGTTAACACTCTCGTTTTTGTGTTATGATTGCATAATTTTAGTAGCACTTAAGTATAATATGTAATTTTACTTATATGACATGCAATGATATTTATTTTAATCAGTGTGTGTTAGGGCCAGGAGCCTAACGTCAAAATATGTTCTATGGCCTGTCATTTTTTCAACCGAAAGGATTTTCATTCGCAAGTTGGATTTAAGATTAAAAAAAAAAGAGAGAATACATTTCCACGTTCAGAAAGGATAAAGAAAGAGGTTTGGGCTCATTATATACAAAGCACCAACCCAGCTTCCGATATTTTTTTCTGGCAATTGTTATAAGTGTATAAGTAAAATGGAAGCTCAATCTATTACATTGGATTTTTATGGGTAATAATCATTACATTATGCTACTCAAATAATAAAAAGTTCATTACATAAATTTAATAGAAAAGTTATCTGCAACGCAGTATTGTAGCGTACATGCATGCAATGCAGTAAAAATGTATTTTTCTCGAAATTATGGTTTGGAAATGTCCGCACCGCAAAATGTCGCCGATTTAATAAGCTCAACAGAAACAGCTGTTTCAAACATTCGTTTTGTACTTGTCTCCGTACACTTCAGTCTTAAGGATGCGCGTCTTGGCTGTAGCACGAGCGGACATTAAAGAATTTTAATAACATTTATGAAACGACGATTTTCTGGCGCAGCCAGCAGCACATACGAGCGAAATTATTTCTCTAATGTTCATTTTTAATGAGCTCTCAAGCTTGCAATGTGTTGTGCTTTTGCTCAAGATTTTTTGTCTTTTTCCAGCAATTTATAAAACTATTTCGGAGTGAGTGCAACAATTTGTAATTTTTCTTAAAATATCTTATGGTGGTGATATTCTCCAACTCCAAGCTTGTTGATTCGACATAGTAAATAGACGCATCATGTCGGTGCGCAAAAGTCATTTGTCGTCAAGTCAACACGGCGTGTAACCGTCGCCGCGCGCTTTAACGATATTTAAGTAAACAGAAAAAGCCATTGAAAATAAATATACTGAAATTTAATATGTGCGAGGGAATGTGGTGAAAACTCGCAGGATTTATTAGATAGAGAGACGGGAGGTTTTTTTTCTAAACATTTTTTTTTTAGAATGTTTCACATATGACCAATTATTTTTGTCTATTAACTTGTCACTAGACATTTTAACATGTCAAGTCAGTTGAAAGGAGTCTTCTCAAAAAGCTGGAAAGGTGCTAAAGGAACTATTGAGACTTGGTGGAGAATATTTCGAAAATTTATCAATGTGATTTAAATAAATTGACAATTGGAAAAGCTTCTCATCTCCCTTCAGTAGCCCTACACAATTCCCTCCCGGACATAATAGGGCTTTCCTAGCTAGCTGCTTCCATTTTTTTCCGCATTTTCCTTCACATCATCCCAACCGGCGTTTTTTCGGTCTCCTAACCCGAAGTCGTGGTCTCTAACCTAGAACACGTTTGGTCCACTTCTTGGGATTGTCCTCATCAGCGATGTGTCCAGCCCAATTCCACGTCATTTCTGGTATGATCCCTGAGAATCGAGCTGAGAATTATCCAGAGCATCATTATTTCTAGATCTGTTAGCTGATTTTATTGTTAATGAAGTATTTTCCATGGCATATAGTCATTACAGGAATGATGGATGTGTAAAATACCTTTCTCTCCAGGTTCAAAGAGTTTTGGGACTTTGAGAACTGTTCTTACCTTTCCAGTCGCCACTTAGTTCTACCGTTGGTGCGTAGAAAGTCCTACTCGTGCTGATCTCGCTCTCAGCTTCAACAACATCGTCTGAAATTCTTCGGTGTAATGGAAAGCCGTTGTGTACTAAAAATTGAAGTAACAACTAGTCGACAATGACCAATGAGTTTAAACCAAATAATATTCTATGAGACAATAGAGAGCTTTTTGAAGAAATCTTCTATGACTGTAAACAACTAAATATCCAATTCTGCCTAATAGCTTTCTTCGTCAACATTTTTGTTGCTATTTTCTTCAACTGTAAATCTCAAATTATTCTCTCTTTGCCTTTTTAACAATAGTCGTGAGAAATTACTGTTTCTAGCAATGGATGGGCAAACCGTTGGTCCAAACCAAATGTCATTAAATTTAAACACAAAGAAAACTGATTGCATCAAAAGCGACTCCAAAAATTAAATTTCTAATTCCACAAAGGTCTACGCGGGTATACCCCTAAAGCAAATAAACCTTGGCCAACCAACCAGACGGTAAAAATAAGCCAATTTCATGTTTAACAATTCAAAAGCCTTGGTTAACTCGAAATTACCTTTTTATTACAAAAACAGTTGAGCGGGCTTGGTTTTTATTTATATTTTCCTTGCTTTGTGTCGGCGCCGTGTTTACACAAACAACTTGTTTGCGCGTCATCACGAATTTATGCCGTAATAGGGCTGCTTTTCAATTTTCCGCTGTTCTTTTTATCCCTCCTGCAAATTGCATCCCTTCCTTACCTTTAGACCCGGCCCGGCACGCAAACCTTCCATAACGCAACGTCTCCGGGTCTCCTAAAATATGCATTGGGATCGGAATGTTTTTTCTTTAGAGGTTGGAGGGTTTGCTGAACGGAAATCTAATAATGTTTCCATAAGTGAAAAAATTCCATAGTGGGTTTATAAATTTTTATATGCCAGAAAGAATTTTTTTCTTATATTTCATTCTTCGGGAGATTTGTGGTGCATCTATACATAATTTAGCCTCACCTATCGGTGAATAAATAAATAAATATATTAAAATGATAACTTCTTTGGTGACACAATCTTCCCAAAACCTTTCAGTTCAGAAACATGTGTTTAAATGAGAGTCCGAGACCCAGTTTAGGTTAGGTTAGGTTTGGTCGAAAATGAGTGAGCGTCTATTTATATTTCTCCAATCATGCCTATTTTCCCAATGAAGTCCAGGATAGTAGTTGGAGAGATGTTGTTCTACCACCTGCCGGGCATTCGCAAAGATTGTGTGGAGCTGTCTCCTCGTCCTCCATGCATAAACTGCACTCAGCATTATCTGCCAATCCAATCCTGTGCATGTGGTGGTTTAGCCTACAGTGTCCAGTCTATAAGCTGATTAGGATTTTCAGCTTAGTTTTGCCGAGCTCCAACATCCTTCCAGTTCCAACTTCCAACCCAGCGTTCTTTCACCGGTTGTCTTATAATTGCCTTTGTTGTGTCATCCCTGGGAGGTTTAGTCAATGTTCGTAGGCTCTGTTATCCACCCAGGCTTTCGTTGTGTGTGTTCTCTGGATAAGGTTTGTAGGCCACCCCCCAAATTCCTTTGTGTTTTGATAAACTTTAGCAGTTTGGTGCCTTCCACATTCCCTTTGTCGTTCACTTGATCTCCATTCGTGTGGTTATTGTGGTATATTCTGTAGGTTTTTCTAAGGGGTCTTCCTTTCCAGATAGATTTGTGAAAGGGGAATTCATAGGAGAAGCTCCATGGCTGCTGTTGGCGTAGTGCTGAAACCTCTTGCTATTGCCAAAGAGGCCTGTCTATATAGTCCGTTGAGCTTGGTTTGGGCAGTGAGCTGTTGCCCCTTTTCCTACCAGACTACTGTTATTATTGGTCTGGTGACCATAATATATAACCAGTATATTTGCCAAGAATCCTGCGGCAAATCAATAGTGAGTAGCTAGCTATTCACAAGCATCTTGCGAATCCAGTAACAGATAAGAGGCTCAATTCTTCTGAAAATAACCAATTCATAGAGGGAGTTATTGAAAATTTTGTTGAAGGCTTCCTCTATGTCGATGAATACTGCTAGCGCAATCTCATTGTCAAAGGACTGTCTCTAATTTTTGTGACCAATCCCTGAAGAGCAAGTTTCGACGATTTGCCACTGTGGTAGGCGTACTATGAACATTCAATGGGTTGTGCCCTAATGGCCTCTCCCTGATGTGTGCGTTCAGCATTTTCTCCAGACTTTTCAGAAGGAATGATGTAAGACTTCGTCCCCAGTTTATGAGAGGGATCAAAAGGAATTCAGCGGACTATTGCAATGATGGAGTAAACAATTTCAACAGATTAAGTTTTCTTGATGCACTATGTTCTAGTTAGGTTAGAATGATATATGTGATGTACCTAGTTTTTGTTTTAGGAAAAAGAACTAGTAATCGTAGTGATCGTTACTAAGTAACAGTTGTTATTTATTGTTGATTGTTTATAAAAGAAACACTTTCACTGTTCTTGGAAATTTGCCTGTTTTATTTTAAATGCTGGAAGCTAGAGGACACCAAACTGTTAAATCCATAGTTCATTCTTGGTTCTTGGTCTGTGTGGAAGAAGGTAGATAGTCAACATGTTACGGGCCCAGATAAAGCTGACTCAAAATGCTGAAAAAGTGTGTAAGTAAAGATTACAATCACAGTGAGGAGGAAGTCATCCAGTATCAAGAAAAAAAATAGATGTAAGCAGTCATGGCAAACAGTACCCAAGTACAGATAAAATCATTTGATGGGAAAGGATTTTTCTAATTGGGAATTCAGAATGGAGTTACTTCTCGAACATCATGGAGATGCTGACAAAGGATCCGTCTGACGAGCAATCTGAGTATGTAAAATTAAAAAGGATGATGTCAAGATTGTCAAGGCTCGTAACTTGATAGTCAAAAATTTGGCTGATAATATACTCGAGATGCTGAAAGGTAAGGCTACTGACAAGGAAATGTTATTAGAATTAATTGGAACATATACGAAGTCTAGCATAGTCAACCAAGTAAGTTCACAAAGAACACTTAGAATATTAGGATATGATTGTAAAAGTTCTTGTAGAGTATGAGCGAACAGTCTCAAAACTAAAGAATTGTGGTGGATCAATCCAAGAATCAGGGATTATTACACAGTTATTATCTGCAATGCCTGATACGTATCCAAATGTGACTACAACAATAGACATTTTGTATTGTCAAGAACCCAGTAAAGTGACTCTAGAATTCATCAGGAGTAGACTCTTGATGGAAGAAGAGAGACAAAATAAAAATAACTATGAGCCCAAATATCAGAGTAAAGGGTCAGAGGAGGTGTTTCTAGGATATAAAGGAAACTTTAAGCCACATTTTAATCAAAGAGTACAAAATTGGAAAAAGAAGGAAAATTAAATGAAGTTTCCATTTAGATGCTGTTGGGGCACAAGAAGGTGGACTGTCCAAAGTTAAAAAATAGTGGAATACAATCTCATTTGACTGAAAGCGACAATAATATTGAAACTGAGGAAGTTGGATTTATTTCTGTGTTTGATTCAGAGGCATGAACATTGGCTTGTCATGAAGCAGGAAAAAGTGAAGTTAACTTTGTAGTTGTCTTGTTAACTCAACTATGGGGAAAAAATTGATTAATGTAGAAGAAGTAAAACATCGAATAAGAATAGCAAAGGAGGATGAAGTTATTAGGTATAGCAACAAGAAAAGGTAATTTGCATGTTGAGGCTAAAAATGGTAAAAAAATTATTTAGAGAATGCCCTTGAGTGTGAAAGTTTGACTCGTAACTGTTAAAATTCTAAAAAAAGAAAAGGTCTGTGGGTGGTGTTTGATAATAAAAAGGTCTTGATACAAAATCATAAGAAAGTACTAGTTATTGGAGAATTAAATAAGAATTTATACACTTTGGATTTATTTTTAAGAAACCCAGAAGTGAAAAAAGCAACTGTTGCTGAAATTGACAATAATGTATGGCATAGGTGAATGAGACATTCTGCTAAATATCTATATGAAGGAGTTTAAATAAAATGCTTAAAAGGTAAGCAAAGGATCCCTATGTAACTTTTACTGAAGAGAGAAAAGCAAAGCGAATTCTTGAAGTTGGATCTTCTTTTTGAAGATTTCAAGAACTTCTTAGCAATGGGTTAGTGCAAAATTCAACAACAAACTAATAAGATGTGACAATGAAGGAAAATACGTCTCAAGTGAATGAAACACATAACATCATATACACCACAACAAAATGGTGTAGCTCAAAGATTCAACAGAACTGTATTGGAACGTGCAAAATGCCTAATATTTGAATCGAAAATGGACAAAAGTTTTTGTGGTGAAGCCATGAAAATAGCTGTATATCTAACAAATAGAACTCCAACAAAAGTGCTAAAAAATAGAGTGGTTCCAGCTGAAATTTGGTATGGTTATAAGCCTAATTTGAAAAAAATTAAAGTATTTGGATCACTAGATATAGAGCGCATGTTCATGTACCAAATGTAGATAGAAAGATCCAGTAAGTTAGATAAGTGATCAAAATTATTGTTTATGATGGTATATACAGACAATGGAGATCTGCTTCGGGACAAAAAAAAATTGTGGTTTCCTGAAATGTTAAATTTAACGAGAATAAAAAGAATATCAAAGATCAGAACATTGAAAGACAAAATAAAGAAGTCCAAGAAGTGACAGATTTAGAAATCAATAATGATAAGGAAATACAAAGTACAAGCGAAAATTGCCAAGTACAAGATAAAGAGAAAAATGAATCAGAAAATCAAACTGAAATTGACAATAAAGTAACACGAAGACGATCAATACGAGAAATAGAAACTCCTAAGCACTTAGAAGAATATGACAGCTGATGGCAGCAGTATCAGTAGGCATATCATCAGACGTTCCTGAAAATTATGATAAAGCTATGAAAGGAGGAGAAGGTTGGCAGAAAGCCAAACAAGACGAATTGGACTGAATTGTACATAATGAAAGATTTTGAAATTATAGATCCAGAAAAAAAAAAGAAAGTGATAAAAAAGGCAAGACTCCTAGCAAGAGGTTTTATGCAATCAGATTTGCAAAAAAATATATTCACTAGTTGCAAGGATGTTAGCCATCAGAATTCTCTTATCACTTAGTGTTCAAAATGACTTGAAAATCTACCAACTTGATTTTAAGTCAGTGCGCATTTCTTAATGGTGTTTTGAAATAACCGATTTATATGGAAGTGCCAAAAGCTCTAAAAGAAATTCCACAGGGATGTGTGTGTAAGCTAAATCAACTAGTTCATTCTTGGTTCTTAATCTGTGTGGAAGAAGGTAGATAGTCAAAACATACAAGTATATGGGTTCTCAATGCACATTGTCACCAAATTAATATCGACAGGGAAATACCTGATAGTAATGACATATTATGGATGTAGAACACCAACAATGATTGACATTGGAGTAGTACAGTGAGGATTCCAAAGAACAATTTTGGGTGTAACACTGGAGGAAGAGAATCTCCAATGACATCATTAGAAACAGAAAATAGCTAGAAATGCACCAGAAAGCTCAACCAAAAAAATTCTTGAGAGATTCAGGGATTATGTCAGCAAGACATTACATTGGTCATCTGGGAGGAGACCTATTTTCTTTTCCGACTGCTTGACATAGGAACGTGTTCCCTACATGTGGTTGAAGCAGTCATGCAATAGGGGTTTCGTCAAGTTGCAACAAGACTGGTAGGTGAATTTAGACCCAGTGTCATCCATCTGAAACCATGCAACGTCAAATTTTGGTTTTATGTAGCCTTTAGCATTCTCAGTCATAAATATACTGACTGTTGTTTTGTAACAAGTATGTTATATGAACTTTTCCCTCTCCTCTGCTTTTTCCTGTTCCTCCATAGATTCTAGCCATTTTTCCCTGTCACGAAAACTTGAATAATAAACCAACCGTGTCCCATTTCCTGTAAAATATCAATATTCTATCCGTACGTAATGAAATGCCTTTCAAAATAGCTCATTACCCGATGATAAATACCTGTCGCTTATTATATTCAGCCTAAGCCCATATACGAGCCCGCGTGTGAGAAATGAGGATAATGCATATTCTTTATAATGATGTCGTTTATAATGTGGGTTTTTACTAAACGACTTCAATTTTTAGTTGATTGACAATAATATATCGGTAAGCTCGATCACACAAATTGAGTTCCTCGGTTGAATATGATAACAATTTCATCATTATATTATGTACTTATATTGAATAAAGAATTGGTGAATTTATTTTCCAATTTCTCCTTTTTCTGTTGAATAACATCCCACCTAAACACCAAAATTCCTAATAAATATCCAAACCCATTAACTCCAAACATTCTTTAGCCAGCAAACTTCGGATGCTATCAAAATATTTAAGATATTAACGCCCAAATATGTGCATCTAAAAGCAGTAAATTAAGTAAAAAAAATAGTTCTCCTCCTGCACTTCACACTTAATTAATAATTCTGACCACCATCATAAACAAAGCTTAATATTGCCGATGCTGCGACCGGAGACGAGAGAACCCAATCTAAAACTTCGTAAAATATTCAGCGCCAGATGCTATAACTTATCTTGATCGGCTTTATTACAACGCCGTTTTCCGAGATCCGAGATGGATAAGATTAAAATAATAAAAATACGGATTTTTATTTTGGAGATTTTTTTTACAAATTTGTCATAGAGCTTATATAGCTTATTACTACTCAATTTCACATACTTCCTGGAATGGAGTTTTTATTTATTGTGTACAATTTTATTTGGATTTTTATAATAGCTTATTCTAGCAATAATTCAATTATTCGATTTATTTGGTTATGTGTAAAACTTGTTCAACTGAAAATTTTTAATAAAACAAAATTTAATTTTAAATCGAATTTTATAGAGAATGAAATGGATTTTTTGAATGGCTCTCAACATTCCACTCTTTACATATCTCTACCTATTGTACCTAACTGATATATGACTAGGAGTGATTAATTTTATTTTATATTATATCTCTCCTGCATTAAATCGTTTTAAATTTCAATTAATTATGGATATTTATTGTTACAGTTTGTATGCTCTTTTTGATTGAATTAATTTGATTGCTAAATCGGTGAAATTCCCAAAATCGGGAGAAGTTAGATATAAAACACTTGACCGCTAATTAATTATTGTTTCAGGTTGTTTGTGATATTGTTTTTGTCATCCAAATTTTTAGGGTTCTACTTGGTGAACGATTGCTCAAATATCTAGATGTTAGATATCGACCTACAGTAGCGTGTCTGGCATTAAATGCAACCAAATTTGTTCAAATTTTCTTCAAGAATCAGTGTAAATGATGTCCACCTGTCATTATTCATCGCGCCCAAAGTAGTCAACATGGGTTGAAAGATGTTGATCTTCGTGGCAGAAAATCAAACTTATGATTATTCAAGGAAGGGTGCAAACCTCAGATTAACAACTAAAAACGACAGATACAACAGTAAACAAACAATTCGCGATCCAACATCCATAAGGTCGATTTTCGCATGAAAAGCCTGGTTGCCAATAATCCGATGTGATTTTCAATATTAAATATTTTCAAGGATAATCATTATGTCAAAATATGTTTTAACATAATGTAAATGTTTTTTTATATCAATCTTTGTTGAAATATAACTAAAACGCATTTTTGAAAAAAATAATTAGTCTTTTTTTAATTTAATTGGTGAAAATTCTGGAATAACTCGGAATATATGGCTCGAAAAACGGCACATCGACAACGTTGCATCTACGAGCAGCCAATCAGATGATTTTTTGTGACTTATGGCAGCCATAACGGATTTGGCAGTGTTGCTGAGAAGTGGTAGAGCGAATTTTGTGATTTTGAGTGTTAATCAGTGGTATTTTTGGATTTAAAACTGTGGAAAGTGTGGCGGAGAATAGTAAAATGGTACATCGATGTATTATCTTTAATGATTCCAAGCAAATTTTAATATTTCGGCGGTAAGAAATTTGACATCATTTTACGCTCGACATTGGCGTAGATAGAGAATATTTATGGTAATTTATTATGAGTGGAAAAATTGAGAGGAAACTGAACAGGCCGCCACTGAAGAGTGTTGCCATTTTATAGGTCTATCTCTCTCTTACTAATGTCATGGACTAAAAGATGATTGATTGTAAACATTGGGCGATTTTTAAATGGCATGTTTGGTCTCTAGTTTTATTATTAGTCTGAGGTGCAAACTGGGCGATAAAAAGTCGAATACCAAGCTTTCAAACACCTTGGGGATAATTCTCAATGTATTAATCGGTCTGTAGTTTTGTGGTTAGAAGTCTATCACCAGACTTGTGTATAGGGGCTAAAAATTTATTCAAGCCGGAAAGCTTCTCAATGTACGATACATAATATATGGATGTATTAGGACGAGATATGAACACTACCAAATGAAAATTCACAAGAGGGTATCTCATACCGATTATCAGAATGAAGAGTGGCAGAATAGTCTGCAAACATGTTGCGCCATGTCCTGTTCAGAGCAGCTTTTTCTATTTCCATATCAGAGTTTGCTCGGATAATTGTTTGACTTCCTTTTATTATTGACAAAATCCCTTGAGGTTAGTAAACAGAAACTGCTCAGTTGTCTGAATATAGGATTTGAAGCTGTCATGTAGGGGAGAATCGGGCAATTTCGACATGTTAAGGTTTGCAAAATTTTAGAAACGATTTGTATTTACAGAAATAAACACAACTTTATCTAAACATAGTTATAACATTTCTTTAGTAGGTCATAGGCATTTAAAACCAATATCATATAAATTCAAAGAGAAAAATATTTTTTTTTTTTGCATCAATGTCAAATGACGAACTTGCCCTCCCCTAGGGGGCAAATTTGACAGCATTATTCTGATACAAATACCTAAATTTTATTTTATACCTAAATCACAACAAAAATTAACTGCTCTTCTTCGTATACATCAGATCGTGTTTTTTATAACCTCTAACCATCCTAGAAACAAAAATAATAGTTCGACAGTGCCGGAATAACGATTGGCGAAGTTGCCCCATCCAAGCAGATTCTAGTAAAATGTTTAAAAACATCTTACAGGAGCCTTTTTTACCGCCTATTATCAAATATTTCTACAAAAGATGGGTCAAAGTCACTCTGTAAAAATTAACTTGCGAAATAGAACGCTCTAACGGAACAAAAGTATTATTAAAGTAATAGCCAATCCTTAGATCAGAAATTTAAAAACTCGATAATTGGGTTCTGTGCGACAAATTGAGTAGCTACCTTCTCCAGACTTAAGGAGCAACTAACTGATACGTACGATGCACCCTCAAGCCAGTTTCGGAATTTCCGAATCCAACCGATTCCTAGTAAAGCGCGGTGACAAACTTGCCCCGCATGTCGAAGTTGCCCCACTCTCCCCTATTAATCATTTAAATAACGCTCTTACCCTAGAAAATTTTTCATAAGCTACAGCAGAGTTTGATACTTGGAAACGCTTATGTACCAGGTTTTTGTCCAACGCACAGTCATTTGCAGCATCAGAATCTTTCTTGCGGAATACTTTTTTAGAGGTACAAAAAGATCAATAGCCATATACAAAGTCTCACGCAGAACATTATATCCAAAGGCTTATTAATGAGTAAAACGAACCAGTTAAACTGACGGAACAAATTTAATATATCACCAAAGCAGATTCAAAGCAGTGGCGGATACAGTGAAGGGGCAGGGGGCATGTATGTACAAATAAGTGGATTATTGCGGAACTTATGGGTGGGCCTCTGCGGGACCAGCACAGCGAGTTCCGCAGCCATCTACTTACCAATAAACTGTTGAACTGTTCAAATAAGACTCACCTGAAATGTGTAGTTTTTGAACTAATGAGAAAAATTCACAACTGAGTGAATCAGTTTGTACTTGAATAACTTGTCACAATATATTACTAGTTTGGTAAAGTAACATTACTAATTTCTGTTAAAAGATCAATTGACAAAAAGTAGATAATCTTACAAATTCTGACTTTATATAATAAGTTATGGTTCAAGTACAAATAAGTGGATTGTTGCGGAATTTATGGGTGCAACTCTGCGGGACGAGCGCAGCAAGTTCCGCAGCCATCTAATCACCAATATACTATTGAACTGTTCAAGTAAGACATTCACCTGAAATGTGTTATTTTTAAACTAATGAGAATAACGCACATTTGAGTGAGTCAGGTTAGTATCGTACTTGAACAACATATTGGTGAATAGATGGCTGAGTCCATTCATAAGTTCCGCAACAATCTACTCGTTTGTACTTGAATAACTTGTCACAATATATTACTAGTTTGGTAAAGTAACATTACTAATTCCTGTTAAAAGATCAATTGAAAAAAAGTGGATAATCTTACAAATTCTGACTTTATATAATAAGTTATGATTCAAGTACAATTGAGTGTATTGTTGCGGAATTTATGGGTGGAACTCTGCGGGACGAGCGCAGCGAGTTCCGCAGCCATCTAATCACCAATATACCATTGAACTGTTCAAGTAAGACATTCACCTGAAATGTGTTATTTTTAAACTAATGAGAATAACGCACATTTGAGTGAGTCAGGTTAGTATTGTACTTGAACAACATATTGGTGAATAGATGGCTGAGTCCACCCATCATAAGTTCCGCAACAATCCACTCGTTTGTACTTGAATAACTCGTCACAATATATTACTAGTTTGGTAAAGTAACATTACTAATTCCTGTTAAAAGGCAAATTGACAAAAAGTGGATAATTTTACAAATTCTGACTTTATATAATAAATTATTTTTCAAGTACAAATAAGTGGATTGTTGCGGAACTTATGGGTGCGCAGCCATTTAATCACCAATATACTGTTAAACTGTTCAAGTAAGACATTCATCTGAAACGTGTACTTTTTAAACTAATGAAAATAACGCACATTTGAGTCAGTTTAGTACGTATCGTAATTAAACAACATATTGATGAATAAACGGCTGCGCAATTCGCTGCGCTCGTCCCGCAGAGGTCCACCCATAAGTTTCGCAACAATTCACTTATCTGTATAGGTTTTTTGATCAAAATTTCTCAAGTTGTTCAAAAGCACTATCCTCCGCTACACCCCAACTAAACATTATATCGTTCTTGGTGAGAGACGTCAAAGGTCGTCAAATTTTTGACGTATTTCCGAAAATAACTACATAATCCCAAAAACTAACGTTCTTGATGAATGTTCTTGAGTACAGGGAACTTCTCCACAGCAAGAATGTTGGAAGAACCAGGCCAGCAGCACTAATCTCGTGTCCTAAGTAGTCAATTTGATTTTGGAAGAAATTACATTTGGATAAACGCAAAGTAATACCCGCATTTCGGAATGTCTGAAAAACCTCTCCTAGAGCTTTTAATTCAGATGCCACGGTAAAAGAAGGCACCTAAATATCGTCCAACGTCGTAGAGAACCTCATTCATGTTCTTTGGAAAACAGCAGGTACGTTGACCAACCCAAATGGCATCCTAAGGTACTCGTACTGGCCATCTGGAGTCACAAAAGCTGTTTTTTTTCTGGATTCCCTTTTCATTGGTTTCTGGTGATAGTCGCTTGCCATATCCAACGTAGTAAAAAATACTATTGAACTGTTCAAGTAGGACATTCACCTGAAATGTGTAATTTTTAAACTAATGAGAAAAACGCACATTTGAGTAAGTCAGTTTAGTATCGTAATTAAACAACATATTGATGAACAGATGGCTGCGGAACTCGCTGCGCTCGTCCCGCAGAGGTCCACCCATAAGTTCCGCAACAATTGACTCATTTGTACTTGAATAACTTGTCACATCATGTTACTAGTTTGGTAAAGTAACATTACCAATTTCTGTTGAAAGACAGATTGACAAAAAGTGGGTAATCTTACAAATTTTGACTTTATATAATAAGTTATTGTTCAAGTACAGGGTGTTTTTTTATGTATTGACACCCCACCTACAGCCTTCACCTTTACAAGTAGATGAAAGGTGTAAATACAAAAGTTGTACAGTATTGGCTAAATTTTTAGAATCCATGGTCAAAAACAAAAATTGAATGTCAGAAATGAGAAATGTTGCATGCTTTCAGCTTTTTTTTAATGGGATGCCCTATATTTGGTTCTATATTCTTGAAGAGCAGCCAAAACTGTAAAATTTTTGTATTTACACCTTTCTTTTACCACTGTAGGTGGGGTGTCAATATATAAAAAAACACCCTGTACCTACCTATTTGAAATCACCTTATTCTCCTAAATAGTTTCCCCATTCCCATATTTTTATGGGCCATTCCTGCAAAAAACCGTATCTTGCACAATGCGCTGCTAAAACTTAACCAAACTAACCCTATCTGGCTTACTTTAACTTAAACTGCCCTCCCTTTCAAAAGGCCTGTATCCGCCCCTGATTCAAAGTCTGTATAAAAACCTTCAAAGTTCAAGTCATCCTCACATTAGGGTGCAGTTAATGTTCTCAAGTTAATATTAAGTAGAGGATGGTATGCATCTGGAGGGATAAAAATTTCTTTTGCATCCTGAACAGTAACATCAGGATCCTGTGATAGTACCAGGTAAAGCAGGTGTCGATTGTTTGTCAAGACAGAGTTTATCTGGAACAGGTTATGGAAAGAACATGCGACTAACAGTTCTGCTACTTCGTCAGAAGATGTCCCATGTGAAGCCTTCACAGTGGAGGTCAGAGGGGTGGCTTACCAGATTCCATTAGCAAGATTGAAATCTCCCAATAAATAAATAGGTGAAGTCGAAGTCCAGATAAGTATAAAATTTACTATTTCGCAACGATAAAGATTGTATGTACAGTTTTCCTATCAAACTAAGTCCGTTGCTAATCCCCCAAATCTACATTGTTAACCAACCCATTGAGCAAGCAAATACTTGTAGAGTATAATAGACTACCAACTCAAATTATTCAAATTAAAATCACAAAAATATTTATACAATTCATAAACCGACTTTAATCGGGTCTTTAAATATACGACCGCACAAAGTGTCAATCTCTCTTCAGTAAATACAGTTACTTCTTTTTTTCGGGGGGGCCTCCGCGGTTACTTAATTCGAAAAAGGATTACCGTTTGGCATTAAAACCTTTCTACAACAGACTTTTACCATAGCATTACTATACTCTGCATTTTACTAAACACATAAATAAGCATGATCCCGCATTTTATTACTGCGCCACGTTATGCCCATAAGCCAAAACTATTTGAATTTTTAATTTTAAATCGGAGTCTTTGGGTTTCGTGTCGTTCGAAGTATTACGTTTTGTATATTGAGTTGAATAAGTTGACATGTGAAACGAGGGTAGCTGTTGCCAAAATATTTACCCTCAGAGACTATATAAATAGGGAAACCTTATTATTATGTAATTTTTAATAGTTTCTTATGAACTTAGTATATTCAACAAACAAACAAATCTAGCAATGTATTTGGGTTTGAAGCTTAGCTTAAAGGAGAGCTGGAATTACACTTTGCCTTAGTAGGATAAATCCAAATGTGGCGCAACAAGCCCACTAATGGGAAATTGGAAAAGCTCTTTGCTTAGCCCAATAAAATAAAGCTAAGGACTTTTTAAGTCAAATCAGCCTTCTTTCATCAAAGATACAAGATTAAGATGAAGAAAGCCGAACAGACAAACCAAAACAAGGGAAACCTGCACGTTAACGAAGCAAAAAGTATTTGACAGAGTTGGCATTATATTGGATGATACGCGAGGTCATGATGCATGTACTACTGACCATCAGGAAGAGTTTGAATATGAGATTGTTATCGGATATAGGTGAGAAGTTACTGCAAACCAACATTGTAATGCCAACAACCTCCATACAACTTTTCCTTGGCTCGTAAATTAAAATCCAAGAAGTGGTAGTTGAACCAGTCCTGTTCATAAACCTAAAACAGATAAAATGAATCATTTATCATCAACACTGACAGTATGGTCAGATTTACAAAGAACCAACACTCAATCAGCTTTTTAAAGTGGGCAAGCTAAAATATAACTCCCATAATAATTATCCCTTGTAAAATATCAATTTTTGGTAAGTTGTTTTACAAGTCCAAATCTCAAAACATCTCAAGTTACTGTGTATAATGTGTTATTTTCAAAATTAAATCGATATCCTCAACACATTGTAAGGTGCATGTCTTGAGGGGCTCGAGCTATTATTGTGAGGCAACCTGCCGACCCTTATCTTTGTCTTGGACAGGAGGGGTCAGCCTTAATTGGGAAACTACAATTGAAAGTTGGGTCGTTAGATCGCTGTTAAGTTGCAGTCCTAACATGGGTTCAAGAAATGAAAATAACACCCTAAATAGTGGATAAGATCAGGATGTAAATGTAATTATATTGAGAATTCAATTCAATTAAATATTTGTTGTTGCATCAAGTATTATTTTGAGAGATTATTGATCAAATAACTAACTGTATTTTTTTCTTTTCAGGTAAGTTTTGCTTTACCGTTCATCCTAAGCAAGTTTCGTAAGTAAACACATATTCAAGTTGAAGTATTTCTATTTTAATATTTATGAATAGTAAAATTTGAAACGAAAACTTCTCTGCGCAAACAAAATACAATAAAAAAAGCTATTATTTTGTCATGCTTGGTGATTTTGCAAAATCCCCAACTTGCTGCCCAAAGGGCTGCCCTCCTTTTCCTCTTTCTCTGTGTCTCTTCGAGACTCGAAACTTTTCCTCTAAATATTCAACAGCGGACCGCATTTTGAATTTCTCCCTCTCGCGCCCCCGAAAGTCCGAGTTTCTAAGTTATCCAATAAACAGCGTGTAGTGCACGTTGTAGTAGTCGAAAAGACCTTCCGGTCGAATCCCTTGGATGGTAAACACCTTTTTTTTCTTTAGTTTTATCTTTGTCGTCTTGCTTTTCGAAAGGGAGTTTTGTTTTCGACTAGTCGAAGTTTATTATCGTAATCGAATAGCAAAAAGGACGGGTTTGATGTGTTTTAGTTACGAGGAGGAAGTTTTCAAGAAAATTAGTACCTTATTTGAAATGTATTTATGGTAATTATTGGACGTAAAATATTTTATGTTTTCAATTATTGCCAAGTAAGGATACTTTTTTATTGCAGTTTTATCGTTTTATTTATTGGTTGGATGTCCGTATAGTGTACGTTGCTGTAGGTTGAATGAGAAGCGAAAAAGTTACTGCAAATGTCTCAAGTCGCGAATTTTGTCAATAAAAATGGACTGTTGATGCAGTAATATGAAATCATTGGGAGGCAACAATGAATATTTTGAAAAGTCTTCATTGACCTTCGAAGTTTTTTCTCAAATATATAATTTGTGATTTTGCGAATCATTTTTATATTAGATTTTCAAAAAAAAAATTGTGTCACGAGATTCCAAAATAGGGTTCCGCACTCATCTTCTGACAGATGATTACTACCGTTCCTCTCAACATTGTGTCTTATTGGTTTCAGAAGCGGTACGGATTTAGGAGTTGAAAATATGCAAAAATTCACTCCAAATTTTGTTTTCATTTTCTTTCTCAAAATTTTGGATAGGGTTCCATACTCATCTTTTGACAGATGACTACTACAGTCCCTCTCAATATTGGTTTCAAAATCGGTACGAATTTAAGGGCTGAAAATGTGAAAAAATTAGCTTCAGAGTAGATTTTTATTTTCGAGGGACTCCAGTTTGCATCAACTAGCAGAGTGGAAGCTCCACGCAATCGCTGAGCACATTTCTTGAAGCAAAATCACTAACATTCATCATCATTCCTTCTTTGCGGATGCGGCAACAGCGATCATTACAGATTCATATTTAAAGCTTTCTCATGAGACCGGGATCGTTGATGGCTATCCCAGTTTGTAAACAAACGTTCTCTGGCACTGAGGACAGTAAAGTAATCCATTTTCATCAAAAATATAGATAGCACCCATTCTTTCCCTTTGTTTAACTATGTTCCTGTAGGCATCCAGTTCTTGAAGCCTTCTATCTTCTGAATTTTTAACATTTTCATAGATTGATCGTCTCCACATTGGCTGGTTTACTGCATTTTGTTCCCAATTGTTTGGATTAATGTGGCATTTGTTCATAGTTCTTCTCAGAGTATCTTTATAGCGCAGTATTTGTCCTCCGCACTGTCTTTCACCATAGAGTAGCTCCACAGAAAAATATCTGCTTTGTAAGGCAGTCATAATTCATACGCACTATGTGACACACCATTGGAGTTACCGTTTTATCAACATAGACTCAATGCCATCAATTTTTGCTCTACGCAGAAGTCGCAGAACTTCGGTGTTTCTTACATAATGATTCCACTTTATAGTCAGTATTGATCTAGACATCTCAAGTGAAATTGGTCAAGCTCCAAAATGTGCCGCCTGTATAATATAATCCATGATTCTGATCCATACAAAAGGGTTGGTATAAGACTTCCATCTTGGCTTTAAAACTAACATCATGATATTTAAGAAGTTTCTGGTGGAACTTTCCAAAGGCCAAGGATGCCTACGCAATTCGAGTATTTATATCAGCGTTCACCCTTGCATCTGGTGTTATGATACTGCCTAGATACTTAAAGCGACTTACTTGTTCCAACTTTCTTTCGTCAATATGGATGTTCATTTGAGGCGAAGTTCATGTGCATTCTTCGGAGTTTACTGCATCACTTCTGTTTCACGGATGTTTATTTTAAGTCCAAATTTGTTACATGCTTCAATTAAACGATGAACGCATTCTCTCAAAGTCTCTAAAGAGTTGGCAACAAGACAAAATCGTTAGCATAGAGAATTTCTATTATGCGCAAGAGTTCCATCTTAGACAGAGCCTTAAGTCTATGAAGTTTGTTCAGACCTTTATCATAACGGTATTCGATGTACAGCACATCAAACATTCCCTCCATAGCAATTCTCATTACCATACAGAAGAACAAAGCAAACAGCGTCGGTGCCAGCACAGATCCCTGTTTTACACCACCGGTAACCTCAAAGTCATCGCTCATTTCATGCCGTCATGGAATAACTTTAACATATTAAAAAATTTATGGGTGCGCAGCAAAGTTTTTCCAGTATAACCCAAAGTGCGTTTCTTGGCACGCGATCAAACGCCTTTGCAAGGTCAACAGGCTGGTTCTGTTCCTGGGACTTTTCTTGTAGTCTTATTACAAACGTCGCATCCGTTGCTCTAAACCCGGATTGAGAATCTGGCAAAATAGTTTCACAGACAGTTTGGAGTCTGTTTAGGATTGTTCCGGCTAAAATTTCTCCACCTATGTCCAATAGTTACAGTCCGAGGAACTGCCTATACCCTTGTATAATGCGCCTATTGGAAATTCTTTAAACTCCATCGGCACCGACTCTGTTCTCCACATGTGTGTTATGAAACCATGTATTTTGTTTCTCAATGCTTCGCCGCTCTGTTTATACACTTCTGCAGGAAATCCATTCGCACCTGCAGCTTTACCACTCTTAAGTTGACTTGCAACATCAACGTCCTTTTTACTTGGTGTTCCATCCAGGCCCAGAATAAACTCTCTCTGAGACAGTGCATGTCAGCCGTTCTGTCTGCATTAAGTACAGAGCTGAAGTGCTCTTTCCAGCGACCCAAGATCCCTTTCTTAGCTGTAAGCCTTCTACCGTCCAGTGCGTGAACTGGTACTGATGTCTTCCTGGTAAAGCCCAACACACTCTTCATTCAATTATAAAAAGCACCCATCTGGTGAGTACGCTCAGATTTTGCATTTCTGTAGCCTGTTCTTTCCACTATTTGTCCCTAAGCGTTCGAGTAAGATACCTAACATGCCTATGAAACTCATTTACACTGCGCCGAAGAATTATGTTCTGTCTACTATTTTCCCATTTTCGAAGAGCTTCTCGGTGTACGTTGAGGGCATTTGTCAGTTCAACACTATTTGCCTCGAACCAATCCTGATGGTGTCTCCTTGGCCTACCACAGCGATTCATATGCAACTCTCTATAAACCCTCTCAGAAGTCTGTTCATCCGTCAGTGGAAATTTCGTCATTGTTTGTAGCTTAGCGTAAATCATTGACTTTCTCTCTAAACCAAGCATTTGCGTGTGAGTTTCTCAGTCTTTCCACATCCAGTCTTTTCGGGGGTGGCTTCATTGATCTTTTCGCTCTGTGTATTCTAAACTGCATCTCGGAAACAACCAGCTTGTGATCAGGCACAGCAATTTGCGTCTCTTCTAACCTTGGTTGAGAGTACGTCGACTATATCTTTCTGTTTAACAATAACATAATCCAAGATGTGCCACTGTTTAGACCGTGAGTGCTGCCAAGTTTATTTCTTTGTCTAAATATAGTATTGGTTATGCACATATTATATTGCGAGCAAAGCATAAGAAGTCTAAGACCGTTTAAGTTTTCACCACCTAAACCGTGCCTGCCAATGACACCCTCCCAGGCCTCAGAATCCGACCCTACACGTGCGTTCAAATCTCCGAGAATAGGGAACTTGCACATTTTTTTTTTATTTCAAAAATGTATTCTACTACACTAAAGACATAGTCATGCCAAATATCAAGCAATAAAAGTGGTTATCACTCGTTTGAGTTTTTGGGGTATGCTTTGGCACCTTTTCTAGCCTCCTCCTCTGACTGGGAAAAGTAGTGCCTGCCTAAACAGGGCTACTTTGCCATCATAATCATCAAACTAGGCCCAACCCGCAACATGAAGCCAAATCCACCGCTTTCGTCCATCGCCAAAGGGCTCCGTGCTGTAATGATCAGCGGCGCGTGATTTATTTGAGTGAGTAAGCAGATGCGCAGCTAACGAACTCACTTCTTAGTCCTCGAGCCACTGGACTCAATGGAACAGGGTACTGCTACAACCGGAGTAGCCTTTGGATGTTGACTTTGACCATGCAGTACTTTGGGTCTCTACTGCCGCCCTTAAAAGCTCTTGACATATGCTTTGCTGTTATACCATGCTTGCCGTATGCCTTTGCCTATCGACGTTGCTCGCCTCACATACCGTGCCAGACTTCGTGCGTTTAATAGGACTCAGAAATTCCTTCCAGGTTTTGCCTGTCGACCAAAGCGGTTTACCAGGGTATGGCCTCTGAACGCCTTACAGCTTCTTGAGATAAGAGCTGTCTTGGGGACGAAAGGGTCGATGCCTTCCCTCGGATAGGTAGTGGTCGGTACCCCACAGAGGTACTACTCCTAAGTACAGACCCCTATACCCCTAACATTAGTTGTTACCAGTCAGAAAAAAGGCACTACATTCAAAGAAATGGGCCCCAGGAGCTTCTCCGCCAATCCACAGCCACAAGCAAAGGTGAAAAAGGCTCAATCTCGTGTCAAACTTTTGTGAGTCAATTGGCTAAAATAAGGAAGGTTGAATTACGGTTTTCATATGATACAGGTGACTTTATAAAAGGGGCATAACGGAGGACTGGTTCAAAGTTCATGCATCTACCATCATCGAGGATCCTTAATTCAAAAACACCACTCTGCCTTAAGTTTGATTGTTTAAAAGGTCAATTTACGTGACTTCTGAATGATTGTTACACCGTGTCCCTTCTCGTTTATCTGTGTTTTTCTATGGCTTATTCCCTATTCGGTAGATTTATCTTCTTTCTTCTATCATCCTTACTGTTATTTCTCACAGCTTCGCGTTCCTCTTTTTCTTCCTTTTCATTATTGAAGTTGATTATCCAGTGATGATGAAATACCTCACGCGGACCAACCGGTACATTAGCGGCGGACCCATAGTGGGCAGTTGAAATCCAAACCCACCAAGACGTCTAGCCAGCGTGGTGCTTTATGGCTTATTACCCCTTATGATCATGCCAGATGAAAAAATAAAATTACCCCAGGCGAATAGAAGAATAGGTACCTTCAGAATCTCACACTGAAAACTAGTCAGTCTTCTCCAAGGATTTTGGAGGAGGAGGGAGGCAAACATATGGTATTAAGTACCCAACGCACCAACAACAGAATACTACATATTGCAACCTACAATACCCGATCACTGTCGACAGATGAAAAATTAATGGAACTAGAATGTGAGTTGGAGCCCATAAAATGGGACGTTGTCGATCTAAGTGAAGTGAAAAGACGAACCGAAAAGCTCATAGACCTCAAATCTGGGCACATATTCTATCACGTGGAAGAAGAAGAGAGCTGCTTGGGAGGAACAGGATTTATCACACATAAGCAACACAAATCAAGCATCGTGTCTTAGAACAAAATATCAACTCGAGTTATCTCCTTGATTCCCGAACTCAACACAGATACAATATTAAAATCATACAACTATATTATGCGCCTACCACAAATTATGACGATGATGAGATAGAACTGTTCTATGAGGCTATCAACACTGCTCTAAACGAACACCAAGAACACTATACCATATTATGCGGTGATTTCAATGCCAAAATAGGCAGAAAATTGAATCAAAGTGAGAATGCACTTGGAGAGTTTGGTTCAGAAGGCAGAAATGATCGAGGAGAAACGCTGCTTGGTTTCCTATACTACAAAATAATCTATTTCAAATAATTCTTCTTCTACAAAAAAGGAACTATAAGATGGACGTGGAAAAGCCCCGATGGTAAAACCAAAAACGAAATAGACTTTATCATCACAGATAAAAAATATATAATATAAGACGCGACGGTCTTTGATAGGTTTGCAACTGGAAGCGATCACAGGTTTGTTCGAGCTAAGGTAGCTATCGACATCGGCAAAGAACGAAACAAGAATGATTCAAAAGATCAATGAACCCAATCCGCTAATAAATCCAGCGGATCTTAATGGCTTTGAACACTGGATCACCACCAAATTAACCAATGCTGGAATAGAAGACAACATTCGCGACAATATATCAACAAACTAAATAACATTATCTCAACCACAAATACTTAAACGCAAAATCGGTACTTCTCAACAAATCGTAAGAAAGAAAAACTAAGCAACGAAACCAAACTGCTCATAGAAAAAAGAAAGGATATGCGGTCCAAAATCTCCACATCTAAAGGCGAATTGAGGAAAATGAATAAACAGATTTCAAAAAGCATCTGACGCCTTTGAACACAACCAAATCAAAGCTACCATAGAGAACAACAAGGGTATGAAAGCTCCGCGTAGAAAGCTTGGTAATGGTAAAAGACAGATAATAAAGCTCAAAAATGCACAGGGGCACGCATCGAACAACAGAAAAGATATTCTAAATCTCCAAAAAATTAAATCCCTCTTCAATCTGTGTCTCTTCAATAGTACGATACCAGAAAATTGGTACAACACCATCGTAATACAAATCCACAAGAAGGGAGTCACCTCTACAAGTTATTCACTACAATAATTACCACGCGACATGAAAAGAAGCTGGACTTTATCCAGCCAGTAGAGCAAGCCGGTTCCCGAAGTGGGTTTGGAACCAACGATCATCTCCAGAGCGTCAGAACAGTAATTGAAAACACCATTGAGTATGGCAGACCTCTTGTTCTTGCTTTCGTAGACTTTCATAAAGCCTTCGTGGAGCTACACGCAGTATTACAGTCCCTGGAAGCATGCCGTATTGACTATCGCTACACCAAACTTATTAACGATACGTATAAAAAGGCTACCCTTATGGTAAAACTACATGAAAACACAAATCCTATAGAGATTGGTAGGAGGAGATACGATGTCTTCAAAACTGTTTATTACCGCCCTGGAATATGTGTTTAAACATCCAGACTGAGACAAAAAGGTATAAAAATAGACGCTCGAAATTTATCAAACTTACGGTTTGCTGACGACATCGTCTTACTAGCTGACAACCTGGAAGATATCAGGGTAATGCTACAGGAACTTCAAGAGGTTTGTGCAACAGTTGGTCTGAAAATTAATAGCGGAATAACAAAATTTATGAAAAACCTCGTCACTAGCAACAACCTAATTCTTGAAAACTCCGAGGTAGAACTGGTGGATGAATACACATAACTGCGCATATCCAAAGCCAACCAAACATGCGAGATAAACAGAAGAATTATACTCTCCTGGGAGGCTTATGGTCAACTTAACGATGTTTTTTAAAGCGACCTCCCAATCTGCTTGAAAAGAAAAGTTTTTAACCAATGTGTTTTACCGGTTATGAGCTACGGCGCGGAAACACTAACCCTTACCAATGCTTCTGCCAAAAAACTAAAGATAACACAGCGGAAAATGGAGAGGTCGATGCTTGGTGTCTCGCTATATGATCACATTAGGAATCAAGAACTACGCAGAAGAACAGGCGTGACCGATGTAGTCGTGCATATAGCAAAACTCAAATGGAATTGGGCCGGACATGTGACCCGCATGCAAGATGGCAGGTGGACAAAACGACTTCTTGAATAGAGACCCAAGAAGCAGAGGAAGACCACCAACTCGCTGGACAGACGACATTATTGAAATTACGAAGAACTGGATTCCAAGCGCTCAAGACAGAAAAGAATGGACTGAACTAGGAGAGGCCTATGTCCAGCAGTGGACGCAGAGGGCTGATTGATTATCATGATGATGATCCAGTGATACTTCCAGTCACCTGGATTCTCGATACAAGGGAGCAGCATTCCTATTAGAACAAATGTCCTGTCCTTCTCAGTTTTATGCAAAATTTTATATGAGTGACAGAACATTTGTTCTCATGAGAACGCTGCCCCCTTGGTTCGAGAATCAGGCTCTAGATGTGTTGTTTATGTCTTGCGACTTGAGTAAATATGCTTAATTTAAATCATTTGAATCAATTCAAAATTGCTACCTTCCAAATAAGTAGGTATCCTTGTGGAAGATAATATCTCATTCATTGTTCTTCCATCTTTGACCCATGACCATTTTCTTAAGAATTTTTCATCAGCGCCATTTCTACCCCAATCTAGCTCACACCAGTGATATTAAAATAGACACCATATAGATACCTACATAGATATCAGCAGTCTATTCTTATTTAAGACTTTGATAAATTCACAGTTGTCGGAATAATTCTTCAAAAATTAAAAAATAAAACATGCTCAAGAGACAAGCGACTCCCTCACTGAAAAATTAACTTCTCCCCCAAAAACAAACAAAACAAAAAATCGCCCCTGTTTTATCAAATTTTTACAACGAAATTATTGCTCGAATAAGAGTCGACTAATTTGTTTCCCCTTCTGACTAAAAAAAAGGAACGAATAATTCTCCCAGAGTGTAAATAAACACCATTTACTAATTAGAATTAATTATGTGACCGGTTTTTTAATACCCAAATCTGGATTTTTTTCTCAGTTCTTGAGTGAATTATTGCCGAGATTTTTAATTAGTATTGTTCTCCGAATAAAGTGGATTTTGCTTATCCCAGGGGTAAAGTGTCTGGAAAGAGAAAGCAATGTTGCAAGTTGATTTAGAGAACAATTCATGAAACTTTGCTACAGCATAATATATTCGATAGTTCGGAGATGCTAGAAATTTGGAACTGCAATTTTACTTTTTAAATTGTACTTTTGTGCTAGAAATAATTTTGTTCTAGAATGGCGATCCTGACAATAATGACATTATTTCTTGTTGTTGAAGCTTTTAATTGAATTTGAAACATGCACTGATGATGAAGTTTTTGATTCGAAAAACGGATGCAAAAGCATCTGAAAAAGAAAATATTTCACTTGAAAAACTTTAAATCGGCTTTAATGACGAAGTGTTCGAAACAATGCAAATTCCTTGCGTTTGAACTTACAATTAATGAATGCATTGTCATTTAACATAATGATGAGTTATACAAAGCGACTACTGCTTGCCTATTTCTCCAATTTAATAATTACGTATTGTACTTGTGTAGGCATATTTAAAATTTCAATCAAATATTGAATAATTAACATTACCTTCGTCTTGTTCCATATTACCAAAGTCTATTACTAAAATATCAATTGCAAACTCCTTAGGGAAATTTTGGTAAACCGAAGAGCATTAACTGAGGTCTTGCTGGTGAAACGTAAAAGGATCTTGTTCAAACAGCTGCCGCGCGTATGTGTTGGCGGGCGAAGCCCGAAAACTATTATTAGGCATGTCAGCTAGAATGTCAGCTAATAGCGCCCAGGGATGTCGCCTTTGTCCTTTGTCTTTGCGTCGTCTTTTGTCCCTTTTGTCAAAGAAACGCCAATAATGGCGTGTCGGAAACGTAGAGTACACCGGTATGTAGGTAAATTGCCGCTTGATGGGATAATATAATATGTAAGAGAACGTTGCTGGGTAAATGGAGTAATAGTATCGGTTGAATGTTTGATCAGTGTGTCCTTAGTGGGAGCGGCAGGTAGCTAATGGAAGTTCGAGTTTTTCTTCTATAGATAAAGGAGTATGTCAAAAGTTGGATAGAATCGTTCACACAAAGACGTATAGATATCCACATATTCATAAACAAGAAGTGAATAAACTTAAGTCTAAGTCATCCCCTTTCTGAATTGTACCTAAAAAGTTAGATGCTTCAGGCATAAAAAAATGGCGAATAGTCGTAGGTTATAGAAAAATCAATGAAAAAACGATAGACGATCGATACCCATTACCAAATATAACAGACATTCTCGACAGACTTGGAGTTGAAATGCATCCAAACTCAATAAGTAAAACAGCTTTTGATGTAGAAAATGAACATGCCCTTTGGATTGAAAAATGCCCTAGCAACATTTCAATACCGCACCAGAGGTTGTTCTACAAAAAAAACAAAAATTGAACAAGGCATTTATTTCACCATCAAGAGATACGATATTGTTATCACGCGGCAGCGACTATATGTACAGGGTGTAACAGAATAACACCAACACATGTTTAGGAGTGGTAAGGTAGGTCAATGCAAGTAATTTGGCATAGAGAACATGGGGTCGCAGATGCACCCCTACGGAAATACGAACTTTTTAAGTCTGACGCCGACCGGATGAACCGTATGTCGAGATTAAATGCTTGTGGACGCTGAAGGTATAAGAAAAAGCGTTTATCAATAAATAAAAAAATGCGATATGGCTTATGCATTATTTCCTCATTTTTTAGTACAGCTTTTATTCCCTTATCAGTAGGTAAAATGTTAATTAGTAGTGGCTTTATCACAAGACTTTTTTGGTGCTGTTTAGACTTGTTAACAACGGGTTCACCTATTATCAATAATTGATTCTGGGTGTGTAATTTTGTACTTTGTAAACCATGCATCGTTTCTCTTTTAACGAAGTTAGCGGACATGCAGCTCGCCAGCTCGTCTATGGCGCCGAAAAACTTGCCGTATTTATGAGCAAACTTTTCCGAACAGACATACTCCACATCATAGTACTTTTGCGGCACTGGACCGTCGTTTAAGGGAAACTGGTTCACTTACTGTACGTAAGCCTGATAGTGGTGTTCCTCGCTCTAGAAGGACGATTAATTTTGAAGAAGAAATGCTCCAGCCAATCCTTCCATCAGCACACGAGCCGTTGCTCGCGCTCTACATTGCGATTAAGTGACCATTCATCGCATCATAAAGGAGCAGGCCCTGTATCCTTATCATCTTCAAAAGGTCCAAGGGCTCTTGCCAGATGATTATCCTTTTAGGGTACAGTTTGCCTAATGGTACTTGCATAAGTGCACGCAAAGCCCAAGATTTGCAAACATTGTGTTATGGACGGATGAAGCTTACTTTACTAGGGATGGTATATTTTACAGTCGAAATAGCCACATTTATGTTAAGGAGAACCCACAAGCAATGCATGTGCATCATTTTCAACACCAATTTGCCGTAACATATGGGCTGGCAAACGCTCATGTTTATCTTCCATTCCGGCAACGCGTCCTACCAGAGCTGCTAGAAGAAGTACCACTTGACGTAGGTCGGGATATATGGTACCAACACGATGGTGCACCATCCCATTTTGGACTAGATTGCCGGGCGTATCTTGACTTGATCTTTTCGCAACGATGGATTGGGAGTGGAGGCCCTGTACACTGACCAGCTTGATCGCCAGATATGACTCCACTAGATTTTTACTTGTGGGGTCAAGTTAAGGCGTTATTTTACGAAACTCCTGTAAATTCGCAAGAGGAATTACTTGGCAGAATCATGGCTGCCTTTGAGTTACTTGACAACAGGGTGGAAATTCTGGAAGGAATAAGGAGATCGATCCAAAACCGTTTCCATATCTGCCTATAGAAAGGTGGTCATATCTCCGTAGGGGTGCATCTGCGACCCCATGTTCCCTATGTCAAATTACTTTTTTTGACTCTGTATGTAAACTAAGCCATGATATGATGAAGGAGTTTAAATTTACTTTCCATGAGATCCAAACTAACTTTTCTCAATCCTGCAAGTCGTGTAGTTCTAAGATTGGCCGACAAGCAGTTATTTTCTGGGGAATGATGTATGTATGTATGTATGTATGTATTGGAGGTGTCAGTTGCACTGCGACCAAGGTGGATCTATTGTACCCCTCCTTCTGCTGCTAATTTCGGGTTTCAGGCTTAAAACAGCCCCTCTAGTCCTAGGTCCTTTAGGAATTTAAGGATGTCTAGCGGTTCCAGGGCTAGAATGTCTTCCAGCTGTATAAGGGGACTTCATTCTTGAGCGGTTTACGGCATCGCAGTTCAGTAGATGGTGAGGTGTTCCTTCACCGTCTTCACAGAATCTGCAAGTGTTACCTTCTTCCAACCCCAGATTATGTAGGTGCTTATTCAGTCTGCAATGTCCCGAGAGAAACCCGGTTAGAGAGAAACCCGGTTAGGCTTTTGAGACTTTTCTTGCTAAAGTTGACCACCAGTTCAGATCTTTTTTGGTTGTAGCTACCCAGTAGATCTTTGGCTTGTCGTATTCCTGGTTGGTCTAGCCATTGTTTGTTCCTTAGCCGGTTCTCTTCCTTTTTGAGGATTCCTTGGAGGTGCGCATTTCCGACGCTGCAGAATAGTTCTGGCCCAGTGAAGGGAGTGACCGCTCCCGTTTTTGCAAGATCGTCTGCGCATTCATTGCCCTCGACTTCTATGTGTCCAGGAACTCAGAGTAGGGTTACTTTGTTTTCCTTCCCCAGCTCATTGAGTTTCTGTAGACATTCCCATACTATCTTAGAATTGATTACCGGCGAGCTCAATGCTTTGATAGCTGCTTGGCTGTCAGATATTATTACAATTTTCCATTATCGGTACCTTCTGTTCAGGTTGAACTGCATGCATTTTCCGATCGCATGAAGTTCCGCTTGGAATATGCTTGGTGATTTACCCATTGGCTCCGAGTATCTAGTTCGTGGCCCGAATACTCCGGCTCCTGTCCCCTCAGAAGTTTTGGAGCCGTCTGTGAACCATTTGATGGTGTTTGCTTCAAGGGACTGGATACATTCTATGTTCCATCTGCTTTTTGTACTAAGTTTTTCTCGAAACTGGATTTATCAACAATCACGTCTTTTGGTGAGTCCATGAAGTGTGCACAGTTTAAGAGAGGGAAAGCTATGCCAAAGTGCGTTTTCCCTTGTATCTTCGGCAGTCTTAGACATGATTCACTGGCAACCCGCTTCACTATTGTGTGAAGTGGTGTTAGGTCTAGGATGACTTCCATTGCCGCGGTTGGGCATGTTCTCATTGCTCCTGTTATGCATAGACATGCGAGTTTTTGTACTCTTCCTAGGGTTTTCCTAGCCGTTACTAGCTTGGTTTGGCTGTACTAGGTTATAGTCAACTTTTTTATATGGAGCATTTCGAGAAGAAACCAATCCAGTCCAATCTCAAACCAGCGGTTTCGTTCCAATACGTGGATAACAATTTCATTGTTTGGAATCATGTTTAGGAGAGTGACTTGATCAGATAAGAGTGAAATTATAACAAAATTAACGGAACTTGCTCAGACAATCTGTGAGCTGCAATATCTGAAATAAGTCACCTCAAGACAACCTTTCAATCTAATGGATACGGTGCAGTTGAGTTTGATGATCCTATGAGACTTAAATTTGGTTCACGTTAAGATGCAGATGAAAAACGGAGCGCATATCTGTCATTTATGACAGGATAGGAAGAGTCTTGAAAAACATAATATCAAGACTATATTCAAACCAACAAGAAAGATGCAAAACAATCTCTCAGAGGAGATAAGAGAGATCCAGTATTAAGACGCTGGAATCTACTGTATTCCATGCACATTTGTAAAGAAAAGGCTGATAGGGATAAACTGACAAATTGACAGTTTCGATGGAAAGAATCATGACATACTTTCTGAAGAAAGTTAACTTCATGCACCCTCTTCAAAACATCATGATTGCTTCGTTTCAGAAGCCATAGAAATGCATAAACATTCGAATAAATTCACCAAAAAAGGAGAGACACTTAGCTTAACTAAATTTGGAACACTACATTCGAAATACAAGAATCACTTCAATAAAATAATGGTAGATTGAGTCATCGTCATCGTGATCAACCATAGCCGTTTTGTAATCATTAGTCCATGGTCATCCTTGGTGTGAAAAAAATTTGCAACTAACTGAAAAAAAACTTTAGGCCAAGAAAAGTCGAATGGCGCACACCTGGTTCAAAAGTTATAAGCATTTAAAATAGGTCACTTTCTATTGGGACACCCTGTATTATGTTGTTTCTACAATTAAAGATAATCCTCATTCTCACTTTCTGTTTCAGCGGGTCCTGGGTTGGGGCGGCAAATTTCCACATTGCCCAGGACGGCAAAATACCTAGAGCCGGCCCTGGTGGACCTTGTATTGTCTAGAAAGGGCTGAAGTTTTTGGCATTGAATGCCTTGTGGTGAAAAGGAGATTCTGTCTGATACTATCCAGCTATAAGCCCATTGTTTCCAATCATTGAGTTTGACTGAATAGTCTCGGGCCCGTGCCTCCACAAAGAGATGAGGACGCATTATTTCCAGTATGGCCTCCATTGCAGCGTTGGAGTGGTTCTAAAGTATCCAATTGTAGTTATACAGGCAAGTCGTTAGAGCTAGTCCAGCTTTGCCCTGTAGGTGGATTTGCTGACCGCGTTCCACCAAACTAAGCTGTCGTACGTGATCATTGGCTTTATCACTGCTGTGTAGAGCCAGTAGACTATTTGGAGTTGTAAGCCCGAGGTGCGTCCGATGGATCTTCTGCAATACCGAAGGCTAGCAGTAGCCCTCTGACGTGATCTTTCCAGGTGATCCTGGAGTCACTGATGACTTCCGTATATTTGACCGAATGGAACAAGTCTCGATCCAAAGAGCTTGAGCCCTTTAAGCCCCACGTTTCTTCGCTTTGTATTTACAAAGTCCATTTGGTCTTGTCCGGATTTACCGAAAGCTCGTGATTATTACACCATATTTCGACCATGTTGAGAGCTCTTTGCATGATCTCTTTAATGGTACTGTGTTCCTCTATCTCCCGAATGTACAAAATTATTTATATTTTCACCAAAAGAACAAAAGTGTGCCAGCAATGTTTCCCAATACTCTTTTTCCCTTTTGTGGTATGTTTTTCTCTATTTCAAGCTTTTTTCTGGGTGGGATTCGAATCTACACCATGGAAATTTGAACTTCAGGATCAGCATGCAGCTTCCTTTTTACTTTAATTCTTATAACGTTATCATCATGTGTTTCATCTCTCTGATTCCCTTTTAATAAATTTTAGGACGTTGGGCGCTAAAATGACATCGATGACAAGCAAAACTCAAAGTTGTTATCTAATTTTCTCTCCTAACACTAATTAATTAATTCATAATCATCATCTACCCGGTTTTTAGTCTAAAAACTATCAAAATGACTACTCGTTCAATGATAGCGACGTAGTAGCAACAAAAGTCAAAAAACCTCGGCAACAGCGCTGCTTGAAACGGATCAACAAGTGTCCCATAACCATGCTTATTCGGCGAAAATGAATTCCCGTGAAAATGTAAATATTAGTGCAAATAAGGGTGAAAAAGCGATTTAAAGGATGTGAAAATGATTTGTGGTGTTGTAGAATTTTTAATAATAGAAAAGTGTTGCCAATTGATATTTATTTCGAAGTAAACAAACATTTTCATCGACAATTAGGGCTTTTTAGACAACGTTTGTAAGCTAAATAAAATAGATTTCGATCCTAAGAGTAGGGCTTTATTATCCTAAAACTACCCTGTTATCTGAATACAAAGAATTAACTCAGTATTACCCCGAAAAATATACCTTTGTTCAACACCCACATATTGTTTCGCATTCAATCAAAAAGTCAGAAAATTAGTAAAATCCAATAAGAAACCTATCAACCACCGAAAAATATTATTCCTCAGGTAGAAAGCTTCATAAATACCCTCACAAATACCTGAATTAATTAGTGAATTTATTCGAAATCTCAGTTACGTCCTAAGGCAAAATTTGTATACGTAACAAGCATCTTCCTTTTTTTTTACCAACTCGTGTCGTATGTTTGCTCGATTTTCTTGTGTCTGTCCAAATTTTCTTATGCATCAAACAGTAGAGAATCCTCATAGAGCTTCCATCATAGGCATATTTTATTCATTACTTGGAAATGATCTTTCTTCCAAACTATTGGTCAATATCACAAATATGTTCACCCATGAATAACAATAATTCTCTATATCTCTACTACATGAACCACTCAATTAACGTATTCAAACCTAATCCAATTTAGATATTATAAGCTATACACACTATATTCCATGTTTACCAGGATATACGGATAGAGTCCCGGGTACACAAAAGGTAACACTTCGATCGTCATCCCCTGGGATCGCATTAAATGAGTCCATTACTGAATTATTGTCTCCGTGATGGATTATGGTCGTTACGGCTCTCGTTACTGTCGTTATTCCGATGCGTATATTCCATTGCGAGGTAAAATGATTCATTGCGAATAGTTTGGATTACACGTCCGAGAGGGGATGTTTTGATTATGTCACTCGATAGAAATGTTTTTCAATGAAAAGACACCAAACAAGATCTAAGAATAATGAATACTCCGGTGCGACCGACGTATACAGAAACCTTAAATGCGGAGATTTAGTTGTCACTTTTATTAGTAAAGAAATCAATTTCACAAATTTAGCCAAAGTGGCTCTTAAGCCTACGCAATGTCGGAGAAAATTGTATCATACGGTGTATAATAAAATTCAAGCGCGCAATAAAGTGGCATAATAACGGCCGATTAATGTCTTATTTTGCATCTGAAAAGATAGATAAATGGTGATTCGGATTATCCGATATGTTTTTCTACCTCGTTCTCTGGTATTATTATGGAAATTGGAACATATTATTGATGTCTATTATGTTTTTTGTCTATCGGTAATAATATCAAATGGGAAATATTCTTATAAGGGGGTGACTGGTAATGAAACAAATAAAATCAAATTTTATAGCATTCAGGTACGTAGGCACAAAAATTCTTTTAGACACATTAATTAACGTTCAAACAAATCCACTTCTGGAATTCTCGAAAACATATTTCCTTCGAGCCTCAAATTATTAGCTCCACTCAATATAAGTAGCAAAGTTTCTGAAATTTCGGCAGCCTTTGATTAAGCACTCGAGGAGGGTTGTTATAGTCTTTAAGTGTTTTTCGGCAAGAGCCAAAGAAAGTTTTGATTAGTGGGACAGATAAGGTTATATAACTCTATTTCTCGCTCTCATGAGCAGCGGTAATTATGTTTTATTAGTTTTTACTTGGGTTGATATTCCCTAGAAGGGACAAAAATATAATTTATTGTTCAATTTGTTGGCAAACGCAGTAGCCTGGCAGTGCTTCAATCAAACTGTTTACTTTTAACAAAAGCGTTAATGCTTCAGTTAACAATATAAATTAGAATTCAAAGAAGTAAATATTTCTTCTAACAAGCTCTTGTTTATACTAGGTAAACAAGAAAAAAACCGCTAGAAAATCCCACAAGTGTACGTAACCAATTTTAAATATTTTCCTTTTGCCGGCTAATTTACAATGTAGTTTACCTGGGAGTTAGTTTCCGCTAGGAAAGACTCGGGCGTGTGTAAACTTCCAAACTTTATTTGCGTTCGTTTTCAAACTTATCTACTACGATCGTTGTACGCTTAGTACAACTTATTGAGCCGGGGATGGTGAACTTTTAAGATGTCCGTTTCTCAATTCCCAAAGGAAAGTTTATGGGCAAATTGGATTTATTGTAAGCACTATTCTATTTAAGGAAGGAAAATTACGGCAATAAGATATATTTAAAAGGTATATTTAGTACAGGTGCCGCATCGAAGTGATCATTCTGTTTTATCCAGGGTGAGGGTGTTCATTTTTATTTTCAGTGTATGTACACATTTTATATGCATTTACAAGTGTCACATTTAAAAGGGTGAATATCCGAATGTGTTATTATTTGATTTTTCAGATGTAGTCCAGTCATTAGAGAGATCCAGCGTTCAAATTGAAGCCCTAAACAAAAGTTTGAGTTTTCGACCTTGGGCGGGGCCGGCTTCCTCCATCATCTTGGATTTAGTGTGCACAAAAATGGTTTTTCTAATATAACTGCTGAACGGTCAACTTTGGGAAAAAAGTGTACAAACCAAAAATAGAGAAAATTGAATTTTCTACAATTTTTATATACAATTTTTTTTTGCAGCTGGTTATCTGTAATGAGCTACAGCTACAGTAAGTTGTTATGAACCAATAAGATAACACAGTGATTATAGGAACATTTAATTATATCTCTAATTTTCTATTATATTTACTATGTATTTTGCAGAGAGGCCTGACCATGCCTTGTCGGCTCAATATGGCTTTACCTTTCGGACCCTTGTTTTATATCCCTCTATTTTCATAAACTGTTAAATTGTCGGAATGATGTCCAATAACTATTTACGTGCCCGAATAGGGTTTAGTTTTTATTATTGTATAAACTTCCCAAAAAAATCCCAAATCATTAAATATTTTAGCACCAATATAAGTAACATCTGTAAAATAGCGTTAAGGTACTTTCAGTGAATAACTAGAGGAACTCCCGCCCTTTCGAAGGAGGTTCCAGGACGTTTCCTTCTTTCAGGAAAGAAGACGAGAAGACATTCAGAATTCCATCTTGACTCTGACAACATCTAAAGTTACCTCTCATAACTGACAAAGTGTCCTTCCCAAAACTTATAAATTTTCACAAATAAACGAAACCTTTTTTTATTAAATCAAAAGATATAGTTTTAATTCTAGTGTAGGTATATTTGGGATAAAAGTCACAGTTCTTGTGGCTCAACTCCTAACAAAGTGAAAGATATATTTTTTTTAATTTGCATTTTTACTATATTTGTTCTGTTTTTTAGATAATTACGATTGAAAAACGATGAAATTTACTTAATATAATTTATTTAAATATGGCGTATATATGACTAGATATATCAATTAGTACCTAGGTACTTACTACATAATATTATATAGCCATTTTTATTTGTGGTAGGTATAGTATGATTTAATGTGTCAAACATCAAAATTCTCATTTCCACTACACCAAGCAGTGGCGGAGGCGGGCTTTTTTTATTGTGGTATCTCCAGTAGACGTAATCCACATATCATTTCTCTCTTCTTCTATGTCAACCTCTATTTATCCACTCCCGGATGTGTTTCTCTTCTAATTAGTTTCCATCTTTCTCCATCCTTCGCCAATCTCATCCAAAGTTTGCCTGCCACTGTCTTTATGTCGTCTACCCATCTTTTTTGAGGTCGTATTGCCTTTTCCTGGTATTTGCAATAAGATATTGTTTTGCGATGGAGCCAATGCTAATGGTTATCCAATATTCTAGGCGTTTCGTTAGGAAATGAATATTAAGCGCTTCATAAGTGAATAAGGTTCCAGGACAAAATACATAAACAGCTTTGTTGTATTTTCGATTTTCGTATATAATATATACATAAATAGTTATTACATCATTTTGGTTCCCCCTACCTATTATAGAAATTGTTTTTAGCGATGTTTAATTTTTTATTTATTTTTGGTTCCTCAGAATACCCAGTTGTAAGTTTTCAGTGTGTCACCCTGTAGATTATTTGCATATCAGAAATTCAAATAAATCCAAAGAAGGAAGGTGAATTTCAACCAAATTTCAATATTTTAATGGTATCACCATTGCAAAAAAAAATTGAAGTGTAAAGAGGATCGTATGTCTGTGATAGCAGATATAGCTCGTCAAAGTACGTAGATCCTGCTATGCTATGCATAGGAAACAACTACGTAGATTTTCTTGAATATCTCGAAAAATACTAATCCAATTTTGACGGTTTTGGGGTCCCTTTGTAGGTATCAAACCCCAAAAAAGTAGGATTAGTATTTTTCGAGATATTCAAGAAAATCTTCGTAAGGATATTTCCACGGATATTTCCTATGCATACCATAGCAGGACCCAAGGAGAATACACACTCTAAGAAGTGCTTATCGGCCGTGTTTTTGGTAATCGCCGCCATATTGGTTTTCAAGTGTTTTCAACCATTGCCGACGTCATAAGTAGGTCGTCAGCTGTTTAGAGAGTCTACGTCAAGGCGAGAAACGCCATGCTGCTAACGTCACAACTGGTTGTTTGGCATGGGGGGTAGGGGGGATTTGTTACACACAGGCCTTGTGAGGATAAGCCATCCTGTAGTTGTAATGTGTATCATCCTTGAGCAGGGCCTACGCATTTTGACAAGCTATATCTGCTATCACAGACATACGATCCTCTCCATTTCATTTTTTTTTTTACAATGATGATAAACGAAAAATATTGAATTTTGGTTGAATTTCACGGGGGCCTATTTTCAATGTTAATCGTGCCTCCTTCTTTACATAATATAATGAAGATATAGTAACTTAAGGATATTTCCGTACTCATGAATTAACATTTCAATATTGGGAAATTGCAATGCTTTTCTTTTACTCTGGCTTTTTTAGCGATAGCTCATCACAGATAAGAGGTACAAAAAAAAGTTTCACACAAAAGTTGTAGAAAATTCAATTTCCTCTATTTTTGGTTTGTACATTTTTTTCCTAAAATTGACCGTTCATGAGTTATATTAGAAAAACCATTTTTGTGCACACTAAATCCAAGATGGCGGAGGAAGCCGGCCCCGCCCAAGGTCGAAAACTCAAAATCTGAACAACATTTGACTAAATCACGACTACCCCACCTTTTGCAAGCTGCGGGTATTTTTTTCACTCTAATGACTGGCCTAATGGTCTTTTCGTTTAAATTTTACTTTGCAAGTGTCACATTCGAAAGCATAAATATCCGAGTGTGTTAACATGTGCATCTTCAGAATGCATTTTCGTTAAAATTTTGCTTTGCAAATGTCACATGCAAAACGGTGAATATCCGAGTGTGCCTCTTCAAATCGCCTTTTTGTTTAAATTTTACTTCGCAAGTGTCACATTCAGAAAGATCGATATCCGAGAGTATCAACATGTACTTCTTCAAAACGTCTTTTCGTTTAAATTTTACTTTGCAAGTGTCCCATTCAAAAGGATGAATATCCGTCAACTAACAACATACCAGGATGATCAGATATCCTCACGCTCAGGTAAGAGGTAGATTTAAATGCATATAAAATGTGTACCTGCTGATGAGACTTGTAAACTTGATATTCAATTCAAAGAACTGAGTCCTGAAGGTTTTCCACGTTGTGTTCTTGATTCGTGTAGTGATATCCCGTCCTTTGCATAAAATTTTTAAATGCATATTGTCACGGATTCCGGGTTCACTAAAACTCATTTCAGAAGCAGTAACAACTTTTATTGAAAAATTGACAGTTGATCGCTTGTCTTGATCTAATCATGCTCGGCGTTGCAAGATCTCACTAAAAGGTTGACAGTCATCAGAAGAAGAGCGTGATCTCAGTTGTACTCTACAGTCACCTTTGATTTGGAAGATAGCCTAACATCAATCCAAACACTTTTTATTGTCGCTTCACAAATAATCATTTGTCCTGAAAAAATGTAAAATGTTCATTCATTTATTTATTTATTCATATGGGAAATCTCCTTTAACTGTTACAATAGATCAATATAAACCCAGGTTAGGCTTACAAAATATAAAATATCAAGACATAATAAGTAATAAATAACACTCAACCATGATAAAATGATAGGACATCCAAAACAGCAATAAAATTCACACTTATCAGATAACAATCAGAACAAAAACAGAAAGGAACAACCTACCCATCAAACAGCTTCTGAAATTTCTAAGAACCCATCACAGCCAATGTATAGATAAAAATTATAAATAAAAATCAACGCTGCTTTTAAGCATGCTTTAATTGACCTATGGATATATCCAAAATATCGACATTGATTTCATCCAACATGAACAAATATCTATCAATAGGGCTCATAATACCATATGTTGTTCTGTGAAATGGTATATAAAACATTTGTTGATGTCGAAGACGAAGGAATGTTAAGCCTCACCCGACCCAGGAGAATGGGACAATCGATTTGCCCATTTAATATTTTATAAATGAATATGGTACCAAACATATCTCTCCGAACACTGAGTGGAGCCAATGATATTTCTTGTACAATCAAAGTGTAGTCATGGTGAACTATTCTGCTGTTTCTATAAGAACAGTATCTGAGAGACTTATGCTGAACCCTCTCAACAGAACCAATGTGGTTCAGAAATTATGGTGACCCTACCACTGAACAGTACTCCAAGGTAGACCTAACCAGAGAGCAATACACCAGCCTAGTAGACTGAAAAATATTTGCAATTTCTCAGAACAGAGCCTAGCATCTTTGAACCCTTTACCGAGATTGTATTAATATGTTCAACAAATGATAACTTTTCATCCAGAATCACTCCTTAATCCTTAACCCTAGACACATAATGCAACTCTTTATTATCAATCAAGTAACCAGTTTCCACTCTACATACTTTACGGGAAAAGCTAATAAAACAGCACTTATCCACATTCAACTGTAGCTTATTACTGACACACCATTCAGATCTGCCTGCAAAAGTTGTTGGTCCTCTATACCCTTCACAGTCCTCCACAAGTCGTCATCGAATTTTAACCCCTTGCTGTTACGAATACATTCTACAATGTCACTGATAAAGATGTTGAAAAGCAATGAAGAACGGTGGCCACCCTGCGGGACAAGAAACAACCAATTTTCACATATTGAGTACGGTTGATTAATGAACTTTCAATCGATGAACAAAAATTAGAATAAAATCCAACATTGCATTCGAAAGCTATAATTATAAAATTGTAATCCATCGGCGTGTTTGACGTTCAACTTTCAATGCCCTTATAAAGAGTATAATTACAAACATAAAAATATCCCGAATGCCTCATTAATAATTAAAATGAACAATACAAAGGTGTACAGCATATTCCCAGCTCAACAGCCGCATTAATATAATTTCTATCATTATCGGCCATAAACGTCAACTTATAAAATACTAAATATCTTGAGTATCTTGTTAGAAAAAAACTGTCCCTGGAATACCATCAGAAAGCTATTAAAACGCGACTGTTAAGTTTTATAGAGACCTGTAAGGCAATGAACTAATAAAAGAACAGTGTTTTACATGGTATGGTATACTGTATCAAACAAAGGATGCATGTTCAATTAAATAACCTGTGTGTATTTTCTCTATCTGTTTTCATAGTTCCATATTTTCAATGTCTCCATCAAAACATATCTTGTATTCATAATTACATGCTGCCTATTCCTATTCCATTTGTAAGTTCTAAAACAAATTCCCCACGATAAATCAATCGACAACGATCGCGGACCACCCAAAAAGAGTCATCCTGAAAACCGACCGGGACAACCCTTTGCTTGTTAATAAAATAGCTTACGTTATTAATTCTTGTGTTTTCTTATTAAGGGTATAATATAGGGGCCCTTGAGGTATTTTAATATCGTGGCATTAGGCTCTCTTGTGACAAGAACCGCGGCCATTGTTTGTTGAAGTTTTTAATGAGTCTAGGGTATTGGCTTCTCATGTAAACATATTGTTTGAAAAAAGATTCAATTTATGACAGGTTTGTTTTAGGGACAGTTTGGATTAAAAGGTCTTAGAAAAAAAATATTATTTTTGAGTGTTAAATCTGTTATTAAATCAGTAAGGTGAACATGTTCACATTTTTATCCAAACAACGGTATAAAATACAGGGGCACATTTATTAGGCAAATTCAAGTACCCATAGGCAAATTTGGAGAGAAATTTAAAAATTTGCTATTTTGAGTATAAGCAGTAGGTATAGGAGGGAAAACGTTTGGTTAATATGTTGAAGAATTTATAAGTGGTCGAACTAAAAAAAAATCATGCAAGTAAGCGATAAACATTTCAGGTAAATGAAAAGTACTAAAAAAATTATTGATTTCCTAGAGGAAATATTTGATATTTGAGAGAAAACGTACATTCATAAAAGACTTCATATTCAAATGCAAGGCCTCTTTTTTTGGGAAATGAGAAAGAAACACTTGTTTAAGAAGTCAGATCTCAAACTTTACACTTTGCAGTTCTTTTAGAAGCCCTTTTAGTTTATAAATTGACTATTCTAGCATCTGTGTCGTGCCCGAAGGGCACAGATTTAAAACCCAGATTCTCAAGAAAAAAAGAAACATTATTTAAAAGCTGCTGACAGAGAAAAGAGAACAATTCGAGGGACAGATTGGGGAAGATGAAGTGAATCATGTGGAAGCCATAACGGCGAAAAAGATTAAAACAAATGTACAAGATATGAAATATGGAAAAGGTCCGGCGCCAGGAAACATTCCTATCGAGCTAGTCAAATGTGCGCCAGAGATCGAGATGGAAATTCTAGCAGATATATACAACGAACTGTTACTAAGAGGGCACAATATACCTGCAGAATGGAATATCTCACACATAAGATCTATCTACAAAAAAAGGAGATCGCAAAACTTGCGGTAACTATAAAGGAATAAGTGTGACTAGTATTGGGAAGGTTGTACGGACGTATTCTAAAAAGAAAAGTTGAAATGGAATTTTCAGATATAGAAGAGCTGAATGGCTTTTGTGCGGGATGTTCATGCATGGATGCACTTTCACATCACACATTATAGAAAAAAGCTCGAAATCTGTCCACGCAGCTAATATTTGTAGACCTACGATACATGCCCTTGAGAAAACTTACTCCAAGTTTTGACATAGACTAACCTCAGTAAAGAAAACATAAGAGCCATTAGAAACATTTATAAAAACCCGCAGAGTATAGTAAAAGTAGGAAATCAAGCTTCATAAAGTTTTAAAATTACAAAAGAACTAGAGCAAGGTTGCTGTATTTCACCTACACTGTTTAAGATATACAGTCAGGAGGCCTTGAAGAACTGGATGAATAAGTGCTCTGGTATGGAAATAGAGGTGTGTGAACTTGTCTACACTATTCTTTACAGACGATGTAGTAATATAGCTAGCTGTGAAGAGAACCTGGATTACATGTATAGAAAACTTGAGGACGAATATAAACAGCGAGGAATGAAAATAAACCATAACAAGACAGAATATCTTTGTATTGGAGATGATATTGGAGACCCGGATCTTATCTCAAGAGATCTGAAAAAGTGTGAGGAGCAGGTATATAAATACTTGGGGAGCTTGATATCAACAAAGGGAATATCAGAACGAGATATAAATAACAGAGTAACACAAGATAGAAAATGCGTTAACATTCTGAACTATCTACTCTGGAGTAGTCAGATTTCAAGACAAAAAAAGACAATCTGCGGAGCAATTGTAGAGCCGATATTGACGTACGGAGCTGAATGCTGACAGCTATCGGAACGAAATTCAGATTCTTTTAGGCTCTTAATGATTACTGTACCAGTCGCCAAAAACACTTTGTCCGTTTCGTATGGTTCGAGGAAATAGACCTGCGGATCTTTCATCAGCCGCGACCGGCTAAATCAAGACGGTTTCGTTTGAACTTCCTGAAAGAGCTGGCCAACTGAGTGGAGTTTGGAAGTAAAGCCAGGTAAGGTGAAAAAATATCCTTTTCAGTTTCGATATCTTTCAATTTCAATTTAAAATCTTTCTTCGATTACCATTCTTTCAGCAACCTGTGGATTTTCCAGTTTTAATTTCGCACATTAATTTGGTTCACCTCTAGAACATTTATTATTGTCTGGCAAAGTCAATTGAATTCAAAATTTGGAGCATTTTGTGTTCCTTTCTAATATAGAATCAATGAAAAAGATGTCCAGCAAATCAAGAGCCTATAATAATTCAAAATTTGAACCATTATCGGATCTTCATTGTCTCTAGAATACTTTTTCCACCTCCAAAAAGCCAAGAGTCGCTGATATGTAAGATTTGGATTCTTTTGAACATAGGCGCAACTAGGGGGGTGCTTGGGGGTGCTAAGCACCCCCAAAACAAAATTAGCACCCCCATCCACATCCCACCATAGCACTACCTAACACTGGGTAATATAAAATAACCATTAAATAATGGTGCTATAGCACCCCTCAAATTTGGACCTATGCTACGCCACTGCTTTTGGGCTTCAAATTATCACTGTGCCGGCTCTTAATCACCTCTAGAACAATTATTATTGTCCGACAAAGACAACTAAATTCAAAATTTGGAGCATTTTGTGTTTCTTTCGATTAGAGAAACAATAGAAAAGTTATCCAGAAAATCAAGAGCCAATAATAATTCAAAATTTGAACCTCTTGATTGTCTCTAGAATATTCTTTCCAGCTCCAACAAGCCAAGACCGCTGATATATAAAATTTTAATTCTTTTGGGCTTTTAATAATCACTGTACCGGCTCTTGATCACCTCTAGAACAATTATTATTGTCCGGCAAAGTCAATTGAATTCAAAATTTGAAGCATTTTGTGTTTCTTTCCATTAGAGAATCAATAGAAAAAATGTCCAGCAAATCAAAAGCCAAGAATAATTCAAAATTGAACCAATTACCGGCTCTTGATTGTCTCTAGAATACTTTTTCCAGCTCCAACAAGCCAAGCAAGAGCCGCTGATATGTGAAATTTGGATTCTTCTGGGCTTTAAATTATCACTGTACCGGCTTTTGATCACCTCTAGAACAATTATTATTGTCTGGCAAAGTCAATTGTATTCAAAATTTGGAGCATTCTGTGTTCCTTTCTATTAGAGAATCAATGGAAAAGATGTCCATCAAATCAAAAGCCAAGAATAATTCAAAATTGAACCAATTACCGGCTCTTGATTGTCTCTAGAATACCTTTTCCAGCTCCAACAAGCCAAGCAAGAGCCGCTGATATGTGAAATTTGGATTCTTTTGGGCTTTAAATTATCACTGTACCAGCTCTTGATCATCTCTAGAACAAGTCCACTGTCATATTTTTTTTTTAAGGTTAAGTTAGTCGAATTAAAAACACTTTGAGTGCGTGGTTTGATTTTTACTTTTGATTTTACAAGTTTTCGTTAATGTTCCTTTGAAATAGTCTGCTTTTCAACAGGTTATGGGCCCAGGGCCTTTTCCACTCGTGGATTGTGTAGTGAACTTCGTAATCAGTAAAAAACAATTGTTATTGCTCTGAAAGTGTGTGGACCGAAATGGCAATGAACTTTTCGTCTGGTGTGCCCAAATTGTCTGGGCGAGACAACTATGATGAGTGGAGTTTCGCTGTGGAGAATTTTTTAATTCTAGAAGGTTTGGAGAAGTGTTTAAGTGGCGAAGAAATCGACCCTACTCTGCAAAACAAGGCACTGGCAAAGTTGGTGCTTACAATTGATCCTTCATTGTTTGTTCGTGTTCGAGACAGCACAGATGCAAAATCTTTGTGGGAAACGTTGAAAACAATGTATGCAGATACACGTAAGATCTATTTATTACGAGCCTTAATATCTTTACGATTGGATAATTGTGAGAATATGGAGTCCTATGTGACACAAGCTATTGAAACAGCACAGAAATTAAAGAAAAAAGGATTTTCCATTGATGAGAAATGGATAGGCTCATTGCTCTTAGCCCAGCCAGATAAGTTTACTCCTATGATTATGGCAATTGAGCATAGTGGGATTGCTATCACAACGGAGAATATTAGAACTAAGTTACTAGATATGTCTCAGGAAGGTGCTCATAAATCAACAGGTTCAGCATTTGTTGTTGGAACGCTTAATTATGGGAAAAAGGATCAGCGGAAACATGACAGCTCCAAGTTGCAGAATGTCCAGCGCTACCAATGTGAAAAGTTTGGCCACTACATGAATGAGTGTCCCAAAGGCAGCTCAGATGACAATTCAAGCCAGAGCGACAAAAGTAAAAATATCAGTGCTCTTAGTGCAGTCTTTATGAGCGGAGAATTCAGCAACAGTGATTGGTACATAGATTCTGGGGCAAGCCATCATATTACATGTAAAAAAGAATGGATAAGTGATTTTCAAGATGCGGTTGAACCAAGGGAAATTACTATAGCTGATCCCAAATTACCAGTGATGGGAACAGGAAACATACGACTAACAACCATTGCAGATGGGCAGGAGCATGATATAGAGATTTAAAATGCTCTATATGTTCCAGGAGTGACAACTAATTTGTTATCCATTGGCCAAATCATCAAAAATGGAAACAAAGTCAATTTTAGTGAGAAAAATTGCAAGATCATTAACAGTCATGGAAATGTTATGCTGTTGCTCAGTTTACTAAAAATGTTTATGAGCTGAAAAGGTGCTTATCACAAGAAAGTGAGGTGTGTGAGAAATCAGCTGATGCAGTTTTAAACCTGACAGTTTCAAAAGTATGGCATCGCAGATTTGCACACTTAAATTTTCAAGATTTGATAGCTATGAAAAACCACGATTCAGTAGAAGGTTTACACTATATGAAAGGCAATGTTTGTGAAAGTAAACTTTGTGTAACTTGTTGTGAAGGAAAATAATCAAAGTTATACCTTTTAGACATGAAGGTCAACGAGCTGAATTACCATTGAAGGTGGTGCATACTGACCTTTGTGGGCCCATGGAAGAAGTTGCTATAGGAGGTTGCAAATATTTGCTACTCTTTGAGGACGATTTCAGCGTTTATTTTTTGAAAACGAAAGATGAGGCTTTAACTTGTTTCAAAGATTTTAAACAGCTTGTCGAAACTCAAATAGGTCATAAACTCAAATGTTTACATTCAGATAATGGAGGAGAATTTTGTGGGAGTGATTTTGAGCAATTTCTCAAGAAGGAGGGAATTATACACCAAAAGACAAACCCCCATATACCCCAACAAAATGGAATGTGTGAACGTTTAAATAGAACTGTCATTGAGAAACCAGATGCTTGTTGTTCGAAGCTGATTTATTGAAGATTTTTTGGGCTGAGGCAGTTAATACAGCTATATATTTGAGAAACAGGTGTATTGCTAGAGGTCTGCAGTATAAAAAACCATATGAGCTTTGGTATAACAAAAAACCAGACATCAGCGATATTAGAATTGTTGGTAGAGAGACTATGGCTCATATACCAAAACAGAAACGACATAAATGGGACAAGAAATCAAGAAAAATGATAGATATTGGTTGGTTTTGGGAATAATGTCAAAAGATATAAGTTGTGTGATCCTATTGATAAAATAGTTATTTTCCTAACAAGTGCGCAAAGTGTTACTTTTCCGCACGCAAACACAGTTATACGAACGACGCGAAGCGGAGTTCGGATACGTGTTTGCGTGCGGAAAAGACACTTTGCGCACGTGTTAGGAACAAAATTTTTCCTACGAGCTTCATATCACGTAGGTAATAACAAAAATTAAAAAAAAAAAAACGATAATTTGTTTAATTATTTTTAATTAACTTGAAGGGAACCTATGCATTTATCCAAAAATTACATAACAAAAAAACATAAATAACAGAAAATCCTCGTCAGAGCTGTTCATCTTAAAGCATCTAAATTTGATGAGAAAGTTTGTAGATTTTTGCATATAAATATATAGAGAACAAATCTGACAATGTGTCAAAGTTAATTTATATTTGATGTTTGTATAGATGTTGGCTGATATAGAAACAGGAAAAATTTGTCATCATGTGTCAAAGTCGACAGGTGCACTTATTGTTGCTTGATAATTATAATTACTTTTCGGCACTCAGTGCGGATAAGGCCTGTATCCGCACTGAGTGCGGAAAAGTGTAACTTTGAGCCCGGAAATGCGTGCGGAAAAGTACTACTTTGCGCACGCTCGTAGGAAAAAGTTATTTCAAGCCGGGATGTCATTATTCATGAAAAATAAAACACAGGAATAATAATTAGTGATGTTGATAGCTTAAACACAGAGAACCAAGAAGACAAGGATTCAGTGGGGGAAAATGAAACCACTGAAAAGAGTTTTGTGAGCTCAAAGTTAAGAACTTGTGATCCCAAGAAGATCAGAAAGAGTCAGAATACCAAACAAGCAGCTAGAAGACTATGTAACCTATATGTGCAAGAGTGAGATGTTCCATTGAGTGTTAAGAAAGCTTTATCAAGACTTGACAAAGAAAAATGGAGACAATAAGCCATGATGGAGGAAATCCATTCATTTGAGGAAAATGACACTTGGGACTTAGTGGACTTACCCAGCCGTGGAACCATTGTTGAATGCAAGTGGGTATTCAAAATCAAGTGTTGTGATTCGGAAAGTGATTATGCTTACCGTGCAAGGTTAGTGGCAAAGGGATATACACAAAAACAAGGACTGGATTATGACGAGACTTTTTCACCCGTGGTAAGATACAGTACAATTAGAATGCTTTTTGGATTATCAGTGAAATTAAATTTGAATGTTTTTCACTTAGATGTCAAAACAGCGTTATTGAAGAAAATGTGTTCATGAGACCGCCTGAGATTAAAGGTTTTGAAAACAAGGTTTGCGAATTGAAAAAGGCTGTCTATGGACTCAAAAAGAGTAGTAGAGCATGGAACAAACGGGTTGATGAAGTCTTATTGGATTTAAATTACTCTAAATCTAAATATGAACCATGTCTTTATATTAAAAGAGAAAATGAATCTTTGACAATTGTGGCATTATATTTGACGATTTTTTTGTTTTTGGAAACGATAAAAATGAAATTGAGTTTTTAAAGGGTCATTTGAATAACTACCTATTTAAAAATTAAAGATTTGGGGGAGGCAAAACAGATTTTAGGGGTAAGAATAAGAACGGAACAGGGTCAAATTAAATTGGATCAAGAGAGTTACATTGAGCAAGTTTTAAAAAGATTCGACATGGATAATTGTAGAAAGTGTAGCAACACCTATTAAGGTAAATTTGAACTTAAAAGTAAGTGGAATTTGAGGTTACATGTAGTAGCAATATTCCATATCAGAGGTTGATAGGTAGCTTAATGTACATTGCAGTTTTAACAAAAGTAAAAATGATCAAATCTCTATCCACACATAACTTTGCCAGAATAAAAAAAGAGTTCAAACTCTATGTACTGAAAATTTTATAGCCCTATTTCAGCTGTCAAGCTTGGAAGTTTTACACGAAAAATAATAAAACTAATCATAAATAGTATAACAAAACTATGCATACAATGTGGCCGTATTAAAAACGATCGCGTGAATAACTCAAATATTATGGAAAATGCCTCTATAATATCGTGCCACGTTTTTGCCGTTTCGCCGTATTACCAGAGAGCGCGTTTGTTTTCCACCCATATAGAGGAGAAATTAAAGAAAAATCAAAGCTGCCACTTTGCGTGCAATTACCAGACTTTTTGCGGCCTCAATTACGCATCCGGAAACCGTAAATAAATCTGCTTGCACGAGAAACTCCACCGGCGTTATTTATTATATTGCACCTTAACGTCTTTGTAAATTTGTTATTTATGATTTCTCTGGATATTTATTGCGGTGTGCTTTGGATAATATACTTTCGTCGGGATCAAAGGGAAAACTTTTGATTTTTATGCATATACAAAATACGTTATCCAAATTTTCTTGTGTACATAAGGATTTTATCTTTTTTACACAGTATACATAAATCTTTAGTATTTGCTAAGCCTCATATGTTTTCGCAGTAGGACATAAATTATATTTACTATAGATTAAATTATAAGATTAAAAAAATATCATTTGTCATATTTCATAACCTGGTATATGCCTGAAGGTAGAAGCACGAGCTAAAACTATAGGGGTTCTGTTTAAAGTCGTAAAAAGGATCATCAATCTGATGTTTCTTTGAGTAAATAAATTGTGTTTCAACGTTTGGAAATTTATTTCAAAATTGTATCGTATTTATTGTGGTACGTTTAATATCTTCTGTATATAGTTTTTGTCATTGTGAATTGTGTTTATTAAAGCCTAATTTCTAAAGGTTTTTCAGTAAATCATTACAAGATGGATAAACTCTTAAGACCTGAATGATTCGACACTGGATCAAAACCCGCCAAAAGCTGCACAAGAGTGGACTCACTGAAAAGCAAGTGTCAACAATTTCATATCATCCGTTGATAAGCTAGAAAATGATGGAAAACTGAAACTCTTGGTGAACTATGTAAGCCACAACAATTATGAGCACATATCCTCCTGTTCTTCTTACTCAGAAGCTATTGGGATTTTGGATTCCATTTTCATTAAACCTAAAAATGAAATATTTGCCAGAAACTGCCTTACCTCTAGGAAGCAATAACATCTAAGTAGAGATTGTAACTTCAAAGCTGTCACAGCGCTGAAGAAAGTCAAAACAAGATTTTAAGAGGGCGACTTGAACTATCATGTTACAACTATGATATAGTATATAAATCAGGACGAGAAAACGTAATAGCTGATAGATTTTCTCGAATATGTGGTTCAAATAATTAGAAAACTTTATTCGATTTACATCAGGCTTTGTGTCATCCTGGAATCACTAGACTGGTTCACCGGGTCAGATCTCGCAATATACCCTACTCGGTAGAAGATATTCGTATTATATCAGCGTCTTGCTCAGAACTCAAACCTAAATTTATTAAAAATCGAGGGACACTCATTAAAGCAACTTCGGCTTTCGAGAGAATATCTTTGGACTTCAAAGGCCCTCTTCTATCTGATTCAAGGAACAAATATATACTCACTATCATCGACGAGTATTCTCGCTTTCCATTCGCCTATCCATGCCAAGACATGTCTTCTGAGACAGTGATTCGGTGTCTGAGCAACAAATTTTTTTTTTGGAAAGACTGATCAAGATCAAGGATCTTCATTTATGTCAGATGATTTTAAAAATTATCTTCATTCAAAAGGAAAAGCTACAAGCAGATTGATACCTTATAATCCAGAACACAATGGTCAAACAGAATGGTTTAATAGCATAATTTGGGAGTCGATTACTCTAGTCTTGCTCAAGAAATTTGAAAATTCAACACTGGGAAAGCGCAGGTCTCTTTTATGTACAGCAACTAATTCTACTCTACATGAAAGAAGGTTCTGCCATTCAAGCAAATCAATGAATGGTTCAGCAATATCTTCATGGCTAACTTCTGGAAAAATTTATATGAAAAAGCATGTCAGACAATCAAAGTGCGATCCTCTTGTTGAAGAAGTAAATCTCATTGAAGCTAACCCCCAATATGCGTTAGTTCGACTTTCAAATGGACGAGAAGCAACGGTTTCACTAAAACATTTAGCTCGATGTGGTGATAAAAGTCTACCACAATCGGAAAATAATGCTGATAACCATGTTATAAATATGTCTACTCAGTCAGAAGAAAGTGTAGATTTTTTACAGGAACGTATTCCCACAGAAGAAATGCGAGACATAGAACAAGAAAATGTTAGTGAGACCAGTGGCGTATCAACCCAGCTCCGGGCCTGTGTGCCAAAATATCCGCGGGCCCATTACAGGTCCTCCTTTTGGGTGCCACTCCAAAATTTTGACCCAAAAGTCCTTCAAAAAACACTCCTAAATTTTTTTTAGGTACCTACCTATATTTTTCCTCAAACGTTAAATTGTGAATTCATTATATTTTCGAAATTGGTATCAATAACTATGTATACTATTTTTAATCCAACTTGAAACACTTGAAAAACCTCTAGCCGGCATACATCAAACAAAAAAAGGGCATGGGCGTCACATAAATTTTATTTCTTTAAATGGTGATAATCGATATCAAACAACACAACTCAATAATACGTGGAATAAAATAGCAAATAATATATAAATTGGGATGACACTGGTTATAGAAATCGCGTAGTCTACTCAACAGTTGCACCTACATCGTTTCCGGGAAGACATAAGTTGCCCACCCCAATAATTAAACCTATATAGGCACGTGCCAACTTAAATTATTAATTTGGGCTACTGTAGCGATATTTCGTCGCTGCTTATATTTTATACCGGGTGATTGTCCACATTTTGCACCCATACCCATCTCACCTGCTTGAAGAGATACCCAGAAATGTCAAATGTTAAAGTTCTAGGTAATAACAGAAACTTTGCAATTAAGTTAGTTACAAGTATACAGAGTGTATCACAAAAGTGTGGCGAAGTAAAGTTATACTTTTTTAAATGGAACACCCCGTATATTATTGACCTATCGGATTAGCCTTTTAAACCTGATTTTAAATATACTAGGTTTTTTAGGTTTATTCCTCATAGTCCAGCCTCTGAATTTCCCATTTTGAAGATATAATATGGATTTTTAATTGAATGATTACCTACCTTTATATTTTGCTGGTGGTCTATACTTCACCTTTTTCAATAAAAATGCAATTATTTCGCCCCTTTATTTCTTATTTTCTCCCGGACTATTAGGAATAAACCTAAAAAACCTAGTATATTTGGACTCAGGTTTTCAAGCCTGCTAATCCAATGGGTCAATAATAAATTCCATTTAAAAAAGTTCAACTTTGCTTTGCCACACTTTTGTGACTGTACATACTTGTAACTAACTTCATTGAAAACTTTCTGATATCACCTACAACTTTCACATTTGACATTTCTGGGTATCTCTTCAAACAGGCGAGATAGGTGTGGGTGCAAAATATAGACAATCACCCGGTACATACAGGAGGGAAACTTATAATAGATTTTCTATGAAACTAATAGAAGAAGTGCGACGTGATGTTGAAACATCCTTGTATAATGCAGTGTTTCAAGTCAGAATAAAAATACTATACCGCTGCCGGTATTTTTTTGCGCGATAGACTATTACATTAATCATTATTATACAAGCGAAAAAATAAAAAGACAATTAATAATTTTAGGTCTTGTATCTTTTGAAACATTTTTTTGCGGTTTCGATGTGGAGCTCACGGGCCCCTTTCGGGGCCGGGCCTGTGTGCTTCGCACACATGGCACACCGGTAGATACGCGACTGAGTGAGACAATAAACCAGTCTCAGTAACTGTGAGCCACAACTAGAAAACCAGATACGTCGTGGATCAAGAACTAGACAATCTCCCAAATCTCTTGACGATTATGTTGAAAAATAAACCTGGGGAGAATGTGGTACTTTTGATATCTTCTGTATATAGTTTTTGTTACCAGTATTAATTATTATCATATTGTCCGTTATTCGATAATTAGTATATAGTTTGATAATAAGTGAAGCAGTTTCATATTAGCTGACAACATCAAAAAAATACTGCATGGCAACCTAGTTCCATTATCAATGTCCTGTAAGCAAATATAAAGGTGCGGAAAGGCTATATAATATTACAAGAACCATTAAACTTTTATCATATCCGTATAAGTTCCAAGTTATCTTTATGGTATTGTGCTGAGCATAAGCTTTCCTCGACGCTGAAATTGCACAATGGCATTTTTAGTGCCCCAAAAGCAGAACCGACGATCGCGATAAACTGCTGCCATCACAACACAAAAACAATGTCTATAAGCAAACGTAACTTTGTGAAATACAAGCCGGCTTATGGCTGAATGCAAATTGCCGCTTTCGTTGTCTATTAAAATGCTTTATGTTCGCCATTATTTCGCTAAAAACTCGGATACATTCATCATGTTGGTGCCCAGCTCATCGCCCCAGGGCAACTGCGCTGCTAAACTTTACGGTAATAAAGACGTACACATAAGAAGAAATACACTTGCTTTGCTATGGTATGGTATTTTAAAACTTTTGTAATGGATACCCGATAATATTTTCATTCTTATTTCCGCGTGTTGTTTTACATTAACTGTGTCCATTTCGATAGTGCATGGGTTTTTATGAGTAAATCGCTTAATATCGTATATCCGCACGATATACAAACCAATTTTCTTTGCTTGTTAGGATGGAATCGAAAACGCTCAAAAAATTTCATAGGAAGTTTTCTCATCGAACATGGGACACAATTTTATGCTTTAAATCGAAGTCAATTTCAAAATGAATATTATGGATTTGTAGACATAATTCAAGTTAGAGTTTGTTGAGGGTCCTAGACTGTATCGTTTACAGCTTGTATAAATTTCCTCTTTTCCTTTACTACAACTGCTAACCTTTCTGGGCAATTTTAGATATTGGACTAGGTAGAATTACTAGAACAACAAAATCTATTTGCGGTCAATAGCTACAAAAAAACCTTCAAGCGCAATTCATCATTTCTCTTCCAGTGAACAAGGTTTGTTGACACTGTTCTGTACAATATCTACATTTTTCCTTGATTTAGTCCAAAATGAAATCGTTTAGAAAGTTTGGCATTCTGCATTGTCTTCTCTTCTAAATATAGGGTTTGCTGTTCCAGTGTTTCAATCCTCTATTTCATTTGAGGTTGCATTGTTGTTAGACTTCTTTGTGTAATGATTTTGTACATTCTCTTCTGCAAACGAATTATCTGTTTGAGGAGATGTTGGAGTAGAATGAATTGATGATTTTTTCCCATATTCATTCCTATTTCCTATTTGTGGGTCATGATTTGGTATATTTATTTTGAAAGTATATAGTGGAATTCCATTGTCTGAGCAGACGTCGAGGATCACCTGGTACATGGACATTATACATAATATTTACAATTTTTTGAATGATTATTCCCGGCATCCAAATATAAGAATTTCGTTTTAATATTATTGCATATATATACCTACCAAAACTTCTGGTTGAAATTCTCTATGATGATGGAAGTGATGATCATCATGGGCAAAATTTCTTGTGAATCTTGGTATTCATCTACAATGCTTGATTTGTCTTGTGGCATCAGAAATCCATATGTCCGTACTTTTCTTCCCAATAAAAGTTCTGCTGGGGATTTTCCATCTGGAGAACTGACATTTGGTGTAGACCTATATGCTGCTAGAAACTGGCTTATATGTTGTCTAAGGTTCTTCCTGTCTTTTCATTTTCATAAGTAATGTAATTTTCAATGTATCCACAAATCTCTCAGCTTGACCACTGAATTGTGGTGAGTATGGAGCTGTACGAATATGTTGAATGACTTCCATTAAACAATAGTTCTAAAAATTTTCACTAGTAACTTGTGAACCATTATCAGATGTAATAGTATTAGGAATTCTAAATCTGGAAATAGATATTTTCTTCTAGCTTCAAAATCGTGCATTTTGAAGTTATATTTCTTATTGTGACAACTTCTGGCCACTTGAAAAAGGCATCTATGATTAGCAAATAATAATTTTCATTCACAGGACCTGCATAGTGTATGTGAAGTCCAAACATTTTGTGTAATAGGCCAAGGTGTTATCTTATAACTTTTTGCTATTGAATTCATATGAGCTTGTTCAGGGTGTTCTTGATCTAACTGTTTGAGGACTTGATAACAATGAACTTTTGGAAGTACTATTTGGCTTCCAAACATCAAACATCCTCGTACTATAGATGAATCATCTTTTTGTGAATAAAACTTCATTTTATCGGCATTTTGTTGATGTTTGTAAGGCCATGAATATTAAACGTAGTGTAAAATATTTCTTAATACATTGACTCTGCGTGTTTCCTGATAAATATTTTAGAATGTGATTGGTAATGATCTCAGAGTTACATCAAATATATGACAAACTTATGACTCAACTTGCACAGAAGCAATTACTGTATCTTCTCTCTCATCCACATCATCCACATTGCTATTCATCTATCTTGACAAAACATCTGCATGAAACTCTGTAGTTTTGATATATTCAATTTCAAAATCGCATGCTTTCAACACTAGAGCCCATCTCTGCAATCTGTTTACTGTGTATAAGGGAACTCCTTTTTTGATTCAAAAATTGCTAATAATGGTTTGTGATTAGTTTGTAAAATGAAAAATCTCCCGTATCATCTTGTGAAATTTCTTAACTCGAAAAACTATAGGTAATGCTGGAGCCTCTTTTCAATTTGGCTGTATTTGTCAGAGTTCTAGAAACATGATAGATCACTTTTTCTGTTCCATCTTCAAACCTATGAAAAATACATCCTCGAATAACCAGATTGATTGCGTCTGCTGCTACAATGATCTGTTTTTGTGGATTGTAGTGAGTAAGTAGAAGATCTGACTGGAGAATTTTCTTAAATTGTTCAACTATAAGTGTTCTGTCCGTTCAAATTTCTCGTTTTTCTTCAAAAGTTCATCTAATTTTCTTTAACAGCCTGACTTTTGCTCCATCTGATAATGTTTTTGCATCTTCTGTGAATATAGCTCCAAATCTTGTGAACCATACATCAAATGTAGCTCCCGAATCAGGATCGAAATGAAATTCTAATATAAAATTACCAAGAACGTCCATGCGAAATTCATCACTGACAAAACGATGTTCTGTCGAAGTGACTTTTCCAAAAACACTGGTAATTTTTGTAAAGAACTCCTGCTGTTGCTGCTGGTGTACTTCCATGAAATTCAATAATGCTTGCTGAAATTCTTCTGCCATAGTAGGTAGCTGATTTTCTCGAATCCTCGTCGCCAAATGTTGTGATTACACTATATTTTTACTAATGATCAAATAGAGAAGCTCAGAATCCCTTGTGGCGAAAAACGTGCAAAGCAAAACTTACCGAAATGGTTTTCAAAAATCCGAAATCATCGGCGACTTATGGCACTTTACGAAAACGTAACGCAGCCACTCAATGTACCATAAATTCAATCAGTGAGAAAATTATGTCCAAAATCCCCTTTAGGGCGAAGACAAACCTTATTTCTTCTAAAGAGAGCCTTTTCTTGGAACAACCAAATCGTGAAATAAAGGTTCACCACAAGGAATTAATTATTAATTAGCTGTTCTAGATTTAAAGAATAGAGATGAGGTAGAGTAACGACAAATGTCAAAAGTAAATCGGGGAAAATTAACAACAATATAATCAGACAAAAATCACATCAGCTGACGACTAATGATAACAATAATAAGTAATGTAATAAACCACTAGAACAAATATATTGAAATAATACGACGATAATAATACAATTCGTGGTGTGAAAACATCACTAATTGAAAGGTCAACTGGTCAAGATAAACAACACTTCCACAGTCAGCTGACACACAAATCATAATCCTGACTTTTGCTTCATCTGATAATATTTTTGCATCTTCTGTGAATATAGCTTCAAAACTTGAGAACCATACATCAAATCGAATCGGAATCAAAATATTTTTTTTTTATATCGAGTCTGATATAGAATTATCAAGAACGTCCATGCAAAATTCATCACTGACAAAACGATCTTCTGTCGAAGTGGCTTTTCCAAAAACACTGGTCATTTTTGTAAAGAACTGCTGTTGCTACTAGTGTACTTCCATGAAGTTCAATAATGTTTGCTGAAATTCTTCTGCCATGGTAGGTAGCTGATTCTCTCAAATCCTCGTCACCAAATTTTTTGATTACCTACACTATACTCCAATATTTAATAATACTTTAAATACAATTGATCCAAATAGTAAGAAAATAAGATGATTTCCTCAGCCCCGAACTATCAGTTGTCAATCACCACTGACACTGCCAAATATCTCCCCAGGTGTAGAACTATGTTACATTCTCATACAGCTCTTCACATTGTGCCTAAGTTTTGATCAAAATATACCTACGTAAAAAAATGTGACTCGAGTTTGCAAAGAAAATTTGAGGTAATTAGATTATGTCTCTCCTGTTGGAATAGGATTTTATTAGCCACAAAAATACTCGTATCTGATTGATTAGTCGGATCTCGAGATCCTGGATAGAATACGGTGATCTCTAGGGCAGGTTTTTACTAATGATCAAATAGAGAAAAGCTCAGAATCCTTTGTGGGGAAAAACGTGCAAAGCAAAACTTATCGAAATGGTTTTTAAAAATCCGAAATCATCGGCGAATTATGGCACTTTACGAAAACGTAACGCAACGTAAGGCAACTCAATGTAGCAGAACTTCAATTAATGAGAAAATTAGATCCAAAATCCCCTTTAGGGCGAAGACAAAAATGTATTTCTTCTAAAGAGACCCTTTTCTCGGAACAACCAAACCAAATCGTGAAATAAGGGTTCGCCACAAGGAATTAATTAGCTGTCCTAGATTTGAAGAATAGAGATGAGGCAAAGTAACGACAAATGTCAAAAATAAATCGGGAAAAATTGCAATTACCAAAAATTACACGCAACAATATAATCAGACAAAAATTACATCAGCTGACGACTGATGATAACAACAACAAGTAATAATAAAAAAACCACTAGAACAAGTATAAGTATAAAAAGAATACGACGATAACTATACAATTCGTGGTGTGAAAACATAAATGCCTACAAAAGAATCGATGCTCCAAAACCATCAGTAATTGAAAGGTCAACTGACAAAGATAAACGACACACTCAAAATAAAATTCCGATATAGAATTACCCAAGATGCTTTAACACTTCACAAGCAGATTTTTCAATCAACGCATTCAGATTCTCGGAAAACTTCCAATCAGTTATAAAATCATTGAGTGAGTTGAATGTTATTCCCGTACGAAATACAAATGTCCAGAAATTTCCACTAGAAATAACAAACAACTAAAATCAATCAATTAAGTAGATATACGCGTCAGTAATATTGCAACTCTTTCCAAAATTCAACACACTTCCAAAAGCAACCGAGAAAAACTTCCACCCACAACAACCTTACATCATTCGGCATATGATTGATCTCGTCCGCACGTGAAACCGAAGCAACAAGAACGATATTTCAACCCCCCCGAATAAACTGACAATCCCCCTTCTTCATACAAAAATGAATTTCCTATACATCAAAAAGGGGCAATTCCTTAAATATAATATTGCTTCCGAAATATAAATTATAATTATTTCGATGTGTTTACAGTCGCTGTTCGCAATATGAACCCCACAATTTGCCGCCGTCAGTGGTTTCGAAAATGGGGGTAGGGGGGCTCTTGCGAATTCGCCCCTATTTTATCTAACCGCGTTTTAATGAGTTTTGAGGGTTGGAGTTTAGTTTAACAAACAGATGCAACGGAGCAATGGGACGTTGGCTTTAAGTGTAATTATTATTATTGTCGTTGGATTGGAATGGACAGTAGTAGTACCTTTATGGCTATTTATTACGTATATGGTGCATATTATCTTTAGGTGTTTTCTTTGTCTCTAATTCTGTGCTCTAATCTCCTTCATTTTGGAAGATTTGATTATCAGTACACCTTTTCCACAAGGCGACTTATCCTAGAAAACCCTCGCTTCCAGACCTTAGATCACCTTTTTGCAATACTCACTACGGATTATTAAAATTGAAATAAATATATCTCACTGTAGAAACAGGACCAGGCTACTAGACACATAGGCATAAATGTGACCAGTTGACTGATACCCATATCATCCATGTCGAGCTACATGTTATTAAAATTTGAAGCTCGGCTATACTCGGCTTTCGCAGCACCCCTTTGATTCGCTGAGACCGGGTACAAGTTGATTCATCTTATTGCTCTCTATGTGTCTAGTAGGTATATGAAGATATTAAAGGTTTTAGCTTCTGGTTGATAATTTGCGAAGTATTAAACTAAAAAACAAAATGCCAACATGAAAATGTTATATCTGTTTGTCACCCTTTAATATTAAAGCTTTGACATTTTCCTTATTGACGTCAACGCCATCACTTTACACTTGATAAAACTTCTGAAAAAGTATAAAATCCCAACATATAACCGATTTCTATAGAAAACCCGGCACATATCAAAACGGTTTAATCTGAAAATGTCCATATCTTCGACTGGAAACCAAAACCGATACCGACGTTCAATGTCCAGCGAGAATTTAAACCGACGAAAGTCCTCACGGATCGCAGATTTTTCCATTACTCGTCCATGTATCGAGAAGATTTCTATTTATTTTTCAAACTCTATAAATATTGCATCGACTGTTTCTGATTTTATGATCGACCCCTTTTCCTTGCGGCACACACCGTATAGAAACTGTACATTTTTGAACATATTTTTCGACCGGATGGATTCGAGTAAAAGAGTTGCTCAAACGGTGGAAATTTTTGTGCGGGTTTTTCTTTTGCAAAATGTGAAATTGCAGCTGGATTATTATCCGGGGGTTTTGAAAAGGTAAAGCGATTCGGAAAAAAAAACTCGCTGCGAATGTATTTGTAATACCTGATGGTGAAAGAATTATTAGGTGGAAGTAATTTGGAAACCTTTTGTTCTGTAGATGTTGGTATTGAGGTTACAATCCTTGTTACTGAAGCAAATAAGACCCTTTTTGATGTGATTGGTTGAGAAAACATATAAAGACTAAAATGTAGAAAACATATCATTGTTGTTCTCGGATGTAATGAGAGATTTTGATTTCATATACTTTTTGATTTAATGAAAATTTTTGTAGCTCGTTGTCAGTTACATTTTTATTGTGTCAAATGTTTGAAGTAGGCAATGAACTTTCTCAACAGTAGATCATGCAGCATAGGTCTGATTGATATTGTGAAAGGTGGACTGGGTTAGAGCCATGTTAACACGGTCGAAGTATATTTGGATCAAGTACCCTTGAATGCTGCGCGCGCGTCACTTGGATGATACTTGGATCGTATCAACTGCTTATCCAATACCAGTTGGATATGTCCTAGCATCCAAGTCAGTAGCCTATTTTTATAGAAGTGATTGGAAATGCGTTATGCTCGCCTAGGGCGTTGGTGTTCAGGCACCCTTGGCAGTGTGGGACTCTCATCCACCAAAACCCTTTCCCTGCGGAACTCATCCATTCGTTTTCCTTATCCTTATTGCCTCTGAGGCTCCTCACTCTCTTTTTCTCTGCTCTCTATTATCCGCATTATCCTCATTATCCTCTCAATCATCTTGGTCAATGATCGCCAGTTCTGTTCGCTTCTCATCAAGATATCTGCAACATTTTCAACTCTAATCTCTGTCCCGCACCTTCCGGCTGTTTCATCCCTTATCATTATGCTGGGCATTTAAACAGAGTATGTTCTGGTATATCCCGTTCTTCGCAGAACTAACATCTGTCAACCGGTCTAACTCCCTTTTCATGTTCTTGGTTCAGGATACTGTTATAAAATACATTCCATAACTTCGGAACGAGCACGGAAACCTGGGGCACGGCACACGTCATGTCTATCTCTTCCCCGCAGGGGGCGATCATTGATTTTTCTGACAGATACGATCTTATGATTCTGATAAGATATACGTGGAAACTTTTTCTTTTCTTCGGGCTCTATCAATTTCGTCCCACGGGGCAGAGTTGATTGCATTTTCGATATCTAAAAGAATCATTATGCCTATTTCTCTGTTCTTATAGGCCTCCTCCTTAATCTTCTTTGTTTCCTCCTGTACGATGATGATGACATTGATTGTAGATCTACCTTTTGTAAATCCAAACTGGTTTGCGTGGACAAGACCCTTTTCTTGCATTTCTTCCTCCAGACTATTTTTGATGATTCGCTCTAGCAGCGAGGTTTGGCCTGTAGAATCCTTTTTAGGTATTTCCATTAACACAAGTCTTGCCCTTTTCCAAAGTTTAGGGAACTTTCCGTTACTTAGACATTCGTTTAACACGTGCACTGTTATATCAATATTCTGTTTAGCCAGATGTCTGAAGTAATTTGATCTGGCCCTGAAGTTTTTTTTTCTTGGATTTTTTGATAGCTCTTGCGACTTCCATGTTATTTACGGGTATAATTTCATCTTCCCCCTCTACTTCTGCAGTTTTCCACACTATTGGGTTTTTTTGCGGAAAAAGTTTTCTCACCTTCTTACACTGACGCATATAGCTCTGCTATTTTCAATTTCTTCGTTCCACCAATATACTTGGGCTTGCTCGCCAGGATCCTATTTCCTTTTTCTGAAGTCTACATCGCATTCTCTGGATATCATTCCGATCATTGATTTGGGGGGTATTTCCAGGTTATGTGGTGTTTGTTTACAGCTTTGGGCAAAATAATGTATGCTCCCCTTCGCTACACATCATCCATATTGCTTTGTACTGTATGATTTTCGTGTTATTTCTGTTTTGGCTTCTGTTTCAAATCTGATGCAGTTGTGGTCGCTGTATTTTTCCATGCGATCTTTTACTCTCCAGTTAGCTACGCTGCGAGCTAGCTTTTCTGACACAGCAGAGAAGTCGACTATTGAGGTCACGTTTGCGTTTGAGAATGTCGGAATATTTTCTTCATGACCAGGTAATTGGCCATAAAGAGCTCTTCTAGTTAGTATCTTTCCTCTTGGATTCGTCTATTTCGATCTTATTAAAGATGTTTTGGCATTTAGGTCCCCCAAATTACTGTTTTTCTTCTGTATTTTCTGATGACCGTCTCCATGTTCTGTATCAAGGTAACAAAGTCATCCGTTTTTCCATTGGGCGAGAAGTAGCATGATATGACAACACAGGTCGGCAGTTCTACGTACACGTATCCCTTTCCCTTTGAGCTAGACATTACCGGAATTTTTTTACTTACGTAAATAAAACTGTCAGACTCCTCATCACAAAAGTAAAATTCTGCTCTATCCTTATTTGGCTCTTGTCCTACAACTATATGTATATCCTCCTCTTCAATCGTCGTCACTAGTAAATCGTGTGCATTTCTGCTTCTATTGAGGTTTATCTGTAGAAATCTTGTCTTGTTTTTGTTTTTATTATATTTAGGCATTGTGTGTCCCTTTCATCCTTGCAATCCCTCTCCGATCGATTTTCAGTTACTCTTTAAAAATATTGCATCTCGCAGTACCCGCTCGGTGACCATTCGTTCCGCGCAAGGGGCAGAAGGCCTCTTTTTTGAATTCCATGACAGTATTTCCTTTATCTCCGCAGTGGAAGCACATTTCACTTCTATCCTATCTCAATACATTTCCGTGATTCATGCTCGTAGCCCCAGCATCTATTGCACCTTGTAACTTGGAGTCTGAGTTCCAACCTCAGCATCTTACTGATCCTATTTTTATCTTTCCCATGTTGAGAATCGCTTCTGCGTCCTTTTTATTTAAAGTTAGTGTAGCTGTCTGCGTATATCTCGCCGATGGCCTAAGCTTGTATTCACCTATGTCTATTTCTTTTAGCGCTTCTCCACTGTCTCCCAGAGTTGTTAGGCTAGGCCGTCCATACCCCTTATATGCTTTCCTTGTCTTCTAGTTTCCAGATCTTATTTTTGCCAAGGGTGCTCTGGATCTGGTTTGCCGTATTTCGGTCTCTGTCCAGAGTAATCAGGAGTTTTCCGTTTTTCGTCCTTGGAATTCTCTGTACCTATGTGTTTACCTTCTCCGGTTCCTGCGAGTGTTTCATTGACGTTTTTTAGAGTGTCTTGGTAAATTTTTCCCTCAACTATCACTGTATATGTACTTCTCTCCTTCCTCTTCCTCCTTTCTCTCATGTGTCTGCTCCTTGGTGGATAGAGTTATTTTAGTGTCAGCTCCGTGGAAAATAGCTTCTGTCATTTTTTCTCAGTACCTCGTCTTCTAGCACATCCATGTTGTGTATCATGATCCGTTTGTCTTCCTTGCACTCTTCTTTTAGTTGGATTATTTGTTGGAAGACGTTTTCTTCCGAATCATTTTAGGTAATTTTAACTATTTTGGTCATCGTAGACTGTCCTGTGGTCCCCATTTCTGTTCCAATACTCCGAAATCCTCTTTTATGTCTTGAAGTTGGGGGTACTTGTCGCTGTAAACTTTTTGGATAGATTCCTCCATATGCCTGTCTATGGTGGGTATCCATACCACTTTTGTATTATTATCCTTATTATTTATCGGGCTCCCTATTTCAAGTTCCGTGTTTGTGTAGATTTCTTCGGCCAATTTTTGTCGGGTACGTCTAACCATTCTTGTTAGCTTGTTAACTCCTAGAGGTGGACGATCATATCCTTTATGCTGTGGGTTCCGATCTGTTTGTATCTCATTATGTCAGTAGGCTGGCTGGCTGCCAAGTTCCTTGATGATCGAAGTTCTCATCCAAGTGCCATTGGACCGTATCAATATGGCTTAAGCCAGGTTGACATAGTATAAGTGTATTTGGATCAAGTACCCTTGGACGCTGCGCGCGCCTCACTCGGAAGATACTTTGATCGTATCAACTGTTTATTCAAGTCCATTTGGATAGGTCCTAACATACAAGTCAGTAGGCTGGCTGCCAACTTACTTGATCCAAGTTCTCATCCACGTGCGCTTGGACAAGCGCATTGGGGCCGTGTCAACATGGCTTAAGTCAGGTTGACACAGTACAAGTGTATTTGGATCAAGTACTCTTGGACGCTGCGCACGCCTCACTTGGACAATACTTGGATCGAATCAACTGTTTATTCAAGTCCAGTTGGATAAGTCCTAACATCCAAGTAAGTAGGCTGGCTACTAACTTACTTGGTCCAAGTTTATCTAAGTGCGCTTGGACAAGCGCACTTGGACCGTGTTAACATGGCTTAAGCCAGGTTGACACGGTACAAGTGTATTTGGATCAAGTACTCTTGAACGCTAGGGGTATTTATCAGCTGAAATTTAGTTGGATAGGTTCCAACATCCAAGTAAGTAGTAGGCTGATGGGTGCCTGCTTATTTGATTCAAGTTCTCATCCACCGTGACAACCGGGCTTAATCAAAACTGAATGATAACTTGTCGTACCTTCTGGTGAGTTTGTGTTTCATTCAGTTTACCTACATGATATAACAAAGAAAGCAATATTCCGTTGGGATATTAAAAATATAATGTTTCCATAATAAGACCGAACTTACTCTAATAACAGAATCTTCAGTGACAAATAAGTGGGGCTCGAATTCACCTCAAGCCTTAAATCTAGATGGCTTGAAGCCCAAAACCTGAGACGCAGCATCAAGGTGGGTACCTTCTCGATATCAACTTATATCCCAAAAAAAAAGACATCACCTATCCCATCGTATTCATCGTAACTGGAAGAAAAACCAAAAGTGAGCATGAAATAAGGTTTCGATTTCGATCATTCTTCTTCTCAAAGCTGGCTTTGTAGATGCACTATCCAATGAATATTGAAAAGCGCATTAAAGTAGCTAACTCAACTGGCTTCATTTTGAAAGCCCATACCCTGATGGAAAACTATACGTCAGAAATCTTATTCGATGTAATTCAATTAAATTATTACTTACTCAGGCAGAGACAGAAAGGTTAACAAGAAAGGTTATTGAGACTACACTGAAGATAGACGAATACAAACTAGATTGTTCTCTAGTTTCAGAACCAGGCAAAACCTACCTCTAAATTTTGGTACCACACACTTAAGTCAGATTATATAATCAGTTGCCACATCTCAATCAACAATATGGATTGAAAAGCCTTAAATTATTGATGGCTGAGGAAACATAACTTCTTTTTATTGTTGAAGGGGTTAGTTATTCTTAGGTTTTTGGAGCCCCTTACAAGTTCTATTTGTTCACGTAGACATTGAGGTTAAAATGAGCATCGAAGCTTCGATGTTGTTCCATGCTCTACATACGTCATACAGATTTACTACATTACATACATAATTATTGGACGCGGTGCAAAGTATCTAACTGCACCATCCCCTTATTGACACCTGGGGAGTTTCAACAACACATGACAACAGCAATTTTGAGATAATTTGCACACAAACTTTGTAAACCCATAAACTCTCCTTACACCATGTATCTCCCCGTGATCTTAAATCGCAAATCCCAAATTCTATAGTCCCTTAACGAGTCGTGAACACGATTTCTCCCCCGCCTAGCGTCTCAAACGGCCCATTATACGTTACGCCTCGCATTTCATCTCAAACCGTATATACCATACAAACGAAAGTTGTTGTTACAAACCCAGATGTCATATTTCATAAAATGTACGAGTGCAACCTTGCTGCATTCTTGTATAGGCGAAATTTGCATGGATTTAATTTAGCCTCATTTAGTATTCCTTATGAGATGTGACAGATCGCGACAGCCCGTCAAAACGAACACCCCCGCTCTCGGTCGCTAGCTGTATAGTATAGTATTACGAACGCGCGACGTGATGTTCATTTATTCATATTTCGTTTTATAAAAGTCGATATGTCAGGAATGGAAAATCAGTGGTGTTGCCTTAAAGTATTTGCCAAATTGAACCAAACATATAAATATAGATAAAGTGCGTTTTTTTTTTTAAAGATAAAAGTCAAACTGACATTAGGTTGGCAATACAATGTAAAATTGTCAATGCTTTCAAATTTTTCATGTAGAAAAGGCTTGTGTTGCCAACATAGTTACTAAATTTTTGACTTGGGGAATTATCTTTAACCCGGCATTACACGCGCCAAAAAAATTACGTCGTTACACGCTTTCGGTCAAATCGACCGACTGCCAAAAAGTTTATATGAATTATTAGCTTTTTTCGCGGAAACGATCCCAAACGTATCCTGAACGCTAAGGCATGACCTACGCAATTTTACTAATCAATAGAGACATGAAACTTTCAAATATTACCTGCGTAAGTCATGCCTTAGCGTTCAGGATACGTTTTATGACCGGCTCCGCGAAAAAAAGTGTACAAGCACTATAATTCCTAGGATTCATAATTATTACAAATGGAATTATATTATGCAGTACAGTTACCGTATTACCGACAGCAGATACTCAGGTTCACGCGCCTAGTCAAAAGCACCAACTATGAAAATAACGAACCCTTTTTCAACCAAAAACCAAAATATTTTTGGGCCAATGGGTAGTGGAAAACCTGCATCAGGCATTCCTGGATGGACAAAACTGTCACCCTTGTACCAGTGGCGTAATTACTGGTTTTATCAATGATCGGTCTTTTTGACCGACACGCGTGTACTCGCGGGTTAAAAAAAAAACAGATTTTAAGAGAAACTCAAATTGATGGCTGAGGAATCACATCTCAACAATCACATCTCACTTAACCATTTTCCTAGGGATTGTATAAATAAAGTAATGTGGGTTAGTTGCAATACTTCTAGTGTAAAGATGGAATGAGTTTCGTAGACTTGGAGTTATATCTGTACAAGGAACAGCAAAATACGAATACAAAACATAGATTTTTCAATTATAACTTAGTTTTCTTGTCAATCTAGTGTTTTTTCTCCATGGGAAATGATTGAAATTGTTGTCATTATAAAGACAAAATCTCAAAAATAATTATTGAAAATTATTTCCTGTCCTAGTTAAAGCAACGCTTATCTCGATAAAATATGCGTTTGCATGCATTAAATTGTTTAAGCATTTTCCTTTTATCTTAGATAAAACTTGTTTTCGCCTTATCGAAAATTATTTCTGGTATCAACTTTCACGTGATACGCCCAATGGTTTATTGTCCATTTTTTCAAGCTAATCCAATTTACAAGATCGCATGTTCCGTATTATGAATGCATCGAAAAAATATACGGTACAGGTTGTGAAGGTGTAGGCTCCGGGTAACATTATACGATGAGGCCGCACGACATATCTGCATTTTAAAACAAACATTTTAAATGGGTATACGTGGGCCTCGTACTAATTAATATTACCAAATTGGTCCCGGTACTTTTTATTTATAGAAGGTGTTCGCTGTGGATGGTTGGGTTCAAAATTCTGTTGCATATGTAGGAGGTTTGCTTTATGCCAACTTAGGAACTCTCAACTCTAACTATTCTTTAACGGTAAACTAGAGATTCAGCCAATAAAAACTGTATCTTGGTTTATGCTTTATCAATACAAAGAGTACTTACTAAGAACCAAGTTTTTTCTTAAAATTTTCTAAACAAACAGGTGCTGATGAATAATTTTACAACCAAAAAACATCGTGTCTTCTCTTTTAAACGTTGCCGTCCATTATTTGCTTTTCAATTAACAAACACATTTGTAAATCCTTCTTCAAAGGGTGTTAAATGTCGAATTATATTCGTTGGCACGAGCTTTGACACAAGGGTTAGATGGAATAATAAAAAGGATTTTTGAATAAACAATTAAGTGCTAATAAGGTGGAATGGTCTGCACGGTCCGAGAAAGAAATTAGAATTATAATTTGAAAAATATTACTTAGGAAGGAACTTTGCAATATAATTAGAATTTCTCACCATCCTCCAGCCAGATTAATTCTCACTATTCAGAAAGAAACACATTTAAAATTCTATTTTAAATTATGTAATACCAAGTGCAATCCATCTATATAAGAAAACCCGTTAGAGACAATATGGATGGCTCGTAAAATGCATAATATATGCACGTTTACCTGCGGCAATGTAAATAAATAATTTGTTAAATCTAATATGGGCTTTTTAATTATGAAGTTGAAATATTGCCGTCAAAATAGGAATGCGGACGAATGAGTTTGAATTTTTTTGCTTCTAGGAAGACGAAATTTATGTTTTATGATGAATTTGTCAGATTTTTGATGAATCTTGTTATTTAGTTGATGAATTGCCTTTTTTACCAAAAATCCACAACATACATGTTGAAGCATCAATCAGTAGGTAGGTATTCAGAAATTTAACCTCACCTTTGCTCAAGAATCCCCAATTACCATTCTGATTTATAGTATAGATTCTTCCCAAATGGGAAGCACTTCATTTCTTGCACAACACCCATGCAATCGACCATAAACAACGTCTCAAAAACACCTCTAGTTTCTCCAACTGATGCTATAGTGCATGACGAAAAAGAAAATACTTTCTATTCCCCGCGTGATTTATTTCACGGTTTGTTTCGGTTCCCACCTGAAAATTAAAACGAAAAACGTTATTATCATTCGATGCATAGTAGGTTCGGCCCGTTAAAGCCCATATACACGAGTTCTTTAATTAATATTTATTATCAATTAACTTACAGTCTTGAAAATTTTGTGTTAGTTTCCATAAATCTCGGACAATTAGTGCAGTGGCGTTTTCAAATTAAAATGTTTCGAGGAAATTCTGAATTGTGTAGGCTTTATTTATTATTGAAACGTTTGTATATGAGGCTGTGTTGAATTTGTTCACGATTTGTTGACGGTAGAAGCTATAGGAAACTTGTAAATTTAAATGCTTAGGTCGTTAGTAATCATGTATTATAGGCACAGGGAGTGCCTAGGAATAATTGTTTCCCGAATAATAAAATATGAGTCTTTTGTTCTCGATTCAATATAAAAATTTAACCGCAATTTTTAAACTCAAATATTAAATAAAAACTCCACTAAAACTTTGCGTTATTAATTCTGTTTGATCTGCTAATGAACTTTTGACTTGTGAGTTAATGAAGTTTTTTTCTCTTCGTGAAACTTTAAAGTTGGAAATTTATAGCTACTTATACATTTTTTCCAAAAACTTATTAATATTTATTAATTTTCGATTCAGTATTGAATATCTCAAGGCGTCAAGTAAATAATATAATATTGAAATATCATATTCGTTTCTTGTCTCTAAATTACACGTTGACTTTAATATTGTTCGTGACTGAAACATAATTTATTGACCGTTTGTGCTAAATAACACTTTCCAATGCTTTTTCTGTTTATTTATTTTATAACGATGTTTTCTTTGTTTTAGGTAAGTTATGCCAGAGTTTCGGACCTAATCGTAAGTAGAATCTGTTAAGGAGCTCCCAAAAACTGTTCTTAAGTGAACATACAAAACACACTCAAAAAAGGGTGCTTTCAAATGTGATATTTGCAAAAACAAAATTTAGAACAAAGAACATTTCAGGGAGTACATTATATACGTATATACACTCGAATATTTATCCTTTCGAATGTGACACTTGCAAAGCAAAATTGAAACGAAAAAGCGATTTGAATGTTCATATATCAACACATTCGGATATTTATCCGTTTGAATGTGACACTTGCAAAGTTAAATTTAAAAAAAAAAGCTAATTTGAGATATCACGTGGTGACCCATTCGGATATCTATCCTTCCAAATGTGACTTTTGCGAAACAAAATTCAAACTAAAAAATTATTTGGAGCGTCACAGAATAACACACTCGAATACTTATCCTTTTTAATGTGACACTTGTAAAGCAAAATTTAAAAGAAAATAAATACTGTTTGAAGAGTCACATAGCAACATATTCGGATATTTATCCTTTTGAGTGTAACACTTGTAAAGGAAGATTCAAACGACGAAGAACTTTGAAGATTCACATATCAACACATTCGGATAAGAATCATTTTAAATGCAACATATGCGATGCCAAATGGGCAATCTTCTTTCTTTCATTTTGTTCTCTGCTCTTATTTGTCAAAACCAACTCCATCTCTTCAATTCCAATGTTGCCTAATCGGGAAAACCGATAATTACTGGAATTCAACTAAGTTTAAGGGCTGCTTAAAGAATACTTTAACGAAAAGTGTCCTTTTCTTAAAGCCGACTTAACGTCATTATTATGGAACTGGTCGTAAGTTATTTACATCACAACAATGTTGCCTTCCTAATACTCAACTGAGTTGTTGCGCAAAGCTGAGAAATACTGAAAATTAAAAATTCTCGCTTCTCATGGAAAGGGAAAAGAATCTAGTTGAAAATTTGGGAGAGATCCACCCTGAAGAAGGAAGCACAATGGGCCAATAGGCCTTCGAGTGCAAGCTCTCCAGTTGTAGGGCAAACCCTTGTGAACATGTAAGCTAACCCCTTGAGAAATTTTCTTTTCATTCAAGATTCTAGCACTTTTAAGGGCCTTTTTGGGCATCAGACTTCCAGGGCATCAGACTGCACCCATCATGATTGTGGTGGTTAAGATGGATATCTCCACAGTCGGCCATGCTACATCTATCCACGTCCTCGTGGAAACCTTTTCGTACAAATGTGTACATGCCTAACAACTGAATTTTTTGTCCCTAATTATTTAAACTATAGGCTATATCCTAGATCCTAGAATAATAAAACAAATAAGTAGAAATTTGAAATTGACACTTCTTATAGTCATTTCCAAACCTCTACCGTCTTACTAATAGAACTTTATGTACCCATTCACCCCAACATCGGATTCCACTTTGATCTCAGACCCACGTTGGGTTCTGAGTTCAAATCTGAATGTTTCCAGAGCCCACGTTGGACTCTACTATTTATGGATCAGCCTCCACGTCAGATCTGACCTCATATCTCTTCTTTTTTCAGATTTCCTCGTCGGATTATGATTCTGAGCTCACGTTTACGTTATAAGGCTTAAACTTGTCGAGTGAGACCACACCTTCATATTTCTTTTGAGATCCCGTAGATCCCATTAAATCCTTTATTACGTAACGGTCATGGTCTAAGACTCTGGTAATCACGTATGGGCCGCTATACATTGGCAATAACTTTTTGCTTTGACCCTGATTACTTGCAATTTGTGTTTTTACTAAAACGGTCACCTTCTTTGAATGTTCGACCGTTGCATTGACGTGCGTCAAATCGAGCATTTCATTCGGCCTGTTTTTTTTTTTTTATTTGAAATTGCTTGAGTGTTTTATTGGTTTTGCTATGTCAAGATTTGGTTGAGTTATATGCCTTATTTATTTCCTTTTCAGAATTATCAATTACCGTTTGCTGATTATTTTTTTCAGGTAGGTTTCGGCATTTTCACACTTCATTATTTTATGTAATAATTATTTATTTTTTAAATTCAGTGACGCCCTTGCCATTCTGTACTTATTAAATTATTGACCCACCCGTAACAGTCATTCGCTGAGCAAACTGAGCATACTATGGCCTCCTGTTAATTTGTTAACAAAAGGGGTTACAATCTCCAACAGCGTAAAGCCTCACATTCGAAGACTATGTGGGTGGCGCGATCATCTTCATCACAGAGTCTACATATGGGTTCAGCTGTTACTGTTATTTTCAATTATCCGTCCACCCAACTAAGCGGATATACATACATTCATAGTACCTATAAGTGCTAATCAATCCCACATATTCTGTCTTTTAGAAAATAAGTGTCTGGCGGCTCTGGGCTCTTGGAAGTAGAAATTTGAAATTGACAGTACTTATAGTCATTTCCATATCTCTACCGTCTTACTAATAGAACCTTGGGTACCCATTCCCTCCAATATCCGATTCCACCTTGGACTCCAATCTTTTATCGTCTCAAACCCACGTTGAATTCTGAGTTCAGATCTGAATGTTTCCAACGCCCACGTTGGACTCTACTGTGTATGGATCAGCATTCACGTCGGATCTGACCTCATACCTTGTCTTTTTTCAGATTTCCTCGTCGGATTCTGATTCTGAGCTCACGTTTACGTGAGGCTCATATGAATAAAACAGTAGCAAATGCTTTCACTTGAGTTTTTTGAGATAAACATATTCAGCTTTAATGCAGCAAAAAGAGACGCAAGTAGAGTAAAAGCAGTTGCTACATTTTATTCATATGACTGAAGGCTTCAACTTGTGGAGTGAGGCCACACCCCCATCATATTTTCTCTGAGATCTCGTATATCCCATTAAATCTTTTATCATCATCATCAGATGACCACTATGAATATTTGAGGGTTCCTTTTGGTCTTTGTAATGCTCCTGCAGTTTTCCAGAGAACTATTAATAAAGTATTAGGACCTCTTTGCTATGGCAAAGCTTTATCCTACATGGACGATGTGTTACTCCCTGCAATTGATTTTGACGTTGGCGTTTCCAATTCAAGGGGAGTTCTAGAATCTTTTAGGAAAGCCAATATTACCCTGAGGTTATCCAAATACCAGTTTTTTATGGAAAAGGTGGAAGCAGTTATACACCTGTAATAGTCTATCGTCCTTATCGACTTTTCTTCGACGAACGAAAAGTTGTAAGAAATATCGCGCATTTGTGTTGACTAGCGTGCCTTAAACAAGGTAACAGTCAAAGACAGATTTCCTTTGCCTCGAGTTGATGACTTTCTTGGAAAACTGAAAACTTGCCAATATTTTACTAACCTAGACCTTGCTAGTGGATACCATCAAATACAAATGGAAAAAACTTCTATTCCAAAAACGGCCTTTATGGCCACTATGAATATTTGAGGGTTCCTTTTGGTCTTTGTAATGCTCCTGCGGTTTTCCAGAGAACTATTAATAAAGTGTTAGGACCTCTTCGCTATGGCAAAGCTTTATTCTATCTGGACGGCGATTCTCGAATCGTGTGATCCCTGTTCTCATAGGAAAAGTACGCGTGGTTTCTATTAAAATCTTTTACGATGTATTCTTAAAATTAGGGACCGTTCACTTCCTATGAAAGTTGAGAGAATTTTATTCTACTACTTTTTTTGAAGAGAACGTCTGTTCTCGGGAGAACCAAACGTCAAACATGCGCTTTTCGTCAATTCTACAGTCATCATCCATGGTATTTTTTTGTTTGTTTTGCAAATCATTTATCAGTAATTGCCAATTGGGTACATTTGCATATTATTGTGGAAAATATTGTCCAATACGGAAACGTGGGAAACCATGGAAGCTGGGGTTATAGGAAGAATTCTTGTACTGAATGATCTACTAGATGCAGAAGAGCAAAAAGAAAAGCCTATAATAGACCGTCAGCTAATGACATACTTTGCTGACCGATTTTCTCACTTCGGGGATTTCAACCACTGAAAATTATGTCAGTGCTGAGCTCAAAAAATTAAAATTTAGCGACCGAACGTCTGCTAAGCATATGGAAAATGTTCTTTTCTTTTGCAGCGGCCGTAACATATAGGTACCTCAACAGCTGACCGGCTTATGGGAATTTTTTTCTGGTTCCTACCGATATGAAATTTGATTCTGTCGATTACCATAAGCGAGAAAACGATCAGCCACCGAATATTCTTTCACAAGATCGCGCCCTTATTTCAACCCTTTCAGTACGTGCAAACCTTATGGCTTTGGTTTTACACTATTAGATTGTTCTACAATGTTAATGTGTTAAAATGCCATGAAAGTGAAATTGAAAAAATAACCTATTTTTTTCTGCAAGAGGAAAATTAATTTTCCATATGCCTAGCAGACGCCCGGCCGCTAAATTTTCGTTTTTTGAGCTCAGCACTGACATATTTTTCAGTGGTTGAAATCCCCGAAGAGAGAAAATTGGTCAGCAAAATATGTCATTGGCTGACGGTCTATAAGGAGATTTTACAGAAGAGAAAATCCCTTTGATTTAACGGATAATAAATTTATAAAACTATTTAGATTAAGCAAAGATCCTGCTCTAAATTTAATTGATTTATTGACACCTTTTATACGGGCTCCAACTAGAACATCATTAAAAACTGTGGTAAAATCGGAGGTAAATTTTCCACTTCGAAGTTTCATTTTGCCTTACAAAGTCAATGAGTATTTCTTTTTGAGTATGATTTATAAAGTCTGTTTTTTTTTAAAGATAATTCCCCAAATCAAAAATTTAGTAATTATGTTGGCAACACACAAGGACGTATATAAGGGGGGGGTTTGAAGGGGGGGGGGGGGGTTTGGGGGTTCAAACCCCCCCATTAACTGAATAAATTATTTATTTTTTTTAAGAAAAATAAACGTTTTTGGGCGTGGAACTTGAAAAAATTTTATATCCTTCAGCGGCTATGCCAGGTTATACCTATACATCGTCTGGTCTAAAATTGAAACCCTTTCCAGCATAGACAACGAGCCGCCACTGCTCTAAAACCCCCTCCATGGAAAAGCTATAGCTACGTCGTTGGCAACTGAACATCTTGATTTTTCCAAATTCATTTTCCACATAAACAAAACAACACGAAAATAAAAATTGTAAATAGAAGGATTAATGATTTGATTTTCATTAAATAAATAAGCAAAGAATGATGTTACGTCCCGAAACACAAATAAAACGAATAAAACAAACTGATTTTCTTCTTTCTCATGACATTCGTCCTTTTAACACACTAAAATTGTGGCTAATTCTACATATTACTGTTGGCAACAACGCATTATTATTTGACAAGTTTTCTCTCATTCTATCATAGTCCCATACATTCGAGAAAACCAACTTTGGCACCAAGAGAACGAGCGTGCGATGTGATCTCTCACTTCTCTTAGGGGAACGTTCACTTCTACCAAATTCGAGAATCGACTACCTGGACGATGAATCACTCCCTGCAATTGATTTTGACGTTGTCGTTTCCAATTTAAGGGTAGTTCTAGAATCATTTAGGAAAGCCAATCTTAACCTGTGGTTATCCAAATGCCAGTTTTTCATGGAAAAGGTGGAATACTTGGGTCATGAACTCAGCAGAGTAGGCCTTAAGAGGAGAGAAGCCGTAAGCAAGTTTCCATTGCCGACGGACAGAAATCATTTACGATCATACCGTTGGTATTTCCTCTATGATTCCACCAAAGTCTGTGTCTAGCGTTCAGGTCTCCAAGCAACAAGGAGCGAATGTTTTGGGAGGAAAATGGAGTTAAGTTAGCTACTGACTGGCGGGTCTGCGAGGTGTTGTAGCAGCCATTGATCAGGACGCCACTCGCAAGCTGGATGCTGACTTGCTCAATAGCACTGAAGAAGGGAACACAATGGGCCAATAGGCCAAGGCCTTCGAGTGCAAGCTCTACAGTTGTAGGGCAAACCCTTGTGAACATGTAACCTAACTCCTTGAGAAATTTTCTTTTCATTCAAGTTTCTAGCACTAAATTCATTTTCTAGAAGTTGAATTATTACGTCTCCAAATGCTAAGGCAAGTAATTAATGTAAACTCCCGACGACTTCAGGTACTCAAAATTAAACGCTCGGGCTCGTAAAATATAAATGTTTTATTAATAATCCACAGGAGAGAATAGAATGGAAGGCTTTGGCAAAGGGACACGACTCGATCGGCTAAAGACTACCTCGGCTTGTTTTTGAGGGCCTTTTTGGGCATCAGATTTCCAGGTACTGCTCCCATCATGATTGTGTTGGTTTGGAGGGATATCTTCACGGTCGGCCATGCTATGTCCTAAATCTTTTATCACTATCATCAGATGACCACTATGAATATTTGAGGGTTCCTTTTGGTCTTTGTAATGTTCCTGCGGTTTTTCAGAGAACTATTGATAAAGTGTTAGGACCTTTTCGCTGTGGCAAAGCTTTATCTTATATGGATGGTGTGTTACTCCCTGCAATTGATTTTGACGTTGGCGCTTCCAATTTAAAGGGAGTTCTAGAATCATTTAGGAAAGCCAATCTTACCCTGAGGTTATCCAAATGCCATTGAAAAGGAGAGTACAGGCCCGAAAGTAACTAGCGAATTCCAAGAACTGTCTTACACCACGAGCGTCTGGGGCAATGGAAACTTGCTTACGGTTTCTGTCCTCTCCTCTTAAGGCCTGGCTGTACTCCTTCTCTGCTGACTTTGTGACCCAAGTATTCCACGCCTTATCCATAAAAAACTGGCATTTGGATAATCTCAGGGTAAGATTGGCTTTCCTAAAACTTCCCTTGAATTGGAAACGCCAACGTCAGAATCAATTGCAGGGAGTAACACATCATTCATATAAGATAAACCTTTACCATAGCGAAGAGGTCCTAACACTTTATTAATAGTTCTCTGGAAAACTGCAGGAGTATTACAAAGACCAAAAGGAACCCTCAAATATTCATAGTGGCTATCTAGTGTTTGGAATAAAAGCTTCTTCTATTTGTATTTGATAGTATCCACTAGCAAGGCCTAGGCTAGTAAAATATTGGCAAGTTTTCAGTTTTTCAAGAAAGTCATCAACTCGAGGCAAAGGAAATCTGTCTTTGACTGTTACTTGAGGTTGACGTTTCATTTTCACAATAAAATTATTGCAAGCAAGAAGTACCTATAAGGGTAAAGCTAGTCAGTGACTAATTTATACCAAATTTTCTAAAAGCAGTTAAATTATACGTTAATTACCTTCAAAATATTTAATAATTATAAGTTTTTCCAAATAATAAATAATAACTTTTTAATAAGATAGCTCAATAATTGATATTACGTGTTAGTAAAACTCAAATGTCATCAAAGTTCCCAATAAAAACTTCGAACAGTAAAACGACTAAGGCAATTTATGGAAATAAAAAAAGTTCGAACTGTAGAGTGGCCTTTTTACACACACCATGTGTCAGATCAAAAAACCCATAGCCAATATACATATTGGGCTGCCAAAACCACCCCCCAAGCACAAAGTAATTACATGGTTCGCATCAAAAATTCCAATAAGGGGTGTCGCAGTTAAACACCCCCCTATTTTTATGGGGGCAAGTGCCATTGTCCTCTATTGTGACGCGTGCAAAATCGAACCGCTTTAGCTACATTCTGATGTAGTAGTGCATTTTTTCACTGGGGATTACTAAGCAAGTGAACAGTAATAAATTGGATATAATAAATGATCCAGAAAAAAGAATATGACTGAATTTATATAAAATAGTTTACAAAACTACTTAATCTTACTAAAACATCTCAGATTAATTAATATATCCATACTGTTTTAGTGTTAGCTAAGTAATTTGGAAATTAGCTGTAACTAAATAATTGTGCAAGTAGTCATAGCCTCAATTAAATTGAGTGCCCTCGAGGGAAAACATGGACAATTAAATTTAAAACCATTTTAAACAATTTGCCTAAAACGTGGCAAAGTTTTAACCCCTTTACTTACCGTTCGTTATTTCATTGTTCTTAGTTGAAGAGAGAACAAAAACCCGATTTCAGAGCTCCGGACTGGAATGTGAATTTGATTTCATTTCGAGGTTACTATTGTTAAAGGATGGAGATTTTAATGAATAAAAGAAAAGTTTGGAAACTAAAAGTGCTAAAAAGATTAGCAGAACTATAAGTACCTAATTTGCAACGTAAATTCATTCATTTTCAAAGGTATTCTTGAGGGAGTTTCAAAGTATGTTAATTAATTTATACTGGTTTTATGGTAAAATTTGTTCCAGGAAATGCTTGAATTTTGTCAAACGCAAAAAATTCACAAACGTTTTCATAAGTTATAAATCATGAATGCTTAATGCTTATTCTTTAAGCTGGCTTACAGCCAGTTTTTCTTAATGTACCAAACTAAAATTGTATGCAAACTTTAACAGAAAAACAACTTCACCCTTGTGTACTTTAGCGACTTTTAAATAATAAATCCTTGACCGAATCGGTTTGTCACAAGTGCATTTTATAGTATCGAATGTCGTAAGACATATCAAATTCGGCTGTCTTTTCAACCCCGATTCCTTATAAAGGTCTCACCCTCTCTAAATCGGAAAACGCTTTTGTCGCCCTGATTTTTGGCAAACGCTGACTAAGTTGGACGGCGGGAATTCGTCCATCTGTCTTTATGTCCGTTGACAAAAATGCAAATATGAGGATTTTGTTTTAATGAAAAATAATTCTAATTTTAGTGAATCTTGTAATTTTCTTAATGTAATCTTTAAATTTTAAATTAATGGAATTTGAACTCTCTATTATAGGGTTACAAAATTTTCCGGGTACGATTGTGTAGTGTTTATTTGAATAGCAATCCCTCCATATCCAATATGCCAATTAATCGTTGTGTGGGTTAAAAAGTGGTAGAGTTTGGCAAGGGCGCCACTATTGATGCCACGAGACGAAACGAGTATACGCTCTCTCTCATCTCGTCTCGGTTTCTCTCGTCTCTCACCAGTTTTGATGCATAGTAGATTAATTTCGACTCCGAGGTCAAGAAAATACAAAAATGTATTTCTCGCTCTTTAATTTTTTTAAATGTTTTGGTACAAGAAACGTCCATCCAAGTGCCAGTTCATAGATGTAAAGATGTTTCTTGTCCTGTATACGGGGCATGCTTCGTAGACTATGAGAAAGCGTTTGACAGGGTACAACATAAGAAGCTTATGAAAATGCTCAAGGATGTAGGCCTAGATAAAAGAGACCTCAAGATAATAGCAAACCTCTACTAGAATCAGACTGCACAAATCAAGGTAGACCAACAAATGTTTGACAAAGTATAATCCGTTGCATGGTTCTTGAGCTACGACTACTAAATAGACAGAGGGGACAATGGGCTATTGCTGCGTTGTCATATCAATAATATTTATTATTACATGAAAATGAAGGAAATTTTATTGCAATTTTCATGTATTAATGAATATTATTAATATGACAGCCCAGCAATAGCCCATTGTTCCCTCTGTCTATTCAGTAGTTGTAGCTCAAGAAGCATGCAACGGACTTTACGTATAAAAATAGGTGACCGACAGGGTTGCATCCTTTCACCATAACTTTTTAATATTTATTCGAACAAAATATTTGAAAAAGCATTTGAAGATTGAGGGAATTTTTATCAACATTAACAATCTCCGGTGTATGCGGTTTTAATCGCTGAACCTCTGGAAGGTCTTCAAATATAACTTGATCATTTGGCTACTGAAAGTGGAGAATTTGGATTAAAAATTAACTAAATGGATGGTGATTAGTGAGAACCAGGTTGTAGAGGGTATTCTCGAGGTATAGAACCAACAGATCAGGATTTCAAGTTTATGAGAACTAAGATAACATGCAGGAGGCTCGTGCCAGGACTGAACAAGCCAGAGCATTTGTATAAATGAAATCCGTGCTGTGGAGTCGAAGTCTCTCGCTCTCCGCTCGCCCTCGGGTACTACGTTGCTACGTCTTCAGTATTCTCTATTATGAGATTTAGGCACGGATTCTGACATCATGTATAAAAAGCTAAACGCGTTTGGAATGTGGAAATATAGACGGATGTTAAAAATATCTTGGACGGACAGAGTCCCTTAGGACCCTAATGACCCTAATGAGTAGGTGCTAACGAGATTGTCAAAAGATCTTGAAGTTATTTTTACCCTTTAAAAGCGAAAGTTAAAGTACTTCGGATACAAACTCAGAAACATAGGCGCCTGGACAGACAGGACTAGGCTACTAGACACATATACTTAAATGGGACTAGTTGACAGATACCTATTTCACTGTATAGGATCGCCACGCTGGATCATTGATCGTCCTCGCAGGTTCCTTCATATTATTGAAATTCGTGCATTTTCGGCAGCTGGGGGATACTCGGCGTCGACAGCACCATTGACATAGTCAGGATTTGGTCTTTTGGGGGGGGGGGGGGGCAAATTTGCAGGAAGTGGTCCTTACAGCAGTTGGTAACTTCGCCGCAAGCGCTGCAGGAGAAAAAGCGCCGCAGCCGCGAAATTTTCGACTTTTTACTCCCTATGTGTCTAGTAGGTTTGTCCGGTCTGTATATACATTTTCCACAATAAACTAGGTTAAAAAAGCCAGTGTCATTATCGTACATCATGCAAACGGAAAGGAAATAATCCAACGACTTATTAAGAAAACGTATATAAATACAAAGTATGTCTTTTGGTGTAACACTTCATTACGCTTATTCATCACGACAACATATTGATTTTCTGTATGGCTTTGGCACTTGTAGCTATGACAAAGTAATGAGGTACAAATCCTCAGTAGCAATTACAGTTTGCCGTAACATGCAATCAGCAAACTTCGAACTACGGGGAGCAAAAAGCTTGAAGCCCGATTGTCTGACTCAAACGGTAGTAGACAAGACAATTTTGATATACAGATCTTCTCAACAAATGGACTCAAATCAACACAGTCCCTCGCTATGATGCCTCACATTCATTCAAAACAAATTTTAAAAAACTCAACTTGTGGCACGAAACAAACTTATAAATAAGCTAATGCCGTGGCCAAAAAATGAAGTACCTATATAAAGTTTTGACAGGTCAACAACAGGCCAATTTTGAGGCAATAGAATGAAATGCCTAGAAAAACTCTAAAGTTGAATAAAGAACGAAAGATAACGATTTCTCCTATTCCACCTCCAGCATTCCCAGCGCTCTTTGGCCACCTTGTTCTTGTCTGCCTCCGTTTCGCGACGGGAAGCAAACCACATCTCGCTCTAAAATCTAATACTTTTTTCCGTTGTATAATGAATAACTATTATTGATGGGATGTTCCATCTTTCGGTGTTAAAAGTTGCTCAATATATTGGGATATAGAATATCATCCATAACTCTTTGGAATGTAGCCGGCGCGTTCTTCAAACCAAAGGGCATGCGCAAGAACTCATAATGCCCGTTTTTTGTGCGCCTATGTTCAGGAATGACAAATACCTACTTCTGAAGCTCATAATCGAGGGAAAAATCAAAGGCAGAACAGCTCCTGGATGTCGAAGAATAAAAGCAGTCGAGAAAGTACAGATAGAGCTGATGATTGCCCACGTTCGTAGAAGGCGTTTTTCCTTATAATATTTTTCCTCATAGGACAAAAATAGTACATCACCATAGAACTGAATGTTTTTTATTTGTCATCAATGTCTCTTCAATTGAAAAAATCTAAACCATACTTAGAAATAGTATATCAACCAACCAGGACTTAATTCACAAATAATATGAAATTGCCATTCAAGAAGTGAAAACTCTGGTTGCATCAATCCGGAGATCCAACGTGAGCTCAATCGCATAATCAATTTTCACAATTATTTATAGGCCAATAAGAATATGAATACGTAATGAATTATAAAAATTGATTTGTTAAAAAATAATTGGAAAGCTCATAAAATATGGAGATCGAGAAACAAAATTGGAAAAATTTCAGGTTCAAAGTGTTTACGAGCCTAATAAAATATGGCATTAAAGGTAATGACGTCTAATTAAGACATAACAACATAAATTTGTTGGAAATAACTGTTTTTGCCTAATTGAATATTCCATAAATTCCGTCTGGTGGTTCGAAATTTATTAAATATTGAGACACAAAGTCAGGTAAAATGTCGAGAAGCCGCTTCTTGAAATAAAACAAAAGGAAAAGCCGTAAAACTTATATTAAATCGCTCATAAAAAGCGAGACAGACGTCCCCTTAATGAAATGCGATCAACAACCGTCGCATCCTGGAAATCCGTGAAACGGATTTACTGTGTCCCAAAAAAAGTCCTGAAAAACACTACTTGCATTTTCGAGCAATAAAATGCACTCGCGCTCAGTTTGGTCGGACACTTTATTTTTATTTTGAGGGGGTTAATTCGCACAGACAGAGATAGGTCTAGGGGGTTAACAGTTTTAACAGTGTGCGGAAATATAATTATTTAGAGTGGTTTTTGGAATTTAATTGATTTAGGTTTTTTCGATTATTTGGTCGAGGGGAAATAATTTGTTTTGTGGGAAATAGGAATAAAAAGAGCGGAAACTAGAATAAAAGTTATTACTGATTGAACAAAAAGCTCGCAGATTCAAATGCGAATCAGATAAAGAAAGGATTGAATTATTCATCAATGCATCATTCAATAGACTTTACTACTCAGGCAATCAGCGTCTTTGTCCAGCAATGCATGTAATAATCAGTCCTCCGCTTTAATTATAATCATCCTTCACAACTAATGACACCCAGAGCGCAGTAAGCGCGACAAAACTGGGAGGGCGCCAAATCTAACAATGGGGGTAGTTTCGCCACTCTTAATTCCATCGGTACAAAACGATCATTTTCTACCACCCTCCGCTGCGACAAGGCGATTTTCTGAGTCATAGCTATGTCCAAATCCCCGTCGGGCCACATATATCACTGCATAACTTTACATATCACGAAACTGTGGGGGTGGTTTTTGTTCACCCTCCTGCGAATCTATAGCGTCATCCCCAAGGCTGATTGCATTTTTTTTTTCATTGTGGAACGATCGCATTAACGTATCGGTGGTGGGTTGTTTTGCAGTCCGCCCCCCCATGCGGTGATCGCATTAAGCATATGTGTCTTTTCCCTGTGCATTTTTTCCCGGGAAAAGCTCTAAATGTGGACAGTGATACATGAATCGGGGTGTTTTGGAAATTAAAAAAAAATATAGCATTACACACAGAGAGTATCTCAGTTGAAGCTTGTTTTTTTGAAGGACGGACAAAAATTAATGCAAATGATTAAGAAGAACTTTTTTGCTCATAGTTTTTGGTTATTGAATTTTTCATCGCATGGGAAATCAGTGAACTAGATACTAAGTAACTATAAAAACTTTATAATGCTAGAAAGCCATTGCAACTTGACTGAGACACATCTTTCGTTAAGTTTAAAAATACTTAACCTCACTTTCTTGTTGCCTTTGAAAGCGCGTTTGCTCTGATTTTTCGTGATCTTTTCTAGTTTATTCTTTGTAAGGTGAGTCACGCCTCTTGTGACGTTTTAGTTTTTTGGTCATTTTTACTCAATAATTACAGTGTGATTATGAAGTCGTCTGTTGCATATTTCTCCTATAACTCCAACCTATTACTTTGAAACTTCTCAAAGAAAGACGAGAAAGAACAGATCGAACAACAACACACAGTTTCAAAATTCCAAACAAGGAAGTGAAAAAGAAAATTAGAAAACAGTTTCATCAGACTACTTACCTACTTACAAGTAGTCTGATGAAAATTATCATTATTTATTACTTTTTGCAACGATGGATAAATTCAATTATCACCGGCTCAATCAATTCAAATTATGTCTTTTTTTAGTAATAATATGAGTGAAAACTGCAACATCAAAGTACTGAAAACGAAAAACTCAAGAGGCAGAACAAGGATAATAAAAATAAAAAACGAGGAAAACATGACTGTCCAAGACAGATAGGAAATGAGCAAAGCCATAGAAGAATTCTACACCTAGCTATACTCGGTACACATACAACAACTACGAACCGAAAGAACTATACTTAACATAGTCGATCTCAGAAGAAATACGAGAAATAACGAACTCCAGAATAAGAAAGGCACTTAACCAGAATTACAGTAGGGATGCTGAAATTATGCCTCAGAACAATAGAACATACACTCAAGATTCTATTAAATAAAATATTTGACGAAGGAAAGACCCCACAAGATTGGTATAACTCCGAAATTAGCTTAATATTTAAGAAGGGAAACAATACAAGTATTTAAAACTATATTTTCATTATCTCACCTCTACAAGCTGTTTGCTAAAATCATAACCAGCCACCTAACAAATATACCAACTTGTCGAACAGGCTGGATTCAGAAGACACTTTATCACTACAGATCATCTACACACCATAAGAACACTAATATAGAAGTGCACCGAGCATAACGTACCGCTCCATGTGGCCTTCGTTGATTTCCAGAAAGCATATATCTGCAGTATAGGAATCCTAAGAAAACGCGAGAATCGATTCAAGATACACGAACATCATGAAGAATATATATGTTACAAGAAATAACCGATTCCAGGCCATTCTAGTTTGGCCTAGGACATACCAAAAGTTCCTATCGTTGTTAGGAACTTTGCATATTTCCTAGGACATACTACATAGTATTTCCTGATAGTTTTCAGGACAAACTAGAATGGCATGGGGACCCTGATGTGTTAGGAAATATACGATTTAAATTGTTTCATTGAGAAACTTTGCATCTAGAAGACAAGAAACTTCAAGTCACTTTGTTTACATAGGTCGAATTCGATTCGGGTGTAAAGTTGTTTCAAACATCCTTAGTACCTAGTTTGTATAAATTATCATCAGTAACATTTGTGACTATAGCCATAACGTTTCGTAAACTCCCCCTGGTCTTGTCTACATCTGGTATTCCAACTGTACACTGTCACTTCTGCGCTTCATGCGCCTGTTTTTCTAATAAAACTACAGCTTGTTAAAAATAAATTAACTTATCTGTGATTTAGATCAAGAGAACTTAAAGGGGGTGTGCGCCAAAAAAACAACTTCATCTTAAAAAAAAAGAGAAAAAAAATCTAAGAATAACAGTGAAATCCGCACCCCTCTATGACAAATAATACCTCAGATATGGCTCTATGAAGGTACCGCATCTCACCCTATGACGTCACGAAAGCTCAAGCGACGCACGAGAAAGTGGATTTAATTAAATTTACGTAATCTTTTTCCTGTGTTACCTGCAATAATCTAAACAAAAACCACTCACGCGTGTCGGGCACAATCAAATTAACAATGCAGAGCGCCGCTGGACGAAGTTTTCGTGACGTCACGAGAGCGTCGTCCACACTTTAAAGCGGTATATCTCAGCGATGGTTTATCGTAGAATAACGAGGTTTGAACAGTTATTCTTAAATTTTTTTACACTAAAACTTTAATTTTTGGCGCACACCCCCTTTAAAGGGTCGTGGAATTCAGAAATAAATAATAAAACGTGTAGCCCCTTTATGTGCAAATAAAACTCAAATTCCAACAAACAATAATTTTATTTTGACAATGTAAGAATGTAAATTTTGAAGCTATGATGAACATTTAGCTCGACACTTAGTTTTTCTGGTGAATCTGATACAGTATATGTAGCTTTCCAATCCGGAGCTCTTCAATGGATGTTGGGGTTTCACTTCCGTGAACTGAAGCTTTTCGGGTTGTTTCCTATATCCAGGATAGAGGATAGATTACTGGTGTGACGTCACTCCAGCTGATACAGACTCCAAATAGTGATCTTTTTGTGTCGAATAGGTAGCCAGAAAAAAATAAAGCAGTATCAGGTTCACCAAGATTTGGAATAATAAATTCCTGAATTCTTATTAAGAATTAAGGTCTTGCAAAGGAGATTTAAATTGAAATTAGTTAGTAATAAAATGAATTGTAAAGACTACCCTTCACAGAATCAGGTATAACTAAGTAAACTATTGCAATATGGAAAAAATATTTTTATAAAAACACAATTAAATACTTAATTTAAAAAAAAATTAGATAAAATATGAAAAATAAAGTAACAATAATTAAGTAGGTAAGTAAGTACAGCAAGATTGAAAATAGATGCTCGGTAAAATTGAGTAAAATGCTGCTTCTCGTACAGTCGCGCCGAACAGGCAAAAGAAATAGGAAAAGTTGAACGAGATAAAAAAAAAATTCTAGATTTTCCCCAAATAGTTAAATTTTCCTTTTAAGTTAAGGTACCTACTATTGGTTCTACAAGATAAAGCTAAGAGTTAAATCCAAGGAACTGTCAAAATTCTTGAGATGTTTTAATCAAAACTTTTTAAATTTTAACCTATCCGGATTTCTTTTTTAATATTTCAGCATTCAGCACTCTCCTTACTCGAGAAGATAATGAGGGAGTCAAACAATAATTTGCCAGATAGATTTCTGCCTGGATTCAGTAAAGAGTTGATAGGGATGGACACACAAATTCAGAATCAGCAATGGTATATTACAATCCGAGACGGGAAATGCTTCATTGCTGATCGAGAGGTTATATAGTTTATTGAGACGCGTAGCGTCGAGATAAACTGAACCTCGAGACAGCAATGAAGTTTCCCGTCGAGGTTTGTATACTATTTTATTTTTAACCATAATTTCTTGAAAAAAAAAAAAATCGTAACAACCAAATAAATGAGGTCGGGAAATGAGGATGGGGAATGAGGACAGGAAATATTCCCCACTCTATTAAGAAAAAATGGTCTAATAATCTCACACTAACAATTAAATCTAAATACCAAAACAGCATAACCTATTTATTAGCCAAAACTCTGAATTGACTCCCCTCAGAAAATGTGGTACCACACAACAAAATGGAGGTTCACAATATGTAAAAAATTAAGACATAATATTTATATTTTAACGGTAGATAAGATAAGATTCATCAGGTAATAAAAACCCAACAGTGATAGTAGACACTGATGGTGAAATAAAACGAAAAATATCAAGGGAAAATCTAGAAATCTGAGGAGGAAAAAAAAAAATGTGGAAATTGACTTGCCTGATCAACGGTCTGCAAAAGAAAAGGTCTTTTTAGAACCAAATCCCTTGAAGAAAACCAGTCTCGTGTTTTTCTATACTTTACTGCGTTGTAACTATCGACCAATCAGAAGACAACACTCAACACACAAAAAAGGCAGGTTCACTTCATCAATGAAACACCACGCTGATTAAATGGGAATAGATAAAAACACACTAGAATCATTCTAATTGTTTACAATTTATAATGTTTTAAATTTAAGGTTATGTTAAAAACACAAAACCACTTATTAATTAGGTCATCAAGTTAGAAATAATCATTTCAGAATCAGCAGTTAGAGAAAGACAGGAATGTATTTATTTGCTGAAAACAAGATGAACATAATTTCTTCAAATAAAAACATCAATGACTGTCAGTGAGGAACAATAAAAATAGTTAAAGAGTTAGTTGAATCAAAATTTAAAAATAAATTTATTAGGTAGGTACTAGATTAATAGGTACTTTTCTTTATAACAGATATTTGCATTTTTATGCTCATTTTATTTATGGATAGATGGTAATACTGATACTATATTGAATTAATAAAATTTAGTAGATACTTTTCAAATTACTTGAATTTTGAATTAATATTTTATTTTTAACCATATATAAAATGTTGTCATTACTGACTTTTCAAAAATTTGAAAATGTCACATTTCTGTCTTTTCATTTTCCTGATCCATTACCTGTCCCAGGACGGGAAATGAGGACGGGGAATTTTTTCCGTCCTCATTTCCCCTCCACGGACGGAAAATGGAGCAGGGAAATATTTCCTGTCCTCATTCGCCGTCCTCATTTCCCGACCTCATTTATTTGGTTGTTACGATTTTTTTTTTTTCAAGAAATCATGGTTAAAAATAAAATAGTATACAAACCTCGACGGGAAACTTCATTGCTGTCTCGAGGTTCATAACATAAGCCTAATAGCAAAAAACCAGGAGTTATACGAAATGCTCCAGCAGCTAAATGACGTATCCGCAACTGTAGGCCATGATTCTCTCACAGTGGAAGCGTAGACATGCGAACTACAACACAAAACAAAAATTATGAGTCCAGGAACAGAAAAATACAGAAACCCTCGCAGAAACCACAGGATAGGAAACACCGAACACTTTCTTGGGCAATGACATCAGACTAGGAAAACCAAACCAGGATGCTGAAATAGGAAAGGAAGAAGAAGACAACTAACATGGACCGCTTTCAGCAAATTAACATACATCTTGAAAAATAAATCCATTTCCATAAACCTAAAAAGCAAAGTATATACAACATATTACCGGTGTGTATCTTCGGATTAGAGATCCTCACCAAAAATTCCCTTAAAAAATTAGAAACCACCCAATCAGCGATGGAAAGAAACATGCTTGGAATATCTCTAGAGACGACATTAGAAACTCCGAGTTAAGACGCAAAAAAACATCAAGGACATTGTGGAGGAGAAAGCAAAGATGAAATGGCGATGGGCTGGCTACATGTCTAGATACGATAACGACAGATGAACACGAAAGATTCGGAATAAATACCAAAGGAAACAACAAGTACGTGAAAACCTCAAAAAGATGGGTTGACAACATAAAAACTGTGGCAGGCAAACATTGGATGAGATTGGCGAAAGATAGAGAAAGATGGAAAAAACTGGAGATCCCTACATCTAGGAGTGGATCGATAGAGGTTGATAAAGAAGAGACTCAGAATATTGTCTAGAATGAAAAGTCACAATACAAGCGTCCCGTGTACAAATCCAGTGACATTTCTTCATACTAGGAGTTTGTATCGCTTTTGGGCACTGTATGCTCACTTGTGTTGCGATTACGGGAATCATTGAGTTTAGAACCGGTCTGTTACTAGCGAGGTACCGATCTAATACATAGAAACTGGATTTTTGTCTTCATTGACTTACAGAGTACATGCATATTTCTAGCAGTGGATTTATACATCTAACGCTTGTAGTGTGACTTTTCCTTCTGAAAAATATTTTGATTAGATTTGTCTCACTATCAATTCATCTCTACACTTAATTTAACATCTAAGCTAAAAAGTTTTTGCTGATCTTTTCAAAGAAGGTACCTACTCTACTTGATATCAGATAAAGAAAATTTAGTTATCGAGGAACAATAACACAATCAGTAACCCTTACAAATCACAAAATCATCTTTCCATTCTAGTTCCATTATAACATAAAGGGTTGAATAGAAAACACCCCGCCCATCAGACAAAATATAAAAGGCAAATAAAATGAGCACGGTGTTGCTATTGAATAGTTTCAAATTACAGACCAGCCGAGAGCAATTTAGATTGAGTGATTCGATAAGGTTTTGTGTACCAAAGAAAACAATTCGGCATCAACACGACGTTGTCTTTTATTTCCTTTTTGGTGAGGCACAAGGCGCGGTGCCGTGTCAAGGGTCGCGGCAAAATAATCTTAGATACTGTAACAATAATGATTTAATAAATCGACAAAAGTCAATTTGGAACATTTCCAAATCAATTGCTTTCAGACACAACTAAAAAAAAAATTGTATTTCATCCCATAAATCTAGCATCGTTACGTTAGTCTCACACACTCGTTCGTAGCTTCCTTCCTCGGAACGTCGAAAGTGCTTACTCTAACAAAATCGCCCATAATTCGCGAACGGTCAAAACCGTCTCGTCGGGTATTCTTTTTGTTATTTGTGTCATTTTTGCCGGGCGAATTGAAGAAAAGACATATTGCGAGACGTGCAACGTACAACTTCCATTCTCCGCGCGAGTCTCTAAAGTTTTATAGAGATTGAGGCACTTTAGATAAAAGGACTCTAAATGAATACGGGCTTCTTCTAAGATAAAATCGTACGTGGGGCATGGTGCAGTTGCAAAAAGTCGTTCGACATTAACATGTTTCCGGAGACTCATTGTTATCACAGACAGATTGTTCGAGATATTATTCAAATAAGAAAGTTCCAATGCAAGCTAGAACGTATTAGATTAAATAAAACTTTATATTGTCGTCTGAATGGCTTTACAGAATGGAAGAGAGTTTGCTGGGATTAATCCATTATCTATCAAATTTTTCTATAGATTATTCAAAGAAAACCTTTGTATTTTTTATATTAATTTCATGATTTCATATTCCTGAAAAAATGTAAGTCACTCGTATATCCAACAGCCAGTTGTTAGAATCACAAGAAAATGGTTTTGTCAGTCATTTTATCAACCCAACTAACCCCAATCTTAGAAGTCATCAGTGGAACTTACTATTTACCTAAGTACTCATATTATGCTAGCCTTAGAACGTCCCTTATAAAATGGTGAGCCATTATGCTGTGCTCTATTTGAATATATTTTTTCTTTTACGACTGTCTCTTCAAATTGCCTTTCTGTTTAAATTTTGCTTTGCAAGTGTCACATGCAAAAGGAAGAATATTCAAGTGTGTTAAAATGTGATTCCCCAAATTCACTTTTCGTTTAAATTTTGCTTTGCAAGTGTCACATTCAAAGGAATAATTATCCGAATGTGTTATCATGCAACTCTTCAATTATTGATCTTTTCGTTTAAATTTTCGTTTGCATGTGTCACATTCGAAAGGATAAATATGTAAGTGAGTTAATAGGTGACCCTTCAAATTGCTTTTTTGTTTAAATTTTGCTTTACAAGTGCTACATTCAAAAGAATGAATACCCGAGTGTGTTAAAATGTGTTGCTTTAAATTCTGTTCCCATTTAAATTTTGCTTTACAAGTGTTACATTCGAAAGGATAAATATTCTTATCCAAGTGTGTTAAAATGTGTTGCTTTAAATTCCGTTTCCGTTTAAATTTTGCTTTGCAAGTGTCACGTACAAAAGGTTGAATATCCGAATGTCTTATTATGTGACTCTTCAAATTCCCCTTTCGTTTAAACTTTGCTTTGCAAATGTCACACTGAAATGGATAAATTTCTAAGTGTAATGACATGTGAGACTTCAATCCTCGTTTCCGTTTAAATTTTGCATTGCCAATTACCACATGCGAAAGGATAATTATCCGAGTGTTTTACTATGTGAATCTTCAAATTGGATTTTCGTTTAAATTTTTTTTTTGCAAGTGTCACATTCAAAAAGACAAATATCCGAATGTGTCAATGAATGATATTTCAAACTTGTTTCAGTTTTGAATACAGCGTTGCAACTATAACATCAGGTCCTGATGAATTTGCGACACATTAGTACAATATCTGATTCTTCTATTTCGTTTTTGATGTCATCTTCTAGATAATTATTTTCTATCATAAACATAAAAAAACATTTGTTTAGATTTATAGTTTATTTTGAAATTGGGTACATTAGGTAGGAGAGATTGAAATTCCAATAATTAATATACATCGTAATTAATTGGTACAATAATATGTTTCTTCATTCATACAAATCTCTAGCGTTCTAACCATCATCATATCATAGATATTCACTCACAAGAACTTGAAAATTTCAACAGAAATTGCATAACAATATAATGACACTATCCACACACAACTATAAATTACAATAAAATTTACACCTATCTGAATGTCGTTTCAAATTAGCCTTGGTTTTAAATATATTGCATATATTGCATTCAAAGTTCTTCTCATCCGAGTGTGTAGACATGTGTCTCTTCAAATTGCTTTTTTGTTTAAATTTTGCTTCGCAAGTGTCACATGCAACAGGAAGAATATCCAAGTGTGTTAAAATGTGATTCCTTAAAGTCACTTTTCGTTGAAATCTTGCTTTGCAAGTGTTACATTCAAAAGGATAAATATCCGAATGACTTGTTATTATGTGAATCTTCAAACAGTCTTTTCGTTTAAATTTTACTTTGCAAGTGTTACATTCGAATCGATTAATATCCGAATGTGTTATTATGTGATTCTTCAAATCCGATTTTCGTTTAAACTTTGCTTTGCAAGTGTCGCATTGAAATGGATAAATTGCTAAGTGTACTGATATGTGAGCCTTCAATTCGTGTTTCCCTTTAAATTTTGCATTGCAAATATCACATGTGAAAGAATAATTATCCGAGTGTCTTGACATGTGCAATTTCAATCCGGTTTTTCGTTTAAATTTTGCATTGCAAATCCGAGTGTGTTGACATGTGAGACTTCAAACTACTTTTTTGTTTGAAGCTTGCTTGACAAGTATTTCATTTGAAAGGATAAATATTCGAAAAGAAAAACATAGGTATAGAAAAAAAAAACATAGGTATAGACCTGCTACCGGTTCTACATTCTATTTGTTGATATGATTCCTATCTCTATATGGTGACATGGAACAATTTGAAGCCTCTCCTGTTCTGGGCATGATTCTGAGCACCAACTTTATCATCATAACGTAGTTTGTCATGCTCAAGTTTCTGTCCAGTGTAAATCCCAAATATTTCAGGTCCTCCGATGTAATGATCGTTCCACCTTGTACGTCGATCTATTTATTTCTTATGTTTGGTGCAGCAAGTACGATAAGATTTCGATTCGATTTAAACAGTCGGTCATAGATTTGACTGCATATTGTGCCTTGTCCCACAGTCAGTTGGCTTCATTTATTCCCAGATATATCCTCTTCAGTATTTAGCGTGAGTTCTCGGTTATAAAATAGGTTCCTAGGTCTCTTGGTCACACCACATGTCATCTCTTTTCCTGTATTTCGCCATTTGGAGCTATAACTTTCAACTCAATTGAGCCATTTCTAATAAATTCGTCTCCATTCAAGTAGGTAGCTGAAGAATGAGGCTTTATTGATACGTGAATCAATATCGAAAGTATTGAGATCGTTATGTGATGATTGTTGTAGCGTCACATGAAATGCCAGGCTCTTTGTGCTAAAGCATCAGATGTATGATTAAACTAAAATCGTGCTCCCTTTGATTCGTATCATAACCGTTTGATAAATATTCAATATTATGCATATATCTATGTGTAATGGCCATACGCAGAAGCTTTGATATATTAAGCATTCAAATTTATCCCAAACAGGCACTTTCTATTTAGTTCCAACTTGATAGCAATGCGACTCTAGGAAAATTTTATTTCAACGACCACGTAGCTGAACCACAACAAAGCCAACAACTAATTTCATTAGATTGGAACAGACACTTTCGATAACACAGGAGGGCGATGAAGGTGAAGAAAACACCGAAAGACAAATAAAATGAGCATCGCATTCGCTATTGAATCGTTTTGAATTACGGCCCGACGGAGGGTTATTTAGATTGAGTGATTCGATAGCCGACTGATGCAAGGAGAACACAATCGAACGACACGCGATGCATTTTGGTCGGCGATCGTTTTATTTTACTTATTGAAAAGGGACGACATGAAATATTTATGCTATTTGCTTTGGGGTTTCAATAGGAATTTGTTGGAATGAGACTTTGGACAGATGTCCAAGGCTTAATTCTTGTAAAGAGAGTAATGGTACAACATTTATAAAGAATTCTATAAACCTGTAATCGAATTTATTTTCGAAATCTCTATTATGGATTTCCACCAATTTTCATTCCTAACTTGATTAAAATACGCGTATAGGCCTAACCCAAACCCATTTAGCACTAATAGACTGCCGAACTAACTTTTAATTACTTCCATCTCCTGCAATGATTGAGTTATCATTCCGGGGCCCCGGGTCGTTTTAATGGCGTTTTTGGAAGTCGACACGTGACCCGACGGACGTTTCGCCACGTGTCCGGGCGCGTGGCCTCAGCAACAAATTTCAATTTTCCGCTTCTCGGTGGATATATTGAGGTATTGGTCACAGTCTAAGGTCGTATTGGGTTTGTTTTATGGTGGTGGTATAGTGTTAATATAATGTAAGGCTTGGTTATGGAACATATTGAAATTTTTTACACAGTCAGCGGAGGCTTAGGCAAAAAGAAATGTCAGGGCAATATTATGAATTATCCTATAGCTCAAAGTTCTAAAGACCTTGTGCAATGATTTTTTAAATAATATTGACATGGCAAATTATTGCAATGATTATTTTGTGAATGTTGGAGTAAGCATGCTAGAAAAAATAAACATCCCTGTTGATGGATTCCAGTTGCATCAAGCTTCCTTACCTAGCCCCTCAGGCTCTATATGTATCTCAGACCTGTTAATAGAAATGAAATAATTGAACAAATATACCTACTCATTAAAAAACAGTTGAAGAAGAAATAAATGGACTTGAACAACAGAACGATGGTGTCACTCTAGATTTTCCGTTGACTCTACCACAAAGTATGGAAGTGCCCCAAGAGAATCAATCTATAAATGATATAGATGACTATAACATAGCCAGATTATTTGAAAATTCTATATTAATCCAATAGAAAATGCTGAGATGTCGACAGACAGCTCCATGAGTTCAAAAGAATTTTTGCACAGTAAAAAAAAATCATGCAAAATTTTACACGAAAAGTGGTCTATATAAGGCCACACCAATTTGTGTATATTTAACGCCAAGGTTTTTGGTAAATTTGACGAGAATTTGCGTGAAGAATTTACACAAAACAGTGTTAAACATAATATACCATATCATGTAACTTTTACACTAAGCTATATTAAATATACACACAACAGTGTACGTATTTCCAAATATGCGTGTTGTATTTACACAAAACAGTGTTAAATAGTGTTAATGTACAGGATGGAACATCCTGTTTTTTGTATGATTTTTTGGAAAGTCGCATTTTTTACGACTAGTCTGTTGAAAATATTTGATATTTCGATAGTTATTTTTATTTTATTTTATTTTATTTTCTGATGTTTCATCCTTAAGAGTGCGCTTCTCGATGCTGAAAAAATAGGTATTTCGCGTTTGCGACTATGCTGTTTTAATAAAAACAGTTGCATCTAGGGAATTCTAACAAAAACTGTTTTTAAGAATGTACTTTTGTGCTTGCTTGACCAGTAATTTTTTTTTTATTTTTCTCATTTTTTGAAAAAAAAAAGTCATAAAATGAGAAAAATCACAAAAATTTTACTGGTCAAACAAGCACATAAACATATCCTTGAAAAAAGTTTTCGGGTAAAATTTTCTAGATGCAACTGTTTTTATTAAAATAGCAAAGGCGCACTCGCGATTTTCAGCATCGAGAAGCGCACTCTTAACTTTTTGAGCTTAACCTATTTAATTTAATGGGAGGTATAGGTAATCACCATTCCTCACAAACCTATTAAATTAAACTGGTAAAACTAAAATTATTGAGGATAAACATTAAAATAAAAATAGCTACCGGATCAAATATTTTCAACCAAAATAGACGTGAAAATGTGCGACTTTTCCAAAAATCATACAAAACACATTAAAAAACTGTTCATTTATGGCGTAACTCTTTAGTTTTGGAGACTTTGGTTTTGGTTTCTAATCATTTTTATTGTAGACAACGACAAACGAACATCAACCATCCCATCAGCGCATCAGTACGCTTGGAACTGATCACTGTCACACAAAAGAAGGTAGAGGACGGAGGGCTTGACCCGACACACTATTGGGTGTATAAACGTTCGTCTACCGTGTAAATTTAAACATTTTTGGTGTTCATTGAATGAGAATGGTGTAAACAATTACACATTGTCATGAGAGTAACTATTGTGTTTTAATATAACAATTTACAATAATCATAGAATAAGGTTTATAGTGGGGATAGAATGGACAGTCCCGTTATACGGGTCGGACCACCATTTGTGGCGCCATCTGTTGTCTATGAAATGAGCACATCTCATTGTAGCAGCTTGTAGAGCAGTTTGCTTCTTATTTTTTTTAGATTTGCTTTTTATTTATTTTATAATAAAGACACAGTTTGATACAAATTTAACAAATAACGGTTTATTACAAAGAAAGAAGAAAATTGTGTTGGCTTTTCGAAACTTGTCAACAAAGTCAACACTTAACAACACAGAATTAAATAACAATAATAGTCTTTACACTAAACCACAGATTACTTACATACAGATGCGAAAGAGCGGCGAATTCGTGGTTCAAGATTAATTTGATAGACATAGGCTGGCCGCACCAATGCCACATCAATGTATTTTGAACATATTTATTATATAAATGCGGAAGCTCAATAATATAATATTATTTCTTTAATTGGTTCACAAACAGCAAAAAAATATTTTTTTCTACCCGCAAAAATATGTAAACACACAGGCTGGAACATGCTCACGCACTCGGCCACGTTAATTGTCCTGACGCGGGCGATCTTTATCTATGCGTGGGGCCGCTGGCGGCCCGGCTTCGTCACAGAATATCGTCGACAGCAAGTATACGTACTTACGCATCTGTATTAGGTGATCTGTGACTAAACATAACACTGTGAAAGTCCACAAATACACACAGATAACGCTCTGTTAACAATACGAAACACTTTTTCAACAAACACGAGTATTAAAACAACAAGAAGCACAACGTTTTCCAGTTCTTCGTTTTGTCATCATTTGTCATTTCATTCATTTATGTCGGTTCATGTCATAATTTAATTAGTAATCACGTCACCCTTCTTCTGAAGCGGAGATACCTTGGAGATACAATCAACAACGCGTACGCAAATCAGTTGACAGCGCCTCTACCGGGCATGAAACAAGTTTATCATCGAACCAAGTGGTACATTTGAAGATCGCGGGGTATGACAATAATTCAAAAAATTAGATTGTTATCCGACCATGACAACATAACAATTGAACAACTCCACGAACAGAAAAGCACACTACTTTTCTTTTATGATGACCACCAATTTGACCAACTGTCGTTATCAAATTGTTGTCACATTTTGTCATAAATATAACCTTAACATAAATAAACAATAATAAAATAATTCTATTGTAGTTTCTGACATGCCCCCTCAATAAAATTATTTTATTCATTATAATATGAAAAATAAAACGAAGTGATTAAAATTTAAGAAAAAATTTGGTTTAACAAAACAAACCCAAATCTTTTCTAAATTTTTCAAATTTAACACTGGCCAATGGCTTAGTAAACATATCTGCCACTTGGTCTTCACTTTTAATGTGAATAATGTTTATTATGCCATTGTCCAACTTTTCTTTAACAAAATGGAATTTTATGTCAATATGTTTCAATCTTTTATTATTTACCGGATTATTCGCAATCTTGATAGCGGCCTGATTATCTTCATGAATAATAATTGGCATTTCCAGACTAAACAACTGAAAATCATTAATTAATTTCTTTAACCAGCAAGCTTCGCTAACTGCTAATGTTAAAGCTGTGTACTCGGCTTCGGTGGAAGAAATTGAAACACATTGCTGTTTTTTACTGTTCCACGATATACAGCAATTCAATAATTTAAAAACATATCCAGTTGTTGATTTTCTATCGGTAACATCTCCTCCTCAATCGGAATCGACATAACCACTTATAATTTTACCATCAACATCTGGTTTAAATAATAATATAACATCAATAGAACCCTTAACATATCTAAGGACTCTTTTCAATGCCTTCAACAAATTATTGTTAGCCTTATCCTGATATCTACTAAGTAGATTGACACTTTCGCAAAGATCGTGTCTGGAACCTTGAACTGCATAGATAAGACTACCAATAATCTGTCTGCACAGTTTCTGCAACTCAGCATCATTATTTTCATTTCTAAAATCAAAAACAGTATTCATATCTAATGGTGTGTGCATAGGGTTACAGTCTTGCATTCCAAATCTTTGTAAAAGTTTTTTTAAATACCTAATTTGTCTGACATAATTCAGCACAACCTTCTTTTAAATTTTGTTTAACATCAATTCCTAAATATTGAGAAATGATTCCAAGATCTTTCATATCAAAATTATTGCAAAATATATGTTTCAATTTTTCTATTTCAGGTGAATCAGTTCCCAAAATTAGTAAATCATCCACATTTTTCATGAGTGAATCAAATTTAGTGTTCCAACACGTAGGACTTTTCTTAAGACCGTGAATAGATTTATTTAACTTACACACAGTACTGCTATTATTTTTATTATTGCCAGGTAGACTCATATAAACTTCCTCATTTATTTCCCCATGTAGGAAAGCACTTTTAACATCCATTTGAAAAATAGGCTTACCCAACTTGCATGCAATCACAATAAAAACTCTGAAAGTTGTAAGTTTGGCAACAGGAGCGTAAATATCATACAAATCTCCATACAGTCCTGTTGAAAACCACGAGCAACAAGTCTCGCCTTATATTTATTATCACTTTTTATTTTAAAAACCCACTTTATGTCAATTACCTTTTTGTCCACTGGCCAAGGCACTCCAAGTCTCATTTTTTTTTAGCACATTAAGTTCCTTTTTGATAGCTTCTTTCCAATTTTCACTATTTTTTCCTGAAACAGCTTCGTCGAAAGTAACTGGTTCTTCATTTTCTGAATAAAAACACTTATCTGCTGAATCTCCGAACACATTAACCATGTTGGTCTCTTGATGCTTCTTTTTCCAGGTCTTATAGTTATATTTCGAGTTACATTTTCCTGTTCTGGTATCATTTCAGGTGTTTCAGTCTCGTATTCCGGTTCAGTTATGTTTTCTTCGGTTTCTGTATTATCATTTTCCAGGGAAATATTATATTCATCATTATTTATTGTAGGCTCTTCTTCATTGTCTTGACTTTCTTCTCCATTTTCACTGTTATTTTCAAAATTTAAAGAAATAGTAGTTTTGTTGCCTTTTTCCAATTTTGTTCTATTCTCATCTGCATTATCATTTTTAGGTATAAAAATTACATCCCTGTGAATTTCAACTTTTTCTTTCAGTGGCAAAAATACCCTAAAGCCTTTTACTTCTTCAGTGTATCCCACAAAAATACCAATTTCATTTTTAGCATCCAATTTCAACCGTTTAGCTTTGGGAACATGTACACTCACTTTTACGCCAAATTGCTGAAAAATATCCATATTGCATTTTTTCTTATGCCACACTTCAAAAGGTGTTTTGTCTTTTTGAGGACTGTTTGCAGCTCTATTTAATGTACATACAACAGTATTTGCAGCTTCCGCCCAAAAACGTTTTTCTAAACCTGAGCTATGCAAAAGAGTTCTCACAGATTCCACTATTGTTTGTTCTATTATCTCTTTCTATACGCCCATTTTGCTCTGGTGTATAAGCACATGTTCTTTGATGACAAATTCCTCTTTCTTCACATATCTTTGTTATTTTTTTATTAATAAATTCCAATCCATTATCTGTCCTGAACGTCTTGATTTTATTTCCAGTTATATTTTCAGTATTATTAATAAAAATTTTGAATTTACTTTCTACTTCAGATTTATTTTTTAGGAAATAAATGTGCCTATAACCTGAATGATCGTCTTTTAATAATAAAAAATACTTTGCTCCGCCAAGAGACGAAACTTCAAATGGTCCGCAAAGATCACCATGATTTAAATCACAAGTCCCTTCTGCTCTCGATTTGCTAATTGGAAATGAAAGTCTATGCTGCTTCCCAGCTAGACATTGGACACAAAATGTGTTTTTTTTTTTGATGAATGAAATATTGTTTCTTTTCAAGACTTTTTCAACCTGATCAAAATTGATATGACAAAATTTTTGATGCCAATCTTCCACACGTAGCACAACATTGCATTGCATAGGGTGATTATTAATACTTGAAAATTTCATTTTATATAGCTTTCCTTGTCTTTCAGCTATTGCTCGCACTTTGCCATTTTTGTCCAATAATTCACATTTCTCTTTATCAGAATGCATTTCCAAATTTTTATCTAAAGCGGTACTTAATGAAAATAAATTTATGGCTAAATCGGGTACATAAAGCACATTATTCAAATCGGTTCTTACCCATTTATCTCCATTCCATGCTTCAACTTGCACTATACCTTTTCCTTTTACATAAACCAGTGTGCCATTTCCTACTCGGACTTGCCTTTCTATAGGCTCTTTATTTATTTCCAGAAACTGGTTTTCATCAAAACACATATGCTCAGTAGCACCACTGTCCAACCACCAATTATTGGAATTTTCATTGTTCTGGCCTAACATTGCCATAACATCATGACCATTCAAGATTGCTCCTGATTTTGATTCACCAACTAATGCTTGATCACCATGTCTTCTGTAATTTTTCTTTTCATTAGAATCTTTTCTCTTCCTAAACCAACAATCTTGAATTAAATGTCCAGTTTTCTTGCAGTAATTGCACTGTTTTTTAACTGATTGAGGACAATTTTTAATCAAATGGCCTGTTCTATTGCATCTGTAGCATTTCACATCAATCTTCGAATGAAATTTCTTTTTAACTGAAAAAGCCATTGTTTCTTGTGAAACTTTATTCCTATCTTCTTCTATCATTAGCCTCGACATTAGGTCTGCCAATGTTTGATTATCTGAAGGGGTGGATTCCCATGCAGAAACAGAATGTTTCATATTTTCTTGAAGAGACATTAATACTTTCGTAATTAACATTTTGTCACTTACTTCTTCGCCCATACCCTTCAAATTTGCTTTAATTTCCTCTAACTTCGACACAAACTCAGCTGTACATCCTTCATTATATTCCAACGAGAATAACTTCTGTGTTAACAAATGTACAATTACTTGCGACTGATGTTCATAAATTCTTTTTAACTTCATCCACATTTCTGCAGACGTTTTGCATGTCAAAATGTGTGTCAAAATTTTTTCCCCAACCTCAGAACAATTATTTCTTGGGCTTTTACGTCCATTTTATCCCAAGCAGCTACGTCGCCTTCAGTTGGTCTCGGCTTTGATCCTTCAACAACCTCAAAAAAACCTTTGGATTTTAAAATTATTTCTACCTGAAATTTCCACAAGGTCCAATTTTCTCCATTGAATTTTGTAATAGTATTTACTCCAATCTCGTCCGTCATTTTGTCTTCGTCTTAACACGAAGTTTTTTCTTCCTTTGAAAAACTTGCCGGGTTTTCACGCCCGTTTTAATCCACAGACTCCAATTGACTATAGTAGTATAGTTAGTACTACTTCTTCGCGAGTCTGGGCCCGTAACCTATTGAAATGAAACGAAGAACGGCGCCAGTATTAACTTCGTGACTGTGTTTTAATATAACAATTTACAATAATTAACAAAATTAGATTGTTATCCGACCATGACAACATAACAATTGAACAACTTCACAAACAGAAAAGCACACTACTTTTCTTTTATGATGACCACCAATTTGACCAACTGTCGTTATCAAATTGTTGTCACATTTTGTCATAAATATAACCTTAACATAAATAAACAATAATAAAATAATTCTATTGTAGTTTCTGACAGTAACACGGAACCAGGATATAACTTTGATTCAACACTGTATTGTGTAAGATATCAGTTTACCAAAATACTGTTGATTAAGTGGACGGCACTTTACGAACAATTGTGTATAGTTTTTACACACAACGTGTTTACCACTTTGTCGTGTAATTATACACGGGATTTTTATTTACTGTGTGGATTCAGTGGCCGAATCTACAGAAGTTTGTAATCAAAGACCTCACAGAAACTGTAGAAAGCCCAAGTATCTCACTGACTATATCTAGTGGCTGTTTTAATCTGAGATTTCATATTATATAGTATTATCCGTTCACAATCTGATGTTCACTGGTACCGGTAAAGTTTATCACATTTCAATGCTATATATGTCCACTTAAGTAATAGCAGTACAATTTTAAACACCGTTCTGGTAAACAGCATGCAGGAGTTCCTATTAGAAGCCTCCTATTTGAAACTGATCAAGAATGGAGTTCCGAACAGCTTGGAAATGACTGGATTCTGGATCCAAATAAATCTGGAAAATCCAGACCAACCTGGCATGAAATATTACTTAGAACCTTAACCTTTCCAGGCGCTATGCGGGCTCAATGGGACTCCCTCGTAGTCAGAAATGGTTTACTGAAACGAACATGGGACAGTGCAGATGGTAAAATCGTCAAAACGCAAAAAGTACGACAGGAATTACACCAGCCAAGGTTTTGTTTGGAAGGAAGCTTTCGTTACCCTGTGACTGGGTATTCGGGTAAATAAATGTCGCCGAGTTGGAAGCCGTTGAAGATCTGCGAATAAGGCTGCTTGTCACCAGGGAAAAGACACACTTTGCAAGTTATCGGATGAAAACGAGATAGGCTAACTACACAGGTTTCCAGGCGAATGACACAGTTCGGCTCTATAACCCTCAAAGGAAGAAAGGTAGAACTCCCAAACTAACACCAGTATGGCACATGATTATAAAAAGTCTTCGACATGCAAGGGAGGCCAGGGGCCTTATTCTGTAAAGAACAAACCGTTCGATTCGGTAGAATTTATTCGATTGTGACGTCATTTTCGGTTTGCTAGCACGGAAGCTATTCCGAAAATGCCGGCCCCTGAGGGAACTTTTCAAGAATGCAAAACGGTTTCTTGCCTCGCGCAATCGGATGATCATAATTTGAAACTAAGAAATGGGCACTGGGAGTTGAAAAATGCAATAAAAACGATAAGTGATAAGTGACAAATTACAGAGCATAAAAAAAATTGGAAAAGGATGAAAAGAAGAGTGAACAAGAAACTGATATCAAACATGGAAACTGTTTGAAAACTGTACTAAATACTAGAAAAATAGGTTATTTATTATACCATGTGTTCTTTGTATTCCAGATTTAATTACCTTTTAATCTAGATTCGCATTGAAATTTAGGTGTTACGAGATAGTAGCGTCGCCTTAATAACATGCAAAGGTCCCGAACAGTTGCAGTCCCAGACATAATATATCGTGGTGTATGCTTGGGCCCATCATCCTAATTTGTGGTCACCGACGACGCCGCCGTCAGTAGATTTGCAGGGTACACACACTGAATATACACACGATGGATCGCGTGAGTTGGCCCTATCCCTCAGAGATAATGCCTCTCTATCTCGATTGAGACCCTCGAGATTGCCCATTATATTATTATTCGGGAATTACGGGCACTTTTAGGTTATCGAAGGTGGCGTTTATAAATATTGGTCTGGGATCCCTTCATTTTTCAATATATTTTTCTTCCAATTACCCAATATTCCATGGATTCAGGTCAGATACATTCTTGTCAAAATTAACGGCATAAAACTTTTAAAGCTCACATGAAATGTCCAATATTTTTGCTAATTAACCTACCTCATGTATATCAGGTAACATATGTTGCAAAAAGATCGGGTAATGCCAAATGCCATGGTTATCATTTTCATTGATACACGTAGCCATTAAACATCAAAAAACAACAAATTTCTGTTGCTCGGTGCCATTCCGCCGGTGGTCTGCATGCTCCAAGATAACCACCTGACTGGGGCAGTCCCAGACGGAATTGTTTTTATGGATGTTAAGAATGGCACTTACTGATCCTCTTAAGTGATTTTTAATCGTGGCTTGTTTTAAAACTTTACCCGTGTTTTTACCCGTAATTTAGATTAAAAAAAAAACTTTTTTAAAAAGGTCTATGTTTTCGGTTAATGACTGCATTAAGGGATTTTTTGGGTATGTCGAGTGTATGGGATAACGTTATTGTTTTATTGACAGATTTAGGCTGAGAGATTTTTATGGAGGTGTTTTTGTATGAATCATAAAACTCTTAAGAGTTTTTATCATCTTTGGGTACTACATTCTTGAAACTAGGAAACTATTTATGTTAAGAGTAATCTGATCTCACATGTTCTTATATTTTCTACTAATAAAAGTATGGGTACTCAAACTAAATACCATTTATATATGGAAAAACACTTAAACAAATTAGCATCAACCCACGGCTATATGAAAAAGTTCCCCTTTCGCTACTAAGCGGTTTATCTCCAAGTTAGGGATTATAAACTTGAACTAAGATCAAAAATTGAGATCTTAGTGAAACCTCGATAAAGCCATTAGCCGGACCGATGACAAAGTTAAGATAAGCGACTTCTTCTCTCTCGCGGAATTTGCTTCGACCAATTAACGATTTATCGAAATTACTGGGTACTAATCATCGTAAGATCGGGGGCGATACCACAACAATATAATTAGTTTACTGATATTTTCAGTTGGTAGTACCTACTCATGATATTAAACAAATCGGCAATGGAGTAGGATTGTTAGTATCTGATGTCTGATTGCCAAAAATAAGCTGGAATTAGTATCTATATTTTGAATATATTTCAGGAACCCATCATTCATCCTAAATGGAAGTAAATTATCTTCAAATATTCAGTCTAACAATTATACGAGTTGGCACTTCTGTTATTCATCGAAACAGACCTACCCAATTATTAAATAAAATTTGGATAGTGATTACCGCTCCAATTTGATAAAACCCATTGATAATCAACCCAGAAAAATACCTAGGCGAGAATTAAGTCATTAGGCAGATTGTCTCGGGATAGCGACGTAAGCTTCAACGTTCTTAAAACCTTATAAGCCAACATTACTTAAAAGCGTATAAAAGGTTCATTATGTATATGAATTATTTACAAACGAGATATAGCAGATAGGGTTTTTTTTTGCTTTGGCTACGGTTATTATCCAATAATCATTCATAATTTGATTACCTCGTTTATAGGAAGCCGGTTCAGTAATCTTTAGGATCAATTTAGCGTTTCAATATGGAAAAACAAGGAGTTAAGATTGGCATAAGATGTCCTTATTCTATCTTTTAAATAAATTCCAATTTCAATATTCTTCCTGTCAGGTTTGTAACAACTCTCTATATCAATCTCGAGCGCACCGAAAAAATCCAACTGATTGGGAAATATTCGTTCCGACAGGAAGGAAGCCTTTATTACTTCCATATATCTGGAAATCAGCCGAATCACGTCCGATTCGGTTATCTTTCCCCTGTAACGTCTATGAGAATTTCTTCCAGGTGTGGATTTGCGTTCGGGATCGGACAGGTGTGTGTGGTGGGAAAAAAACCAATATGATTTGAAAAGAAAACTTAATTTATTATTTCACACAACACTTCTATCCCCATGTATGCAAATCATCATACCCCAAGCACTAATGTCTCTCCACTTCTATCAATAATTAAGGGGTGCATACAGTGTAAAGTGGATCCCTTTTTTCCTGGCACACGCATCCATCAAGTTTAATGTAGTGTCACTGGATTATCTTATTTGCTTATATTTTTTTTTCGTAAATTGGATTTTCGGCACGACAAGATGCAATCACACACAAAAAAAGGGGTGGTGGCTGGGTGCAAGGATTCGATGGCTTTTTGATAATAATGCTTGACGTTGATGAAGATGGACAGTGGGGACTGCAAATATTGGTTTATTGCCTAAGGGGGGCATAAAGCTGAGTTTTCGTAGATAATGTTCTTGGTAGGGTAGTTTGAGGCACGGGCAAAAATATTCACAGGCCATAAACAATACGCAAAATACAGGCCTCAGGCACCAGCCTTATTTCGTATTCAAAAACCTTCCTTGTTGTGCATATGTCCCTTAATTTAACCCTTAATCTAATAAACGTCCATTAAAACTCACTTGTTTCATCTCTTTGTTTCGCCCTTTGTGTCCCTGATTACACCCACTCTGTATTTGGTCATAAATATTTCCCCTAACTTTTTGCATGGATCTTAGGGTGAAAGGAGCATCACATTCTAAGTGACCGTAATACGAGAATTGATACGTCGATATTTTGAACAAAAATTTAGAAGTGTTCCATAGACTAGCGTTATAACGTACTTATTTTGCCTAATTATACTGCGTACAGCTAGTCAGCATCAATTTGGAGGCCATGGGTTTATGGGTTTCCTGTATACATCTTATCTCTGGGCGCCACCAAGTTAATTGTGACTTAACTAGGAAGATTACTTAATGATGTCATAAACAAAATCTGTGCAATTGAAGAGCTTAGCAATAGAACAACTAACAAGGTACAATAATGTCTTTCTTTATTAAAAATAATTACAATATTAAATAGGGATAGCCAGGACGTTAGTAAATAATGTATAAAGTTCGTTTCACCAGGGTTCATACTTGACCTTGAAACTTGAAAAAAAAGGGTTGTCGTAGATTATTTCATATGACACATTCAATTTTTTTGACAAATTGAAATGAATGATTTCTGTTTTAAGAACCGACGAACGTTTTTGACGTTTTTGATTTGTTTCAGTCAATTTCTATTTGTTAAACAAGGAAGGCAAATGCTGGTGGCAAATACAAACCCTGGTGAAACAAACTTTAGATAATTATGAATTTTAAATAAACATGACTGAAACTGTTTGAATTTACACTTGCGGAAGATGAAAAACTACAGTATCGGTTACACTCTACCAACAGGCAAATTCAACACCAGAAACTTGAAAGTTATTATGTGGGCGACCTCAGGGTAAAATTCTAGAATTTTATTTAAGGGGGCACGTACTGAACGCAATTCAGTGTCAAATGATTTATGTAAGATTTGCCATAATAGTAAGAAGTGTAACTTACATGTATACAAGTGTTATCTTCAAAATGTGTGTGAAAACTTCCTAAAGTGAGATTATCCACATGTTTGGTATCACTTTAGATCCAGACAGAAGCAGTTCTAAGTTTGTTCTAGACTATGGTGAGTGAGTCCTGTGGAAGTCCTACCCACGTTTTATTTGGTTTAATGTAGAACTCAACGTGGTTCTATCAGAGTGGTACCAAAAGGTTGATGAAGAGGAGCTACCAAAGCCCCAACTAAGAGCAATCTAGATCCAGCCTAGGTTCAGTTTAAACACAGCCCAGGATCTGTCTAGTCTAGATATAGTCTAGAATACGTCAGATACAGCCTAGAACCCTATAACAATGTTCGTATAAAAAAACAGATCGAGCCTCAAACATTAGAAATAATCTTACCTCTAACTGAGGGATGCTCTAGGCCAAAAGTGAAGCCTTTAACTTCTAAAAGCTGCCCGGAACGGTCCTATTGAAGAATTGAAACACGTGTTGTAGGTTAATATTTCCTGAAGAAAATCTCAACACTTACCGAAACAAAATCCGAAATGAGAAATGACCAAGGTACAACTCTAGACAATGATCAACAAGAAATTAGTCTAACTTGAGTTTCCCCTGGCACAAAATTCCAAAAAGGCTTGCCTAAAAATAATTAGAGCCAAGACCGGACCTCACAGCATGAGGTCTCAAATCAAAAGGGGTGATTCTTCCTCTTCGATTTGGAAAGGGCTTCCAACGTCAGAGAAATCCTCTTCTCATGATCCTTTATTATAATGCTAATATGTGTAAATTAAAGACCCCGAAAGTATACTTAGTAGCATTTTAATAAAGGATTGTTAGAAGATGACTTCCTTGCATTTTATTTTTATTATGTATTTATAACCCCCTTTAATTTTACAATACAAACTCCAATGTTACAACAGTATTATACTGATTAATAATAGTAGATTATACCACGAGTCAATAATGATAGCTATTATTCCCGAGGAATATTACGAACTGAGCCGCGTTAGCGGCGAGGGAGTAACATTCCGAGGGAATAATAGCCACTATTGCGAGTAGTATACTCTACTTTATTTACGACAAATTAATTTATTTGAGATTTTCAATGAACAAATTTCATCCGTCTCATAATTTTCAATACAACTCCACAAGCACTACACGTTTGACACTGACACTTTTGTGGAATAATGACCATTAATCCCGCTACTCGTCATTAATCCCTGGAGGAATAACATATGTCATTATACTGCCAAAATCACAAATATAATACGCACATTATACATTAGTCGTAAATAAAGTTATTTTTATTACGCATGCATTATGCATCATAATCAACGATTATCGCACGCTGCAGCGTGCATAAAATGATATTTATGATGCGTCTACCTTTTCAAAGGTTTGCTATAGAAACGTTCGATCTACCTTCATTACCTAGATACTGACCTGCATACCTGCCATTTAAATTACTACTTATCAAAATGAATGAACACTTTTAAAACATTTTGAGATTATGATGCATTCGTAATAAAAAATAGCGTATGATATGCGTGTATAAGAGGGCATTTAAAGCCCTTGCGACTTACAAAACACTCCGCTGCGCGTCGTGTTTTGAAATATGTCGCGGGTGCTCTAAATGCCCTCTTATACACGTATATCATAATATACTATTAACTTTAATTTGGATTTATCATACTTTGTTAAATTTACTGGGGCATTTCTATTAGGATCAATAGCAACTTTTAGATCTGGTAACGATAAAGATATATCAGTTACTTCCTCACCGATACTGCACAAACGCATAGCTTCTTTTCGCCCATCGTTGGTTATTCCTGCTACTTTTAGAAAGTTATCAAACCGTCTTAGCCATTTTTGCCATCTTATTCCCACATATCGTCAAAATGTACTATTTAAAATGATTTTAATAGGATTATTTATTTGTTTGTTTACTATTAAAATAAAACTTCACTTAACTTGGGAAATAAATTTTTCCCTTTTTTATTTTAAAACATCACATAAAATTGTCCAAATCTATCACTGTCATTCCACTTAATAAATACCAGAAACTTAACCGTAAAGATCAAAAATAGGAATACTAAAGATACCAGATAAATACTTCTTGTAAGTTTCGTATGTGCTCATCGAAAGTTTTTCCCATCACTAACACATCATCCATGTAGACAAGGCATACTTTTCAATTGGCAATTTCCATCAAACTCTCAAAAGTAGCGGGGGCGTTACACAGTCCAAAAGGCATTACCTTGAATTGTTTCCAGTGCAGATTGCTGTCTTCTCTTTGTCTTTTTCATAACTACCCACCTGCCAGTGTTCGCTTTTTAAATCCAAATTGTTACGAATTCCGGGTAAAGAAAACTAAATTTGGTGGTTCAAATTTTCGCTTTCAGAATTATCTATACCCACATTTAATGAAAATTCTTAAACCCAATATGACAGTATTGCTTCTACTTGACAATATGTTCATGCACAACTTTCAATAATAGCATTTCTGTTTAATTTGCACAAATTCAAAATCAGTAAATTCCATATTATTCACAGATACATGACGTATGATGTATAAAGCTTTTCATTAAATAATCCCAAAACGACCACGACTTTGAACGTTCTAGAATCGTTCTCTCGCAGAGTATAAACGCGCACCGGTCCATCGTTTATTACCTTACGCAGAGATGAACCTATTGATAGTTCAAAGTCGGGGGAGGTAATTAGAGACTGTAGCCATCAGCCAGATCAGCCCGAGGGTCACTTTCCAACCCCTGGTAACATCAATTAAACGCTGCAATTTTGTAGTAGCAGCCAGCAGCCGTGGTTGCAGCTTTTCAACCGCGCCCCCTCTTCTATTTAATTTGCTGCCCTACATTGTGCACTTGGTCGGAAAAAAGGGTTAAAACTTTTTAAGTAGTGTTTGCGGACGTCCATCATACATTCATCGGTTTTATAGTTTAACGGATCGATGAATATACTAAATAGATCATTTTTTTATACACAAGTTATACAGATGATTGCTTTGGAAAACTCAGTAGTAGGTAATTAATGTTTTATTCTCACGAGTACAAACACTTGTCACTGTAACTCATTTCTCTGGTTAATTATTCAAAACATTGTTTGGCAATTTGTTTAAAACAAAACGAGTCACTTTCCCATTATAGTTATCCAACAGATCACGGATCCAATTTGATCCAAAAAAAAAGTTACTTAAAGTGCATCCACTCAATTACACTCTCGTCGCTTTGAACAACAGGAACAACATGCACAAATCACAACAATAAATCAGGGAACGTAATTACGTTGACATGAAAGCGTCGACTTTGCCATAATTTAGTAAACTCGAACGGGCCTCGAAAAAAAAAAACAAAAAAACTGCGGAAGAGGTCAATTTTATTATTACGCGAACGCGGGCAGCTTTATGACATTTACTGGGTAATGAAAGTCCATTGTTATTTTGGAAAGGGTTTAAAAAAAGCTTACTGGAACTGAAATTTGGTTTGCATTGATGCCAACATCATTGGATTTATCCTAATGTTTTTGCTGTTACAAATTAGCCTCATTAAACCAACTATGGCCAATTCAAGCTTGAGATTTTTCTCTTTTGGTCACTTTCCTGTTGTAAATAATTGCTGCAATAAAACATGTACTGGTTTTAACTTTTAAAATTCATCAAAAGGCGTAAATTTTTTCGTAATTTCCTCGTGTTGCATGGGCATCGGCAACCTCGAAACTTTGTCTTTTAGTTTGCAAACAGACAGGCCCGACACGTTCAGGATAATAACGCGACGAATTAACGAGCATATTTCACCGGGAATGAGAATAAGTGTCGCCGTATACACCGAATGTGTTTGTGTGTGCAGCCAGAGTGAGCTTTCACAATGCCTTTTAAATTGCCGCGACTTGTGGAGTTTACGGGACGAGCCCGAGTAAAGTTATGGTAATGATATCGGACACTGGTCCGTCCTATTCTGATTGCACGATTGTTATCGTTCCGACTTTGATGGTAGGTTTAGCGACAGATATAGCAATGGCGATTTCACAGATAAATCTACCTGACTAAAAATTGTTTATTCGTCTAGAGAAGCAACTTTCAAGCAGCGTCGTGTTTGCACAACCAACATTTGTTTTATGACTTGATAATCGTGTATTCGAAGTTTGGATGCTCACAAGTATTGTACTTCTGAAATCCACAGTCTTGATGTTCCTCCACAGCAAAACAAGAAAACTTGCCAAAAAAAATGATAGTCAGTACTATCACTGCCACTGTCAGACAATCATTAACACCTTAACGATTGAACCTTAATAAAGCAGATATAAAGGAAACAAATAAAAATAAAAACAGAATCCTGGACACTGGAAGAAGTTCTGTAACAAAGTTGAAATACTTGCGAAAGAGCCTGAAAACAAGAAATTCTAGCCAAAAGTCAAATACAACCGACGAAAAGCCTGACAGGAATTTCACAAAATATGGAGAAGAAACTTTAGGTTTACTTCCCCAAACCCATTTCCCAGACTCCACCAAAGTCTCTCCTGATATCAGAAACCCATCAAGCCTCTCGGCTTTCCATAATGGAGCGAAAAAGGAGGATTGAGAACTTGCTGAAAAAGGGATAACCTACGATGGTATATCAGCTTATCATTTTTTATGTTAATGGTGTAAATGACCTTTTAAAGGGAAGAAAGAAGGGACAATCTATAAAATGGAAACCAGAGTTAGCCCCACGTTGGGCGCCAAATGTGTAACCTATTTTTGTAGAAATAAAGTTAAGGTGGAAATATATTAAATTATGATTAGGTTACAGTAAAGGGAGTTACCCTTGCCAAACTCGCTCAGGGAGACTGAGGTGTGGGTTCGTAGCTCAATGCCTGAAAGAAAAAAAAATGCTGCTTTGCTGAATGCCTTAGGGCGCCAACCTAATTTCCTTCTGACATTAAAAGTGCAGTAAAGTAGAGTATCTATTATACTCAGCAGTAAATCAGGTAAACTGCATGATTCTTCAATAATGCTGCTTAGAATCATATCAAGACAGACAGAAATCCACCACAAAAAAAAAACAATAATAAAATACCACTTTTCACCGACACATTCTCCAAGTTCATTGGGGCAAAATTTCTATACAGCAACCTCCAAAAACTCCAGAAGCACCATGAGATTACCGAAGTTTTCTACTGTTTTCGAGATTTCCACGAATATTGCCAATTCAAAACAGTCAAAACAGTTTTCCTAGAAATAAGGTTCGAGCTATTGTCTTCTTTTTTTCCTAGACGAAAGCGACCTGCAACAACTGGGCTCAGGGTTTTCAGATGTTCGAGTCTACACTACACCGTACTGTTCTCTTGTGAACTTAGTTCACGGATTTACTGTTCGAGAGACTCGCTCTGAAATTTAAATTGTTACAACATGGAGACTAAAACCCTCAGTTGTAGATATACACTATGGTTGTAAGATTAATAATAACATAATATGGTGCACTTGTATGCAGGAATTGAAGAGAATGGAAAAGCAGATGCTCTGTATAGTATACATAACACCAAACTTACTGGCAAAATCTTCCGAAGCTCAGGCACAATAAGCTAATGATTCCACAGCCATCATCTAGACTCACTGAAGAGATCCTACAACTAAACAGGAATCAAATCAGGCTAAAAACTGGACTCATAACCGGACCCTGTAGCCTGAGAAAACACCTTCACACAAAGGGCATCCTCCAAGAAGAACATATGCAGACTTTGTCGCGAGGAGTATGATACCGCCACCCACATAGTTTTCGAATGTGAGAATTTACGCTGGTGGAGATACAGACAGATAAGGCCAGAAGACCCTATCTCCAAACTCGCCAAAAGCCACACTGTGGAGAGGCTCCTAAACCTAATCAAGGTTACCAAACTTTTCACTGACTAAACAGACGAACAGGACAGGACAACAATACAATATTCACTCTGCATCCCAACCAACCAAGGAAACATAAGAAGAAATGTGAGAATTGTATTACAATACAATGGTGAAACTGTGAAAAATAACATCATATTATGACAAGGGATGTGGCATCTTTACAAAGAAATTGACAGGAGAAAAAGGTTGTTTCTGCTATGGTTTCAGAACATTTAATCAAATTCACGCTTTTCGCGATTTGGCTTCTATGGGTTTCGACTAGATCTTCGGCGTAATTTTAAAATGAACACCAATCAACTTCTGTTGAAGATATGGGGACCACCGACGCATAATAATTATTAACGCCTTCCATGATCTTCTTCAAAATGTCGTCTTAGTAACGAGCTACCGTCAAGCTTTTGAACTGAAAGCAATTCGACATTATTATTGCAAAGATGAGATAAAATCAAGGACAAAAAATTATTAAGAATGTGCGGGAAGCTGCTCGAACTGTAGGCCTAAGAATGTTCATGAACAGAACCGGTGATAATGGTGATGATAGTAATAATCAAAAGTTTCGAGGTCTATGGAAAAGTATCTTTCAAATCAAGGAATAGTGAAGGGAAATCTTGCCGAAAAACGTATACTACCATTAACAGGCGGAGAGCTAGGTGCATTCGAGAAAACCAAAAGCTTTCTTGATTTGATAATGTCATCAACAATAAATAGTAGTGAGCTGATCTACACTGAGCTATATAATACTAAAGGTATCGCTACTGTCACCCATCGATAGACATTATACTTCTATGACACGATGAGGTTTTCCTATCTTATTCGAAACTTGGAAGGCTCTCAAAGGGAAAGCCCTTATGGCAACGCTTGCCATGCCATGGAAGAAAGGATACAGCTCTTGCACTCGAAAAAAACACCCACAAAATTTCTATATGGCTGATACGACAGCAGATCCTCTGTTGAATTTTTAGAATGAAACACATATCCGTCGTTTTTAATATAAGTCACTTTCCGTGTGAGGAGCGAGGGGTGAAGCTTATGGCAAAAACAGGTGTGATGTTAGGTGATCAGTGGCGTTCTGATGGAGGAAGCCACCAGCTCACATTTTTTTAGAGTATCAGATTAAAATCGACGGTCTTTAGGTACTGTTTGTCAGAGATGAGCTCAATGGTTTCGAGGTATAGAATTTTTAATACCCATTTAGAAGAAATTTTAGGAAGATGGCTGCCCCCAAGCTAGAGTCAACCTTTCAGGGCAACGGCAAGATTAAAAAGGATCGAAGAAACGGATAAGGCAGGGCTTCCTTTCAAAAAATAGCCAAAGGAAAGCGTTGGTACTGAACTGGTACTTCAAATTTTTCAATGCATTGCTAATGTTATTGACAACAAAAATCTTCTGTTTTTTAATGCCAGTCACCAGACAGTCAACATTAAAGGATAAAATAATATTTGAAAAAAAAAGGGAACAGTAACTAACAGTAGCATTTCACATGCTACAGAGTCGAGTTCCAAATGTGATTGATGTAAGCCAGGAGATCACCTGTTGATATTTTAAAATGAAACACATACAGTTTGTCAGAGATGAGCTTATTGGCTTCGAGGTATTTAACCAGTTTCAGGTTGACTGACTTTTCCATTACTTTCGAAAGTACCTACCAATATAAGTGAGATGTGACGATAATTGCTAGGAATAGTTTTGTTGCCCTTTCTCGGGATGGGCTACACTCTGGCAGATTTCTAGACGGAAAAACGCCTCGACTGTGAGAGAGTGAAAACAGTTTGCAAAAAAGGCAATTCTTGTGCACAAATTTTAAGAACAATTGCTGGAGTGCCTTTGGGACCAGAAGATTTCCCAGAGTCAAGTTGCAGAAGAATTTTCCTATTAGTTTAAGGTCCAGATACAATGTTGTCCATGTAAGAACGAATGTGTGATAGTACCTGTGGCGCTCTGCCATTGTACACCATCGTGGAACTGGATGCGAATTGTTTGGTAAAGAGATCTGCTTTTTCCTTCTTGACGATACTAAAATGGAACTATTGTCCTAGTTGACGGTGGAAAGGAAGATGTGAATTTTTTTCCTTTGGTCTTGGCAAAAGACCAAAAGGACCTTGAATCTACTCGGGCAGAGGCACAATATGCGATGTTCTTTTTTGCAACTGCTTGGTTGTTTATCGAATGACCAGAAAACTTGCCCACAGGATCCTCAGGAGTGTAGTGTGTTACGTGTCTAGTTTTCAGTCAATCAAGTTACGAGATTGTTCGACACTTTTTTGCTGCCTTTGGTCTTTTACTATTCTGTCCTTGCCTGATTTTGCCTAGCACTGAAAAAAGGGAACTATTAGTATAAAATCTTTAATATATATTTACAATACAATACAGTTACAATAATTATTCTCCATGAAGATATCCACCGCTTCTGGCGATCTCTGAAAATAAGATTGATTTGGGATAAGATAATATTGTATAAAGCAAAATAATTACAATTTTTTTTGAGTTTTTACTATTTTGTTCTCTGTTCTGTATTCCGTTCTGTAGGAATCAGGTATATCAGCATTTTTTTTCCCTATTTTTGCAGAGGTTTCCATTGTGCAACTTTGGAAACATCAGGTTTCCAGCCTAAAATAATAAGAAAATTTAGATAGGATTAGAATAGGAAAATGTAAACAAATATTAGTAGGGTTAGAAAATTGTTTAAATCAGACAATGAACTTAAGTCAACTGTGGCACCAAAATTTGAATATTGAGTATTGAATGCGCAATATGCATTAATTTAAACTGTCCGAAAATAAACAAAAAATTCCCTAGAATTCAACTCGTGTAACCAGAAATTCTAGTGTTGGAGGAATTTTTCTTTTTCTAGAATCACGCAGGAGAGAAGCCACGTTATAGCTTTCTTCTGAGGCATTTTTTCAATTTGAGTGAATATTTGGGGATTAATTGAGTCTTAAACGGTGGCTATTATTCTTATAAAGCACCACAGCAAGTATTTGCTAATTTAACAAGATTTTAGTACGTAAAAACCCAAATTCTGGAAAATAAGTTTGATTCGTGTCACGGGTTGAGTGTCGAAAAGGCCAATCCACATTGGTAAGTCCCTATTATTCATCATTTTATTCTGTATTCTAATCCCTGTTAGAGTTTTATGTCTCCAAAAACGTAATTGATTGCAGTACTTACCTCAATTCTTGTTGAAATCGAGTGTTTATAGTGTGAACTCTCTCTTTCAGGCCTTTTATATTGAGTAACGTTACATCCCTTTCTGCTGTTGCTGTCGTTAGATGCACAAAGGCACCTGCTTGCTGAATTGCTGATGCTCAGTCGTAAACCTGATATATTACTCTTGTGGAGCTTTTGGGGCCTGTGAATCTCAATCGTCCCGCAAGAGGTTCCTAGTAGTACCACTCCATCAAAGAACTACATGCTCAGGTTTGCATATTGTTATGCTATTTAAGGAACCATCCACCCCGTCTGTATTAAGGGTTCCACCATCTCTTTGGGAGCTGGAGCCTCTCAACTGCAACCACTTGTACTCTTCAAGATTATAGCCAGTTGAATTACCACTGCCTATCTTGAAAATTACCTTATCATCCTTGAGATTTAAATTAAGTTAATTTTACGTTTACTTATCATATTATTTTGATTTCCTGGAACATTCCAAGTAGTCCAAATTAGTGAATTAGTGTAAACACACGTCTAACACTCACAATCCTCAATTAGTTGTTAAAAGAACATAACAAGTGGATCTCCTAAAAGGACACTGCCCCCTAAGCACCTTCACATGGTCGGAGCCTATGAGAGACTAATCACTTGCAGATTGTTCCAAAAAGATGAAAAAACATTTTATTCCAACTCACATAATCTTCTTCTGTCCAGCAATGATTTACGTGATTTTTACACTCTTTGGAGGACCAAGTGTACCACCCAATGAAAACTTGATTCAAAATCTCCTCACTTAGGACTGTGAATTTGCGTGAGCAGTACAGAGACCCATACACAGAGTATACCTTAGAACGCGTGGCATTAGAGAGCACACCGGCAATTGGTTTGGATAATGTTCGCAGCAGGAAAATAAATATACGAAGGATTCTATGAAAGATGCTCGAGGGCTTCAAAATTAGATGTGTCTGCAGATTTCCACGGTATTAGTTGTGGTTAAATGTCCAAGATACCAATTTGGGCCTTGTATTGACAGAATCTTGCTCGAGATGACCCTGTTAGTGTGTACCAATCCTCAATAAGTGTGATTAAATATTTACTTAGATTAATTCCCAATCTAATTAAAACCAAAGTAAAGATAAGTTTAATTGAGCCAGAATTACACAATACTCTAAACAACATGATTACCTATTTGTTGCATATTTTCAATAACTTTAAATAAAGCTGTTTGTATTCAATTGCAAATACTGTTTATGTCCAATTTCTATATAATGATGTATACCTTTTAATATTCTGGAACTTGAATTGAATGAATGCGCATTGCTCGAGTAAAATATGAATCAATTTGTCTTTTTCAAACTACACCAACAATTCCAATCAAAAACAAAATAGATTTCTCTTTGCGTCCCCGTGTAACGCGAGAATCTCCCCAAATGAAAGATGATCATTGTCAATCTAAGAGCATGTTTATCCGTGCGGTTGTCTGTTGCCGCCTTCCGCCCGAATGCACCGTGATAAATGCTCCGGATTTATCACGTTGCAAGAAACATTTTCGAAGATGACAGCCGCCTATTGCGGGTTAAGTTCGTCTGCACCGATAGGGGATTAAAATCGAACAAGTGCCTTTTAAGTGATTGCCCCTCTTAAATGAGCTATTTTCATCATTGTATTGTAGGGATTAGGCTATTTTGGAACTACTAGTGTCTTAATCCAATATAATATTAACCACACATTCAGAATTTTGAATAAATGCTTCCTGGTCTGGGTCATCTTAACACACACAGACACAACGATTTCGCATGGCATGGTAATTTTAATTTAGACTCATCAATAAATCAAGCTTTTGCTCTGGCAATGTGACAGATGCTGTCCGGTCTAAAGTATGTAATCTGTAATACCTACAGCATCGAGGGAGCGCACTTATTGCAATTATACAGGGTGTGTTATTATTTGTTTTGCGCTCCGAGATTTATGGTTTGCTGCTCTTCGTATATTCGAGAGAATTGACGTGACAAATATTGGGTCTGTGCGTGAAAATTGTTCTATAGTGAATTGCGTCTGACTATAACAATCAAACACGTGTCTAATGCAGGGTTGTCGGCTTTGGGTTTGTGGTTTATTCGTTAACGCTTGGGTAATAATTTAAAGTAATTCATTTTGATTTCAAAAGATGCCTAGATTTATGTAACATTGTTCGATCTACATACCTAATAACTTTGAAAAGTGTAATTAGTGTCTAACCCATCTATTTTGATTTGTTGGTTTTCAACTTGTCGATAAACCTAAGGCCTAGTGTATTTGTCGATATTTGACAGCAATGCATTTTTAATGGCAGCCGAGCTTAACTTGAAGGACTGTATAAGCTTCAAATGTACAATCGGGCCTAAAACTACATAATATGCGTTTATTTTAATTCAAATTTCTTGCTTGTCATTGTTATCAATAATAAATTTGAATGTTATTTGATTTTAGTTAACAAAACATTAAATACATTTTCAATTGATTGTTTTCCCAAATTATTTATGTGCACGTTACGCTTATACAAAAGTCAATATCAACGAAAAAGTTAATTGACAAACGTTATAACAGTTAAAATAAAATAAATGGCTTCGGTGTCCGAGACATATACATTTACGTAGCCTCATAATTCACCTCTGCTGTGCCAATGGTCTGTTATGAATCTGATGAAAGGCAATTTGTCCACGTTGTATCGCAGTCCATTTTTCGTTTTGGTTTCTATATACACAGTGGATTACATATTATTAATACACGATAACGTTTTTATCTTTACTAAAGTATTTCCCAACTATTCTCCCTCATTTCAACGATAACAGGCTGGATCTGTGGAAACTTCTTTCTGGCAATATTTAATTATCAAAATTACATACTTACATCAAACTTATTTACTGATGTAATTAAATCTTACATTATGATTGCCCTTGTAGTGTAATATTAAAGGTACGATACAAGAAAGGTAATTTTTAACGAAGTAGGACTATAGCGAGCCCCGCAAAGATTACTATCGTTACTTTGTAATTGGTTTCGTACGTAAAAAGGCACAGGCCATATTTCTCCCTCAATTGTCATCGTTGCGGGATACTTTTAATGGTTTTAATCGCCTTTACATGTATACGATATCAATTTATTATGCTTTGGCTTAATATAATTCGTGTTCATTCATTAAAAAAAACCTGAAGTTGTTACAAAAAGTAAGGGTACGTGAATAAATGTGTATGGTAAAGTATGAAGAAACCAATAATCTGGGGTTTTAATGCCTCGTTGTTTGCATAACATTAGATTCTAAGATTTTTATGCTAATTTTCTTTTTCTCTTGTTTTAGGTAAGTTCCAAGTACCTAGATCAAAGAGTCCTCACACGGTAAGCTAAAAATTACCTATCAGTTTATTATGATGTTGGGACATTAATTTCAGCAAGTCCTTGAAAAAAGGTCCACAAGAATCTTTCTACTATTTTTTTGTAAAGGCAACTGGTATACAAGTAGAATTAATAGTCTAAATATAAAGTTAAATCAACAAACAATGAAATTTCTTCTACTATGTCATTGAAATGACAAAAACTTCCTTAATAAGGGTTCGAATGCCAGGGCTAAAAACAACCCAGTAAAACAGGGAAAGAGAAAGAGAGACCCCCGTCGGCTCTTTTGTTTGATATTAAAAACTTTATAATTGATTTCCACGAGCCTCGGGGAAAAGTTTCTGTGTGTCGCCTGGCCGGGAAATTACGAGTTTCTTTCAATTTTCCCGAAATTTCCCCGACTTTATGATCAATTATTCAGGAGTTTATTGTGCAGTGAAAAAGTTTTTCGTTACCGGGGGAAAATTGCGCGCACAAATTCATTATTACGAAAAGTTGACGATAATGTTAGTTGGCATTTTTTTTAATGCTATTGTTACGTAAATAAATGAGACTATGACACAAAAATCAACATAATACTCGCTCTAAATCACACTATTGTATTGTTACACTATACACCTTCAAAGATCAATGCACCTCATCAGCTTCAAAGCTTTTATGCAAGAAAGTAGGCTGGATGGTTCTATGGAAGGAATTTCCTTTTCGTCCAACGATGCAGCATCCGAATCAGGCCATTCGTATGTTCGATTCCAGTCCCAAGTACTCCGGCTCCGCTTCCTTATTCAGTTCTTGAACCATCAGTTTACTTTTTTATGGCGTTCTGCTGCATTGTAAAAATTATTGTGGTGTTTCCTTCCCATTTTTATCTGCATCTTATCACTACTCAAAATTATATATTTTGATCATATCATCTCTGGGGAGCTCGAGGAGTTTATCAGGCGCTGTAGTTTGTTGAGAGCTACTTTTATGTTCTGCTTTTAAACTTCCTTGAACCAGAATGTCAATTCATATAGTAGGATGGCTCTTACTATCATGGTGTAGGTACATCTATTTCAATATGCTTGGTTTGCATCCCCAGGTTTGCCTGCAGCACACCACGAGAGTGAAAGGCACTACGGTGGTTTTTGATAGGTTTATCTCCATTCCCACTGTTCAGGACCATGCCTCCGTTACTTTGAATCCAGTTTGTATAAGTTCACACAGGGTGCCCTCGAACTTTCCTCTTGTTATGATGGCGGCTTACCCAACGCAGTACAAGCTCAAGTTGTTCAGTATTCATAATAGTTCATCGACCACTAAGCTTCACATCAGGGGTGAGCCTGAAAGAGATTATTTCACTTCTCCTGGAGGAACCTCTGTGAGTACCTACTGAATTGTCACTTCGGGCATAGCATAAAGTCTCCTATCGATTCTTATTGTGTTACAAATAAACTTGGAATTTGTATACTTTCAGAAAAGATAACCTAGGGTCGTGAATTCAAAGAAAAATTAAGATAACGTGTAGCCCCTTTGTGTGCAAATGAAACCACTCAACATCCAACAAACAATAATTTCATTTTGTGTACAATGTTATGTAAAATTAAATGTTATTTTCTGTAAAATGTACAGTTGACAGCTTGGTTGTTCTGGTGAATCTGACACCATATACCTTTTCAATCTTGGGCTCTTCAGTGGGTGTTGGGGTTTCACTTTCGTGAACTGGAGCTCTTCGTGTGGTTTCCTGTATCCAGAAAAAGGATAGATTGCTGGGGTGACGTCACTCCAGCTGATCCAGACTCCAAACAGTGATTTTTATGTAGAGTAGGTACCCAGAAAAGAATAAGGCAGTATCAGGTTCACCAATATTTGGAACATTTAATTCCTGAATTCTGTCAAAAAGTGAGTGTCTTGCATAGGAAATTGAAATTGAAATTTAGTATAAAATGATTGTTGCACAGATACTCCTTTCAGCAGAATCAGGTATAAAAACTATTGCAAGTAGAAAAAAAATATAAATTTTAATATAAAAAAAAAACAATCAAATAAATAAGATTAATGATAAGATAATGATTATGGTAGAATAAAATAATAACAAGATTTAATTATAATTATTATAATGCTCGTTATAATTGAGCAGAATGCTGCTTTCTTGATAACTGTTCTGGCAGGCAAAAATACGAGCAAAAATAAGCTAGGTAAAAAAAATAAGAAATTAAATCTCTGGATTCTCCCCTAAATAGACAAAATTTTCCTCTCGAACTAAGGTAGCTACCACAGATACTAGATAAACCTAGGGTTGAAATTAATCAAATCCAGAATGTGTCAAAGTTCTTGAGATGTTTTAATTAAAACTTTTTAACTGAATTTTTGACCTGTCTGGATTACTATTAAAAAATTACACCCTTCAGTTGAGATGATAATTTAGGGAGTCAAACAGAAAATGGTTGTTCAGGCCTCTGCCTGGATTCAATAAAGAGTTAATGGGGATGAACTCACAAATTTGGTTCTCCCCGACTCTATTTAGAGCAAATGGTCCAATATTCCCACACCAAAAATTGATTCTGAAGACCAGGGCAACAGTACCTATTTAAAATCCAAACATTTTTTGACTCACCTCTTATAACAAAACGTGGCACCAACCAATAAGCAATTCACACAAAATGGAAGCCAATAATTAGATAAAAAAAACTTAAAATATAATATTTATATTTCAAAAACAGATAAGAATAGATTTAACAGGTAAAAACTTAATAAAGATACGATAATTTGAATATTGAAAAATCTATAGGGGAGGATCCAGAAATTCAAAGCACAAAATTATTCTAAATAAAGTGGACTTGCCTGCCAGAGTGTTTTTCAAGGATAGAGGTCGTTTTAGAAACCACAGCCAGCAGGAAAACGATCCCCTGTTTTTTATACTTATTGCATTCTAACCAGCTTCAACCAATCAGACGAGTACACCCAAAAGACCATATTCACTTCAAAATGAAAACCCAACGAAAGACCGCATGGAATAAAAGAGAATGGATAAAAATCCACTAAAATTATTTCAATTGTTTAAGGTTATGTCAAAAATAAAACACTGTTAATTAATTTAATCCTATGATTAATTAGATCATTAAGCCAAAAAATTATTATTTCAGAATCAGAAGTTAGAAAAGGACAGAAATATATCCATTTGCTAAAAGTGAGATAAATATAATTTCTTTCACTGAAAATACAAAAAACTGTCAAATGCGAATCAACCAAAAATCATACTTTGAAATATAAACCACCGGGCACTAGATGGCAGTACCGGTGAGATATCCGCACTTTACGGACATGATAGATAGATGGCTGCACTTGTATTATTTAAATTTAAATTGAATTTTGTGGATATTTTTAGAATATTAGAAATTATTTTGAATTCTGAAATGGAAAAAATTTAACTTTATAATGAAAATAAGAAGAGATGGAACATGTTACGTAAATGATAAATTTATCGTAACAATTGTAGAAATTTTCGTACCAACTGTGAATTGTTGACGTCCATTCTGAGCTGGACGGTTTTTTTTGCTTCCAGCATGAATTGACTGCATTTTTCCAAGTAGAGTTTCTGATCCATTGGTTTGTAGGCTGAGCAACTATCTCGTGTAAAAGAAATCACATATGATTTCTGGTAACAAAGGAAAAGTTACATAAACTAAGCGATGATTCACATTTCACACAGGATAAACACATCGTTTTTCGGCAACCGCGAGGGATGGGATCATTCCACTCTACGCTCTGCGGTAGGACGCCAAGTATTATTGTTTTGCCGGTTAAAATTACGTTGATTATGCTCAAACGAGGATGCCAACATATGACCACCAAAATATCAATGAAATTGATCAGGCTGCGGATCTATATGTTACTCCACAAAGCAGTAGGTAGTTCAAATTTGACAGAGACGGATCAAACGACTTGAGGATTTGGTTAATTATTTATTGGATAGCAGTGGAACGCAAGGACTTGAGTGGTAAAACAACGATAAATCCTAAGTATATTGTGTATTCCAGAATTTAACCCAAGTGTGACGACACTAGTGCAAAATGGTTGGATAAAGTTGACCAGCTGGCGCCAATAAATGGATGAAATGACAACCTCAAAATTTTTCACATGCAAGCCAGTCTAGAGGGCATGGCTAAAATGTAGTACGATGGGCTTGACAACTACCGACATACATGGAGCCAGTGGAAACGTTTGTTGATCCAGGCATTCCCAGATCATCAGGATTCCACAGCCATCAAAAATCTTATTAAACGTGAAAAGACATCTGAGGAGTCTTGGACCAAGTAATATTTTAGCAAAATGCAGGGGCACAGGTAGGTCGATATGCCACTCCAGAAGACCTATTTAAGGAATATCTATCAGCAGTCTCATCAGTGCCTGTTTCTAATAAAAATCGAGTCGAGTCCCATAGAACACAAGAAAGATCATATGATAAAAAACGGAACAATAATCAAAAGTCATACAAGATGCTTTCAAAGAAGAAAATATGGATGAGTTAGGTGAAATTGAACATTCAAAAATGAAAATTCGTTTAGCGGACGATAAACCGGTAACTTATAGACCTTATAGACTCTGCATTTGAAAGGGAAATGTTCGAAAATTAGTTAACGAATTGACGTCAGCTGGTATAGTTCAGGAATCAAATTCGCCGTATTCGAGTTCTATTATTGTAGTCAAAGAAAGAAAAATGGCGAAACTCGAATGTGCGTCGACTTTCGTGCCCTGAACTTCAAAACTTTAATAGATTGCTATTTGCTCCCTCGAGTCGATGATCATTTGGAAATTTTGAAAGGCTGTAATTTTTTTACTACGTTGGATATGGCAAGCGGCCAGACCACCACCAGATACCAATGGAAAGGAAATCCAGAGAGAAAACCGCTTTTGTAACTCCAGATGGCCAGTACGAGTACCTAAGGATGCCATTCGGGTTGCATAACGCACCTGCTGTTGTTCAAAGAACAATCAACTATGTAAAGGGCTCTATGAGGTTCTCTACAGCGTTGGCGTACATGGACGATATTTTGGTGCCTTCTTCTACCGTGACATGTTGATTAATAGCTTCGGGAGAGGTTATTCAAACATTCCGAAATGCGGGTATTACTTTGCGTTTATCCAAATGTAATTTCTTCCAAAACCAAATTGATTACTTAGGGCATGAGATTAGTGCTGCTGGGATACGTCCTGGTTCTTCCAAAATTTTTGCTGCATGGAAGTTCCCTATACCCAAGAACGTTTATCAAGTACGTCAGTTTGTGGCTTTATGTAGTTATTTTCGAAAATACGTCAAAAATTTTGCGCAAGTAGCTCGACCTTTGACGTCTCTCACCAAGAAGGATGCAATGTTTAGTTGGGGTGTAGCGGAAGGTAGTGCTTTTGAAAAACTTAGAGAAGTTTTGATCAAAAGACCTATACTTGCTATTTATGATCTCAAGTTACCAACCGAAGTTCACATGGACGCATCCAAAGTTAGACTAGGTGGAATTCTTTTCCAAAGACAGACCAATTCCAGCTTAAAGCCAGTATTGTATTTCAGCCGGCAGACAACAAAGTATGAAGAAAAATATTTGTTCAGTTTCATCTACGCGCCCTGTACATAGTTGTAGGTTAAACTGAGTATCAAGGATGTTAAATCCTATTTGGGAATGGAAATTGATTCGTTTTCCTTTATTTTTTGTTTTCTCTTATTCTAATTGTATTGCGCGTGCTCTATGTCTTAGAATGATAAGGCTTTGCTAAATTTGGCTTTTAAAAATGCGCACGTTAAACACTGAAAAGGGTACCGGTAAGTCCTGACACTTCCTGCCGACAAGCAGTACCAGTTGCTAAAAACACTTCGCTCGCTTCGTGTGGTTCGAGAAAAAAGATCCGCGGTTTTTCATTGCCGCGACCGGATGAATCAAGACGGTTTCGTTGCACTCCTACGCATGGGACCTGAACTTCCTGAATGAGCTGGCCAGTTGAGTGGAGTTTGGAAGTAGAGCAAGGTAAGGTGAAAAAATATCCTTTTCAATTTCGATATCTTTCAATTTCATTTTGAAATCTTTCATCGATTACCATTCTATCAGCAACCTGTGGATTTTCCAGTTTTAATTTCGCACAATATTATTCCTATGAACTAGAGACGCTAGCGGTAGTCAGTTCGTTGCAACGGTTTAGAGTCTATTTACTGGGGTTGTCATTCAAAGTTGTAACCGACTGTAGTGCTTTAAGAAAGGCAATGCAGAAACGTGACCTTATTCGTAGAATTGATAGATGGTGGCCCAAGTGTTCAATTTTATGGTAGAGTAGCGTCAGGGTTCGAAGATGGCACATGTCGATGCTCTTAGTAGGAATCCCGTTGATCAAACCTGGTGTCGCTAAGAAATCCAAGCGTTTTTCAAGTTGAATCACCCAGGATTATTGGGTTATGTCGGTGCAAATCAAAGATAATCAATGCAAGAAAATAATGGAAATTCTGTTTGAAACTCCAAAGACTAGCGAAGAAAAGCAAGTCCACAAAGATTACTTGCTTAAGGACAACAAATTATATAGGCAAACCCACAATGGTCCAAAGTGGTATGTACCAACAACAAGATGACGAGTGGTTACTATGTATCATGCGGAAATATGTGAGCCGGTATATATCTGCTTGTTTGCCTTGCGCATAGAATAAAATGCCAGCAGGAAAGCAAGAACAATTTCTGCATCAGAAAAGTGCCAATCTCAATGGACACTCTTAACATTGACCACCTGGGCCATTTGTTCAGAGGACGAAACGTTATTCTTACCTAACTGTAGCAATAGATGCTTTTGCAAAGTTTGTACACGATAAAGCAGTACCAACCACGAAGACGAAGGACCTGGGTATTAAACTGGTTTTGAATGCCACAGTGACTCCACGAACTCTATTTAATGCCATCACTACTTCTCACGATTGATGATGAGAGAAAATAGGATGCGTCACTGAGTTCTATTGTGTTTGGAATTAACTCGGCCGTGAATAGCTCTATTGAGAAGAGTCCCTACGAACTATTGGTTGGGTATAAATCAAGGGCCGTGAGTGAAATATTTTTGAGCATAGCTGTAGATGATGCTCTAGATAATGACCTTGAAACGGCAAGGCAAGAGGCTTCTTTGCAAATTGAGAGTGCTCAAAGTAAGCAAAAGGGATACTTTGCGCTAGACGAAAGAAGTGTCAAAAATATAGTGTAGGGGACCAAGTTGTTCTTAGGAGAGCAAACGTTTCGAACGATGGCAAGAGTAAGAAGTTACTGTTGTGGTCCTTACCAAGTTACTAAGGTTTTGGATCATGATCGGTATATAGTAGAGGATTTTCCGAGCTCAAAACGTGCACAGAAAATGTATAGAGGGGTTAGCTCAGCTGACCGTTTTTAGCTGCTTTTGAAAGTAGTAGTGAATCCAGGTCTGAAAAAATTTCAAAAACTGGGTCTACAACTATCTGAGAAATGTCTCATTTGGGCTGCGTTGTAGTCTTAGTTATATTTCAATGATATTTCACAGTTGTATCTATGAAATTCTTGAGGGTAACGGATCATCATAAAAAACTATCGACAAACTTGAAAATCCTGAAAACAGTATCTGACAGAGTAATATATGTCGTAATCAATATAAATAAAAATATAACGCTAAAATATATACAAGCTTATGTTCCAACTTCCTCACATGAAGATGACGAGGTGGAAACGGTATACGAAGACATAGCGAGAGCAATAAGAGAGAACCCAACGACGCACACTATTCTAGGAGGAGACTTTAATACAAAAATAGGCAGAGGAGCAGAACCAACGGAAACACACATAGGACAGTTCGGACTCGGCACCAGAAATGAAAGGGGAAGAATGTTAGCAAACTTCCTAGAAAGAGAAAGACTCTATCTGATGAACACTTTCTTCCAAAAGAAAGACAAACGTAAATGGACATGGAATAGCCCAGATGGACAAACCAAAAATGAGATCGACCGCCATAAACAGATAATCCAAGACGTAGATGTAGTCAATCAATTCAACACCGGCAGTGATCACAGGATGGTAAGATGCAAACTGCTCATAAACACAAAAATGGAAAGAAAAAGAAAGATGAAACAAACGACGAAAAGAGGAAGTAGAGATCTGTACGAATCTTAAATAGCAAACACAAGGACAAGGGAAGACAAAATCCGAATAGTAAATGCAAACTCGGATGAAATGCCCGCCATAAATATGGAAGAACTGGAGAAAGGGTTATCCCAAATGAAAACTGGTAAAGCGGCAGGAGAAGACAACATTCTGCCTGAAATGCTTAAGCAAAGCGATACTAAGACGAGACAAGAACTAGTGAAACTATTCAATAAGTGCCTAACAGAAGAACATATACCCAAAGATTGGGAGAATGCTGTAGTTGTTCTGATCTACAAGAAAGGTGACCCGACTGATCTCGAAAACTACCGGCCGATAAGCTTACTATCACAAATATATAAATTATTCACCAGAATAATCATTAACAGATTAGAGCGAAAACTCGAAGTTTACCAACCAAAGGAACAGGCTGGATTCCGAAGCTATTATAGCACGACAGAACATCTACACACAGTGGGGCAGATGATCGAGAAAGCTACAGAATATAATATAAACCTATGGATGGCTTTTGTCGATTTCCGGAAAGCCTTCGACACAGTAGAAATCTGGGCAATAATAAAATCCTTGAGAAATGCCAGAGTGGATCAACGTTATATAAACCTCATTGAAAACATCTATAAGACTTCGACAATGTCGATAAGACTTCATGAATCATCTGACAGAATAAACGCCAAAAGAGGAGTTCGGCAAGGGGACGTAATATCTCCAAAACTATTCACTTAAGTGCTCGAGGATATTTTTAAAAAGCTACAATGGGAAAACAAAGGATTGAACATACATGGTGAACGCCTGCACACTCTAAGATTTGTCGACGATATTGTACTGTTCGCGAAAGACAAACAGGAATTGATAGATATGTTGGAAGAACTACAAGATGAGGCGGCCAAAGTAGGATTACGGATTACACATGAACTGCACAAAGACCCAGTTTATTACAAATACACCAGATGCAGACGAAACAATACCGATCCATGACAGCACAATAAAAAAGACAGAAACATACAGATACCTCGGCCAAGCTATAACACCGGGCAAACAAAATCAAGAAATGGAAATTGATAGGAGAATTAGACTGGGATGGGCGGTTTACATCTTCAGCATGAATATTCCAATGTTTTTAAAATCAAAAGTCTATAACGAGTGTATACTGCCTGTTGTCACATATGGCTGCGAGACCTGGGGCGCGATTTTCGAAACGATTCGAGTACATTTCGTACACGAAACTTGACTGACAGCAATGTAAATTAAATAGGAAGCATTCGAAATCGTATCAAATTTCGTATGCGAAAATATTCGAAAATAGGACCTCTGGGTGATAACCAGAAGAATTAAACACAAATTGAAAGTACATCAGAGAGCCATTGAAAGACGAATTTTAGGAATTTCCCTGAGAGACCACAAAACAAATACATGGATAAGGGAAATAACCAAAGTCTCCGACATAATAAAAAGAATTGGTTCCCTAAAATGACAATGGGCAGGACACGTGGCCAGACATAGAGAAAACTGGAGCGGGTATATCACTAGATGGAGACCTTGGAAAGAGAGGAGAAGTGTTGGAAGACCCCAATAAAGATGGTACGACGATATAAAGAGGGTTGCAGGCTTGAATTGGTACCGAGTTGCGCAAAACCGAAGACAATGGTCAAATTTGAAAGAGGCCTATATCCTAAGGATAGAAAACGGCTGAAAATGGAAATGGAAATTGCACGGATCATCAGCGACAATATCTAACCCACTCTTTAGTATCTTTTGCATTATATTGAATGTTTTCTTTTTGTATCAAATTTCCGCTAGGGATGAAATCATTCCACTCTACGCTCTGCAGTAGGACGCCAAGTATTACCTATTGTTTTTCGGATAAATTAACGTTGATTATGTTATACTATCAAATAAATTCTGTTTATTGGTCAAATGTCGTTTTTACTCGCAATCTTCGCGATGCCATTGGCGCGTGGGTGAGATCCAAGGCACTCCAGCTTCCCGTCTTCTAATCTTTGAATGGTATTGGTCGATCTTCACTGCATTAGTGTAGCAAGATGGATAATTCAAAATCATATTTCAATTCCAAGTTGCCAGATATTTAAAATTTCCAAATAACTCACTAATATAGGTACCAACATTTTAATTATTCAAGAAGCTATCAGGTAATTTGTCCTGATAGACCCCCTCTCATAGTAAAATTTTCATTTTCACTTGTTCCGGGTCGAGAGGGAGTCGTCATACTCATATTTCCCGAAGGACACCATTATCAGCTTTGATTTTCCAGCCAGTGCAGAATGGGAAATTAGTTGTGATTTTCCGAGAGCAACCGCAAATGAAAATAATAATTGAGTTTTTGGTCGCGTCGAGCGCCGCCAGCCACACGACGAATTTTGATTCGCACCGACATTGATATGCATAATTTGGAAATTCCCCAGGGTGGGTTGGGACCAACGATGCCGCCCGCGTTCATTTTCCAAACTGTAACATGTAAATTCGAAACGGATTTTCGGCTGGTTTGGATTTACGGTCTGCGGATATCGTTTGTTTCCTGGAGGTATACGTTAAAAGTCACCATATAGCGAGTCGTGGGATTTTGGAATAATGTAGAAAATTTCACTCAATTGTTCGGAAAAATCCCTCGTTATTGTTAACTTTTCGCAGAATCACTTTCTCTATTAGGTACATATATTTTTAATGCAAAGTTCTAATTTAGGAAGAAAATACTTACATCAAAATAATTAAGTTGCAAAGTAGAAGCAAAATTGTTAAATAAACTTTTCAAATTTCGACCAAGCAACAAAATTAATATTAAAAACATGAAATTAATTTGTATAAACGTTTCTCGAGGAAAATATGTTTATATGCCAAACAAACTTTTAATCAACTTAATTTACTTGCTGTGTGCAGTCGTGAAATTAAAACTGGTTTATTCATAATATAACTTAATTTTAATTGAAAATGTTATTCAGCTGAACAAAGAAACTTTATGTGAAAAACATTTAATTTGAACATTAAATTGAACTAGAGAATTGTAATACAAAATTAAATAGGCGTTGATTTGCATAGAATGTTCGGTTGTTATAGCCTTTATATTGGAACTTGGAACACATCGCCAACCTCGACAAGATTCGAATGTTATCAATTTGCACAGGAAATGTATTGGGACACCAAAACTTTAACGAAATTTCCCGTACCAACTTGGAATAATTCAAACTCAAAATCTAAGAATAATGTGTTGCCAGTTGGGGCTTTCTTCTAATCAAATTTGAACTAACTTGAACCATAATCTATTTATTGATTATCTATTGTCTTTAAACAATCATTTAGAGTAGAGGTATATCATGTTTAACTTAACATAAGTTTAGACCATTATCATTTTTCCAGTAACTACTTGTATTTATAAATAATAACCCTTTAATATGTTTATAATGGGGCAACAGAAAAAAAAAAAGAAAAACGCTAATGGCCATCTTTTAGTCCAAAGTATATGCCTGCAGTGCAAGTTTAAATTCAGCTCATTCACGCAATAATAAATGGGAATCCTGAACTTTTTGATCTTCTTCTGCTTTGCATTTTTAAACAGGAATTGAGATGTTTTCCGTAGGTACTGCTTTTCATGACGATGGCCGGTTCTTTGAAGTTGAAAAAGAGAAAATTTCGATTGCGAAAAGATTTTTCAGGAATATGTTTTCATCTGGAACTTTAAAAAACAGTTTTACTCTAGATTACGAACTGTTAACGAGAGGCAAATAATAATTATACCTTCTCAGTTGAGTTATCTAAATCGTGTGAAACAAACACTTCGATGACCCCCTTCGAGGAAAACAAAATAATTTGACAACCGACACAACAAAATTACTCGAGCTCAACCTTAAAAGAGCATTTTTATGGGCCGTAATTACGCAATTAAAATCCCATACAGCAAATAAAAGAAAACGGCTCTGCCAGTAGGGGTCCGAACAAAGACCAACGTCCAACTAAGAGGTCTACGAGGAGAAAAATTCAAGAGATTTAAGTTGTTACTTCCCATTGTATGTAATTAGATTAACAATAGAATACGACAATATTGAACATAATTGTTGTTGAGGAACGGCATCATCATCATGATCGGTAAGTACTCCCAGTGGCGTACCAAGTGCTCATTTTCAAATTGAAAATTAATACCCCATATATCAAGGAACATAAATTCCAATACAAAAGGATATAAAACAAATTTTATAGCATAGTCGGCGTTCAATTTCCAATCCGACCAATAACAACAAATTATTGAATCCATTCAATACAGGCAATTAATTTTCAGTTGTTGCAAGTAGCCTATTATACAGCTTCAAAGACCAGTTTTGTGTTTTATATTTCCTGTTCGGAGCTACGTCCAATTAAAGCCGAGGCTTTTTACTTTATGAATGGAGCCCCCAGCAGACGTGCCTCCATGAGTCCGAAATAATTTAAAACACCTTGTGTCCTGTCCGATCCACCGTTTTCTTTCCATTGCGAACAACAACGGGTTTTACACACCTGTTGTCGGTATGTACCTATGCGATATTATGTGTGTACGCGGTGTTGCGGAAATATGTTTAGGCCCGTAAACTATAGGTGCTGTATGTTTCATAATAGACGTTCACCACATGGCTTTGATGTTACGCCAAGTTTGTTAATATTCGAATTTCATAGACACACTTGGGTGGATGGAATGATTTACAGAATTAGGACAACAATGAATGTTTGCTCTACTTATAATTGTGCAACAAACTGATCATTGTAATAAGGTCACTATCAGACTTTGTTAAACCCTTTTGATAATAACTTTTGTAATATTTGGACTTAAAAATAATTTTAGTTGAGATCATCTCAAGCATCAAACTTCGTTTATATCAAGTCATAGAACGTGTTTCTGTAGAACAGGGGATGAATTTGTTCATACTGTCCTGGTTTTGACAAAACTGGCGAAAAAAACACTGAAATTGGTTTTGAGCAATTCATCATCATCATAGGCGATCATTCGATACCGAGTATCATCATCTTCTTTCCTATTCTTATTATCGTCGATTGTGCGTGTTATGATGGCTATATAAACCCATTCTGGAGCCGCACACTCTTCCCTAGTCTCGGCACACCCAGACTTTGCCAGCATTATCTCTTCCTCTGTTGTCTGCGTCGGTGGTTTTTAAAAGTTTGTGTTCAGTGGACTACTCGACGCCATGAGGGCCTATCATTTGCCGTCGTCTCCCAGTTGTTGGTATAAATACGGCACTCTACCATATTCTTCCTAAGAGCATCCTTTGTAGCATTTTTGTTGACCTCCTTGATTTTGATTTCCCCTCTTTTAGTTGACTGTAGAGAATCTGTCGTAGAAGACGTAATTCGGGCATGAGGATCAGGTGACCTTTCCAGCGAAGTTAGTGCCTAATGATGAGGGCTTCTATATGTTAAAATGTTTAGGCCTCCTCCAAAGCACTAATGTTCGTTCGTCGGTCCTGCTGCCATTTAATCCGTAAGATCCTTCTTATGCGTCTCTGGTGGATTTATCTATGTGTCTTCTGATGTGGGTGGTCCATGTTTCGCAGCCATATGTGAGTGTTGGTATCACAACTCTATTGTGGACGCGAAGTTTGGTCTAAGTACTGATGTCGTGATTATTGAAGACTCCCTCTAGAAGTCGTCCGAACGCCGCGCTAACACACTTCAAGCAGATGGCTTCTTAGGTATGGGTAGTTCACGTTTTGCAAAAATGGTCATTTATAGTATATTTGGGGCTTTGGGATTAGTGCCCGGTGCAGGTTGGTGCAGAATCTGCGTCTTGTTGCAGTTGACCTCTAGGCCGATTCTCCTGTACCTACCTGGTTGAATACATTGAAGATCTTCTCCTTCACGTCTATTCGCCCATCACGACGTTATCATCCGCATATTGAAGTTCAATTATCGATGTGGTCGATGATTTCGTCTTGGCTCGTAATCTGTTCAGGTTGAATAACCGCGATCAAGTCTGTACTGGATTTCCACTCCTGACAGCAGGTGACCCTCGACAAGGTGCAGTACGGATCCTATAAATAGAGAGAACAAAGTATGTACAATCACACAGTCCTGTTTGCTCAGGACAGCTGCATTCATATTATCATGCAGCAGGCGGAGTATCTGGATGTACTTTTGCGTACGCCCAACCTATGCTAAATCTTTCAAAGAGCTTCTCTGTTGACCGAATCGAATGCTTTCACTACTTAAATCTATATAGGTCATGTATACAAGGAGATTTTGTTCAGGATATAACAGGTCAAACGGCTACTTTTACTCAAGCTTCATCAAGTCTAAGCTCTGGAACTGGGCAGTGTTTCGATTAAAATTCGTCAAGTCAGCCAAGGAACTAAGTAATTCTTATATTTTCCCTATTTTTTCCTTAAACATTTCTTCGATTTTTTGAAAGACATAGCTGGACTTACTGAAAATTCATATGAATCGTGTACTTTGTACCAAGTTTTTGAACTTTCGTATAGTCTCAGATATGTTATTGGGGTTAAAGGACCACCATCGCAAGCAACTTGTACGCGACCTATGGTGGCTTGTTTGCTATAAAGCCAGAATGATGTTGCACTTTGCAACACGCTGCTGAGCAAGGACATGCCAAAGCGAATCTCATCACAGTCAACACAGACGTGGTTATTCTGACCATCCATCACCTCAAATGGTTGAATATGTGAGTGATGGATAGGTTTTGAATCAGGAAAGTCCTTTAAAGAGATTCCAATCCATCATATCTGTCAACAGCTTGAACCTTAACGCTCGGATGTTCTTCTCTTTTTTCATGCATTTACGGGATGTGATGTAACATCATCGATGTTAGGAGAAGATTGACGTCACAAATTCACCGAATAGTTTCACGTTGGCATCTCAGCAGATGTCTCATCTTGAACGCTTCACAGTTCTGATGTATAGCATGAACTGTGAACAATTTCCTTCCATCTTCCATCTTGTAGTAGTTGGTGTATTTGAACTACTATTTGTACTTTCGGTATCATCAGCAGCATAAAATGTCATTTCTGTGTTTAAGTTTTGAATGGTGCTCATAATCCTAGTAATTCCAATAGTGGTTTTAATGTCTTTATTATTAGTTACATATGTTGGCCGGAGTAACTCTAGTCGTATCAATAGTTGTAGTTTCTTGGTACGGAAGGATGATGTGAAATTGATTTTTGGTTGAAGTTGGTTCTTGTGCAGTTGTACCAACTGAAGTTCTACCACCACTATTGGGATACTAAAATCACTATAGGCTAGTTTGGTGATTTGTTCTGTTATTGCATAGGTAATTCTTATCGGTTGGGTCACTTTTACTACAGTCGCGGGTCTTACAGTAGTAAATGGCCATTTGGTGGTAGTCTCCTTATACCGTTGTGTAGTTTTTGTACTTCACAAAGTTGTAGTTCTAGTTGGTTTAGTAGGCTTCACAGTATCAATTGAAAATGTTTAATTTTCTGTATATTGTTGAGTAGTTGTAATGAACCTCATTGTTGGTTCTTCTGCAGCAAAAAAGTGGAAAGTCGTTTAGTAGTAATTGGCTTTTGCGATTCAGTATATACCGGCTAAAATTTAGTTGGTGTATGATGTTGTTGATGGAATTTCATTGGTAGGAGGCTTGAAGGCAATAGGTAATAATAACGTTGTACCTGCTGCGTTTGTGGTTTTTGGTGGTTCTGGAGTGAACCTAGAAATCAAGATCTAAGTATAGACTTTATCCTCTTAGGTGTTGTACACTTTCAAATTGTAATTAAATATTTCGGCAAAGATATTATCAGTTGAAGTTTTTTGATGTAATACTTCCAATAAAGTTCAATAAACCTCTTTAGTATCTCCTTGGGCATATTGTGTAGTTGTCGTAATACCTATAGGCAATACATTTTTTGTTATTGCTTGATATCCAAAAACTGAATTTTTATTCGTGTCAATGGTTATTAGAAATTATTACCCTGGTGTTTCCCAAGCCAAAAGTCCCGGAATTGGTTCCATCCTAAGTCTGAGCTACCAATGCTCCAGGATAAAACTGGTTAACTTTTGGGGGCACATTGTCCAAATTTGGATCAGTTTCTGAACTTTTTAGCAGTAAGGCGTGGCCAGGTAGATTATAAGGCACAAATTGCACGATTCTTATCTGAATTTCCCCTATGCTAATAAGATAAAATTGCATAAACTCGTCTCTCCAAGAAATGATACACACTGCGCGTTCTGATTATTGAAATTATTTTATGATAAAGAAAACCTTACAATTCATGTGTGATACCATCTTGAGTTAAAAAGGTGCTATGTAGGAAATAAATCTTTACACCTCAGTCGGGACAACTTTTCTTTTGTCCAACGCTCTACGTTTGTCCGAGAGCGATAAGAGTTTTATTCCTTCCGTCTGTAATCTCCTTGAGAAATAATAAAAACATGATATAAGGACTGAAGAGGAAAGAAGGAAAACAAACCAAAAAAAGTCAAAGGAGGGGTGACCGCGCAGGGGATAGCGAAATAAATATGGGAAATAAAAGAAATTCCGCATGAAGGGTAGTTAATGTCGGAGCATTTTTAACTAATGCAACACAGGAATTAACATCAATGACATAAATAGAAATTAAAAAAAAAAAAAAATAATACTTTTAACTGTTAGTCAAAACAAGCCAAAAGTAGTGAGTCTACGAGAAATATGTTGGATTGAAGATATGAAAGCAAAGAAAAAGGCAAATCTTTTGAGTGTATGTGGAATATGGAAGAAAATATAAAAGATGGAGACAAAGCTAAAATTGGAAAAGTTCAATCCAAAGCAATAGGAGAATGAACTTTCTGAAACACAGGCCAGAAGAATCAATTACCTGCGCGTAGTAATGCCGCCGAGACAAGAGATTCTCGTCTCTCGTCTCGTTTCCTCTTAATGCATCATGCTACCTGCGCGAAAAACAGTATTCAAGATGAGAAAAGAAACAAGATGGAAATGAATGAATGATCCGGCTTTGGAAAATGAGTTGTTGCTCCGAAAATTAAAGGACACAACTACTGACAAATAATTCAGTGAATCTCAATTCAATTGCCGCAATGAAGCCTTGAAAACGATGCGGATATAAACGAAACATTGGCTGTCATCTAGATTTTTTTAAATATAGGAGTTGAAAATCTTGTATCATCAATATCTTTGTTGTGCCAACTCTACGAAAATTTTCACGAATCAACTCATATTTGAAGCAGCTGAGCACTGACTTGGATACTCGAAATCCTGAAATATTTGATAATACATATGGATTTCAGTCATTCTTTCCTTCTGATGAGATATGGTTGCAAGAGTTGGACCAGACCTGCGTATCCAGAAAAACATATTAACTGGATATTCTATTCATCCCATCTGTGTAAATTCGGATATTCATTTGTCTAATGTTTGGTCACACAATGATGAAGAAGAACCTATTGGCCACTAGAGCTGACCCTGATGAATTGATGATCAAAAAGAAACGTTTTTTCCTCTTATCAAAAACAGCTTCACGGCAGGATATTTCTCATTACCATCAATCTTTGAATTGAATTCACTCTGGCTTACTATCCAACATATGAATATTGAAACCAATTTCTTGGATCTTTTTTTTCGTGCTATATTTGAATTTTTCAAACTTCAAAAAACGTTTCCAAAAACAAGAACCTAAAATTAAACGCCTGTTTCGCCCCGGCCCCTACAGAGCTTCTTCTCTTTCAAAAACAAGTCAGCCGGGTGATTGCTTTCCAAAGTATCCAGTTTCCAATTATATCGCGTTAATTAACTGAGTTAATTACTCGAATTTTTAACGGTTATTTAATTTCCGTCGGGGAGTGAGTGCCGTTATTATTTTTCACTTGTATCCAAATAATAATGCTTGTTGTTTGTTTTGAGTTTGGAGGGTACAATTTGGTTTCAAAAATAATGGATTTAGATACAGAAACAATAATTTCTTAGTCAATTAATCTTTTCTGTAGCAAATCAAAAGAAAAAAAAAGCTCTTAGGGGAGCGCGTATTACAACGAAAGATCTTTCCGCAGCTTTTCTACCTTGATTAAAAATGACAACCAGCAGGCCTGATCAGCATAATTTCATTTACGCCCGGGCTCCCTCAGGCATTGTATTTTCGATTCACCCCCCGAAAAAAGATAGTAAAGTGTAAAGGCAGAGCATTATCGGAGGCGCGGGGGCTCTAATGCATATTATTCAAATCAGCTCAGATTTACACTCACTCTGTGGCGTCGGGGTACGAAAAAACGTAACAAGAGGGATCCTTTTTTTGTTTGTTTTTTGATTGATTAAAAAAGAGAATTATTTATTGATCTAGAATTTTCGAATAATATACAAAGAAAATAGATGCCGCCTATGTGCTTACACAGCATCATCCATCAAACCAGCGTACACCTCTTTAATATTAAAGTACTTCCACACCTTACTGTTTGAATTATGAAATGGCCGAACAATACTGAATAAAACAAGCTATGAGCCAGCGGCGTCTATCTCTTCGGTTCTAAGTGTCCGACATTACATACCCCATTGTGGAATGCGTTGTATAACAACCAAACGATATTCTTAACCGATCCATAACTCATTTGGTGAACGTGTTTGTTGCTTTATGACTTTTAAACCGTAACCCGCCGTGCTACATCTACGAGGATCTCGGTGATTTATTTATTAATGCATTTTGGGAGAAAGGAATTTTTTGACCTAGTTTTTGTTTGGGAGTTTTATTGTATTTTCAATAAATGGTGAACATTTGCTTAACATTATTGTCTTCTTGGAAAGACACTCTTGAAATCCACTGTCCAGTCTGTTTTTGAACAATTTGACTCTAAGTCGATTCCAATTATAAACTACTTGATTGGACAAAAAATTTCTACGCAAAAGCCTGGCAGATCTCTCCTTACAGAGTTTCTTGTTATGATCACTTAGATGCTGGCTGTCACTGAACTCAAACCCACTTAACTAGCACATGTATAGTGTCTCCTAATTATTTTGAATGTCTCCATAGATCCCCACGCATTTGTCTCTCATAAAGTGTAGGGAGATACAGCCTCTGCAGCCTTTGTTGGTATGGAAGGTCACAAAGAGCTGGGGGAATTTTTGTTGCTCTGCGTTGAACTTTTTCATGTACTTCAAAGTCCTTGACATAATAAGGACACCATGCTTTTGGTATACTCCAGCCTGGGTCTTATGCCTTGTACAGCTTCACAATTATTTGGGATGTGGGATCTTTAAATGCCTTGGAAATCAGGTACCTACATGATGGGTGTTTGACTTCTTTATGATATAGTTTTCCCATTTGATGTCTGCAATGACAACAATTCCCAAATAATTTTGTTCAGCAACACAGATTACGTAGGTAGACCCAATGAAGTATTGCATCCTGGGGTTGTTTCTGCCCAAGTGGAAAATTCAACACTTGGAGTTATTCAGTGACATTTGCCAGGTGGTTGTCCACTGTTTGATGGCATCTATATCCCCTTGTAGGCTTGTATTCTGCGTTACAGAATTACTATAACAAAAGGTATCGTCCGCAAATGACGACATCTGACTCCTCATTCCATTTGGCAGGTCGTTAATATATACAAGGGAGAGTAGATGGCCAAGGAGTAAGGACTGGGCCGTGGGGGACACAACTTCACAGATTTGACTTCATTCACCCTATCCTGATACAGAACTATCGATCTTGCAGAAAATCTTCGATTTAGTTGAGTAGAAGTCCTCTTATACCACTGTGCGAAATTAAAACTGGAAAATCCACAGGTTGCTGATAGAATGGTAATAGATGAAAGATTTCAAAATAAAATTGAAAGATATCGAAACTGAAAAGGATATTTTTTCACCTTACCTTGCTCTACTTCCAAACTCCACTCAGCTGGCCAGCTCGTTCAGGAAGTTCAGATCCCATGCGTAGGAGTGCAACGAAACCGTCTTGATTTAACCGGAATTTAACCTAAAACTATCTACAGGGCGCGTAAACGAGACTGAACAACCCCAGTGATCGAGTTTATGAAGAAGCCCCCAAATGGTACCTTTCAAAATCCAGGTAAAATACATACATACAACAGACTGGCCAGAGTCATCTGTCCTTATCCAGTCATGAATCTTGGTAAGCAGATTCGTGAAAGCGGACCTTCCAGGAAGGAACCCGTGTTGGGAAGGTGGGACAAATCCATTTCCGAGCAAAAATCTAGTAATCCAGGTACCAGGACTTTCTCCATGCATTTGCAAAGGGTGCTTGTTGAGCTAATGGGCCTATACTTTTCATAGGCAAGTGTTAATTGTTGCCATTCCCTTGCTAGTTTACCCTGCATGAGAAGATTGTTCATCATGGCTGAGAGGGAATGTGTCAGAACTGCAGTTCTGTCTGTTTTGGAAAATGGCAGGGGTTTCATCCTTCCCTGATGGACTAGAATATGACTTCAGTGATTTGCGTGCATTCTCCAATTTTCGGATGTAGAAGTCACAATTTCAAGTGCAACAGCACAAAATGTATCAAGTTCCAAGTTGGACATATGGCTGAAATCTTCTCTTGTAAAAACACTCTGAAACTGTTTGGTATAACCAAATTGGCAACTTCTTTCTCATCATTAAGGGTGCAATTAGTGGTTACATCCCTAAGTGAAAAATGAATAAAACTGCTTATCGGAAGGGGCTAGCAATTCTTGTTAATATTTCCTTCTAGACTATTTTATCTTGGCTTTGAGGTAGTTATTTTGGTTCCTGTAGTTCAAGCTGTCATTTTTAGAGTTGCTTTTACCACAAATGTCCCTTTCTTTCAATGTGTTTATAATTTTCTTGAGTTAGGGGATTGACAGTCTTCACTCTTCAGTTTGAATGGGATGAAATCACATTGATCCAGAAAATACGCTTTCACCAAAATAATCTTCGATATTGCGTTTCTTTGAGAAAAACGTATTGTCAAAATTCACCTATTAAGGTATATTTTATATGCCTTCAACTTTCATCTTGTAACCCCTTTTGTTAATAAATTAACAAGAGGCCCATAATATGCTCGGTTTGCTCAGCGGAAAATTGTTAGGTGTGGGCTGATAGTTTAATCAGTACAGAATGGCAAGGGCGTCACTGAATTTTGTTTAAAAAAAAATTAATAATAAAATTGCATAAAATATGGAAGTGTGAAAATTCAGAAACACACCTAGAAAATAATCAGCAAACGGTAATTGGTGATTCTGAAAAGGAAATAAATAAGACACACAACTCAACCAAACCCTGACCCAGGTAAACCAATAAAACAATTGAGTAAGTTTCAAGTTAAATTAGTGAATATTTCACAGTGATCAAGTAGCGAATAATTTCAAAGTATAAAATCAAATATTGGTGAAACACTCTAAATAAAATCAATAAAAAAGGGTTAACTTTCAATCAGTCTCATCAAGTTCAAAAAAAAAAGATGATAATACAATGTACCTCAATATAGTTGCCATATAACTTCATTAACAGTCGCTGGCCATATCATCAATTTGAAAGGAAAATATAAAGATTCAAGTTTCCAGAAAGCTAGTAAAAAAAATTGAATGATTGAAAATTGTATTGATAAATATCAAATTGCACCTGTATGAAATCAAAGGTTAAACATATAAAGGAGTTTATGAGCAATATAACCCAGATGAAAATTTGATCAATTTTTGGCGTCATAGGTACCGGTACTTACCCAACAATTCTCAAATTTAGAACATATTATCCAACCTTGACCTCAGTTTAGATTAATGATTATGATTAATAAAGGATAATGATATAAGGTTAAGTAAGATAAAAACATATAGTAAATACGGTAAATCAAAAATTAAAAAAATAGAGTTCACTCTGGTGTCAAGAATAATGAATAAAATTGAAACTTTGAAATTTAAAGATAATGTCGGTAAAAACTCAATCAAATGTGGCAATTGATAATAAAATAGATTTCATAGAAAAAGGTAGGAAAAGTTATAATTGAAACTCTATACAAGCCTCGATTCCAACAAAAAGTTAGATTACGGTAGTCGGTAGCCATCTAGTCTCGGTCACTTTACGAAGGGAACCGCACATTGAACTTGCGGATTCCAGCCCAGAATCCAGGCAGATCAGGGACTAGAATTGTCGTCAAATGTGGAGCACACGTATCGACTTGTGAGGGTCTTGATTCTTGTAGGGTAGGAATCCCTTCAAAAGCTCTATGCCATACTCCACGGAAATGGTGTTACTATTGAAAATGTGGCCTTTTTGGAATGGACTTGTTGAGAGAAACGGCTCTCCGAAAGTAATAAGGCATTCCATGAACAACCATTAATTGAAAAAAAAAAATTAAAGAAACTTACCACGAGTGTGGTCAAAATTCAAACTTGAATAAAACGGTAATCACAAGACTTTTGGTTTAAATTTTCTCGGTAATTAATGGATTATTGCTCTACGCAAATTTATTTCGTTACGATAATGCCTGAAGACCGATAAGGTACTTTTTCCACGAGAACGGTAATCGATAATTCATTAAGGAAGATGACTGCCCCCCTAAGCCACAGTCGAACTCTCAGGGCAACGGCAACAGTAGAAAAGGGGCACCTTAATTTTCTCTTCCAGAATAAATAGATTTCACTTGACATTTTTGATGGAAAACACACTGTCAACCTGTCGATCCTCAGCTATGTGAAAAGTACTACGTTCGAAAACTATTAACGAGGTTAAAGAGCAACGAAGTACTAGGGTTGAGTAAATTAAGGTAGTACAAAAGAAAGCGCCTACTCCCTTCTTGAGGTCTCTGATAAAATAATTAATTCAGCCGGCAATAAATGCCACTATATAGCTGAATAATTATCCAAAACTATAAAATGTAAAAATTATTTATTTATAAAAAAAGCAAGTGACATTTGCAATGTTACAATCTCTATATGTATAAACTATAAACGTATTTTCGACAAGTCAATTTATATTAGTTCCACATCTCGGAATTCGTTGGTATAATCCGCAATAGGGTTGTTTGTAAGAAAATGTTCGTTCGCTATTATACGACGACATGGCTTCATACAAATTTAAACAATTCCGAGTAAATATTTGAGGTTTAAACAGATTAAACTTCGTCTTGTAATTTGGGGCGAACACGTTGTATATATGGATATGAAAATCGAACATTTCATTGTATGTTTAATATAATAGACATTTTAGGATGGATATATTTCGGATGAAAGGTTTTCATATCAAAAGGATACTTTCACTTTTCATATTTATTTACAGATTAGTTGGAGTTTCAGCAGATAGGTACTTGCATTGTTTGAAATAGCTTTGAAATTAACAATTAAAACCATTACTGTACTTCTAGATTCTTACAAAAAAAGTTTCAAAGATGTTGAAAAAACAGCGCTACTTGGTCCGCTCGAAAGCGATTCAAAGGCAGTCCAAAGATTTTAGCTTGAATTCGTTAAGAAGGGTGCTTTGGACTCTTTGTAAAAACAGAAAACTAAAGCAGCAGAAGCTTTCTGGACTTTACAAAGTACTGAAAATACAGAGATTATTGATTGATTTTAACTATTTTTAGGCAGTTAGTAGGTACAGGCTGAAAATCTAAAATTTCTCTGGAGAATGTTTCCATGTTGTTAAAAACGAAGCCTGAAAACATTGCAACATGAAATTTTTCTGTTAGTTCCATATCTTCGAACTTCAAACGAACACAAACCCCTTCTTTATTTACCATCTTAGTTATTAATCCTCGTCGGTGCCGAAATAATGAAAATATCGAGCTGCCATGTCGCTTGTGTGTTTTGAGGAAATTGCTTGATAAGTAAATAAGTCTCCGTCATGGCGCAATTTCAAGGAGCAAACACGTGCCGGAATATCTACGTCACAGTTTGTCCTGCTGAACAAAACTTAAAAGTTTAGGTACGAAATCGCATTTTTTTGAGCAAACTTAGGCGCGCCTCCATTCTGGCGTGCTTTAACCACCCGCGGCTTTATTTATGTTTATTTTCTGTAGCTGGTGTGTTTTAGCTACAGTTTATGTTCGGCTTTATTTGCATTGTCAGTTTTTTCTTTACACTTTGATTTAGGGTTTGTGTTTTCTTTGTAACAACATTTCCATGTTTTTTTTCTAAATTGATTTATAAGTGCAATTAGTAATTTATTCATGTTTTTATATGGAGGGTTAAATTGGCAGATATTCGTATAATATTTTCGGACTCTAGTGTACATACAAGACAATGAATAGACCGAAAAGTCCAAGATAAATTATTGGAAAATAATGAAAATACAGGTGGCAACACCGCGAGTAAATCTTTGGAATTGAAGAAAGCACTCCTGTAATAAAGGATAACATACTCCTTCCTTTTTTGAGAAAATCCCAAGAGAATACAAAGATAATATGTGGGTAGTATTTTTGGAAAATACTGTCAACTACTTAAGTAAATAACACTCTGTACATCAATTTTACTAAGTATGTCGACGAGTCAGCATTTATCTGGTATAAATACCGCGCCGAAATCCATTATCGGCAGACTAAGGCTAGTGCAAAGTACCTCAAATGGGAAAAAACCGCTCTAGCTAAGTCTCCTCCCAGTGCAGACTACCTTTAATGGGAAACGCCCTCCTGGACCTGTCTCAAACCTAGCTTCTTCTGGGAGCATTGAACGCAGCAGACTAGATCCAGTGCCTTTATTGGGAAACGCCGTTCTGGATCTGTCCCCAGCTTCAGCCTTCAGTCACACCAAGTGTACAGAGGGTACATAATACGGAGTGGCCTATAAGAAGTATGTCCCTCCGTAGAAGAGACGTCATGATACTATTTCTAGGGTAATATTATTATTATTCAATACATTATCTTACTATACCTATACCAAGCGAGTTTCTTTTTTTCTTTTTATCTACCTGAACCCCACCTACGCCCCCAAGTCACGCTCCTGTTGTGACCTCCCAGGACGAAACGTATAGCGGGTTGTGACAATACGAATCATTCAGAGAGAGATTATTGACTGATCTTGAAATAAACAAAAATAGTACACTGATTTTTGACCATCTCGGAAAACTTTCAAATATTTTCAAACACTCTGTACAAGGATGGAACATGAAACTTATAAGTTTTTGAAGAATTTATGAGTATAGCGTTTTCCAATTTAACCTCAATGTCGGAGTCCTTTGAATTACAAGGGAAATATATATTGAGAATGCCAAATAAGCAGTTGGTGCGACAGCGACCAAACCTAACAGTTCAGGATATAAACCAATGTACCTACGTCACCAAAAGTATCTAGGACAAAAATAATGCATAATAATCTCCTGGACCAATTCTACTGTCATTCATTTCAATGCATTTGATTCATAGTTTGACAATAAAATTCATATAATAGTACAAGAGCTCATATGATGCTGTCCCAGTTACTTTTGGTGACGATGGTACATGGAGATACATGGAGAATACTACCTATAACAAAACTACCTTTATTATCAGTCATTTTTTGTTTTTTAATGTTATTGTCAGTGTGTGGTAAACTGTTGTCAAGTTGCCACATTATTTCTAATTTTGTAGTCCGCTCAATATATTTCTTAATCGATATCCTGAACATCGGTTTTCTTGACAATTGAGACACTGGGAAGGTAGTTCAATAGAAGAAACACCATACTGAACGTAGAAGATCCCACTCCACTACATTGGCGCCCAACGTGGGGCTCTTTTGAGAAAAGTGTGTTTTTCCGTTTTAGACTGTCTTGAAGTGTTTTTCGCGTTAACTCGACACTATTTTAGTTCAGTTTGTGACATTATTAATTGCTGCAGAGACATTATTTCATTTGAACACTGGGTCATTTTCACACTAGTCATTTTTTATAAACGAGGAAGAGTTACAATGCCCTAGTTCAACAAATTGTAATGACACCTGGAAAGCTTCAAACCTTGTTAGCTGTTATACAAAGTGTCAATGTTGGTAATCAGCAGGTAAAAGCTCCTGTACAAAACGTAAAAAGTGTCCCACATACTACGTTCTTTCTCGTCGGTTTTCATGGCCGCGATGAAACACGACGATCTAAAACCGAAGTGTGTGGTAGAAAACCGTCGTGTTTCATCATCGGTTTAAAATTCAGACCGAGCTTGGCACGACGGTTCAACATTTCGTTCCAAAACCGTTGTATGTCGTTCCACATGCCAAAAAATCGCGTAGTGTGTGGTGAAAACAAGCTAACGATGAGACACGGCGTTGTTAATCGCGACGATGAAAACCCACGAGACAGAACGTATAGTGTGTAAGGCCCTGTACTGCTTGCAAGGCACGTTTTGATGGTCATGCCGATGTTAAAGCGTTTATTGATGCTATCACTTTAGTGATCATCATTTTAGTGATAGCATCATTAGTCTTTGAAATGTGGTCGGAGAATTTCGTAATCCAAATGGCATCCTTGTATATCTAAAAGTTCCAAAAGGACAAATGAAATCAGTTTTCTCTCGATCAGATGGTTTGACTGATACTTGATGATAACCAGGTCTTAAATCCAAAGTTATCATAAAACGAGTTTTCTATCCAGCATGTTATGTATCATCAATACGAGGCAAGGGGTATCTGTCGGCTATTGTTTTCGCATTCAACTTGCGGTAATCAATAGGCAACCTAATGCCACCATCTTTCTTTGGAACAAGAACCACAGGAGCAGCATAGGGAGACTCGCACTCTTCTACCGGGTGCCCACGAGATCACTTTCCGGCTACCATTTTTTTATTTATCTATCGATATCAACAAAACTTGGTAGGGTATTCTAACCAAACGCCATTTTTGTGCATTATTGACAAGTTTTGTTGACTTCCGGTTTCACCGGAAATGACCGGAACTTTAAATTTTTAAATGGCACACCCTGTAGATTTTCTGTTTTTCGGATTCTACAGATCGTTTCACGACCTAATGCACCACTTTTGAATCAAATTTTGTCCAAATTTTGTTTTTAAATAAAATTTTAATTTTTTAACTAGAGTGCCATGATCATCCTAAAATGACTTTACATACTTTACTTAACTTCAGAAAAATACAAACTCAATTTTATCTTTGTAAACTTTTTTGATAGAGGGCTGTAAACTTCATTATTTTAGTATTTTTGCCCTAGCTCCAAAAACTAGAATAGGAACATATCATTTTCATAACATTACTAAATGCAGTATTTTGAAGCGAATCCAACGATATAATACACTACGACATTTTTCTTAATTTTCGTTCAAATATTTTTGTTTTATTATGTAGGTTATTTTTTTTTTTCTACTAAAATTTGAAAACGAAATTTGAACAAAGTTCGATTTAAAAGTGGTACATTAGGACGTAAAACGATCTCTAGAATCCAAAAAACAAAAAATATACAGGGTGTGCCATTTGAAAATCGAAAGTTTCGGCAATTTCCGGTGAAATCGGAAGTCAGGAAAATTTTTCATAAATGCACAAAATTAGCATTTCGTTAGAATATCAAGCCTACCAAGTTTCATTGATATCAATGAACAAATAAAAAAATGGCAGCCGGAAAGTAATCTCGTGGGCACCCGGTATAGTTCCACCGGCTGAGAGTTCATCAATTTCTTTTCGCAATTGCTCTTTTCTTATTTCAGACATGCGATACGGAGGCACAGAAATTGGAGTTTCAATTATGAGATTAATAGAATGCTCTGCAGGAGTAGGCTAACTACTAGACTTAAAAACATGTAAATTAGTTTGAAGTAATTTTTGAACAACATGCTTTTGTTCAGGGGAAAGGTTATGTCCTCCATCAGTTCTTAAAAAAAATCTTGTGATTTTGGTCGCATCGGAGGTTTCTAGATTATTAATAGTGACATTATCAGAAATAAAGGAATATTTAATGTCAGGAATCATTGGGCATATCCATTATATGCTGCAAAGAAAACCCGTTTTATGACAACTTTGAATTTAAGATCTGGTTATCATCAAGTATCAGTCAAGCCATCTGATCAAGACAAATTTGGTTCCATTTGTCCTTTTGGAACTTTTAGATATACAAGGATGCCATATGGATTACGAAATGCTCCGTCCACATTTCAAAAACTAATTGACAGATTTCGTTCTGGACTTCAAGATATTAACATATTAGCATATCTCGATGATATAATTATTTTATCAGATTCATTTGAATTTCATGTTAGTGATTTGCAAAAAGTTTTTGATCGCTTGAAATTATTCAAACTTCAGTTAAACCGTTCCAAATGCAAATTTTCTTGTTCTTCTGTCAATTACCTCGGTCATGTAATAACTTCTTCTGGTATTGCTCCAAACTCAGATAGAGTTTCTGCTATTTCTAAAATACCAAATCCTCGAAATGTCAAAGAACTACCTTCTTTTCTACAAACTTGTTCCTGGTTTCGACGTTTTATTAAAAACGCATTATTAAAAAGCAGAAATTTCAAAACCTCTCACTTTTCTCATTAAAAAGAAAGTGAAATGGATCTGAATCAACCGTCTTGCAGTAGATACTTCTTCAATATCACAAAATTGTAATATTTAAACTTGAGGGCATGCTCACATGCATAATCGATAGGATATTTTAATAACGACCCTTTGGAGTGTCCCATAAAAAACCTCTATACAGTAACAGTATTTTCGCCCCATGAAGTGCAGTATAACCCTAAAAAGACGCGGATGCCGTCTTTTTCAATCGAATGCGTTTGAAAGGTCGTTTATCTTCATATGAAGTGTCTCCGGCATGGAAACGTCGTAAATTTTACGTATTTCCGCGAGAATACGTCCTAAGAGATTGCCCGCTTTCAGTTCCAAAAGGTAAATAAATGTTTTTCGAGTGCAACTGAAATATTTTAATATTCAGCTGCAATCATGTGGAATGGAGACATCAATGGTTCAATATGGTCTACGATTTGTGTAATTTTTGAAAATTGATGAATAATGCAAAGAAACATAACGCACCTTTGAAGCAGTGAGGATTTACAGTGAATATGTCATTTTTGGATAAATACCTATTTCGTGACTGGCAACATATTGTCAATGACGTTACAATTTGCTAAGACATAATTTCCTTGAAAATATGGTCTAAGAAACCTATTTAAGCTTCACTGCATTCAAATAGTAAGTCTTTTCAATGGTTTCCACCAAGTCTACTCCAATCCAATTAAATATACTTTCGGTATGAACATCTAGGCCACAGTTAATAGGACATTCTGCTTTAATCGAATTAAATGTAAGTTAAAGACTCTGGGCGTAAGACATCGGTCAAGTTACATTCAACGTCGGGACCAAAATTGTGTGCCTGTTATAATTACGTCCTGTTCAGACGACAATCCAATTTGCCATTTTAGGTCCTACAATAATTAGATATATTGAGGAGGATATTATTGAGTTATGATGCGGCCAGCCCCTTTTTAATGAGTTCTGAAAGAGACATCAGTCGCTTGTATTTTAAACCAATTTGCTTTGAGCTTTGACGTTGTTTTTTTTTTTTGAAAAATAATCTTATTGCCTCGTGAGAACTTTTTAATAATTTATGATTGATGCACGCATATAAATCATAAACTCTAAAATGGACGTTAAACACACATCAAACACGTCGGTAATTACCGAGGCATTATTTCATAACAGCGCCTTCCGAAGCGTTGCCCGTTTATCATGTTTAATAAACTGGCCGCTGTTAGGAGCAAGATGGTAAAGAGGCTCGATTTAGAGAGCCGTAAATGGCAAAACTCCACGTTAATGGAAATTTATGCATGCGTGAATTGTGTAAGTCATCAACAATACGGAAAAGATTGGATCATTAACGTACACACCGGTGTTGCTCGTTCCGCCATGCCGCAATTATATCTCGGTTTAAACCAGTACGAATGTGACACTTATTTGCGGTTTGTTAATGATCTAGAATTGAGGCAGGAGATTTCTGCGGTGAAGTTAACGATGAGACCGTTGTTTTGAAAGATAACTGCTTTCAGTGCTTTTTTGATCATTTACTTGGAGAAATTTGCACCTTTGAATGATAAAGAAGATGCGGCTAGCTTAAAAGTCTTGAAGCACTTGATGGGAGCAACAATACTGAAATTTTATGTTGGTATCTTATATGTGAACTGAGATATAGTGGAAATGCGGAAATAAAAATCCAAAGAGCGTAGGTACCCTTAGATTAAATTTGTTTGAATGGAGATGTCGCAGAGGCGTCCTTTACCACTGAAACCTTGTCAGATTTGTGGTGTCTCCTATCTATGTCCTTAGAGTACGTTCTCTAGACCGGTCCTTTTTATTGGACTCCAGAGCCCCACCATATATAGCTGGCCGGATTGGGCTTTTCCTCTTCTAGCCTCGCAAACCTAAGCCTACGTCGCACTTTGCAGTGGCACCACCAGGGTTGCCAGACGTCCCACCTTAGGAGGGACAGTCCCGCATTTTGTTAATCGGTCCCGCCTTTTTTTTATTAATTTCAGGTCCCGCTTTTCACGTGAATTGTCCCGGTTTTCCCGCTTTTTCCACCCAATCTTCACATTTAGTGCAAAAAACACGCTCATTTTATAACTTGTTACATAAATAGCTATTTCTACATTTAAAATCGACGCAAAAATCAAATAACGAGCCTGAATCGCAAGCATTTCATCGAGGTCTGCGGTTGGCGTCTCCACTATTAGCTGCTGACGTGGTGACGTCACTCGCAGACCTTCTGGACTCGAGAACCGGCGAACGTACGCCTTCTCACGATGAGCAATCCTGTCAGTTTACGATTCTTGGAGTTTTAACAAAAAAATTTGATAATAAATGTTGTATGTTGTAGGTATAAAAATGACAAAAATTTCAACAAAATCCTAATCTTTCATTGCACAAACTAGCATCTGGCACTTGCCCCCCCCCCTTATGCTTTTGGGCGTGGCACCCGAAAAAAACGATTCGCTCGCGGCGAACTTTTTCTCTGGATAAGAACAGTCCCGCTTTTTCATTTCATAGATCTGGCAACCCTAGGCACCACACATGTACAGTGTACAGGCATATCCTCTGCAAGGCTCATTCTTGCCCGGTGCTTGCAATGCTCTGATAGCCTACTGTTATCCAAACAATCTTGCTTCTGTGGCCTACTAGGTCTGATGTGAACTTGGGCAAGCAGGATTTGATGAACTACTTTGCCTGTCCTTGTCCCAGTGTTCCCTGCTACCATAGTTCTCCCAACTCTCTATCTATCCAGTTCTTGATAGATGTTTTAGAAAGGCCTGCAGAGATTCCGAAGAATGGTCCTAAGTCTAACATCTCAAGGGCTGAGCCTCCTTCCTTTAAGTTATTGGCCTTTTCATTTCCTGGGTGCCCCTCATGGCCTGGTATCCAAGCTATGGTGAGTTTATTGGACAGTACAGTCCCCAACTAGCTTGGAGCTGATCTTCCGGGAGCTGACTGCTTTTAGGGCCGCCTGGGCTGGGACTCTGTAACGGATAGAGATCGGTATCCCTATCGCTATGGCACTTGCTGTCTTCTTCTCTCTTTTCGAATTTAATAGAGAGGGGACTTCAATAGAGATACAGAAAATATCTCTATTTGTTACAGAGTCCCAGCCCTGGCTATCCGAGTAAATAACAATGTTTATTTACGACTAATGTATAATGTGCGTATTATATTTGTGATTTTGGCAGTATAATGACATATGTTATTCCTCCAGGGATTAATGACGAGTAGCGGGATTAATGGTCATTATTCCACAAAAGTGTCAGTGTCAAACGTGTAGTGCTTGTGGATTTGTATTGCAAATTATGAGACGGATGAAATTTGTTCATTGAAAATCTCAAATTAATTATATATGTACTACTCGCAATAATGGCTATTATTCCCTCGGAATGTTACTCCCTCGCCGCTAACGCGGCTCAGTTCGTAATAATCCTCGGGAATAATAGCTATCATTATTGACTCGTGGTATAATCTACTATTTTACGCTTAATTTTCCTTTCATTTATAAGTGCATTATTGCAGTGATTTCTGCCTGAAATACTGTGACGTGCTATTCGAGGTTTGTGGATATCTCCACTATTGGCCTGTCTCCGTAGATACCAGCTCCGATCCTCTTGTTGTTGGTTTTGGAGCCATCAATGTACCAGATGTCATCAGCTTTAATTGGAGGACCTTCCTTCCAGTCTTCCCTATCCGGTATGGCAACCCCGCCTGCTGAAGATGAATATAGGCGTTGTTTTATCTGAGGACATCTCGAACAAGAATCCTCTATTTTCCAGCTCATGGTCCTTTGGACCCTGGTCCTGCTTCAGTCTTTTGCGTACCGCCTTTACTTCACCCTGTATGTTGATATGTAGTGGTGGCAGGTTTAGTAGCACCTCCAAAGTAGCGGTTAAGGCTCTTTTCATGGCACCCGTGATGCATACGCAATACGCAGGCCAGCCCTTGCCCACTTTGAAGCTTTATGATTGCTTCAATCTGTGACATTTTTACTTTGTACCCCAGAGAATCAAACCATAGGTTATCAAGGGTCTCATTATCATTTTGTATTACCACTGCAAAAAAATCAAATATAAGCATATCAGAAGAAGAATCAGAAAAATTTTAGTGAAGCATGAAAAAGCAGCAGTAGAAAAGCTCATATATGTGACTTTCACTTGCGTGTAAATAGTGGGAAGTACAGTGTGGAAACTTTTGAAGATCAAGAAACAGTCGTGAAGAATATTATTGAGCAAAATTAGACAAGTAGGAGAAACAGCGCTCCTCTGCAACCTTTACCAATCCTAACGAATTTTGATATCTTTCAAGCAGTGAAGAAGAGGAGGTAAAGGAAGTGTTTGAAAATATACCTGTAAAACAACACTCTGTTCCACAAAGCCTGCATCTCCCCAGGGAAATTTTGTGATGTGTGATTATTTGATTATACATATCTTGACTCCATTATGAATAAACGAATTCTTGACTAGAGTGAAGTATGGTATTGGCAATCCGATTATTCACCTGCCAAGTCAGGTAAGAGCAGTTACCAGTTGAAAGGTACGGAAGATGTAAGGATTTTGAGATGACCGCAATGGGCTCTAGGGTGGACGCCACACAGAAGCCGAATAGCTTTTTCCTGCATCACGAACACTGACTGGAGCCTTTTGGAAAACTTTTTTAAGATGTGAATCCCCGGTCATCTTTTGATGAAAAATTACTCCAAGATATTTGACCTATTTTGAGAAAAGGAGATTTCGGCTCCATTAAGTTTAGGACATCGAAGCCTTCTTAGTGCTCTTTTCCAAATCCAAAGGAGGTATACCCTTATAGAAAGTGTAAGACATCTTAATTTCTTATTTGTCAAGTTTGGCTTTCATCTACATTTTTAATCGATAGAGCAGGTCCAAGCAAAATTATTCCAATGGTCAATTGCTTGAAAGAAAACATGAACAAAATTGAATCACAGAACAACGTCGGCGAACAAATAAAAAGAAACTTCACGATCGGAAATGGGGAAACACTTTGGAACTATTCAGACGCTCCAACTTTTGGTAATGAGCAAATTCAGTAGTTGGAGCAGATGCAGGAGCCCTACCCGCCAATCAATACGTGGAAGAAGAGAGTCCTGAAAAGGAACTGGATATCTGGAATGTCCAAAGGCACTTGGAAGAAACGTTTCAGAGTTCTCTCTATAATTAAACCTTTCAGTCATTAATCTACACCAGAACCATCTTGAGTATTGGGAAAAATTAGATTAATTCGCATAACTTTCTGAAGAAATAAAGTGTCTTTGAAAATTGAAAAGAAAACAATCATTTTTAGCTTTGGAATTTAGACATGAGCACGAATAGTTGCGAATATTTTAGGATATGTTTGTACAATTTCATTTGGAAGAGCATTAATTTTTTTATAAACTGAGTAAAATTGGTAGCTCACACAGTCTCTAAGTTGTTGATATTAAATATCATTTGCAAGAGTATTAAATTATCTGTGAACACTGAACCAAATTTGCTATTTGTAGCGCATATAGTTGTCGAGATGTTCAGCTTTGAAATTAAATTTTAGTAAGCAAATGTAGGGGATACAAAAAGAGACAATGCATATGGGTAAAAGTATTTAATGAGATGAACTGGACAAGAACATAGATGCGCGCGCCGTTAGGCGCGTTAGTGTCATTTTTACTGTATACGTACTGTGAAATTTCTAGCCCAACTGCCTGCGCACTTCAGGTGATACGAGACACGTCTATTGGTAACGAAACTCTATAGCATCACCATCAACAATGCGCATTATTAACTTACAAGTATTGCTTATCTATTGGAATGAGTTTCTCGACAAATTGATTTACATTTTAAATGCAGTGAACTTGCAGCACAAAGGCAAAATATGAACTTCCCAAAGCTGTTTTTATCTAGAAAGTTTCTCAGCTAAAGAAACTGAATAAACTTTCAAGAAACAAAAAAAAGTTATTGAGAAAAGAGGAAAGGAATGAAAAGGAAGCAAATTTTACACTTTAATGGACATACATATTAGGACATGTAAATTTATTATATTTCAGGTATTGCTCTATATATTAATTATTGTAATGCATTCAAAGCAAGTATACTTATTGCCATTTAAATTCAGGTTTAGATTGCAATTAGGAGTCAACCTGATTTTTATGTAAGTAGGTAGGTACTACTTCCATTCAGGTGACACCATACCATCTGTATTCAATGATTTTTGCCCAGCTCTATATCCTTTCGAATAATAACAATCCTTCCGGCTGCTAACGCAACCTTTTTTGGCTAGCTTCATCCTGCAATTATTTGAATTGCGCTAGACCTTGCTGAGAACGGTCACTCTTTCTTGGCAGCTTGGTTAAGCCAGTTGACGTCAGTGACGTCAGCGAGCCTTTTTGTTTTTTGGCGAACGTGCTAAATGTCCTTAAAAGTCCCTTGAAGGGGTGAATCCTCCAAATTTCTCTCTGTGGTTCGGAGTGCCATTTATGGCTAATTAAAGAAATAGTTTATCCGTCCACTCGGCCACTTTTTTTGTGATTTTATTGAAACATGCCAGGTATGTGACAAATCCTTTCTTATCTTTAACATCCCTTAATTTTATGATTATTTCTCCAGCCTATCTTTATCTGCAACCACCTCTGGTTGCAGTGCCTGTATTGCACCGTACCAAATCATGGTATGCGAGGAGCCCCTTGTTCAGGGTGATTCATGTTCTTTTGTGTCTTATTATAACCTTCAAAGACATGTTTAGTGTCTATTTCACCTTTCTTTAAAATAGACCATAATAATTTCATTTTCTGATAGGGTCCTACTCCTACATCCAGGCCTAGTATTGGTCCAATTCAATAAAGACTGCATGCTTCCCTAATCTTCATGTGCCCCTACTTCTGAGGTCACTTTCATGGTCGCTGATGGATAGTGCCTATCGTTCCTGATGACACCTCGACTTGGAAGTAGTGACTACAGGTTTCTTAACGTTTGAATTTCACCTTTTATTTTATACTTTTTATTGAGCATTACCCAATCGGAATGTCTCATTTCCATGTTCAGTTCGCTGTTCGGCTGAGCATGTGAATTTTCAGAGCAAAAGACTCAACGAAGTCGTTTTTTTTATTGAGCATTACCTAAATGGAATGGCTCATTTCTAAGTTCAGTTCGCTGTGCGGTTGAGCATATCAATTTTCAGAGCAGATAAACCCAACGAGGTCATTTAATATTGTATATTTTTTATTGAGCATTGCCTAATAAATGAAATGACTCATTTCTATGTTCAGTTCGCTGTCCGGTTGAGCATATGAGTTTTAAGGGCAGATAGACCAATGGAAAGGGTCCCAATTTAAATAAAATGATCGATCATTATTAATATTTCACACAATAATATTTAGTTGAGTGTAGTACTAGGTTGGAATCAAATTATATTTATATTTATGATTTTCATTAAATTTAAATCCTAGATTTTGTAATTTTTCATTAAACTTTCATTGAACATAATTAAGTGGAGAGCGTTGCTGTATTATTTTGTTTTATACTTGATATTTTAGATTTAATGTTGAGGTCTATTTCAAGGTTTGAGACCTCATAAATAAAAACTTCGTGGCGTCCTCAGTAAACTCTCCTTATACACAAGTACAAGAGTAACATGCTTTTAATCCAAAAAAATTAAAAACGTTACAGCGTTCTTCGCTTCTCAATACATGGTGTAATATGATGGATTTGTTCTGAAATGAAATTAAATCAAACTGAAGAAAGGAGAGATAGGTATACCGCCAAATCTGGCCAAACAGCTAATTTTAATATTTGGCATGTACTAGGATGGACTTTATTACATGAAATGTCTCCTTTATTTCTCAATACATAGTGCAAGGTGAAAGAATTGTTCTAAAATGAAATTGAAATAAAGAAAATAGAAATATTTAGAGCAATCTGTACCTACAAGGTACAATGTTGAGGATTTGCTATAATGTATGTAAATTAAACGTAAACTAAAGGAGACTGAATATTCGATGAACGTGATTTAAAAAGTATTATTGAACAAAGTTACAAATTACTCAACTTGTATAGCGAATTTTCATGAAAAATCACCAAATCCACGGTATCTCCATACAAATTTCTCAACGGAATCTCTAACATTTATCGGGAAAAAGACAGCGACCAGCTAGAAAATGTATAAGTCCACCGCCGAGGGGACTGCATTAAAAAGAAGAGAGGTAAAAAGGGCTCAAACTTTTGTGGGTAAAATTTGAAAAATTAGGACCCTTGAATCAATATAGAAATAACGAATATTCGGATAATATCTATGGAAGAATGGAATGAACACTACAAGAAGTTGCTGACAGAGAAAATGCAACAATTCAAGAGACAGATTGAGGAGATTGGGGAAGATGAAGTAAATCATGTAGAGGTGTACAAGGTATGAAAAATGGAAAGGCTCCGGGGCCAGGAAACTTTCCTATCGAGCTAGTTGCAAATAGTCAAATGTGCGCCAGAGATCCTGATGGAAATTCTAGCAGATATATACAATGATCTGTTACTAAGAGGGTACATTATTTCTGCAGACTTGAATATCTCACGTATAAGTTCCATCCACAAAAGAGTAGATCGTAAAACTTGTGGAAACTATAGAGGAATAAGTATGACTAGTTCTTTGAAAAGGTTGTACGGCCGTATTTCAAAAAGAAGAATTAAAATGGAATTTTCAGACATAGAAGCGCAGAATGTCTTTCGTGCGAGAAGTTCTTGCATAAATGGCACTTTCACATTACAACAAATCATATAAAAAAGGAATGTTTAAAATCTGTCCACACAACTAATATTTTTAGACCTCGAGAAGGCCTACGATACAGTGCCCTTGAGGAAACTCATCGAAGTTTTTTCAACTGGTTCAATTTTGACTCTAGGATTGTAAAAACTCATTGTTTCACACTCTTCTGAGATAAATCCAGCTGTTTGAGATTTGAAAACACAAGTCCTAATAGCCTAGGAGAGCCAGGAATAGGATTTTTACGCCTCTCTGGTTAAGTTCCCACTCTGCAATGTTCAATTAAAAAGCAAAAATGAGCTCTTGGAGCCGCTCTATCGTAATTTTTTACTCTAGAATTGTCAAAATTCAATTACGTATACTCATCTAGTTCAATTCAGCTCTGTGTCTTCGAAACGTGAGCCGTAAAAGTTCAAATTTCAGCTCTAGGAGACCCAGGAATAGGATTTTTACGAGTCTAGTTCAATATCAACTCTGTGAAAAGCAAAAATGAGCTCTAGTTGGATGAAAAACCAAAAAACAAATAAGACAATATACAATACCGACTTGGCAACGTGAAAACTCCCAAAATTCCCAAACACCAACGTGAACAACGTCCAAGCTCGTTTGTCTTATCTCCCCAATGAGCCGGTGTAACAAATTATTTTTTGAAAAAAGGAAAGTGTATCGCCTCAATTAATATCCTTTATAAGTAACAAGCCAACTAGCGCCTTATCGGCTGGGTATCGTTTTTCTTACGCCCAAGCGTAATTGTAAAATCTGATTCTCAGAAAACACCACTTACGTTATTTGGTTTCACGATTGGAATGCTTAATTAAGCGGCTGGTGTAGGTTATAGTTTGAATATTTTTGTTCAGATTGTGCAATTTGAAATAAGAAACAGTTCTAATTTCGAGAATCTAATTCCCATTTTTTCTTACCAATTTATGAATATTGATTAATAATTTCTTTTATAATAAAGAGCGGCAAAGATCAATTTATAGGAAGAGACCAAAAAAATGGAAGTCTCCGACAAATGAAAAAGAATTTGAAAGACACATCAGTAAATCACTGAATAGTAAACCAACAACAAAGACATCAACACGCTAAACGATACAATAGTCAATACAATAAATGAAGCTCAGGGAAATTATGACCAACAAAGCCAAAAGGGTACAAACTCAGTCTAGAAACAAGACGCAAAATGGAATAAAAAAAATCACTTGAAAGCGACAAAGACAATGATCCACAATCAATAGAGACACCCCAAAGTCATCAGGAAAAATCTAAGGCAGTTTAAAGAAGACCATATATCATCAGATTGGAACAACCGAAGGAACAACTCAATTATGATCTTGCTACATAAAAAAGGTGATAGAACTGATCTCGAGAACTACAGACCAGTCTACTCACCTAAACACATCATATACTCGCATAATAATAGGTGGACTAGACGGTAATTGGACTTTTATCAGGCTGGTTTCGGTACCAACGATCACCTTCAGTGTCTCAAAACCCTCATAAAACCGAGTATTACAGAATACAACCGTCCTTTTATATTGGTGTTTGTAGACTTCTCAAAGGAGTTCGACACACCGTGGAACTTCCTGCAAACTTCGAGATCACTACAAGAAAGTAGTGTTGATATTGCGAAATTATTAAAAATATAACGGAAACGCAACGACCACCGTAAATTTTCACCCAATCACCAGAAAAATTGAAATCAAAAGAGGAATCCGACAGGGTAACACTATGTCACCCAAGCTGTTCATCACAGTTCTCGAACATGCTTTGAAGAAATATTGCCTTGGGAGCGAAAAGGAATAATCATCGATGGGTAATGTCTTAATAATCTTAGCTTTGCAGATGATCTTGTCATATCAGACAGTTTGGGCGAAGCTAAAGAAATGCTTAGGGAACTTCAAAATTCCAGGCAAGAAGTGGGCTTAAAGATGAACTTCTCCAAAACCAAAATGCTGACCTATCTGATTCCCAGTGAGCAAATACAGATAGGCAAGAATAACATAGGAAATAGGTTTATGAGATGAGAATTCACAGAGATAATCAAACATGCGAAATGATGAGAAGAATAACCTTGGGATGGGTCGCATTTGGAAAAATCAGGGATGTGTTTAGGGCTGACATTCCAATAACCCTGAAACGAAAGCATTTAACCCTCTTCCCAGTCCTGACCTATGGTGGGTAGACAGACAGACAATTTTGACTATCTTACCATAGCATCAGCAGAAAAGTTGAGAGTAACACAAAAACGAATGGAAATATCATTGGTTGGATTGACTTTAATAAACCGAGTAAGGAATAATGTGATCCGCATAAAAACTGCGGTGGACGATTGTAGAACGTATCGCAAAACAAAAGAAGAAATTTGGACAGGCCACTTTACAAGATCTGAAGACGGGAGATGGACGAAGAAACTCATTGAGCGGAGACTAAGAGCTGATAAACGAAACGGAGGAAGACTTTCCACTAGCTGGACAGACGACCTAAAAAGATCTCATCAAATTGGATCACAATAAATAAAATAAAATTATTCCACTCCACAGAAAAGAAATGAAAAAATTGAATATGAAAGGATAAAAAAAATAAATATCAAATTAAATAAATTCCATATAATTCCCTTGTACAATTTCCCTTGAAATTTATACTCCAACCGTTTTCCCATGCATTAATAATGGAACACACACGGCTAAATCATAGTTTAATAGTAATACTGGGGGAATTATCGTCGTTCGAACCGCTTTTAATAATACCATAATTTGAAACGAACTTATTATTCGATAAAACAATAAAAGACTTACTGCATTATGTATGAACAACGTAGCGATTCTGTACCATAATTCCACATGGGCAGTCCTATAATTTGTCGTAATGACTCTTTTATATAAAATTGATGGCCCTTTGGAGGTATTGAGTTATATGGGTATTGTTCCACTATGATCCTTGGGGGCACCCGTATATTGGGTGTAGCCTAATTGTAGTGCAAAACTTATGGGTGTGAGTTTTTTCGCCCCCTTGCAATATTTCAATCTCAATAACACTTCATCAAAAAAAGTTTTAATTTATTCAACCAAAAACCATCGTGCATAGTTGAAATTCAAACGTGTACTTTTACCGGTAGAGAGCCATTCATCAAGCGCATCGTTATTAAAAACAACCTATGGAAATATGAACCACCTATACCTACTGGTGATGAATGCGTTAAGCCGCTGTAATATTTTTCAGTAACTTGACACCTTACAGATTTTATTATTTTTCACTGCTGTTCCGCCAGTATCTAGAAAAATAGGTTTGAAAATAAACTATCAAGTTGAGTAATAGGGCCCCTATTTTGTTTTTAATTATAGACGTACCTCCTTTGGCAAAATCGCCGGTAATTAAAAATGTCCAGAAAGTTACAAAGGCCGCAAGGCAAAATCGAATAAAAGGTTTTAATAATAAAACGCCAAATCCAGACGTTAAAAAAACAACCATCGCACATCACAGACGGACATATTAATATTTAACGAAACAAATCACAAACAGCGTCCGAAAAAACAATTGAATCATGCTGTTTGCCGAAAAAATTAAACCCCAAACCATCAGCGTTCCACATGGAAAAACAAATAATAATTGTCCGGCCCTTTGAAGTTTCGGGAACCGGGGCGAAATTTAAGCCAATTTTAACCCTTTTATTCGCGCGCCATTTGTTCGGCATTCACGTGAATGCAATTGCGGAATGCGAATTTGGTGGATGCACGTGGAGTTTTTCCACCGCGTTGCATCCTACCATCCAGGATATCTATTCTGTCGGAGGCAATTTTATTTGTTGAGGAAGATTTAATCTTAAAGCCAGCTGTAGAATAGCAATGAGACCAGACGATATTGAAATCATTTTCTGTAGAATTTACATGTTATATGGTGGTCATAGGTGATAATTGATTTTTATTAAAAGTGAAGATAATATAGATTTTTCAAGAAAATTATATAATTTAAAATTCTCTTTGTATACATATTTTAAACTGGTAATGGGATCCTAATGGAAGCAGTCGTGCCCTAATGCTAGAATATCAGGTAAATTTTATCGTGTTAAGGCATGATGTCTCTTTACAATACCCCTTCGTTTCGGGAATTACCTTCAATTAGTTTATAATTCATGTTTATTTTGTCGGTATTTCTGTCATCATCATCGTCGTGGGGGTCTTACAGCCTTCTGCCGCATCCCGCATTTCGATCGCTATATTTTTTACGGTTTTTCCATTCTTCCTCGTCTATCGCTCTATTATTCATATATTTTTTCAAGGAACGTACATCAATGCTGTCTGTGGCCATCTCCTCCTCCATTCTCATAACATGCCCATACCATTTGTGCTGTCGGGTGCCTATTCTTTCGGTGGTTCTTTATATTCTTCCTGTTATATTTCGAACAGCGTTCTGTATATGCTCCAGTCTTGAAACTCTGCATCTACCTTCCTTTTATTTCGTTCTCATAGCTGCCAGCATTCAACCCGTGGGTAGGTTCGTCAATATCGGCTCTACAATTGATCCGTAGATTGTCTTTTTTGTTTTTATAGAAATCTAACTACTCCAGAGTAAATAATTCAGCTAAGATCCGGGTCTTCATTATCATCTCCAATACAAATATATTCTGTTTTGCTTTTGTTTATTTTCATTCCCCACCGTTGATATTTTCTCCTAAGTTGGTCCCCTTAACAGCTAGTTATTACTTCCTGATCGTCTGCGAAGAATAGTGTAGACAAGTAATGTTCTCCCACTTCTATTCTCATACCAGAGCACTTATTTCTCCAGTTCTTCAAGGCTTCCTGAATGTATACCTTGAACAGTGTAGGTGATAAACTGCAACCTTGCTTCAATCCTTTTGTAATTTTAAAACTTTCTGAAGCTTGATTTTTTACTTTTACTATAGTCTGCGAATTTTTATATTTTACCAATGGCTCTTTGTGTATTTTTTACTGAGGTTAGTTGCACCGCTCGGTGCATAGTTGAAACTGAATTAGAGGGAAAAATGCTATTCTGCAGTCTTGAATTTTAAAACTTATATTTTGAAGACTCAGTCACAGAGCTGAACTGCACTAGACGAATATAAAACATGGAGTTTTTACAATTCTAGAATTGCGAATTTCTGACTTCGCAGATTGTAGAATTGAAACTGAACTAGAGATTCGAGAAAATTTTATTTTTGGTCCGCCTAGACCTGAAATTTGAAGTCATTAAATCCTGAACTGTTTCGAAGACTCCCACAAGTACAAAGCTGTATTCAACTGATAGGATACAATATATCGCAACACTCTCTTTAGAGAAAAAAATAAATTTTCATTAGCTCTTTCCAGTGAAAACGACCTTATACTGAAATACTGTGATACAAATCTGGTCCTGAACCTAACACTACATACATAAGACTTCCTATGATTTAACGACATACTTTTTGATATTTTTTGTTACAACTGTCACCTTTAAATCATCTTTAAATGAATTAAAATCAAAATTACTGTCAAGAGGCGTATTAATTGACTTACAATTTGACGTTGCATACTTTTTCAAAATTTGTTGTAAATAGCTGGAGTGGTTTAAATCTGTATAACCACTCTCAATATTTTGCTCAACACTTATACTTAAATAGTTACTAACTACACCTAAGTCTTTCATGTTGAACTTGGAGTTTAACATAGTTTTCAGGTTCACTACTTCGTCATTATCAGTCCCTAATATAAGTAAATCATCTACATACAATAACACGTACAACTTGTTCTTTTCAAAATACTTTGAGTATAAACAGAAATCGTTTTGTAATCGGCTGAAACCTAAAGTTAACATCAAGTTATCAAATTTGGTGTTACAGCATTTGGGTGATTTTTTCAACCCATATAGAAACTTATTCAATTTATAAACGGTTTTGCTGCAAAATGCCTCACCAGGGGCATTTTGATGCCCCTGGTGAGGACATGAACACTTTTTCTGTTATGTCACTGTACAAAAATGCGCTCTGAACATCCATTTGATAAACACATAACTTATTTGCTAATACTAAGTATTCTAAAAGTACTCAGCTCTGCGACTGGGGCGTAGATATCATAATAATTTTCACAAGATTGCTGAAAGCCCCTGGCTACCAACCCAGCTTTAAACTATCCATTACTCTTAATCTTAAATACCCACTTACTATCTATAATTTGTTTATTGGCTGGCCATGGTACTTCACACCAAGTATTATTCTTACACAAAACACGCAGTTTTTTTTTCCATTGCTTTTTTCCACTTTCCCGCACTGTCACTTTCCATAGCTTTTTGGTATGTCAGCAGTTCTTCAGCAGCGGAGAAAAAACTGGTTTCATACTCTCTCAACCAAGTTGGTGGTTTAATCTCTCGACCACGTCTATCTGTGTTGACAACTGGGTTGAAATACTCTTCTACTACTGTCGGTTGCTTAAGTTGACTCATCAGAATTGGTCGAACTACCGAGGGGTTCATATATTTCATTATTTTTTATATCAAAATTGGGGTTATTTTCAATAAATTCATTTTGATGTTCTAGAAAAGGTACGTTGGGCTGCTCAACTTATTGCTCAATAAGCTGTTCACCAAAATGTTCACTTTCTTGTTCATCTTTTATGTTTTCTTGGTCTGAGTTCTCATTATCATCTGCCATTTTATAATTTATATTTAATTTAACAACCTTCTCTTGTTGCATACATTGCTCTTCGTTTCTTGGAAATATAACCATATCTCCATGAATCTCGCCTTTATTTCTGTCTGGACAGTACACTCGATAACCTTATTTGACCTCTTCACTATATCCAACTAGATCACCTTTTTTCAATCTTCGGATCTATCTTCCTTCTTTTTTCCTTAGGAATATGTAGGTACAACTACACTAGACCCAAAACTTTTCAAGAATTGTAAATTATCTTTAATAGAGCTTTTGCTTCACTCTTTTTCCTATTTGATTTTCAATCATTATTAAAAATCTGTCTTCTTGTTTTGTTGTATCTGACTTATTTTGTAAGAAGTAAACCACTCTGTAGTTTGTAAAGTCATCCTTAACACATTGCGTGCCATGGTCATATAGGGAAAACTTCCCCGGGGGCCAAGCCGCGTCACCTGTATATTGGTGACACTGAAAAAATCTCTGTACCGTAAGGTGGGGGTACTTGCAACAGTGGCACAACTTGCAACAATATTCATCGGCTGTAATTTTTGCTTTCCCCCTCCTCTCGCTTGATACGCGCTTCAACCGCTAACGTGTTACCGTTTAGTACGGATCAGTAGGTTGAAATGTGAGTAGGTTTAGCGTTGAAAAAATTTAAACACAAAAAATTTGGCGCCATTTTCTGACAGCTCTAGTAAATGCTCTAAATTGTTACAATATAACTTCTCCTGTGCAGAGCTTATTAACGCTAGGATTTGTATCAAATTTGGATATGATGTGCTTGAATGCTTAGCTAAAACATTGAATATCTAGTTTTGAGTTAAGTTTGAAGGTTTTCGTAAATAATTTTTTTTTTAAATTGCATGTACAGAAGTGGGTAACTTGCAACATGCCTCGCAAATAAAAAAAAACAGTTAGGGAGTGGGAGTAGGACCTACCGTAATTATTCCAACGAAACTTTGGAAAATGCATCGAAAACGAATCAAGGATTCGGGAAGCATAGCGAGAATTCGGGATTGACCCATCAACGCTTTCTCGGAAAAGAAGAAACTTGTTTCCCCTTGATCCTGGTAGGCAGCCTGTATTTCCAAAGGAAGAGGAGGAAGCTCATCATACCATGACCAATTTTTGGCCAAAATTGACCAAAATTGGCCAAAATTAGCCAATTTTTAATATTTTGTGTTGCAAGTAAGTTAACACGCGTTCCTAAATACAATTTCTACTGAAAAAAGCCACTTGTTGCAAGTATCCCCTTGCAGGTGTTCAACTTGCAACACCCAGTTTTTTTCAAAAATTTATGTCAAATAATAATGTTGTTCAAAGTTTTTTGTTAGAATCGGATACTAGACCACAAGATTAAATTTTTGGCACCAATTAGGTCAAATTCGACAAAAAAATAAAGAAGGTATCCGCAAAAGAATTTTGAAAATGTTGCAACTAACCCCACCTTACGGTACTATTATGTATTTGTTATTCTAGATATCTGCACTGAAAAAACGAACCTTGTTTACTCGGTTTTGATTATCCAGAAATAGGTTCATTTCCAGCAAATCAACTTTTCATGGCAAAGTTCAAGACCGAGATTACAAGGTTTACACAGTTTTACTAAATTGGCGATAAAAAGAATATTTGAATTCATTTACTCACACCAAAAATATGAAAATGTTTCTCAGGGAGCCACCCTGAATACAGACCATTAAAAATACATATAACGTCACCAAAGGAACGGTGACGCGGCTTGCAGTGAAACACTACGCGTCACCAATATATTGGTGACGGGCCCACTTTTTAACATGACTGTCACCAATATGTTGGTGACGTGGCACGCAATGTGTTAAGTAGCAAGTAATATTTAGCACCACCTAGTGAAATAGATTCAAAAGGACCTGCGTGGACCAATTCACCTATTTTAGTTGCTCGAGAGTCACTTCCATTTTCCATTAAATAAAATGGCATTATTCCTCAGAACATTTCGTTCTTGATTAAAATTAATATGAGCCATTTTATAATCCCAAACTACAATATCTCCTGCTACATTACAGTGTGACATTTCTGTTTTACCTTCATATTGATACTTGTTCAAATTAAAACACTTTTCAAAGAGCTTACCTTGTCTGACTGCTTCTGCTCTTACACGTCCATTTTTGTCAACAATTTTGCACTTTCCTTTGTTCGATTCCATAAACAATCCTTTGTCCAATACTCTTACGGCCGAGAACAAATTCACTTTTAGTTGAGACACGTACAGTACATTATTCAGTTCAGTTTCGAGCCACTGTTTACCATTCTACGCTTGTAGTTCAATTTTTCCGATCCCCATCACTTATATTATTGTTCTCTGATTTTCCAAGATGCACAAACTGATTTAAGTCTTGACACATGCTATCGCTAGCCCCACTGTCCACGCACCAATCTTCAGGGCACATATTTGACTCCCTGATTATTATCAAAGCCTCTGATGTATTTGCTATTTCCAGCACCCCTACAAAAGCATTGGAAGGTCCTCCTCTTGTTCCTGTATCTTCATTTTTCTGTTTGTTGAACCAGCACTGAGCCATAGAATGCCCAATTCTTTTACAATAGTGGCATCTCAATCTCCCTGAGTTTTCATCATGTTCTTTTAATCTTTTTTTTGTGAACAAAGCAGTTTTTCTTTAGGTATCTAAATTTCTTACATACGAAACATTTCATTTCACTATGGGCTTTCAGTGCTTCAAAACTTGCAGCTAAGGCATCTGTTTTATCCTCTTGTTTCAGTCTATTCTATTAGCAGGCTTGAAGTTAACTCTGACAGTTAACTCTGACGCACACAAAATATTTACTTGGTAGTGATATCAGCATGTTTGTCATGAGCATTTTGTCACTCAATTCCTCTCCGAGATGTTTTAGCTGCGCCTTTATATCTTCAAGCTTCGATACAAAGTCTACTACACTACTATTTTTGAACTCGAGACTAAAAAATTTTTGCTGTAATAAATGCACACTTACTACAGACTGATGCTCATAGATTGATTTCAATTTTTCCCACATTTCTGCGCCAGTACCTACTGCATGTCATCACATATTTCATTAGGTTTTCATCTAAGCTTTGCATAATTACCTACTTCTTGAGCCTTGGCGTCCTTTTCGTCCCACTCAAAGTTGGTCCGTAGTCTTTGAATCTTGCCAGTTACCATAGAAAATAGGCTCTTTGATTCTAAAGCTATCTGCACTTGGAATTTCCAGCTGTTCCAATAATTTTCTCCACTAAACTTTACTATTGCTGGTAGGTACTTCCATTTTTGACATTTTCAACAGTCGTGTTTTTCCTTGATAATATCCCTAAAGCCGGGTTTTCAGATTATACTTCCCCAAAACCGGGTATTTCTTTCATAGTTCCTCAAACTGGGTATTTACTATCGACAATTTCAATATTCGATACTCTTGTCCATCCCTACTAACCCCTTGTCTTCTAACCTCAACTTTTTTGTCATATTTCTGCACTTCAAACTACCGATGCACTAGCGCCCATAACCAGTTGCGCAATGGGCAGTAAATGATGGGCGATTTGAATAGAAATATTTTATTAACTGAGAACTATAGCTTACACTGTGTTTTTATAACAGCTCAACAAGACTAACAGCATCAGACAACTGCTGACTGACAATCTGTCACAGACTTGACAACTGACTTCCAAACAAAAATCACTACCACCTAAATAATCACAGAACAAATAATTTTATTTTTCTTTCACAATACGATGTCAAAAGTTGGGTAATGCAAAGCACTGGAATTTTCCTGTATACTCGTAGCGTTCTCTTTGAAATTTGTTCCCCACCATTTATGATTGGTTTTCTTGTTTTTAAGTATCGGAGTCTCCAATTAGAGCACTAAGCCAATGGAATTGATTTCTAACAGTCATCATAGAATCGATATCAGAAAGCTAATATGATTTAAAACGATCGAAGATACGTTTCCATTGAAATGTTGCGTCAAATTGTTCAATATTCTTTGTCATCCAAAACTCTCATGAGCTATTTCACCATCATCAAGTTATTCAAGCATCTATACATTTTTGTGATCAAAGCTTTATCGATTTAATTTGTTAATTATCTCAAAGAGAAAACATACAGATTCCATACCACAATTCTATTGATAATATAATTAACCATACTGAACCCCTTGAAGCACAGTCCATAGCTCTCCATTATGTCCGCTAAATTATTAAAGTTTTAATCAAATTACGAATTGTTGCACGAATAAAGATTCGTAGTAATTAATTGATCGAGACTGGGGACCCTCATATGTCTGGTTTTGCCTACACGGGGCATCTGTTTTGAATCCTAATCGAATTAACATGTTTGAATACGAGTGACACATTATTACAAATGCGTGTTATTGGATCAAATTTTTTTCTTGATAATTGCATTTAATAAATTGAGTCAATCAATGGTTGTTTTTTATTAGGGTCGATGGTCTTTTTAAAGCTACGACTGTCTGGAACTGGAAATTTTTGAAAGAATTCTTTAAAAGTTAAATTTGAAATATATGTAAAAATCTCTAAGCAATAAGTTTAATAAATAACGTTTAGATAAGACATTGGCTGGTGGTGTGGGATATGTTGTTAAGAAACATTTAATATCTTCTCCTATCTTCCGATCTTTAATTAACAAGATGCGGTGTATTATTTACGCGCTACGATATCTTGTTTCGATTTTAATTACATTACCTAACTGTTTTTTTTAATGATGGAAAACGTATTTTTTGAAAATCGAATGTAACGGAACTTAGAATAACAGTGTCGAAAAAAAGAAATCATTTTCACGATTTGGAGGTGAGATTTTTCAAAAAGGAAAAAGCTCTCAAGTTCTATAGGAATTATAATTTATACTTACTTTGTGAATTTGCTGCTGGTGCTATTTCGTTTGCACTTTTCTTATATTTTTGCTTAATTGGGTCTCGTAAAACATGATACCGCCTTAAATAAGTTCAATAAAACACGAAAATACACAATTTTTCTTAGAAAAATTGTTCTTTATCAGGCTACAAAAATCTTGTTAAAAACTTCCAAGTCGTATATAGTTAGACGAGAGGAAGGCATATTTTTAACAGCTATATTTTTATATTCATTTCGTAAAAGGAGCCATTCAAAAAGAGCTTAAAACTTTAAAAACTTTTCCTTCCGCTTTTAGCTGAAACTTTTTAAATGGAAGTTTTACTGCCTTTGTATTTTGCCATATATGGTTTAAAGTAGTTGAAAAGCAGTGAATATATACCTGTGTGCATGCTACGGAAAGTAAGAAAGTTGGTAGTGGCATTTTGGATAGTTTCGACGTAAATAGCTGATCACTAAAAACATTAGAAAATCCTTTTAAAAGTAAAAATTAGGGATTTGTTAAAGAGAAGACTAGAAGATGGGAATTTAAAGCAAATTGTTACAACTGCAAAATATATCCTGACTTCAGCTCCGATAATATCTATTCCAGAAGCAGCAAATCATATTCCTCTTGGTAAAAATACTAAATTTTCTGTCCTCTGGAAAATCTTTAGGACACTCCAAACCAAAAAGGCTAGCTTAATCAAGCCAGTTTTGGTATACTCACTTCAACTAATAGTGCAAAACCTTGTTACGAATCTAAAGCAGCATGGGAAGTTAAGAGAGAAAAGAGTGAAGGGAGGAATATGACTCTTGAAGGTGGCCTAAAGAAGAAATCGGACTTATAGGGAAGCTCCGACTAGCCCACAAAATTCCGGTGAGTGGGATGGGTCTAAATGAAGGCGCCACCTGTTTTCAAGCCTGCAGTAAGTCGGTTTCTGAACGAAAGATATTTCAAAACAGGAAACAGCCTATAGCATACAAAGAATCAAATCAACACTAGAGAAAGAAAGGTAAAAAAGCGATCATCTTTAACTGAAATCCCCTAGGATTGGAGTACTCGTGATCGCACCGCAGCCTGAAAAGAACGGAAAATTCTAAATGTCAAATATCAGCTGTGAAGGGAAAATAAAAGAAAATCACTGAATATTAAATTGTATGGTTTTGTTTATCTTGCTTGATTCGCTCCGTTCAGGATTTAACAATGATGTTTATCAGTTTAATTAAAGAAAAAGGTATTTTGGCATAATTATCCATACCTCAATATGTTCAGTATTAAAATAGTATATTATATAATAAGTGTGGTAACTAGGTTATTACCGCACGCGAGAGAAATTTGCAAACCGAGCCGGTGAGGCGAGGTTTGCAATCTCTAAGGGCGGTAATAACCTAATTACCATACGTATTATATACAGTATTTTATCTACAAGTGTGCGGTAACAAAATATCCGAAAGAAATTTAAAAAATTATGAAAAATAAAATTGCATCTGTCACCTTTTACAGCGGACAAGTAGAATTTACGTGATAGGTATGTAATTTATCACTGGTAGGTAATTAAACGTAAGTACCTATATAGCTAGTGCGTGCGGTAATGTGGTACTTACCGCACGCAAAACCGTGTAATATACCTTAGTTACCGCACGCTTGTAGATAAATAACCTTAGATTTAAAATAAATTCAAAACACCTCTGCTGCTTACCCTCGAAATAGGTCTATTTTCCCGGTTTACAGTACCTTTCCTATTTTAGGTTAAGCGTATAAAACTTATAATAAGAACATACAAGAATGTAATAACTCCTATAATTAAAAACAAAACATCAAAGTTCCTAATGGTAATTTATGCCTTTATCTGGCTATACATTGTTCTGATTTTTGCGCCCTCGGTATGCTGAACGATACTTATGGTGGTAAAAATTACGGGCTGAGTATTTCTTTTCAACACAGAGCTTCACTACCAATCAGCGGAAGTGCAACCACATGATTTCAGGACCCAGGACAACACACCCAACTAACTTACAGGGCTTTCCTTGATTGTTTACTGTTTGCAAGTCTTACAGCGACCCAGGAATCTACCTGACGTGGAGTGAGGATCGAGGGTTCTCCCTAAGTCTTCTTGGTGGTTAGGGATGTTCTAGCAACTAAGGGGGGCAGTAAGGCAGGAGTGGTTCAGAAGGTAACTCTGAAATACTGGGGGTTGATGGGCAACTGGCACTCGTGGGGTACCACAGGAGGAACAAGGCCTCCAATAATGGCAGGAATAAAAGTGAAGAGAGACTTAAGGAAGAAGGCCTAAAAAAAAAGAACAAGATTCTCGCACTTGGTAAGCAAACAGCAAATATAGTAAAGAAGTATTCTAAAAGAACTTTAACGTTGTAGAACTTATCCAAAAGAAAAATAGCAGAAAATGAAAATTTTCCAAAATACTTTGGCCTTTTCCAGACACAGCACACGAAGAAAAACGGCCAAATTTGAGACTTTAACCCTTCAAAACTCGCACAACCAAATCTGCCTATAGTGGCACTGTGGTGCTATAATCTGAGCAACCCACAATTGGGAGTTAGGGGCTCAAACTTATTTTTGGTTTTAAATCGGCAAAAACGCTTAGAGGAAGCTCTCAACGTGCTCTTGAAAGCTGCCCTATTTTCTACAAAAAAAAAACGATTTTTAATTCTTTCTCTTCCAGAAAACGTGGGCGTACCAATTCAAACTTTGAGGAATTTTTAGTTTTTACAGAATCTATTGGGGAGACTGATACTGCTACTGGCTGAATGCCTGGTACCCACCAAATAGCGGAAACTGTAATGGTACAAAGGAAGGTAGTACGAAAATCTGTAATAGAACCATCGGTACTATAAAGCAAATGTAGGAATCTTTAATAATATATACTATGAAATATTTAAGTATAGAATTTTTAATACCTATTTAGAAGTACCAGTCGTTCTAGTGACTAAACGTATGTTGCTTCTTGAACACACAAATAAAACTAGGTTACGAATTTCCTATTTGTATATACATGAAATTGACGTATTAGCAATCGACGTTCGTTTTTGTTGGTAATTTTTTGTTTCATCTGATTCGTGATTGATAAATAAGGATGGGGTTATTCTAAATGGGTATTAAAAATACTATAAATAACCACATATTGTTAGATGGTACTGAAAAATAGCGAAATGAAAACTGTATAGGTGAAATGACAACTCAGTAATAAATTTCTAGATGAGGGGTACTTTTACTTGAGGGGGAAAAATAATCCCGTAACAACCTTTCAAGTCAAAATTTCATAATGCCTGGATTTCTTTCAACCAAAGGGACTAACCTATTTTTCCCCAAACTTTCAGATGCTTGCTTTAACACAACTCACACGACGGTTAGTGGGCAACACCTACAATGCTTTGGAACTAACATCTAAAATCAAAACCTTAACATGTCCCCTAAATAAAGTTTGGGTTACAAATGTCCATACAAATAACATCCTGCGACTCCAAAGGTCATTTTCTTGTCCTCCAAAGACATTTCCTGGTCTAAATTTAAGGGGTGTGCCGGTCGCGTGCACACAAAAAATAAATATGAGGATTAACCTATTTTTTTCCGACAAGAGATTTCGGAGGTGTTAGGCAAATAAGTCCGCGAGGGCCCATGCATCATATATTATGATTATTATTTTGGGCCGGCAGATTACGTTTTGTATATTTAGTGTATTGTAGTTGGAAAAGCTTTGCGGCATGGCGGATTTGTTATAGGATTAAAATGGGTTGGTTGGATAATATTTGCAGAAATAGGATAACGTATGTAGTTGTTAAACGGGCAAGAAGTGGATAATTTATGTATACACGTTTGCGATAATTGTTCTACTACTAATGAACCTGAAACATAACTGTAGCCGTTTTTTATTAATTGAAATGCAGTATAAAAAAATACAGGGTGATTTCCCTTTTTGGAACGCCTCTCTGTACATCTAACCATCTAACTCAATATTTGTGTGGTGGGTTAGGGCTGGCAATTTGCAGCGACTGCGTGCGGACTATCAATAAACACGGAGCAGTGGTCGAACGAGCAACATGCTTTTACGGTTTTTCAAAGCAAACTATTCCTATGTCGCGGCACGGCGACGTTTCCGTAACGTGATGTTCCGTCAAAAAATTTATTGAAATCGTTGGATTGAAACTACAGACAAAGTCGTAGGTACAGGGGAAAATCCGGCTCAAGGGAAAATCAGAAGCGTGAATGATATATAATTCCTAATTCCTGGAGGTTTTCGAACCTTGCCATATCAAAGAGATATTTAAGCTATCAAGAAAATTCCAAAAACTTAAGAACAACCTAAGAACATTTTATTCATGTCTTCTCTTTGTGTCATTTAAATACAAAATCCTCCTTTCGGCGTCGACATCGTCATTCGGCGGCGCAACAATATTTTTATTCGGTTAGCGGGGGCCAAATCAAATCAAGACGTCTCAAAGCGCGAAACCCAAATATTTTCCAAAGGCATTTAGCGGACGAAATCCTGCGTCTTTTTAAAATAATTCTCCCTCGACGGAAACCTTTTAAGGGGTTTAGCAAGGAAATAGGTTAACGTTATGTAGAGCTTTCAGGGCTAATAAAAATACAACATTGTTTTGGGGGCGCATTTTAACTCGGATAATGGCGATTTATTTGGACTTTTGTTGGATTTGTTTCTTTTTGGAAGTGAAAATGTTTTTAATTCAAATGAAATTTCAACTTCAGATAAACAGTCACTTGCTAGACCCCCATTTTTCCTGAGATGGTCAGAGTCACAGACTCCATTTTCCTTACAAATCAGATTCTTATCAGACCACAATGTACTAGCGTGTTAAATTGAAATACTCACACATACAAAATTTAATTGGCGTTAAGTCTAGTGCAAATAACTATACAGTTATAACACCTGAAACATAATGTTTCATTTAATTCGTTATCCCACCATTTATAAATAAAGGGTTTCGGTTTTATTCCTTGGAGCAATAAAGGCGCATCTCGACGGCGGAAAAAAAAAAGCGATAAATAAATTCCGCCGGGCAGAGGCTGCGTTACTTTAGTCACTTCTTGGGAACCGGCACACGCCCGCGGGTGGGCGTACCGTCGAGATCCCACGATTTTCAGAAACGCTCACGATCTCGAATATTAGTTATGGCCGGTCATTATTTATTTATGATTTTCTTCTTTGGCTTGCCGGTATCGACGCGGTTTTGCATTCTCGACCAGGAAGGGTCACAGTGTTATTTGCGGAAGATTGCTTTATTACGATTTTGCGTATCCATGGACTTTCTACTTCTTTCTTCAGTACTTTGCCTACTTTTGAAGTCTTTAAGAGTACAAATTATAAAAGGTCATGAGTCCAGACATGTAGGTTCCCTACATTATCTAAAGAAGATCCAGCAGTAGAAGTCAAGTTGCAAATAGCGACAACGACAAGAATCCTTTTAGTTGACATAAGGAGAAGTACCTAGTACATAACATTATTGGGCAACTGAATAAAGAAGCAGATTAGCCAATGCGGAAAAACAAAATGAGAAATATGCTTGACTTCCATGAAGGATGTTCATAGATGTTGTTCTAGGTAAGCTTGTTGCACCTATCCCAATTTCTGAAACTGCTAGTGATAAAACTCAAAAAGAATACGAAGTGAAAGTAGATTTTTATAGAAGAGCTAATAATTGTGCCAAGAACATGATCACCAATGCTGGTGAATGATATGGTATCAGAAAATAATGGACAAAGAGTTAGCATATGAAGCTTGGTTAGCACTCCTAAATTAGTTCAGTTATCTGAAGAAAAGTTGTTTAAACTATGCGCAGATTGTTTCCTTTTTGATTGGTCGACATGTGTCAATACGCATTGCAGAACTCAAAAGAATTTTTTGTAAAAGCGTTATGAAATTGACACATTTTGACATTCATTAGAATTTTGAAATGACACTCTTTTAGGCACTAGTGCCTAAATTTTCCTTTTAGGCACTAGTGCCTAAAAGTAAAAATAATACATTGAAATCAATGAAAATATTTATTTATTATAAATTTGAAAGGTACAATTATGTAAATTGTTAAAGTGAATACTAGAGGAATCCAACTTCTCTTCTCTAACAGCAATGCAAGTACAAGTAGTTGGAATGAATAAACTGCTAGTACTGGCACTACTGGCAATGCTAACTTCTACTTCTGAGTGAGTTTCTCCTATTTTTTTATTTGGCATATCTTTCTGCCCTATGATTCTTTTTGCTATTTCGTTTTTCTGTTCAATTGAATTTTCAATATAACTCTCGGCAACTGAGCTTGATCGCCAACCTCCATGTCGCTTTAAAAGTGTCATGTCCGCTCCAGAATCTGCCAACATCGTGGCAGAACTTCGTCGGAAGCAATGACCAGTGTATTCATTGGCGTTGGAGAGTCCAAGGAATTCCGCTATCTTTTTTGGCATACCTCCAATTGTATTGATTCCAACTGGCAGAGTACAGCATTTATTACTTCGATATGTCAAGAAAAATCGCTGGTGTGTCGTATGGAGTGGACGAAGTTTTGCGTACTTACGAAACAGATCTAAAAAATTGATACCTTCTATTGATCCCTTAGTATTAGTGAACATTCTTGGAACATGAGTTTTTGTTTTCGGAATTTTGACACTGATAAACGACTGACAATCTTTAATGGCATCTAATTTCAAAAATGTGATTTCTTCCCTCCTACATGCTCCAAATACTCCAACAATTAAGACAACTTTGGCTAACAGGAACTCTTTATCATCGGCTTGTTTCAAAAAACGTTCTATTTCCAGCTTTGTAAATATTTTCGATTTCTTTGGCTGATACCCGGTAGCTTTCCTTTTCAAAAATGCAATCAGGTTTGTAAATTTGCTTATATCTACGTTTTTGTTCAGGTAAATCATGGTACGGAGCATCGAATATTTGCTCCACAAAGTTGACGGCCTCAAGGTGGTGGATAGCTTCAAGAAATAGGCTAGTAATACCTTTTCTGTAAAATTCTCAGAATTTTTTTCTATGGCCCAGGTTTCAAAGTTGTTGTAGGTCTTTCCATATATATCCTTCGATTTTTCAGGCACTAAAGTGGATAGTGCAGCTTCAGCAGCTTGTTCAATATCCAAAGACTCGTCACTATCATCCATTTTCGACAATTTTTTCTCAAAACTTTGCTGGAAAGACGACGACACGGACGCGAGACTTTCGAAGTTGACAAAACTTTGATGCAAACAAACAACCACCAAACAATGCATATGGCATAAACAATGCCTTGGAAACAGATTGCCTGGCCACTTTTCAAAATGTTTGAAAATTCCAATAAAAGAATATAAATATTAAATTTTGTGCTTTTACAAAAAATCTTGTATACAACACGTTGCGAAACGATGTCTTTTAGTCACTTGACGTGTTGTCCAACTCGGCTTCGCCTCGTTGGACAATTTCCACGTCGCGTGCCTAAAAGACGCTCATTTCGCAACTTAGTGTATAAATGGCTATTTAATGAGCTGCATAATGGACTTGTTGCAAATGCTTTACCACAACAACTAGATTTGATGATAATTTGCAAAGTTTTCACATTCAGTATAAAAATTGTATGTCTGTTTGGATGCTGTTAACAAAAGATACGAAAAAAGCACTTGAGGAACTAGCTTCTCAGCTTTGTATTTTTGAAAGAAATTTCACCAAAAGTGGAAAATCAGACAGTACTCCAGAAGCTCTAATAGCAGAAGTTCATAACAAATCATCTAATGAAGGAAGTGATTCGTCGCTTAGGACAAGAGAAATAGAAGGCCTGTTAAGTCTTTGCCAAATGTTTGTATTCGCTTATTAATCATAAAAACACCTTTATAGGTACTTGAAATTAATAGGCTCACTTACAAGTTAAAAAGTGAAATTAAAATTGCTCACCACATCTCAGCGAAATTAAGATCACTGATAGAGTTAGGGATCAACCACGTTAGAGGATTATTAGGTGATCAGGATTATCAAGAATTTCTAAAAACTGAAAATAAATACGAACATATATTTTCTAACACAAAATTCACACATTGTAACAAGTTACTTACCTTGATTTCACAACAAAAGAAAATCCTAATAACTCTTGAAAACTAGCTGATTAACAGTAGAACAACAATACCACCTTCCAGTTATGGAATTACTAGCCTTGAAACCATCACTTGCTTTGCCCTATAACACTAGAGACTTTCCAATGTTTCAGCTCATCAAGGATACTGAATTCAGAATCTACCAGAAGACACGTATAACGACTGTAGTATAGAGCAACCTGCACCAATATCATCATGAATCGATACAATAGCTCTAAACAGGGAAAAAGATATGACCAACGCCATAATAGTATATTATGCAATGATCATGTAATGATAGCCATTAATACACGAGCATGTTGTAGGATACGAAACGAGCCGCAGGCGAGTTTCGTATATAACATGCGAGTGTATTAATGGCCATTACATGAGAGTTGCATACACTATTTTTTCTACTGCCATTGATAAAACTTGATGATATTTAGATATGTCAACATTATGCTTAACTTTGAATAGGGATTTTATAATTGAGTAATGCGTCCATACAGTTGAAGGTTTCATTTTTTCTTGTAACTCTTCAAAATATACTATCAAAACATTTTCTGAGAAGGACGAATGTGTTTTTGGTGTTTCCAATCCATAAATTGTCCATATAATTTTTCGTAAATTTTCTTGGACTTGTCCGGTAGTATATTATTACCTGCATTTGTCGCCCTTTCTGTAATTTCTAGAGGTGTTAGTGAAAATTCTTCGTTATCGCTCAATATTTCCATAATAATGCCTTCTCCCAAACTTAAGGTATTAACTTTTAATAACAATTTGAGGTATTTTTGTTTATTAAATTATTGTTTTTCGCTAAATTACCATGGAAAAGCTATAAACAGAGTGCTGTCAAAATTCAAAAAAAAAAAATTCAAAATTTTTTAACTGGTGGCGCCATCTATTGACAATGTATAATAATGAAGAAAGTAAAAATTCTTCGTTATCATTCATGATTTCCATAATAATTATTCTTTGTCCCAAACTTAAGGTAACTTTTAAACAATTCGGAGTCTTTTTTATAGTTATCAAAATAATTGTTTTAGGCAAAATCACCGTTTAAAATGTTTAATATCTTAACTAGTGCTGCCATCTATCTACATTGTATAATATTAAAAATGAGTATTATAATGAAAATCTGTATCGTAATGAAGTTCATTATGATACAGATTTTAATCGTTTAATAGCGTATTATGAAATGTCAGTAGAAAAAGACTATTATCAAACTGCGGATAAGGGTAACTGCCCTGTTGTGATGAAAAGACAGGACTATGAGTGTAAAATGAAACTATTGTTGGATGATCATAGCACATATCTAGAATCACTAAACAATCCCACAAACCTTTTTGAAAATAAGTCAAATAAATTGTTGAAAAAATTAGTTTCATGTAATGAACTCGACAACGATTCAGTAAAAAAGTTGATTAGTCATAATTTTATTCCACCAAAAATCTATGGACTACCCAAGATCCACAAGCCAAACACACTCCTTAGACCTGTTATCTCTTGTGTAATGTCACCCACCTATAACATCTCCAGTTTCGTAGCCAAAATTTTGAATAACTTGGTTCCAACGTTTCAATATGTGATGAATAACTCTTTCAAGTTTGTGAAAAAAATTAGAACACGCACAATTCCAGCTAAATACATTCTGGTTTCTCTTGATGTCACCTCATTGTTTACAAATATTTCCAAAGATTTAATACTAAATCTCATAGAAAAACATTGGGAAAATATTGAAACATTCACTACTCTGGAATTGCGGTTTTTGTCGAATTGATCGCCTTCATCTTCCAGCCAAGTTATTTCTCCTACAACCACAAATTTTTCAAACAGATTTTTGGTACGGCAATGGGTAAGAACGAGCTTCTCATACCTGTCATCCCCAAATTACCCTTGCAACTTTCCTTCTTATATACTGCGTGACATAGAAATTGAAACACCCAGTAGATGTAAATATGTTTTATTAATATTTTGGGAAGTAGTAGAAAGATGTGGCAACTGCCTCAGCCTTCTACCTATCACATCTCAGTCATATTCAATAGGCCATAAGTCTAGTGACCTTGCGGGCCATGGAAGTAGGATTACATTAGCTGGTTAGAGGAAGTTTTGAGTAACTGCAGCGGCATGTGATCTCGCATTGTCTTGTTGAAAAATTGGATCTTGAAGTTGCTGAAGGTAGGGCAACGCGATAAGTTGTAATACGTTATTAATGTAGGATTGAGCGTTCATGTTTCTATCCAAAAAAACTAGAGGTGACCTGCTTCCAACTGCTATGGCACCCCAAGCCATAACGCCCCTAGTAAGCGCAGTCTCACGCTCCATGCAAAATTGAAGTTGGTGCCTTTCTCCACGTCTGCCACGGACTCTTTTACGTTGCCCTACCTTCAGCAACTGCAAGATCCAATTTTTTATAGGACAATGCGGTCCCACATACCGCTGCAGTTACTAGAAACTTCCTCCAACAAGCTTATGTAACCCTTCTTCCATGGCCCGCAATGTCACCAGACTTATCGCCTTTTGAACATGTTTGGGATATGATAGGTAGAAAGCTGAATCAGTTGCCACATCTTCTACTGGATGTACAACGTCTACGTCATGAGATAAGATTAGCATGGGAGATATCGATCATTTGATTCGCAGCATGCCACGAAGAGTCTCATAATTTCAAAACTCACGCGGAGGCGCAACTGATTATCGAATTGTTGAGAATTCCTTTCAATAAATTTGTTTGAAGCTGTCATCGATTGTTACTCATATTTATCCTTACTATTTCCCAAAATATTAATAAAATATATTTACATTTACTGGGTGTTGCAATTTCTATGTCACTCAGTATACATATTTATATGTAGATGATATCATCACAACCATACCCGACCATAGTGAGGACATAATATTAAATGTATTTAATAAATTCCATCAAAATCTACAATTTACGCTTGAAAAAGAGAAAGGGTTGAGGCTAGCCTTCCTTGATGTACCTAGTTGTCATCAGGGATGCTGGTAACAACCTTACTACTGATTAGTATAGAAAACCAACAGCATCAGGAAAAATTATTAATTTTAATTCATCACATAGCATCACACAGAGGGTGGCTATTATTAGGTAACTGAAACATAGAGCAGAGCAATTGTCTGAACCTCGATATATGGATTTTGAATGAATAAGGGTATTTTGTAAACAAAATCACTATGCTCTATCGTTAGTGAATACTATTTTGTGTAATAATGCTTCCATCCCCTAATCAGGTTCAATTGTCTAATGTTAAGTTTTTCAAAATTCCATTGATTCCGGGCTTAAGTACTAAGTTGTCAAAAATCTTACAAACACAAGGCAACATACTAAAACCACAGACAAAACCGCTATCTGTGATAGTTTTAACTTAGTTTATAGGATTCATTGTGACAGATTGTATATAGGGGAGACCAAGCAAAAGCTCTCGAAAAGATTATATCAGCGCCAATATGATTATCGAATTGTTAACATTGATAAAAAAGAAAAAACTGCATTGGCGATTCATCATTTTGAGAGTGACCATCATTTCGATTTCAACAATTCGTCAGTGTCTTTTATATTTCTTGTCCTAATCGACGAATCACCCTCTTCATTGGATACAGATAGGAGGACACGAAATTCACTTAGTAAATCAGCTAATTTTTCGAAGAGAGTTTTAATATGTCATTACTGTAAACGCAAGGATACTGGTTACGTGTGTGCCGGAAATGGATAACTGATGGCTAACCACCAAAGACACAGGAATGAAAACAATCTAATCAACAAGATGCCATTGATTCCTGAATCAGAAGCACGTCCGATTACAGAAAATGTTGGTTCTTCGTTATAACAGTTGTATCAAGAGAGTACACTAGGTACAAGAAAAATTGAAAGACGTGTTTGTGAACATTGTATTTATGGAAAAGCCCATCGCTTATTTTTGATACCAGATAAGATGTAACTTCACCTAGAGAGCTGTAAACCAATATTTATGGACCATTTGAAGTGTCATACCAAAAGAGAAGGTATTTGTTCATTTCAAAAGATTCTTGTACAGTTTCGATATGGATGTCTTTTAAAAAAGGAGTCTGAAACGAAAGTTGTTCTAGAAGACATAATTGCCTATGCTCCCAGTCCCAACCAAAGACGTAATATAAGAGAGCTACTTGGTGACAATGGTAAAGGATTTGATAATGAAGAAATTAAAACCATACTACGCAAAAATGAAAATAATCAAAAGTTAAGTGCTGCATTCACTCCTGAACAAAATGTTTCAATTGATCCAGAAAATGTACGTTGCCATTTTCTTGGCAAGGACCTTCAAATACTGAGATTTCCTCAATCTTCATGGGCTGAATCTGTCGACATGGCTTTTCATCTACTCAACAATAGTACTTCTTCAATTAAGAGTATAAGCCCATGTGAATTTTGGATGAACAAGAAACCAAGTATAAAAACCTCAGAATTATTGGCTCAATCTGTTATACGCATATTCCGGCGCAAATCAGAAGAAAAATGGAGAGAATCAAAATACTCCTTGGTTATGATGGAGAAGAAAGATATAGAATTTGGGTTGAAGTAGAATCCAGAATAGTTTTGTCTAGGGATATCAGATTTGTAGGAAAGTCAACCGACGGAAAAGACGTAGATGGATCAGCGTTTAACGAAAATGAAGAAGATATATGAAAGTGAAGAATCATAACTTGAATATGAAAATTTTATAGAAATTACAATCTTAGAAATCGTGAATACAACAGAAAGCCTTCATATCTCACCCATGATTATTTTTTCATTGGAGAAGAAATTATTCAAACAATCAAAAAACACCAGAGACATATGAAGACGCTATAGACAGTGAGGAGAATAAAGAGTGGAAAAAGGCAATGGACTCGGAAATCGATTCTCTAAAAGAAAACAAAACATTCCTGACTACTCGACACTTTCATTCCTGTTTCAAGACGATCATCTGTACGATCAATTTGGAGTATTGCAGCAAGCGAAACTTTGTTTTTGCAGCAGTTTACAAGGATCCATCTTCATGAAACAACCAGATGGTTACCATCAAGTGAATGACCAAGTTTGCAAGTTAAGAAAAAGCTTATAGGATTTGAAACAAGCTCTACGTTGTTGGTACACAAAAATTCACACATTTCTTTAAAAATGAGGTTTCAAGGCAAGTGAAGCTGCCAATGCTTGTACGTAAGAGAAAGAAATGACCAAAGGCTACTTACTCATAACTCTCTACGTAGATAACGGCTTGGTTGCTGAATACAGAACCAGCGACATTTTTTCTGGGTTTAGAGATTTAAACAAATAAAGCAGGTGGAAATGAAATTCTTTCGCGTTTCAATTTAACTAACTGCATACCAGTCAGTACACCAATTGAGAAAATTTGTGATATTTCAAAAATAGGGAAAGAAATTCAGAAACAAATTTTTACTTACAGAGTGGCTGCTTTAATGTATTTAATTGGAACAAGATCAAACTTTGCCTTTGCTGGGGAATCATTTCTCAATAACTTCAGAAAATTCTTCATCAGAAGATGTTACAAGACTAAAAGAGTTTTTAGATGCCTTTCAGGAACAGTACTCAAACCAGAAGATCAACTTCTTGAGTTTCATTATTGATGGTGTTCTAGATGAGTCAAGGACAAAGTATGGTCGCCACTTCTATCACAGTAGATGAAATTGTTGCTGCGAATGAAGCTACTAAAAATTTTTTATAGATTACTAAACTTTACAAATCAATAATAAAATTTCAACTAGTTCCTACTCTGATAATTCTGCGGCAGTAATGTTAGTAGAAAATTCACAATTTCACCGCAGAACAAAATACATATGACGGGAATAATTTTTATAAGAGAGAAATTTCTTGAAGGAAAATTGAAAATCAAGCAAGTTTCGACTGAAGAATTACTTGCAGATGTTATATATTCTACAGCACAATAATGAAAGAGGAATTAGGCATGACTTTTGTATCCCCTTCTTCCGTTGAATCAATGCCAAGTTTGTTAAAGCTCTCTCATCTATGAGATCTCACAAAGGAAAATACAATTTTTAGGAGTTTTATCATCTGTTATATGATTTACAGTGTGTTCAATTTTAGTGGCATGCAGACGTTTCAATTGGTTGGTGGTTGAAGGCATACTGGATTTCAAACAACCATTAATTGTGAATGTGTTCCCCTTATACCTTCTAACTTACTATCATACCAACGGTAACCGCCGAAGGTTGCCGTTGATCTTCACAACTAAAAACTTAAAATTGATGAAAGACTTGACCGACAAGGTAGAAATGAAACAGGTCTCGGTAGCTCAGTTGGTAGAGCGTTGCACTGGATATGCGAGAGTCCTGGGTTCAAATCCTAGTCAAAGCAAGAAAATTTTTCATCAATTTTAATTAAAACGTCTGCATGCCACCAAAATTGAACACACTGAAAAACACAATGTTGAAAGTAAATTTGAATGTACAAATATCAACTAGGGTAACTATTTTGACAGTAGGTATTCTTCTTCTCTGATATCAATTTTTTTCTTTTTCTTCTTCTTTAGCCATCTTTGAATTATTGCTTTTTTCAGAAAACGTGATTGGTTCCTTCTGCATTATTCTGTGTAGAAGTCCATAATGCTTACCTACTCAGAAAAACAGTTTCATTCTACCGCAAAAACTCCTCCCGTTTGTGTATTCGAAAAAGGCACTCCAGAGTTGCCCACTCTTCTCAATTCCCAATTAAAAAATCAATTCAAAACACATTCGGGCCCATTTCGACCAATTAAGGCCGTTTGACAACCGCGCCTGATTGAATTAAAGGCGCTCCACCGTATTAAGTCGGCCGCCCGTAATTTTCGTATTAATATTCAGGACATGCTGCTACTGTTTTAAAATCCCGAGGTTAGGTGTGTATTAATACTCCAACAACCCCCGGTCGGCCTGTTAATTGCTTTTCGGATCCATTAATTGCCTTTGCTTATATTATTGTAAAATATTGCTAGCTGTTTAATATTCACAATGGATATTGAATTGTAAAAGGGCAGAACTGTAAAAGTAAATTCAGATTACTTAATTAGAAGCCATTTCAAGTTGATTGAAGATTTTTTTTTATACTGTAGCAAAAATTCATTTAAATAATGGAAATGGAACGGCATTTTTTTGTGACAGTTCGCCAGTTCTTTCCACTAAACTGAATAAAATTGAAACACATAAATTAAAATGTGCCGACAAAACTGTTACATTGCGTCCAGTTGACGATACATAAACAACGCACCAGCATGTCGAAAATGCGTCCATATCAACCGACCACTCATGCATTTCTGTTCAATTTTACTCGAGCACAAAACATCGTTTTTAATAACATTATGAATTATTTCGAATTATTATCATATACGCTGCTGGCATGAAATTCGAACAATATAATGCGACGATGCCAGAAAACGGAAATGAACAGTACATGCCGGAACAAAAAGGACTTTTGAATTGAATAATATTAATGGCCGTTTCTTTTTTTACCAGGGATTTTAATTGAAATTTAAAATTAAAATTGGTTTTTTGTTGTATTTGTTTAATGAAAAAGAAATATTATATTGCGTTTGCCATAGCTTCAAACAGAAATACGTTTGCAAAAAACTTTTCCCATCCATCTAAAGCTGTTGAGGAGTTGAGTTCTCGAAAGAAAATGATCTTCAAAATATTTGAATTAACAGTCCCAACTTGCAACTCGATTGGTTAATCAACTTGTACGATGTCTTTTTGTGTAACATAACTCTGCAGTCAATGTCCAAGTAGTCGTTGAACAGCATACAAGTATTTCTTATGTGTGGCTATCGGTAGTTTTTTTCTTCTGGCAATGGTTCCTCACTCTATCCTCATCTTTGTAGAATGTCGCTAGCCCCAATTCCTGAACTTTCCTCGTGCTTGCTTAAAATAAAATTTACATCCTTGAAACTTCTGGAAACCATATTTAATTTATTTATTTATTTATTGATTTATTCAATACAGTATCAAGAGCAGCAGTTTGCCAATTACAGATACCAGCTTAATTAAAGAATATAACATAAGAATATAAACATTCACAACACCTATAGACCTAGAGAGTAGACACATTCTGTTTTGATAACTTTTATCTCTGATAACTTAAACAGTGACGCAAAGGAATTAAACTAAACTACATTACACAATTTCCTATCAACTGGTTTTTTAAACATAACATTATCAATGTCGATATTGGAAGCATACGAATTGAATGTATTACACATTTTGTAAATCGGCGAATTTTTGTAGAGACTTGTCCGAGGACCCATTAAGTAAAAGACATTAGAATTACGTGAATTAACAAGATTCACTGCAAATAGTAATTGTGTTAGAATATCAGGACTGTCAATATCACCCTTGAGCAACTTAAACACCATACAAAGTAGGATTCTAATTCTTCGCTTATTCAGAGTCTACTAAAGACACCAAGGAGGTGTTCAACATCGCACCCCCGAGGAGGATAGACTCCATATAATAAACGAACTCCAGAAATTTCCTTTGCACCCTTTCGACATATGAGTTGTCCATAATAAGTCATATTGCGGTGACCAGATAATGCATCCATACTCCAAAATTGGCAAAACAAGGGTATCGAAGAGGTGCAAACTTACATTAATATTCAAAGTTTTAGTGTTTCTTGTCATGAAACTAGATATTTGCTGCGCGCTGTCTATCTTCGAAGTAATGTGCTTCGAGAAGGATAATCACGTATCAAACATGACACCCCTTTTGATTTTCGACTGTATGAAGCGGCGAACCATCAAGTGTATAGTCATAGCAAATCAAATCATGCTTAAGGCTGAAAGACATACAAGAACATTTAGCAATATATAATTTAAAATCATTTGTATTGCACCAAGAGGCCACGTTACAGAAATCATTTTGGAGAGTTTCGCAGTCATCAGTAGAGTCTATTCGAATAAAACACTTAAAATCATCCGCTAAAAGTAAGGCTCTAGCCATCTCCACACTCTTCGCTATATTATTTATTACGGCCAAAAAGAGTAGTGGTCCCAAATTGGAGCCCTGTGGAACACCAGACGTGCTTTTGTAGATTACCGATTTACATCCTTTGACTTCAACATAACCTTGAACCCGGATTACTACTCTTGTAATTTTTGAATGGACTACTGTCGAATTTAATTCATATTGTTCAACTGATTTGAGTTTGGTATTGAACTGCTGTTTTGGGTTCAACTGATTTATTAACTTTTTTTTTATATTTATTTCATGACTATTGAACAACCAATAACTACCTAATTCATTAATTTTGAATTTTGCTGACAAATTACTGTACCTATTTTATTAAATAAATTTAGCTCTTGAATCTTTATACGTATTTTTGGTTCATTTGATTCTGGAACCAAATATCGACTATTTAATAATAATTATTTTGTTTTATTTTATTTTATTATTATTATTTTTTTCTTTTGCCTATATCTTGGTCTTTGGGTTCCAGCCAACAGCCAGGAGAATACTGGCCATTCTGTTCAAGGTCAGTGGCGCCCATAAAAAAAACCCACCCCTACTCTCCGAATTTAGTTTCTGAGCTAAGGCTGAATTTACAACGTCCTAGACGCCCCAGAGACCATTTCACTTTCATTCCAGAATTTCAGAATTATTTAATTTCAATAAAAAAAACGAAGCAAATTTCTTGGCGCCCAACGTGGGGCCTTTGGGTCAGGTATAATTGAATCAGCTTTATAATAAACGAGGACACATATATGTCCGACAAAGCCTTGAGAATGACCCAAAGCCTACCTTGTCAAAGGCTTTTTCCATATCTATATAGACCACATCAACTTGAGATTTATTATTTATTGCTTCATGAACGTATTGAGAAAAAGTGATCAGATTAGTTAAAGTTGACATCTTGGAAAAGAAGCCATGCTGGCATGATGTGAACCTACCAGATATCTCACTGAACAATACCTCGAAAATTATCACTTCAAATATCTTTGAAACCGCAGACACTATGCTAATTGGTCGATAATTCTTAATATCCTGTCTGGAGCCAGACTTAAAGATATAAATCACTTCACTAACTATCCATCTATTGGGATAACTAGAAGTTTTCAAAATTAGGTTAAACAAAATCTCCAAGGGTTTTAGGTGTTCACTGCATCCCTTCAAAACATAGACAGGAACCCCATGTCTGGGCCGATGGATCTGGTTCCCTTTATTTATCTGATAGCCCTCTCTATATCTACGAGAGATATCTTTTTATCACAGAAATATGAGTTAGCTTTGGAAGTTTCACATTCAGGAACATTATCTTCCACAAAAACTGACCTAAAAAATCCTGCAAACCCATCAGCTATCTACATTTTAAGCTCCAGAGTATGTTCCATTCTCAAAAGTCATGTCCTCAAGCATGTCTGCTGAATCTTTAAGCTCCTTCAGGTATGACCAGAAAAAATTCGGATTTACTCCCAAACTCCTCTACATCCTCCAGATACTGTTGATGAACAAGCTTAATCTTATCTTTAATGATGATACGTAATGAGCTATATTTACACTTCCAATAATGTGATTTGTATTTTTTAGATTTTATAAAATATTTTTTTCTAATTTTGACATTTAAAGTGACACTTTTCAAAACTCGTTGACGTTATCAAATGTCTTACTTTTCATCACCAGTTACGAAAAGTAAAATTTTTCGCAACTGGTGATGAAAAGTAAATTTCACCATCAGTTGCGAAAAATACAGAAATAAAATTTGTGATAATTTTAACGCTGAACTACTTGAAGTATTGTTATTATATTCTTTGTAGATACTATCGTCACCAAAAGTAACTGGGACAGCATCATATTAGCTCTTGTACTATTATATAAATTTTATTGTCAAATATTTGTCAAACTATGAATCAAATGCATTGAAATGAATGACAGTAGAATTAGTCCAGGAGATTATTATGCATTATTTTTGTCCCAGATACTTTTGGTGACGATGGTATATATGGAAATTCAATTTGACCATGAACTAAATTTGACATAGGGCCAAATCATATTTGCTTTTTGGCTTCTTAGGAATAATTTATTGTAGATAAAGCATATTGAGCCGACTCCTCAATGTCACTCGGTACGTCGCTTCCTGAATTGATGGACATTAGCATTTAATAATAATTATTCTTTTACTCTATAAAGTTTGAATGGATTATATAAGAACAATATTAATTAAAATTTTTCACTTTTTCAAAAATTAGAGACGCAGTCTTAACACCTCTATGCTACTATTACTTCTGTAGCAACGAAAAACGAAATACTCAGCAAATAAACATCTCTGGACTCATCTGACGCTTGTATGTTTTTTATATTTAACTTGAATTAAACAGAATCACATGGTCAAAATTAGAAAAAATATTGTGTGAAACACATTGGGAAACACTATTTTTCGTAAGTCTCTTCCTTTTGCGGAACTTGCTTCGCTCGTTCCGCAGAAATCAGTTGGTTACGAAAAATAGTGCTTTTCCCAACTGGTTGCACAAATAACTAATATACTCCTGGACAAAATTATCGCACCACTGCACATAAGCATCACCATAAACAGTGGTGCGATAATTTTGTCCAGGAGTATATTTTATAAGGTTAATTACTTGACAATTAAACCAGACAGGATACCTCTCACCCACTGAGTGGACTTTGGGACACATTTTTCAAAAATGCCACTCAAAGCAACGTAAAAACAATCCACTGCCAAATCCACATCAGAACTGTAAAGCTACCCAACTTTGATCTTTAAAAAGTTGATACATCAATAAAAAAATTGCTTCTCTAAAGTTAAATTTAGTTATAGATTTTTGTTTGGAGTGCTGTGCAGTAGATCCAGTCTGCATACATACTTCCAGACATAGATGATGTTGGTCTATTGGTAAGCGGAAGTCAACAGTTCTGTGAACTTGAACACTATCAAAAGATGCAATGACTAAGTCTAGAATAACATTATTGATGTTTCTGGTTCTATTAAATTGTATGCAGTCATTGAAAGCTAAAAACGACCTTAACATATTTAGTATCATTACAAGAATTCTGATTAATATAACTAAGAATGTTAAAATTACCAATTAATATGCAGTCTCAGTTATTCCGGATCAATCAATGGATTAAATCGGCTCAAAAAACCTTTCATAATCTTCACTTGGGAATAAAATACACTACGACAACATTCAAAAATAAATTATGATTTAGCTTAATTTTAATACACAACGCATCTTGCCTTAACTGATAACAAAACTTCTCCACCCTGTTTCTTACCCGTTGACAGCCACTCCCTGTCCTTTCTAAAAGTTAACCTGTTGCCAAAGTTAAATTCCGCAGAACCAATCGAATCATTCAACCACGTTTCCGTTAGTGCTATAATATCTCAAGTCATTATTAAGCATATTTACTTTAAGGGTATTTAACTTGGTTTTAATGCCCCTGCGAAGTTCTGATAAAAAATAAAAGTTTTGTTATGTATGAAATAATTGTGTAGTATTGACTCCGACGAAAATTCAGGTCAGAAACTGTAGGCGAATAAAGATCGACCAGTACCGAACCGTCACCCTCAAACAATGAAACTTGGCTCAGATCAGAATCACTAGCAATGTTCAAAATGAAGGGGTCACTAGAGGGCATGTAGCTGCTATCACTAATTTCAATATATGTGAATGCTTTACAGTTAGAAAATTTTACCATAGCATCACTTTTATCAGTCCCAATAATTCCGAATTTGTATGCTACCTTCCTAACACACTACAGTTATTCATAAAAATTACTTTGTTCGGAGAGAATTTTTCAAAACTATGTAGGTATAAGATTCATCAACTTATTATTAATATGACTTAGGTTTCTATATTTAAAACTCATTGACAGGACACAGGACTTTAAAATTTAATAAGAAATAACTAATACGAGGCAGATAATTTTTACAAAGGTCATTATACCCTGCAAGAAACACTACATAGTCATTACTGCTACAATCACTGGTCAGGGCGGATGCGCATTTCACAACGTCTTCAAATAGAGCAAAAGGCTTTATAATGGTTTGCACTGAATATTTAGAAGATAATGCAGTTTTGACTCTAAACCTCTACCTATTTGATCACACAACAAGACTCGACTCATACTTTGATTACATTTATTTAACACTGTGTTTTCATGCACAATATGTGCCTCATTTGACGACGTTAGAGTAGGATCATTTTGTGACTGACTATACATATCAGTTTGCTGCACACATGCATCTAATTAGGTTTGTTCCAGCAAAAAGTTGGAAACATGTTGGTGACATTAACCTAACAGTTAAATTTGTTGGTGACAGATGTTTTTAAGTTGGCAACAAATTTCTGCTGGAACAAAAATGTTTGACATTTCCCAATAACAATCCAACGAGCTGTCAAAAAAAAATTGGAGGCCAATAGGCAAGCGTCTGTACTCTGTGAGGTGTATTTATTTATACACTACGTTTCACTGCGATTTTTGATTTGTGTAAAGTAGTACAGTGTTGATTTTTTGAAAAATGCCTACGTTATGTATTGTACTTAGTTGTAGGAGCTGTTCTAATCGCGAAAAAGTCCCGTTTTATGCCGTTCCTGCAGATACAAAACACAGGTTTTTAACGGAGAAAAACGGATTTGTCTGTACTTCGTAAAACTTCATGAATTGAGAGAAAAGAATCTGATGAAATCCATATTGCAAAACCAAAAAGTCTCTCCACAAAAACGTTGTATAGATCTAAGTCATTAACTATCCTCAACTTGTGTTGATGCCTTATACCTTGAATAGCAGACAATAACCTTCAAGATTTGGTTAAAAAAAAACTAAACAGAAAACAAATCCTGGGTAGTAGGTATTGGTAGGTACCTAATTATTTAGTAGATAAAGGTTTGTCAAAAAGAAGTCATGCCTTTTGCCAACATCCGGGTTTTCCACTAATAACTTCATAAAATAAAAACTTTCCATCTCAAAATTCGAAAAATATCCTATCAAACACTAAAAAATCACCTTAAAACACCACACCACAAAAAACAGTTTTCTAATGAAAAATGTCCCGAACTGTTTGAATTAAATTTATGGCGCCAATTTCATTGCTTGCCTCCATTTTCATTGGATTGCCCTAGTCTGTATTTAAAAAATCGATCAAAGGTGGAACCTTGATCAAAGGTGAAGGCCAAAGTTAGGTTAGGTATTAAAATGTTTGAATAAAATCGACAAGCATTTTGAGCAGTTGCCAACACGTTATAAACGTTTCAAACATCGGCTGAAACAGCTGACATTTGCAAATTGTCACTAACATTTCTTTGCTGGTACACAAATTTGTCATTGCGCATGTCACAAGCTGCTGCCAACATTTCTGATAGCCTGCTGTAACAAACCTAATGACTTGACTAATTGCATTTTTGCGAGCTTCCAAAAGCTCGCTCGAAGTGTATGTGAATTTTTAAAGATTAGGGATGATAAGGTGCTGTGATGATCCTACACCGCACTGATGAGGTGCAATAACACCGAAACGCGTCTTTATTGGATTCGCAATGAAACTAGACATCAGTTTTCCAAGATTATTATAGGCCCCATATCCTTTCATAGCTTTATTTCAGATTTATGTATGTTTATTCTTCAACTGACGAAAATCTCTATAACTTGCCGTAGTTAACGGCATCCATATTCAAAATAACGAAATTATTTCCGCAAATTTTAGGCTCAAAATCTCTCTTATAAGCACAATTAATTTTACGTTATTTCCAGGAATAAAAAATGAATATTCTCCAAAAAAAAAAACCCTTAACAGATACATATCATACAAGCATATTTCGTGACAACATGCACTTAGTTTTCCTTTTACACCTTTTTCTTGATTTTCAATTGGTCCTCGGTGGGGAACATGTCATCGTTTTGCCTAAATACGAATAATAGACTAATTGCATGTCACATCCACTTAAATTATGCTGAAGTCTGGGTAAATGGCACAATAAATCTTGCTTTAAGAAATTATTTCGCATGTGTAACCGAGACATATTATAAAAAGTTTTATAATTATTTCTGAAAATCCAATCCTTTTATTTCATTTCAAAATTATTCAGCTTGAAAATTCCCCTTTTCAAAATCAACTATAGTCAAATTAGCTGCTACGAGCTAGCTTACTTCAAAAGAATTATTTATCCCCCAATTCGCAAAATCATAATTCTCCTCGCGGAGCCTCGAAGCTCTATGGCGCGCCCCAAAAGTCTTAGAGCAAATTCACATCTCCTTACTCCATTGTGCTTATTCCAAATGCTTTAATTGTAGCCCCAACTCAATTTTAACTCAATATTCTCCTCTCTGCCGCAAGTAAACTCTAAATTTCACCCGGCGGTTTTACATAGAGCAGTGTACAGAAAGCAATGCTTTAAAAGGATATAGTTGAGCGCACATTGAGAGCTCCCTCTCTTGCATACTAAACAACTTTAAGAAACTATTTGAGGCCGCGGGAGTAAAGGAGTTTGTTCGTTCGGTCGGGGCATTCGCGCTTGTTTTTGCTGTATGGTTAGCGTTTTCTGAAGGCGATGGTAATTGCTGAAGAATTTGCCGGCAAACTCAATTTGGACTGCAGCAGAAAAGTGCGCAAATTGGCGAAGAGGGTAAGGGAAAGAGCGATGTTATGTAACTGAAACGGATTTTCGATATCCAATTATTATTCAAGTATAAATTTGCTTTATAGTTTATATTTTTGAGAGGGGTTTAACCCAATTAAGTGAACCCACACTATATGAGCTGATGTCAAAATGAGAGTAAAGAAAACCCAACAAGTAGCGCTGACTTTCTGCTACGCAAAAGAAAAACTCTGTATGTAGTATCCCTCTGGCCGTATTAGTTTTCAAGTGTTCATTTCATAGAGTTTATTGAGTCTGTTTACTTCGCGAGCGAGGGGAATTAAAATTTTAAAGAAGTTCGTTTATGCTCGAGAGCTCCTCGTTGCCAATAGTTACTTTGAATGCTCATGTGGCCGCTTTGAAAATTGCTTATTACAAAATTAGAAACTCGGAATTGTTTTTATGGGATACGGTTCACTGAGAAAAAACTCAATCTAGTTAAACTTACGAAGGAATTCGAATAAAATTATACAAATGTAGTTCGTATTAATTTTTTTGCTGATTTTAATTAATTAGATTCTAAAAAAAATTCTTAAACTAGAAGTACAAAGTTTAGCTGCCTGATTTAAATTTCAATTTAGGTAAATCGATTCCACTTGTCGAATATCTTTCAACCATAAGTACCTACTCCTTCTCTTTTGAAAACTTTCAAAAACTATCTTGCATAAAGTTTTCCATATATCTAAATTGTATACCCACAATATAATTATAGTTAAACGACTTCGAGGAAAGTTCCAACTTTAACCTAAACAAATTATCCCCCAAAAATTTCAGGTTGATAAATATCTAAAACAAGTAATAAAGTATGTCTAAGAAAGGTCGTAACAGGAGACCTACAACTAATTACTAGGAGAGCCGGCCAGACAGCCCCATTTTTCACTTTGCATTGTTATGAACTAAAACTACGCCCCGCTAATCCTTCAACTTTCTGCTCGCTTGTATGCTAATTTTCTTATGGCGATTAAGTTTTCGCATTAATCCTTAGCGTGTAAAAATAGTTCGGGAGCTGACGAATTAGGAATACGCTCAACATTATAACCGTTCAGTTTTCCTAGCTCCCGCTCTGGAAATACTCTAAACTATTTTGTTTGCGATGATGTCATGTGAAAAAGGCATTTGTACAGAACGGCATGAGCTCCTGTAGTTGACGTTTTACAAGTTTTACTACTTAGAATTGACCGAATCACGCAGTTTTGGGTGATTTATCTTTAGTAGTTATCGCATAACGACACTAAGTGGGTCCAATGTACGATAAAATAATAGTAAAATTACCGTCGTACTTTCATGGACTGTGAAAAATTAATAGAATATGCGAAATTAATTTTTATTCTGCATCAGTTTACCTAATAATTTTTTAATTAATAATACATATCGCATTTAGTAGGTATATAGTCTGTTGTCCACGTAATTGTGACATATACAAATAGAATAGAAGTCCAGAAGGTATCTGAGCCTAATCAAGTTTTTTTTTTGTTTTTAAATATAGGTAATATCAAGAAGTAAAACTCTTAGTCTTCTCCACAATTCTTTATATAAAATTCAGTATTGAATTTTTATTATGAGTACATGTTTCGGATATCAATATCCATCTTCAGCTCTAAAATTAAATAAACTGATAAGAGTTTGAGGAAAAATTTTTGGCTAACGCAAGTAATTTCTAAGATAAAAGATGTGGAATAATTCAACATACCTTATGTTTTATTAAACCAATGCTTTCGTGCGTATGAACCTGTGATCTATGGTGAGCACATCGAGACTTATCAAGGCAATTGTTGTTCACTGAGTGAAAGAAGGGGGGTGTTGATCATGCCAGAGGCAGTGGATTCTGGCTGGAGAAACGAGCAAAGAAATCTAAGGGTGAAAACTCTAGGTTGAGTCCACTGTTCAACTTTAAGTAATGTGTACTTACTAGCTAATTAGTGTTCAAGCGAGTGTTCAAGCTGTGCATCCTGGGTTTCGTTACCCGAGGAAGAGCTTTTCTAAATTGAGTGATGATTAATTTCAACTGTTTTAGTGTGGAAAATTTGATAATTTTACTAATTTCCTCGTAATAATAAGCTAGTAAGTACACATTACTTAAAGTTGAACAGTGGACTCAACCTAGAGTTTTCACCCTTAGATTTCTCCGCTCGTTTCTCCAGCCAGGATCCACTGCCTCTAGCATGATCAACACCCCCCTTCTTTCACTCTATGAGCAACATTTTCCTTGATAAGTCTCGATGTGCTCACCATAGATCACAGGTTCATACACACGAAAGCACTGGTTTAATAAAACATAAGGTATGTTGAATTATTCCACATCTTGTATCTTAGAAATTACTGTTAGCCAAAAATTTTTCTTCAAACTCTTATCAGTTTATTTAATTTTAGAGCTGAAGATGGATATTGATATCCGAAACATGTACTCATAATAAAAATTCAATACTGAATCTATATATATATATAAAAATTAATGCCACTTTTCGTTGTAATTTTATAACTCAAGAATGGGCTCATCTAGCCAAACCAAATGTTTAGGCTTTGTTCGGACTATTTATTAGATGGTTTATGTGAAGTTTGCACAAAATCGGTCGAGCGGTTCTTCATTTATCACATTTTTTGTAATAAATGAATTATTCAATAAATGGAGGATCATTTTGTTAATGGGGATTTTGCTTTCTTTGCTTCGTTTAGATTAGGCCGGTTATGTTTTATGCGGTTTTCACAGCTTTTTCACAAGTTTTGGTGTTATATTGTTGTAAAAAAGTTAGAGCGGAGTGTTAGTGTTCCAGTCTATGTGGTCTTTCATCTAAAAGTTTGCTAGCTTTTTCTATAATGGATTAAATTCAGGTTTTTTCCAACAAATATCAAAACCAAGTGTCACAAGAACAAATATATAAGTATAGTTACTCTATATTCAATCTATTTTTCTGTCAGATCTTCTCTTTTAAGAACATCAATCAATTTTTCTCTTCTCTCTTGAGCTAACAAATCAAACCTCCCATTGTTATTTAAAATTGATGGAAACCTATGGAAGGATATTGTATCCCTTGCGCTATACTGCTACAATTGACCTTTTCAATTTAAAAGCCTCTCTCTCTGGCATCAAACTGTCAGATGCCAAAAGAGTATGAAAACAATGGTTGACAGCCTTTGACAGTGGTTTGTAGACAAGACTTTTGAAAAATAACTATTATTTCCTCGGTTTTTTCAAGGTTTTTTCCTAACAATGGTGATTCTGTGTAGTGTGCTTTTTCATAAAAATAATTCCTATTCACCGGCGGATGCGTCTTTCCATAAGTTTCCATCAAATTCTACATTTGTCAAAATTTGGATACACAAAATCAGAAAGGATACTCGCAAAAGAAAGGAAAATCCACGGCCCAACAAGTATACAAAGTAATCCACGTTCAAGTTTAGTTTGCGGAAGCTGTTTGCTTCCAAAATAATCCATTACCGTCTTCATAGCGAAGTTCTGCGAATGAAGCAGTGACTTTTCCCACATTTTCTTCTCAATTTCAAACCCTGCGCAAATGTTACCGATGGATCCACCATTCTATGTCGGTTATTGTCATTTTCCATTCACTTAACAAAGGTAGCTAACTCATTGGTGAAGTCACCGATTCGAATAAAAACGAGGGAATTGCTAAACACCCAATACACATTGACATTGACAAGCAAGCAAATGTTGGCGGGAAAACGAATGTTTTCATACTTATCGTCTATCTCTTTTAATTGAAAACGTCAATTAACAACTAAACAAATTCTAGGCATGTCCAAGAAACTTCTGGAGCACGAAAAGGGTATTTATTTAAAAAAATCTAACTAAAAACTTAAAAAACACTGTAAATTATATCTTTGTTTTACCTCAAGGCGATTGTCAATAGTGTCAAAATGTCGGATCGTGTACTTGCCCTATTGAAACTTTTTTCAGCGTTGACAATACCAGCATGTTGTTATGTCATTAATGTGGTCATTTCATTACTTATTTTATTTATTTATGAAAAAAATTTACTAAGCCCGCATACAGCGCCATCTCTTATAACCGATACCAAGTTTATTTTGTATACCGCGCCATCTCTGATACCTGGAACGAAGCTCGGCATTGCAGATACAGTAGAACAATGCTGCTCAGGAACTGGAGCTATTTCGAACAGAACTATTCCACTATTCGGATCAGATAGAGTGGTGCAGAAAGAGTAGATCAGATAGAGTAGTGCAGATAGAATAGAACAGATGGAGTAGTGCAGTGCATGCAGTGCAGATAGAGTGAAACAGGGCTGCGCTAGAGATTTTTTTTGTTTTCCTTATATTCTTTGAACATTCCTGTACCTGAGTTTATTTATTTGGTGGTACACTTTACAAGAATAATGCCCACATTGCCCCCAAGCTGCCTAAAAAGGGATGATGTAAAATTTTAATTCTAGGTGACTTCTGATCCAAAGAGTAAACATTAATTTTCTTCAACCAAAGCCAAATTCACCATCGAAAAAAACTGAATTTAATTCAGCTAATAGATACGTTAACAACATTTAATAGGTATATTTAATAATTCCGAGGCGGTACGAAGTTCGCCTGGTCAGCTAGTTTTTTATAAAGAATTGTGGAGAAGACTAAGAGTTTTACTTCTTCATATTTAAGAAGCTCCACTGTGAGAAAAATTGACTATTTTTTCAATATAGGTAATTTTATTTATGAACTCAAAACAGTACATGTTTTTCAGGGGCGTTACTACTTTTCAAATTTTTGTAACTTGTATCACCGAGTTATTCTTCTGACTCTTCAAGTGCAAATTTACAGTACTTCCCTCTGTCCCTATGAAGAAATTTAAATATGATAGACATTGTCAAGTGAATTTTAGATTCGACGTCGGCACACGAGATTCGGCAGGTTAGACCACTGGCCACCCATAAGCGCCCTAAGCGGTGACTCGGCGGAAGTGTTATTTTAACCAATTTTCGGGTTATTTTAACACTAACGCAATTGTTCTTACCAGCGTGATCGAAAATATAATTTTTGTAGTGTAATAGTTATTTAGGTCCATTACAAGTGCGCTTAAGAACATGATTACAATAACGAGTGTAAAAGATTAGAACGTCGAGGTCGTAGACCGAGTCGTTCTAATCACACGAGTTTTGTAGTTATGTTTATCTACAAGCGTTTGGTTATGACGTTTTTACATTTTCCTAGTATTTGAATTATGTCATGAGACTCATAACAAAACAGTGGTGTTATGGACTAGGTTATGAATTCATAACACAACTATTTTTGGTGATTTGACAAATGTCAAAGTTAAATCTGTGAAGGTAAAATGAAGGTAGACAACGACTAATAAACGAAAATAATTGAAAAAACATTCTTATTCTTCGCTTTGTAGATGAAACGTTGTACATCACACGTGCGTTTGAACATGACTATAAAACTCGTGTGATTAGAACGACGAGGTCGTAGACCGCGTCGTTCTAATCTTTCACATTCGGTATTGTAATATAGTGAAATTATTTAAATAGTGTATGCACGTGACCAATGACGTAAGAAATTAAAATTCCTTTCAAGCTGAGGCTCATTCTCCTTTTTATTGAACCTTAGTTAAAAAAAGATAGAATACTGTTGGCATTTAACCGAATCGGCCGATAAAATGACATTTAGGTTGGCACTCATGGGTTATGTTGCCAAATATTGCTGCAAATCTGCGGTTACTGATTTTAATAATTTGAAATTATTTCTATTTGTGTATCTATAAAATGCCAAAGTCATTGAATAGTCAGAGTCAGAAACTCGTTGCGTCTCTAATTAGTTTCTTTGAACGGGAACGAGATAATGGGGGCCCCTTTTTGCCATTAAATAGCATTAGAGAGGTGAAGTATATTAGAGAGTTCTCGTGCCGTCCAAATTTCAAATACCGTAACGCTATTTGACAACTATGACCGTTCTTACGGTATTAGCGTTAGCGAAGCCCGCTATCTAACGGAACTTAGCGGTTGCCTTACCGTATCGCTATGCTATGTCAAAACTGGTTTACGCTCCATTTATGTCTGCAGAAACAGCAACTTCTAATAACTCCTACATAAAAAACACCAAGGGAAAATTAATCAAGCTCGGTAATCTTCAGGATAAATAAAAGTTAGAAAACAAGCAAAAAAAGTTGGGTTAGATCACTCAACTCAGCTGTCAAAATGTAAACTATAAAATACCATGCAAAATACCGTATTGTTAGCGGTACCGTATTAGCGTAGCGTCTGAGGCACGAGAACTTTCTATTAATACTATCAAATATAAATCTTCTGGGGCTTTAATTGGGAATATTTTTCCAGCGTGTTGCAGCTGCACTGAATATTGGTATAACCCACTGTGAGTAAAATTCAATGTTAAATCTCTCAAAAAGTTACGGATAATTTTGCGTAAATTCACCAAAGAAAAACGTCCACATAAGAAGCGGGTTACGAATCAAGATCACCTTGATGTTAGCTCTATTCGCAATCAAATTTACGACGAAAAGTGAGTAGTTTTTTTAATTTGTGTTCATGATACACTATCTATACATATAAAAATCGATGTTTGTTTGCTTTAGTGATAACAAATTTTACTAGACATGGTATGTGAAAGTGAAACGAAAGTTAATAGCGGCAACATTGCGACGTGCTTATGTCATTAATTTTGATTACGTGCATACACTGTTTATTTAATGTCACTATAATGTTCATAAACGCACTTGTAATGTAAAACACTATTAAACGCACGTGTAATGTACAATGTTTTATCTACAAAGCGAATATTAAGAATGCTTTTATAGTTATTTATGTATCAAGGGAATTATGAGGGTGTTAATACCCCAGGGCAAAGTTTGTGTCCCGAGGGACACCAATTGCCCATGGGTATTAACACCTGATAATTCCCGTGATACATAGATAATTTTATTTCCTACTGAATTTACTGTATTTTGTCCATTTTTATAAAGGAATAAATCATAAACCAAAATTTCTATTTTTTGTCAAAGTTTCACCTATTCAAGGTAAAAGCGGGAGTTATGGAAATCCTTAACTCCCTTGGGAGTTATGATATCCTTAACTCCCGCGCGGGAGTTATGAAATCCTTTAACTCCCTTGGGAGTTAAGACCCTGTTAATGATTATCGTAACCAAGGTATTATATGGTTATAATAGTTCAGTAGGAAATAGAATTATTTTCGTTTATTAATAGTTGTCTACCTTCAATCTACCTTCACAGATTTAATTATGACATTTTGTCAAATCACAAAAACTAGTTGTGTTATAGATTCATAACCTATAGTTTATACCACCACTAGTTGTGTTATGAGTCTCATGACATCTCAAATAGTATAAAAATGGTTATGTAAAAACGTCATAACCAAACGCTTGTAGATAATAGTTTTTTACATTAAAAGTGCGTTTATGAACATGATTACAATAACGAGTGTGAAAGATAAGAACGACGAGGTCCTAGACCGAGTCGTTCTAATCACACGAGTTTTGTAGTCATGCTTAAACACAGGATGCAAATTATTCTTATTTTGTGCCAAATTTTCTCCAGGTTTATTAAATTTGTCCCTTTTTTCCAGCTACTACGTGCAAAGAAAAAAAAATAAACCTAATCAAATATTTAAATTGTAAATGGTCATAGTAATTGTGTAGGAGAAGAAGTGCAAAAACGTTACACTGGAAACTTACTCCCTTGGCTACGTGACTGGACTTCTTTTGCCTTTGAACTTGTTGATCTCCCCTCCTGGAGGGTTGCGATAAAGTGCATGTATTTCGTATCGTATTTTTTTTTGGGTCAGATTTTGCCTCTCCTTTTGGGCGATCGATGACAAATATAATTCAGCTTGTGGGATGATATGTTACCCAATTTTTGACCTACTTTCTGATTTTATATAGGCATTTCTTGTGATTTATTGAGAATGTATCGAGAAGTCGAAAATTTCCTTAGACGAAATTGTAACTTGACTGTTACAGCGTTTCAATGTAAGATTGAAAAAGGCCCCTTTTCAAAGAGAAGCTTTAAAAAATCAGCTTTTCTCCTGATTCAATAAATATCCTTTACACGCAAAGACTAACTTACCATTATTGATTCCGACACGTTCTGACCTACAGAAAAATTGAAAATCGATTATAATTTTGCGTGTCCAGGATTGTTACAAAAGTATTGTATATTAATCTTGATACATATATATTTCAAGGTTGTAAAGTTAGCCTATTTGACCGACTACCGACCATGTAATTTAAATTTGCCCTTACAAGACATGCATTAAAATTTCTATGGTAAATTCAATTTCTACGATAAATATTGAAAAGAGAGACGATAATAGGTGTATAGGCACTCGATTCCGGAGAATTTCCTATTTTCCGAGCGGACATTTCCATCCAGAGGATTTCCGACGTAAATCCGATACATACGTCGACGACAAAATGAAATAAACGGTCGTTTAATTGATACTCGTCAGTTGCAGATTTGCGGCAAAATGGTTTAAAAGTGCCAATTTGTCAAATATTTGTCACCGGACGAAATTAACACACCATTTTACGTATAGGAGCGGCTATCTGTCATTCAAATATCCATACCGGTGTTAAACTAGTTAAAATAGATAGATGGTGATGCGGAGGTGATTAATCTGTTTTGAATATAGGAGTGATGTGAAATTGTCAAAAAATCCAGTTGGGATTAGAAAATTGGCATCACCATTATACTTTTTATACTTCCAATGTTAAGACAAAATTATCCATTCTTACTGAAATTAATACACATTGTTCAACTTAAACAAAGCAGGTCTTGTTTGATATATATTTAATGTCACTCCAATTTATAAAATACCCAACCTATAAAAATTTAAATCTTTATAGAAAGGATCACCAGAAAAAAATATCCCTCTAATACGTATTTTCTTTTATTTCAGAGATCTTCAAGGAAACAATATCACTGCCGTTTACGAGTCTGACTTGCAAGATTTGGGAAAGTTGAAGATATTGTAAGTAGTGTATTCTTTAAAAATTATTCAATCAATATTCAAAAATCAAAATTTAACTATCAACTCTACTTCTAGAGCTGTTTTTTTTTGGCATGGACTTCAATTAGCATCTTGATAATTTTTTAATATTTCGTTTATTTATTTTATTTTACATTATTTTCTTTTTATAGGCAACTTTCAGACAACCAAATAAATAAAATAGAGAAGGACTCTTTTCAGGATCTTACAAGTTTAGAAAGATTGTAAGTAATTTTGTGTCGAGTATAGGATGACGATTGCAAGAGTTAAAATTGCGTTACGTAGCCTCATTTGCTCAAATGATAAACCTGTACCATTCACATCTGAATTGTCATTATCCACCTCCGAAAATGTCTCGTACATGAGCGCTTAATATTCGAAACAATCCGATGTGACATTTAAGGTAAATTTTTATTGCCGCACCGCATAACAACGTCATTTAAACCCGTGTTTTATCTTTTCGAGACAAAATGGAGTGTGGGTGCGAAACAACTTTTGAATGGTTTTTTGTTATAAAGAATAAAGGCGCGCATTTTTCAAGTTTTTGTTCTCTTCTCGCTAAAAGAAATGGTGTTCATCCTGTTTCTTTGACAACGGTGGTAGGTGGGATAAGAATTATGTATAGCATGAATAAAAACTAAACATTCAATATACATATAACTATGAGCTTTTAAAACGAAATAGCTTAATAAGTTCTTTCAATACTTCCCCAATGTCTTCCAATTTGAAATCATAGCCTCTTCATCAAGCCACTTGCTATTTTTCTATTTTGTTTGATTGACCGATAAGCTGTAGAAAGACTTGTGTGTCTCTATACCATTAGTATTGGGACCAATCAAGGGCCAGAAATAGACAAAAGTTGAATTTTGATTGTTCAAAATCCAATTTCAAATATCCCTGGCTCTTGATTGGGTTAAATTCGTATCTCAGAACCAATTCAACCAATCAAATCAAATTGAACAAGTTCGATCAAGAACCGGAAATAGGCGTGCAATTTACAGTTTTGCCAGCAGGGTAAATTTGCCAGAGACGTTACAAGTCAGTTCATAATTTGGCTATTATTATTATTCCACTCATGGTCAACAAAATTACCGAGGCAATTACAAAACTTATTGAGGTTTCATTCTTTATAAACTTTTCCGAATACAGGAAATATAAATATAAGAAATTTTTCATGAAATGTATCCTTCACTTCAAATTTGATAATACGCCAATGGAGAAGGTCATTGGCTTATCAGGAAGTGCCATATCTTGAAATATTCATTATTTTTCTAGCACTGACTCTACAAGTATCTAGCCCAGTTACCAAGTACTTCCGGAGTTCCAATATGGGAGTAAATTCAAGCTTTCTAACTTTACATCCATTATTATCAATTTTCCATTTCCTAAAACTCCATGACATCACATCTCCCCAGCCACTTGCTATTTCCTCGACGTTTACCTTGTGCATACAACTCATGACCTAAATAGTCAAGCTGCTGAATGAGGAAAGAGCACTTTGTTAGGTTTAATTTAAAACCTGCCTCCCTGATTTTATCTAGCACTAGCAGTAATATACCCTCCTGAACCGTACGAGATGGAATAAGAAGGTCATCCATGTAGGCCAGCACTTGCTCTTCGTGCATGCTTCCAAGCATTTTTTTCATTGCTCGCTGAAAAGCAGCTGGACTGTTGGCTAACCCAAAAGGTACTCGAAGATATTAATAGGGCCCATCTGGGGTATCAAACGCTGTGTTATGCTTGGATGCAGGATGAATAAGTATAGTCTGGCTAGCCAAACGGCGAACTCAAAAATAATTTGCTGCTATGCCAAACTTGACAGAAACAATAATAAACAAGTTGGTGACATATTTTTTTTTGCAATATGGGCCGTGTAGTATTTTGAAATAGGAAAAAATCCGGCAACATTACGAAATGAAGGAAGCGGAGAGGCGTGATTATTTAGAGGTATGATTCTATTGGTTAGAGCCTGAACGACAGCACCAGTGGCGTGGTTATTCGTGAAACTCAAGAATTTTTTTTTTAATAATTTTTTGGTTTATTCCTTGGTGTTTTCGGTGCCACTGAACCCAAAGACATAGTTGTCATCAGGCGGTGTCAGTTGAGGTGTCAGTGAATATTCTTAGGTCACGTCCCACTTTTCTTCCCCCTTTCGTCTCTACCAAGTTACCACTTGCCAAACTATACCTGATGAAATCCCGCCACAAGGTCCAGTGTTGTATAATAGCATCTCCTAGTCAGCTTGTCCAACTGGTCCTCCACGAATGGCATAGGTTACCTGTCTTTTACAGTAATTTTGTTGAACTCCTGGTAGTCGATACATAGCCTGATGTCGCCATTCTTTTTTTGGGACTATGACCAGTGGACTGGCGTACTCTGACTCGCTCTTCTTTATGATGTCATTAGCCAGTAATCCGTTTATTTTCTCCTGCACTTTAACACGCTCCGATCTGGCCAACCGGTAAGGACGCCTCACTATAGGTTTGTCACTAGACAAATATATTTCCATCTCACTCAAATTGGTAGAACCTACATCATTTTCACCATGCCCTTCGCGATCCCCTGCTCTGTGTTTGGCCCACTAATTGCGATTTGGCGATGATTTTTCCCCCCAGCCATTCTACGTTCTCCTCTCCTAAATTCGTGACAAGGACCTTGGTAGACTCCTTTGTCGCTTTGAAGGTGATTGCTGCAACAACAACAGGATTTCGATCTATTCCAAACATTCTGGCTGGAATCTGAAGCACCTCGCCCTGCTCACGCCGTTCTATGTACACCTCGACAATAGTAATGGTCCTTGGTGCTGCCAAAACAAGTCTATCAACTGTCCCCACGAACCTCCAAGATTAAGTGACCTCCATTTAGTGTCGGTTGCCCTAGAAATAAATCAATATTATGTATGTGTATATCATTTATAACCGCCTCCACTTCAAGTTTACACTGGTCAATTGAAATGGACTGGGACACTTTTTCCAATGCCCTTGTACTTCCACCTCCAAACTCGTGTACTACCACATTGGTGGCTTCAGTAGGTGAAAACAACCGTCGTGCACAGGCACTCGAGAGCACATTGTATTCGCTACCCGTGTCAATATACACAGCCAGCGGTGCACCATCTGCACCCACGGCCCATTTTCTGAGGAACTGTTTTATGTATTAAGCGTATCGTGCGACCTCTTTGATTAGCCTCGGTCCTGCTTCCGCCGCCGCTACGTTCCTGCTGCGCTCGCTTTTTAGGACAGTCCCGCATGGAATGGCCTTCCGCTCTGCAATGGTCGTCTGTTCGCTGCTATGGACAGTCAAGTCCTAGGTGTCCCTGTACTTGACAGTTGGAACAACGGATCTCCGTGATCGTGGATCTGCTTGGTCTTGCTCCCTGTTGAACTTCAGTCGTCCGTGCCTCACTGGTAAGGCTACAATTGTTCCGTGGTGCCTTTACATGTCTACGTGCATCTAAAAATGTTTAGTCCGGTGGCCTGACTCCTTGTGACGGTCACGCCTGTCAACTCCTTGTCTTGACTCTGTGCGGGCATCCAGCTTACAGATGAGGCGATTATGTAGCTTCAGGGGTGTGATGCACTCAAGCACTTCAGCATTGCTCCTCTGGTGACGTGGCAGTCCACCTATAAGTACCTAACACTACAGTACCTATAAGTACTTAACACTGCGGTAGTAGGTGTAAGACTCATCAAGTTGTTTCGACCTCCTTGAAATAGCGTCCAGTTGTTCCCTGTAACCGTACACACGAGAAAATGCCTCCTGCAATCGTTGCTTCCACTCCTGCCAAAAACGCTCTTGCACTCCCTCCCGTCCCAATGTGCCCAAACTAGCGCCTAGCCTCACCACGCACACATGTATAGATCTGCAAAATTTTTCCATCGTCATCCCAGCCATGAGCACGAGCAAACTGCTCCACGACGGCCAGCCACTCATCCACATTACCACAGGTTTCAGTGGAACTCTGTGCATCAGGATCAAAATAAGACAACACCCCTCTTGTCTTTAATGATTCCAATCGCCCCTGTCTTGTGCTGTCTGCTAAATTTCAGCCTCGAGCATCAAGCGACGATTTTCACGCCTACAATAATATTTGTCGTAACTTATGCTCAGACTCACCTGGGGCATGTAGCTAACCAAATATATAGACAAACTATATAGTTTTGGAATCGGGAAATTGTACTCTTCAAGAATATAGAACCAAATATAGGGCATCCCATATCCTGACCTTTCAAATTACAATGTCGAAGTTCGAATTTTCGACATGGAAAAATCTATGGAGCAACAGTTATAACACAGTATGTCGATTTACTAAACTACAATACCTAGCAGCGAGTTTATGAATTAGAAATTTTTTTTGCTGATTTGAAAAATATTGAAATTAAAGTTACATCTGAGGGAGGAGGATACGACTTGAATGGGAAGTATTTAATTAATATTTCAGACCCGCGAAAAAGTAACGACGCCGTCACGAAGCAGTATGCAGATCATCAGATATAGTGCATTTTTAATAGGAATATCTCATGTGTCGTATTGGTGTTTGATTTTCTAATGCAAGTTTTCATAGTCTAATACACATTCTAATGATTTAATGATTTGAAAAAACGTATTTAAAATAATTAATTGAGTATACCCTAATGGTTTACCCCTTTAACAAGGCAACTTATCTGTCTACTGATTTCTACTGATATTTAGACTGGCAATCTACTGACAAAATAAAATATGACCCAGCAACACTGCTCAGAGCCAAGCCAAGTGATCCTAAAATAATACAGGTATACGCACCAACTGCGGACTCGTCGGACCATGATGTGGAGAAATTATATGATAAAGTCAAGGAATTGCTAAAATTGACTAAAAAACATGACGTCAACATAATTATGGGTGACTTCAATGCCAAAATAGGAAAGCGTGAATTTGAAGAGTTAGTTGGATCGTATGGTGTTGGAGAAAGGAACGAGAGGGGGGATGGACTCTTACAATTCTGCCAGGGGCCTGATTCTCGTCTCAGAGAGAGGAGAGTTCCCCAAGAGAACAAATTTTTCGTCTTTATCATTCTCTTTCACTTTTCGATTACGTTGACAAAAACGAAACATTTTAATCTCGGGGAACTCTCCTCTCTCTGAGACGAGAATCGGGCCCCAGGGGGGAAGCATATACACAATGTAGTGCGAAACCAAATAGATTTCATCTTGATCAAACAAAGATTCAGCTCAACCATCAAGAGAACCGTCATATATCCTGGGGCAGATGTGCCTTCTGACCATGTACTATTGGTGGCTGTCATGTCAAAAAAAGCATACCACACAGCGACGGGTGGCGTTAGAAAAATTGAGGGACCCAATAATAAAATTTGAGATGTGTAATGAGATAAACACACGAATAATAACATGGAATATTGGAGAAGAGCCAACACAAGCCTGAACAAAGATAATGGACATTGCAACAAACTCAATGCAAAACAGATTAGGATATAAGAAGGGAAGAGAAGAAAGAGATGTTATGTTATTTTTATTTTCTATTCCAAACTCTTGAATATTCCTTATTCTCTTATTAAGTGAATAAATTTCAATTCAGTTGCTAAAAAACCTCCATCTGCAATATAGTTATTAGATAATCAAATAGGCGTTTAAAGAAAAACTAAAAAAAATAAAAATATTCCATAAAAATTAGCGTACAGACTAAGAAAAAAATTCAATAAAACCCTCCAGAGATTTATATTTCCAATATAAAAATCAGAAACTCATTTTTGTTTCTCTTCAGTTCTAAAACGCGAATTTAAAAATTTCGAGCGATCAAATTTTCATCCCTAAATGGCTACAGACGCAATTTTAACACAACGAAAAGCAATATATTCCGAAAATTCAACTTGTGTGTGTGTGTGTATACGTATACTGAAAAGTGTTTCCTATTTTTCTTTTATAGACGCCTGAATGGAAACAGTCTGAAAAACATTCCCGACAACTTATTTGTTCCCGTTTTTAAATTATTTCGTTTGTAAGTAACATGCAGGCATTTTAATATAAATGTTTAATGTTTGTTTTTTTTTTTCGCAAACCTGCTGCCACACACTATTTCTAAAGCCTTTGTTGTTAACCTGTCTCTCCAGGAATTGAGTCGAAGTAAAATCAATATTTCTATTTGCACAGAGTGATTCTGTTCAAAACAATACCGTTTGGATCTAAAAAAAGTACCTACTTAATTCCTGGAGAATTTATCATCTCATTCTTGTTCACCTCACATGTATTTTTTAGGTGTACTGTTCAATGCGTCTTTTGTCTATCGCCTTTTAATTTTCCAACATAATCCAACTGCTGCAAAGTCAATTTTGGCTTGACTTTCACATTAGTATAGATCAATATTTAGATTGAAAGGGTCCAAAATAACATGGAACCCCTTACCATGAATGTATGCACAAGAACAATTGGTCAACACAGAAACTACATTCAAAATTCCCTCACTGCTTGGGCTACGGGTCGCATATAATTTTCGTTTTTGGCCCTCCGCCCGGTAGTTTGCCCAATTTTAATAATTAATTCTGATTTATCGGCCGCATGCCCTACGGGTAATTGTTGATTATTTATTAATTACGAACGGCATTGTGAAATTTTTAATGGCGAACAACAACAATTCGAAAAGACAAATAGCCGACCCTATAAAATATTACCGACAAAATTATACCAAAGAGCGTAGCATGCACTGGAGTTTGGATTCCGTGTTTTGTATCCAGAATTAATGCATATATGAAAATGGAGGGTTGGCGTTTGTTTAACTGGAAAATTTTAATATTGTTTGGGTCCTAGAGAATTTGTTATATTTGATTTATCCTAGGGATAATGTGGAGTGATCCTGTCCTACTAAAGACAAATTTTTAAACATAATACCAGCCGAGAAGTATATAAAAGTTCTGATTGAAATCCAAACCATTAAGCGGATCAAGAGTGACTGAAATAAGAAACAAAGGAGGAAATATTGTCAGAAATCAACACTTTCTCCCTCTCAAATCAGATCGTCCCGATCTCACACTACCAAGATGCACCAACTTCTCTTCTTCGTCTAGGTATCTCCACTCAGTTCCATAATGATTTGATATCTTCTTTTGCCTAACATTTCTATGTTAAGTTTAACAAACGTTTCTTACGCTAGTTTCCACCACGTCAATATCGTCCGCATAAGCAAGTGTTAGTTGCGAATTCGTTTTTTCGAGTTTGAAGTCCCTTACGACCTTCTCCAAGGCAATATTGAAACAACAACAAGCGTGTCACCTTGCTCCAATCCCGTATTCACCCTGAATACGTCTGACATATCACTCCCAACTTTCATCCTGTATATCTGGAACTTTCTATACAAACTCCTGTTAATGTTAGTCTTATAATCTTATGAGGTATATCCCGAATTCTGCCATTGTCTCGTCTCCCACCCAGATCTTAACTCTTTTCACACTATCATAGGCATGTTAGAAATCTATAAAAAGTTGGTGTATTTGCCTATTGCATTCCCAGCTTCTTTCTAGTAAGGTCGGTTGTTGATCGGTTTGTCCGAAAGCTGCACTGACTGGGTTATTCTCGACAGGATTATATTTGATAGAACTTTGTATGCTACGTTTATGAGCCATATTTATCTTTAATTTTTGTTGCATATCATTCTGTCTAATTTTTTTGTGTAAGAAGATTATTATGCTTTCTTTCCAGTCTTCTGGGATCTTCTCGTTTTTCCAGATGGTTCTTATGAGTTCGTGTAGCTTGTGGTTCCGGCATGTTAAAAGATTTCGGCAGTTATCATGTCTTTATTGTTTTTCAACTTTTTTCGTAGCGTTATCAATTTCATCAGTTGGACTGTTGGCAGGTAGATTTCGCACCCTCGTATCAGTCGTACCCCTTCTTGATTTTTTCTTTATCTATTGAGAACAATAGATTTGGCGATCAATAATAGACAAATTTCTCAACAAGGGACTTTGGTACGACTATACAGGGTCGGCTCTTGTTTTGTTTCAGTCGGCCATGCTACCTATTCTAAAAAAAAAGACAAAATTAGATTACAAATCAATAATTATGCCCTAGAATCATTTTTTTATCAAGCTGTACACATTGCATGTCGTAATGCTCAGCTTCAGAAATACCTCTACCTCTACCTATCAGTCTCTGAAGCAACGTCTGCTTTATCGTTAGAATCCGTATCACTGCTACAATCGTCCGTGGTAGTATATGGTTTTAACTTATCTACGGAGCACACGCTTCGATACTTTTTTTGAGAGCGCCTCAAGCCCTGAAGTTCCTCTACTTGGTATTTATCGTGATCAAGTACTTTGATCACGACATACGGATTGCAGTATTTGGGAAGGAGCTATTGACTTTTGCCTTTGTTGGCAAATCCACTCCTATATACGTAGGAGTACTTGACTGTCTTCCTCTTACACGATAGGATTCCTTCGTTTGGTATCGTAATATGCCTTCTGTTTCGTTTGTGCAGCCACTACTTGTTTTTAAGCATCGTTTCGCATCTCAATTACCTCCTGGCCGTTATGATCGTTTTGCCAGATTTCGTTGGTGAGTAAATGCATCGCCCATTCCTTTGGGTTTCAACCCAAACAGAAGTTCGTGTGGGCTTTTACCCGTAGCGCTCTGCACTGCAGAATTGATTCCGAATCGTATGGAATCGATAGTTTGATCCCACTCCCTCTTGTCATCAGCCGTCGCTGATAGGAAAGCCAGAATCGTACGATTATATCGTTCCCCTTACCCATTGGGTGGTATGAATAAAAACGAAGTACGTGCTGCTACTACTACAAGTATTAGTATATTCTTCGCAGTATTTACTTCACATTTCACAATGAAGCATTTACTAATTTCCGGTAATTGGTAATTTCGAAATGTAGTATCTACTTCGTTTTGGAGTAAATGATACGTAGAACATACTAATACTTGTAGTAGAAGCAAGTACTTCCTTATAATTCATACCACCCATTGGCTCAAGGTTGGCTCGTGGTCTCGCCATTGCGTTAAGTACCACTCTTATACCAAGCTTTTTCACAAATTCTTGGAACATCTTACCATGGTGTAACACGTTCCACGATCGCATATTATTCGCTTGGTGTTCCAAATGTTTTGATAATTTCCTCGCAAAACTTCACTAGACACCATCTTGATGTTTGCAACAGTTTAAATCCAGACATACCTCGTAAATCCATCAACAGCAAGTATCAGGTAACAATTAGGCTTTGAACTTTTCACAAAAGGTTCAAGATGATCTAAATGAATTGTATCCATAGGTATTGGCTCCCTTCTGATCGGATGTCGAAAACTTTCCTGTTTTCCTGTGGGTGTTTTGTTATACAAACATTCCAAACAAGAAGATATGTACCGTTATACATATTTCCGTATTCTTGGACCAACCAAATTAATGTGCGAAATTGAAACTGGAAAATCTACAGGTTGCTGATAGAATGGTAATCGATGAAAGATTCTAAATTGAAATTGAAAGATATCGAAACTGAAAAGGATATTTTTTCATTTTACCTGGCTTTACTTCCAAACTCCACTCAGTTGGCCAGCTCTTTCAGGCAGTTCAAGACCAATGCGAAGGAGTACAAAAGAAACTGTCTTGATTTAACCGGTCGCGGCAAACGAAAAAACCGCAGGTCTCCTTTTTCGAACCACACGAAACGGACGAAGTGTTTTTGGCGAGTAGTATTCACTTATTGAGTCTTTTCTGTAGCTAAGTAACAGTGGCGTATCCAGGGGGGAGTAAAGGGGGCAGTCCATAAAAATATCTCAAATAACAAAAAATATTTTTTTTCTACTCGCATGGGCAAAGTTTATTACTTTGCACACTCTTTCGCGTGCGCAAAATTCAACTTTGTGCACGGAAACTCTGCATACCTACTCGTTGTTATTTCGCATAATTACCGTATTTATACGAGATCAGTGAATTTATACTAGATTTTTCAATGTTTCGTGGGTTTCTGGATAAACAACTAATATTCAAAATGAAGGTCTTGATGTTATTTTTGTTCTAAAAAGGTATTCAGGTAATGTTCAGCTTTTTTAACTTGACACTTTCCGTATGAGGAGCGATGGGAGGAAAAATCCAGTAGAAACAAATGTGAGGTCAGGCGACCATTGGCGTGGGGAGCCAACAACTCACATTCCTTTGGAGTAGGTATCCAATTATAAAAGTTGGACAGTAAGTTATACTTTTCCATAATACTTCCCAACGTTGCGGAAAGAATAAATCGGACACCAATGGACAAAGCTCTATGATAATGCAAGCCAAAATGGATAGGATATTTTGGGAACTGCTGTATGGTTTTTCCAAAGTCAATTAGAACAAGGTGAACATAAATCATAACTGGTGCCTGACTAGTGGCAGTGCATTTCTCATAGAAATTTTCGGTGATCAGTCAGCCACCCTTTCGTACCTTGTTCCAATTGAGTTTGGAAATACTATACTTGTTGCTATGTAAAACTAATTTAAAAAGTCACATGAGAAAATATCATCCTGGTCTCAAAATTTGGCAGGAATAACAAATCTCAAGTAAACCTTGCTAGCACAACCACTGTTGCAAATAAAGTCATGCTGATCACTGAAAGAAAAAAAAATGGAAAACACAACACGTTGAACTAAGAGATAAAATGACCAGTTTTGAAAAACTGGAAACATTTAAGAATATTAGGTACAACTCTCCTGGGGCCCGATTCTCGTCTCAGGGAGTAGAGATCCCCGAGAGAACAAATTTTTCGTCTTTATCATTATTTTTTACTTTTCGATAACGTTGACAAGGACAAAACATTCGTTCTCTCGGGGAGCTCTACTCCCTGGCCCGAGAATCGGCCCTCTGGATGCTATGCAAATCTTCAAATACTTATAGAAAATGTACTGTTCCTAACACTTGCGCATAGTGTCTTTCGCGCACTGAAAGCTTATTCGTCTAACTGCTTTTTCGTGCGGGACATTATCACTTTGCGCACTTGTTAGGAAAACAACCATTTTGTCTTATTATTAAAGTATTAAAAGCGCGTAGGTATATGCCATCAAAATATGTGATTTTAACGACTTTTGGGCGTGGCACCTCAAAAAAATTTCCGTCTTCGGCGGGCATCTGGTCTGCCTCGCCCCAGAGCCTCAGGCTGGATACGCCACTGCTCAGTGACCTCTTTTGTCATGATAATATGATAGTATTACTCGTTTTGGTCTTGTAGGCACGAACCACTTCAACCCATGTTCAGTCGTTTTGAGAAGACGTCGCCGCTCTTTTATGACATATTCCTTGTGTATGCATTTTTCATCACCATCCATAGGTTTTCTAGCTAAAATATCTATCAAATATTTGCAACGTCATCTTGTAGTTGAGCTGATAAAATCCAATCATCATCTGTTACATTGACTGCTAAAATTTCGGTGGCTTAGGATTTCTCTTTGTGTTTCAACTGGATTTCTGCTTCCACGTGAGCCATCTTTGTTCCGGGATGATATTCTACATTTAAATTAAATTCCTGTGTTATCAACCACCAGCGAACTATTCTAGGTATCAAGTCACGCGTGGTCATAGTAAATTGCAGTTAATCACCACTTTAAACTCAATACCTATAAGGTACACTCTGAATCTCTGAAGACAGCATATAACTGCCAACGTTTCTAATTCATATGAATGGTAACTCTGTTCCTGTTTTGTTTGTCTACTATAGAACATAACCTGTTTCAAATTTACATCTTCTTTCCATTGCAGCAAAATACCTCCAAGCGTCTGTATGGAGTTCAGTCTGTTACTGTGGGTTGTAAATACATAGCTAGAATAGGTCGTTTTGTTAAATGGTCTTTGAGAAGTTGGAAAAATTGTTGTTGTTCTGATTCCCATGTACACTTGGCCAAACATAAAACTGGTACGCATTTTCCTATTGTGTTGTATTGTGTAAATCGAGCTTTTTCATCATCTCAACAATGACAGGAAGAGTCAAGTCAGTGTCATATTTAAACCAATCATAACATAAAAACATGTTGCATTTACTTTTGTTCAGGTTTGACGTTGACAAAAACTGTCCGAACCAAGTTTTTCAGAACAGACTTTTTGTTGTTAAGCCTAACTCACACTAGACAATTTTAAAAAATATATATTGCCTGTACCAGTTTTATGTTTGGCCAAGTGTACAAGCCTCATTTTTTTGTTAACGCTGGTAATGGGCGAGCTATTTGGGCAAAGTTTTTCACATATTTCCTATAATTTGGCGTACTTCATGGACATTTCTTGGAGTTGGGAAATGTTCCACTGCTTTAATTTTCTCTGCCCTAGGACGAATTCCTTCTGCACTAATTTTATTCCCCAAATCATCAATTTAGTTCTTAGAAAAATTACATTTATCTAACTTGAATGTTTCTCTAAAAATTCTAAATGCTTCAAAGGTTTCTTTTAATGCTTCTAAGCCAAAAAAATTTCATCAAGATAAGCTAATGCCATATGATTCACAGTTCCTAGAATATGTTTAACCGTTCTTTGGAAAACGGCGGGAGCCTTCACTAATCCGAATGGCATACGCAAATATTCGTATTGCCCATCTTGAGTATAATGAACGCTGTTTTCTGTCGTGACTTTTCAGATATGGGAATTTGGTGATACCCACTGGCCATGTCAAGAAAAGGCATTTGACAGCATTTCTAAATGATCATCGGGTCTTCTCATGGGATAACAGTCTCTAATACATTTTGAGTTCACAGTTCTGTAATCAACGCACATACGTATTTCATCATTTTTGTTTTCAACAAGAACAATGGGGCTGGAATATGGTGAATTTGACTCTTGAATAATACCAGTATCAAGCAAATCATCAACCATTTCTTTTACACGTTGTCGTTCTGAGAAAGTCGATAAGGTCTTGCTCGCCAATATCGTGATTTACTTGATCTTGGATATCATTTAAAGTGAACAATTTTAGACTAGATTTATACAAAAGTGTTTATGCTTACCTGGCAATCTCTGTTACCTAATGCATCATCACGTACACAAGGAGTTGCTCTAGTTACCAACTGTTTCTAATTGAAACTTATCATTTCTTCTGACATATACATATATTCACCCTGTGGCTTGAAGCACTGACGTGGGTCTACAAACATTTCAACCTTATAGTCTCCACTTGAACGGCAGCTAAAAAGTATGCCAATGTGGTGTGGTGGTAGGAGCATTCCTTTCTCGGCTTTGGCAAGTCACGTTGATAGTGCCCAGATCCATTGCAGTTTGTAGCAGACATTTTTACGAAGTTTCCGGTTTTGCACCAGCATTGTCAAATCGAAGCAAATTATTGTTCCTGGTTCTCTAAATCTTCAGGATGTATGGGTTTAGGATTCTCTGCAGCAGCAGCAGGAATTTCGTCAGCCAAAGCAGACAAATATTCTTTAAAAAGATCCTCTGGGGTAAAATACCGTCCTGCTTGTATTGTGACATCATTAATGCCATCAATTAGCATTGCAACTGCATTCTTCCCAATTATTTTGCATTGTCGCAGAAGTTGCATTTTTCCAAAAAAATATTCGCTCCAACTTTCACCAATTAATTTATGTCGCTTTATCATGGATTTAATGGACGATGGGAAATTTTGGTGGTCAGGAAAATATTGATAAGATTTGCTTTCCATTGTACCCAAATATAATCGTAGGAGTCAGGGTGATGGTACCATGACTAAGCTAACCCTTTTAATCTGGCTTGGATATGGTGAATCATGGTTGCTTCGTCCCATTTATTTATGGAAGCTGATTGCTCAATTTTGGCTAACCATTTACTGCAACTCATATGATTCACCTTACCAGGGTTGAACATTTCTACTTCTATGTAGCAGTTTGACTACCAGATCTTCCAAAATTTCAATGCGCTCGTTGTCCCTATTGGTAGTAGAACTACTGCTTCTCGTAACGTCTACGGTTCCAGTTTGTTCTACTAGAGATTCATCCCGTGATATTGCAATAGTGCTTGAAATTTCCGGAGTTGTTCCTGGATCTCTATTAGGAATATTCGCATTACTCATTACTCTTGTCTGCAACTATTTTCGCTTCAACCGCAATACTTCTCACACGTCGCTCTCTACATACCGACTTTCTGGAAGTTCGTTTGTAGCGATCGACATCTGAACTTCCAGTTGAAGTTGAACTGTCACTATTACTACTGGAACTTCGCCTTTTATGCCTGCGTTTACTCATGATGACACACTATTACACAAGTTTATGTCACTGTAAGGGATTCGGGATATCCCAAATAAAAAGACGAAATAATTAATAAACAATTTATTTATTTGGACTCAAGAAATAATCGTAAGCTCGTAAGCAAAATAAGAAACAACCAACCGATAAAAGCTAACGCGACGACTGTTGGCAGGTAGATTTCGCACCCTCGTACCAGGTCCCTTCTTGGCTTTTTTTTTTATCTATTGAGAACAATAGATTTGGCGTCAGGCGATCAATAATAGACAAATTCCTCAACCAATGTCTTCGGTACGACTATACAGGGTCGGCTATTGTTTTGTTTCATCTTGTACTTACAAAATCATGAAACTTTTGTATTAAATGGTCCTCATCAATGGTTTGGACGTACCTTTTCGAAAGTCAAGTCCTCAATCAGGCGGGAGCCACACGTGGAAATAACCAAATCGTAAGCCGGAAGGAAACTCTTTCATATTGCCTGGAAATGAAAAACTGGAGAGATTGAGGACATGGGGCCTGAACCTACTAACTCAACAAGCATTTTAAACCGCATATATGATACGATACGGTGGGACTGAGCGAAACGCGACTCAGCGGGCAAACCACCACGATCCTCAGATCAGGACACATGTTCCAACGAAACAGCGATACTAACTCTCACGTCAGCGGATCGCCATAATAATCCATAAGAAGCTTAAACGACGAAGGTCGAAGCCATCTCAAATCGTGTAATCTATTTCTTACTCAAATTGAACAGCAGGTACAAGATTCATATAATATGCTCCTACCACTGCATCATCGGACGATGAAAGCGAGCAGTTCTATGATGACCTAACAACAGCTAAAGACGCAGAAAAATCCAAATATATCATCATAGCTGGAGACTTCAACGCAAAGATTGGACCCAAAAAGGCTACCGAACCGCCAAATATAGGCCACTTCGGTTTAGGAAGACGAAACAACAGCGGTCAGAACATGTTGGATTTTTTATGCAAACAAAATGTCTACTGCTTGAATACCTTTTACAAAAAACCACCTACAAGAAACTGGACGTGGAAGAGTCCAGATGGTATTACGTGTAACGAAATAGACTATACAGGAAAATATGCTTGGACGTATTAGTCCTGAACCGCTTCAACACGGGCAGTGACCACAGGTTAGTGAGAGCAAGAATAGAAATTAACATTCATCTCGAACGAAATAAGTTGATTACAAAAACTATGGAAGAGTTGACAGAAAGAAGAATACAATAAGCAAATAGAGAGTAAGTTCCAACCACCTGGGACTCTTAAAGCCACAAAGAAAGTTTGCGCTCTTAAGACAAATAAAAGCGAAAAACTCAGTGTTAACACAGCTCAGCTAATAAAAGAGCGTCGGAGCACACACAGGGATGCACCACAATATAAAACATTGAACAAGCAAGTAAAAACAGCGATACGAAGGGATATACGGGCGCACAACACACAACCGATTCTTGATGCCATCGAAGATAATTTAAACATGAAAGTACTACGCTCTCAAAGAGAGCCAAAGGAAATATGGTCATTCATAAGATGAAGAACAACCTGGGAGAAATAGTTACAGACCAAATAGATATAGTCACTGTGATACAGGACTTCTACCAGACCCTGTACAGTCAGTCAGTCCCGCAGCCAAACCAAACAGAAAAAAAAACCGATTATCTTGAACGTGGGCTCAGAAAAAATTCCCGAAATAGATGGCCCTGAGCTCAGAGCAGCGCTTAATTCGATGAAAAACCGTAAAACACTTGGAGAGGACCGCGAAACGAGCAAAAACGATCAGAAACACTGGAAAAAACAATGCTTATATTGCTGAACAAATGTCTCGAAGAGGGCAAGATCCCCAAGATGTGGCAAAATGCCGAGGTAATACTTCTATTTCAGAAAGGTGACCCTACAAATCCGTCCAATCAGCTTACTAACTACATTGTACAAACTGCTGCCGAAGTTACTAACAAATCACCTGGACAGAAAGTTCGACTTCTACCAACCTATAGAGCAGGCCGGTTTTAGGAAAGGGTACAGCACAAGCAGTTCGCACGCTAATAGAGAAATGCATAGAATATAACGTGCCTCAACATATGGCATTCCTTGATTATCAAAAGGCCTTCGACTGTATTGAGATATGGGCAGTGCTGGATGCCATGAACAGGGCAAGAATCGATTCTAGATACTCGGACTTAATTGAACATATTTATAAAAATGCAACGTTCCAAGTTAACATCAAGGAAGATCTACGAACCGAAAAAATTATTATCCACAGAGGAGTGCGGCAGGGCGACACGATTTCCCCAAAACTTTTCACCCTGGCACTGGAGGACATCTCCTCTCTCATTCAAATAACATTAGATAACCACCACTTGGAATCCGTGGAGCAGTACATCTATCTGGGACATAATATCAAATTGAGCAAGGACAACCAAACAACGGAAGTCACAAGGCGAATCGGCTTGACTTGGGCTGCCTTTGGAAAACTAAACCATATTCTCAGAGACCGTAAAGTCCCAACCTGACTCAAGAGAAAAGTGTACGATGCGTGCATTCTCCCCGTTGCAACTTATGACCACTACTCTCACGGTCAACAGCATAAGCCGTTTAAGAGTCTGCCAGAGAGCAATGGAGCGAGCGATGCTGGGTATCAGCTTGAGGGATAAAATACGCAAAACGGAAATTCGCAAACGCACTAATGTATCGGATGTCACAGAACGGATTGCGAGATCGAGGTGGCGATGGGCAGTTCATGTTGCCCGAGATGACGTGAAATGGACCAAGAAAATAATGCAGTGGAGACCCAGAGAGACAAAAAGAAGTGTTGATAGACCCCAGGCGAGATGGCTTGATGACCTACAGCTGCTAGCCGGGAAGAACTGGATGCACACCGCCTAAAACAGATCGACCTGGGAAAAGATGAAGGAGGCCTATGTTCAGCAGTGGACGTCTAAAAACTGGAAGAGAAGAAGAGAAGATATGATACGATTGGAGTTTATAGCTGCTTTGGAAAGAAAACCTTAGCAGCACTAGAAAACTAAAAAAATTTCCAAATCAAAATCATTCTCTCTTGTTTATTTTTAAGTTGATTACCAATCTATGCATAGGTTCATTTTCACCGACAATAAAATGCTCTATTGCCAACTTGACAAATAAATGTTCATTTGCCAGAATAATAGCGCATAATTTAGGAAAATGAATGGAACGTTTCCGCTAGAAAATACATTTATTAGGTGAGACCCTATATTATAAATGAATTTATGGTTGTTTCAATAATTGTCATACACAGCGGAAATATATATTTATTGAATTAGTTTTCGGCTAATAATAAATAAAATAATTTTGCGCATTGAATAATAATTTAATTCACTTTGGGAAAAATTTTCTCGGGCGCGCCACCACAAGCAAAACAGAAAGGCCTCATTGTTTGTATTTTCATTTAAATGGAAAAAGTTTTGGAAACCTACAGAAATACGAGGAATATTAATATTTATGGTGTTAGAAAGGGAAATGGAATTTTGCACTCGGAATAAAACTTTTGTTGAACACACAAATATTCTAAAACACACACTGTTTCTGTACTATAATTTCATCTAGCTCATCACTTGCACATCATTCTTTAATAACAAGCCCCTCCTCAGGCTTCTCTTTGCATTATTGGCTGGGTATGGTATAGGTGATGGAAAATGTTAATTTTTCTATGGAAGATATTGAATTTAATATTATTTTTCTTTTTTGCAGAGATCTCAGTCATAACCAAATAGCAGTGATTGGCAAGAAGACTCTCAAGGGAGTCAGTGGATTAAAAAACTTGTAAGTAATTTGATATCGAGAATTATTTTTATACAGTACAATTCACAATACCTATTCTACAATTAAGATAATAAATATATAATTCCCACCCATGGATATTTCCTTAATAACAACGTGGTTTTCTGTAATCATTAGGATTTACATACAAGATGTTATACAGCATGTTTTAAATCCTATTTCCCCCTTTTCTATTATTTAAGACTTCTCACCTGTAAATTTTTGGTTTCCCTGGTTATTTCTCCCCCATGTGTTTTGTTTTTGAATCTCGTTGAAATGACTTTGTTTAAATGAAAAATGAAATTGACCCCGCACTGCAAACGCCTTCAAAGAAGAATTTATTTTTCTCGGGTTGTATTTATATGCAAACAACCCTTTGACGTCAAAGCCACATATGTAGGTTTGTCGATCCTCTTTCAGTATTTCGCATAAACTGTGTTTTTTTTTTATGTTAATGAAGTGTTTTAACATTGTACTGTTTTGGTTCTGTTTCCAAAGAATATAGATACTTTACAAAATTGAAATCACATTTTTATTAACATAGGTACAATCCGATCCTAAATCCTTAGAAACGCCTTTTTTGAAAGTCTAAAAATTGAACTTATATATTTATCATCTTGCACGAATTGTCCAAAATAGATCCCTTTTACAAAAACCCATCCAATATCCCAAAGTTTCAAACGTTGAATGGCCTCTTGCCTCTTGATCTGATTATTTCGAGGATTTTATGCTTTTCGAGACTTTTTTTTTGGCCCTTACCCAAAAGCGTATCAGGCCATATATATCTTTTTTTTTGAATGTATATGGATATTTTTTTTTTGAGGTGAATATAATGTCATTCATTCAATTTTTTTTTTCTTGTAGGCAACTCGACAACAACCAAATAACATGTATAGACGATTCGGCACTTCGGGACATGAAAGACCTAGAAGTATTGTAAGTATTTTATTATTGATATGTTGCAACGAAAATCTGATACACAGGGTGTTTAGTACATCGATAGGAAGTTTTCAATAAGTGATAGGTGGGGTCATTTGGAAGCTGTTTGGCCATATTCACCCTCATGCAAAGTTTCTTCGTTTTTTGAAATATCGCTATTTTTAGATATTTTCAATCCATGTATTTTAAGACATATTTTGGGTCACATATTTTTTGTATTAATCTTTGGGATTTTCTTTCCTTATTGTTTTGAAAGACTGTATATTAGGAATGTCGGAAAAAAAATTGTTTATTGTTACTACCAAAAAAACAATATGTTTTAGGAACAATTCATATATTTTCCAAAAATATCTAAAAATGCTGATATCTCAAAAAAATACAAAACTTTGCATAAGGGTAATTATGTTCAAACAGCTTCCAAATGACCCCAACTATTAGTCATTGAAAACTTCCTATCGATTTACCAAACACCCTGTATATTGCTCCTTGGGAGTCATTGGAAAGAATATTTTCCAGAAGAAAAATGCACATAGTACAAGCGTCTGTTGAGCTATGCTAGATTATACAATTTAAAAAGAGGAAAATAAGGTGCTCATTGAACTAAAATTTCAAGTGGATCCAGTGAAAAACAGTTGTTGTTATAGTTTTTCTGAAAAACTGTTTATGGAAAAATATTTAAACTTTAAAAAAAAAAACAGGAAGGTGATGAGCTCAACATAACAAAATTTCAAGTCGAGTTTTTCTGAAAAACATTTTTCAATTTTTTCTTCGACTCTGCTTCTTTCTGAACTTTTCCGCCGCTTTATCATTTTTGTCTTTTTGAAAATTCCCAGCCCTCTTCCGTTGTTTTTTTTTGCAGTTTTTTCTTCACACTTCTTTCCTCCTTCAATTTGTAGATCTTTTCTTTCCCTCATTCTGTTTTTGCTTCCCCGTTCATGCTTTTTTTGCCGTCCTGTTTCCAGATATGTACTTTCATTGGAGTTTGCCACGTGTTTCATAATTTTATAGTTTTTTCCAATATTTTTTGCTTTCTGTCATATTTTCTAACTTTTCTATCCTTTCCATACTTTTTTTTTCAGGCGCTTTACCACCTCTTTCCCACCTTTTTTCTAGCTGTTTACCAGGAACTTTGCTCTAGGACCAATTAAGAACCAATAATAGTCCAAGTTACTGGCTCTCGATTCGCTGGAAAATTGCTCTAGTAGCAATCAAGAGCCGGTAATAGTCCATATTTTGATTATTATCGGCTCTTGGCTTGAGTGTCACTGTAGCATCTTTCCAACAAATCCAGAGCCAGTAATATTCAAAATATGAACAATTACCGGTACTCGATTTGCAGGAAAAATTTAATAGTGGGGACTATTATCAGTTCTAAATTCACTGGAAAATTACTCTAGGACCAATAAAGAATCAATAATAGTCCAAATTACCGGCTCTCGATTCATTGGAAAATTTCTCTAGTGGCAATCAAGAGGTGGTAGTAATCCAAATTATCATTTTCTCTAGATCTTGATTCAATGGAAAAATGTTTTGACTACTCTCTGGCTTTTGATTCGCTGGAAAATTGCTCTAGTAGCAATCAAAAGCCGGTAATAGTCCATATTTTGATTATTATCGGCTCTTGGCTGTCCCTGTAGCACCTTTCCAACAAAACCAAGTACAATCAGTCCACAAGCAAATTCCTTTTATCATGATTTTAAATCAGCTGACTATAACCTTATAAATTACTTTCATTGGGACACGATACTGTCTAACTTAACAGTACCAAATATGGTTCAAACATTTTCCGAAATCCTAAATCATGCAATAGGCCTATTTGTCCCTTAAAAAAAATCGCAAACAGAAAATTTCCTAAATAGTTCAGCCAGGATCTTATTAGTCTCACATTCCAGAAAAATATCGCTCATAAACATTATAAATCTACCCCCTCGCCCAATAACTACAATATTTTTTCCAATCTACGTTCTTATTGTAAACAGCTATCTAAACAATGGTACCAAAATTATATTAGAGAAACAGAGTCGAATCTCAATTATAACCCTAAACAATTTTGGAGTTTTATTAATTCCAAAAGAAATTCTTCTAAGATACCATCAAATCTTTACTTGGATAATGTAAAATGCGAGATGGGGGTGAATGCTGCTTATCTCTTCGCAAACCATTTATTCTCAAGAGCAACCACAACATGAGGAAAAACCCTCCTTCAACAACTCAAATGTATCTGAGTTCTCAATCTGTATTTCTGAAATATACACAGATCTGACTAACTTGAACATCTATAAAGGACCAGGCCCTGATAAAATTCATCCTATTTTGCTTGAAAAATGCTCTTTTATCCTCTCAAGACCCCTGCATATTCATATTTAATAGCTCATTCAAATACTGGAAATCCAGTTATGTAGTACCCATCCAGAAATCCGGGGACACTTCTAGGTTCTAATATAAACAACTACAAACCTATTAATATTTTGAGTACAATATCCAAACTGATTGAAAAACTTGTATCCAAATATTTGACAGTTCTTTTATCTCCTTCAATTATTAATGAATAGTTTGGCTTTTACGCAGATCGCTATTTCAACAAATATTATATCACAAAAGCCCTGGGAGATAATTTTAAAGTACATTCAATAATATACAGACTTTTCCAAGGTCTTTGACAAGGTACCGCACAATGTCTTAATTGACAAACTTAAATTTTGGGGAATGCCTAAACCCATAACTGGACATAACCAGATTATCAAAGTAAATAACTTTCTATCGGATAAAATCTCAGAGGGATAAAATGCAGGTTTCTTCAGGGGTTCCCTAGGGGTCACATTTAGCCCCACTTATCTTCAACTGCTTTGTTAATAATGCTGCCTCCTGCTTCAAATCTTTTTCTCTTTATTTTTTGCTGATGACGTAAAGTCATCCAAAATAATTCCGAATTCGGGAGACTGCTTAGATCTGCACAGAGATTTGAATAGGGTTGTGGAATGGTGTGAATCAAATGGGATGGAGCTTAATACTCAAAGTGCAAACTAATGACATAACAACCTATAACTACAATCAACGGTGAAATCCTCACAGCCCCTTAAACCATAATGGATAATTTTATAACATTCATAACAGACAAAGCACTACGGATGATTGGATTTATCAAAAGAAATACAAATGACTTCAACACCATCCATGCTCTGAAGATTCTATATTGCAGTCTCGTGAGATCCCATTTAGAATATGTTTCTACCATCTAGAATTCCCATTATCATACTCATATCTCAAGAGTAGAACGTGTTCAGAATAGGTTCTTATCCTACATTAATTACAAACTTTTCAGAAACGAACTAACCTGAAACACTACATCAAAAATTGAACCTTCAAACGCTGACCAACAGAAGAGATCACCGAGATCTTTATTTGCTTTTTAAATTGACCAACTCTATAGTTGACTGTCCACATCTTACCAGTATGGTAAATATCTTTGTTCCCAATAGAAACACAAGAAACTAACATACTTTCCAAGTTTCTTTCCACCGAACAAACTATGGAAAATACTCCTTTTTTGAATTTGTAGGCATCTATAGTTAGGCTGGTTAATATGTATTACCTCTGGCTCTCTGAGATTTTATTGACTTGGTAATGATGTTACAAAGCTTTACTTATTTAACTGTTAAAAACGTATTAATTTATTACCGAATTGTTGAGCTTATGTAAAAAAATGGTCTTTGTCCGTCAATAAATAGATAAATCCCGAGCCAGTAATATTCAAAATTTGAACTATTACCGGTACTCGATTCGCTGGAAAATTTCAAAAGTTGGGACTATTACCAGTTATCCATTCACTGGAAATTTGCTTTTAGGAGCAATGAAGAACCAATAAAAGTCCAAATTATCGGCTTTCGATTTATTGGAAAATTGTTTTAGTGGCAATCAAGAGTTGGTAATAATCCTAATTATGATTTTCTCTGGATCTTGATTCACTGGAAATATGTTTCGACTATTCTCTCTGGCTTCTGATTCGCTGGAAAATTGCACTAGTAGCAATCAAGAGCCGGTAATAGTCCATATTTTGATTAGTATCGGCTCTTGGGCTGTCACTGATGTATGTTTCCAACAAATCCAGAGCCAGTAATAAGGAAAGTTTCTCCCCTCAAGGGATAAAAACTTTTATTTAAAGTTTTGCTGAAGGTTAACCCATATGAGATTACTTAATGCATATTCACCCAAAACAGTGCGTCTTTGTCCTTGCCAGATCAAAGCCACCTATCTTCTATCTTGCCTTGCCTGAAAAACTTTTCTATTTCGTGTCTGTGCTATTTGGTTTCTGCCGGCTATAGACTGTAAGCTTACTGTGATATAAATAAACTAGAATAAAACACCTCTTTACCAGAAACTAGTTTTTATTCTCATAAGTAAAATGAATGACAGAAGATTGAAAATAAGACAAATAAATTCTTCTACATTTGGGCCTGTTCTTGAATGATTAATAAATGAAAATTTAGTGATTGACAGAGACTATTAACATAAATATAATCCTTATGAATTTCAATCTAAATATCTACTACAACCTGTATAAAACGATATTGTCAGCAAATCTTACAGATGCTTCAGCTGCTCTACAACTACCGGCCGATGACTGAATACCAGCCTCCCTTAAACAGGATCGGACCCAGCCTGCTATTACCAATCTTGATGCGGATTTTACCTTATCCCCTTGTAATAAAGAGTGAAGTAATATTCTTCACTGATCCTTTTCTTATTACAGCAAGCTGAATTAGATTCTTTGTCCATTGATATACATCCAGACTTTTGATACCTACTGTGTTTAGAAATTTTCCAACTAGATTGTTGATAGTTATTTATATCAGTCTTTGGTTTGAACCAAACTTTGGCCAAAATATCAGGTACTGCGGGTTTTCTTGGAGGTGATCTTCTCCTATGTCCAATATGGTGAGATCATGCACCAATATGGCGAGATCATCTACCAAAGTATAATAATAAGAGCTTTGCTAAATGCCGAGATACTTGAAAAATACTGGATGGATTAGGAGTATTTTCACTTAACTATTGTATTAGGAGTTGGATATCCCATATGGATTTTTTATGTACAGGTTTTTAAATACTTATTGCTTTCAACATGTGCTTGATTACAGGATTTGATCTTCTCCTTTTGGTGGGTTAGCAAAAGTTGCTATCACAGATAGTGTTATATGAATTTTCAGATTCTCATGCAAATAGCTTAAAAACACTGCTACCTCTGCGGAATATAAACATATATATTCTTTGCCCATTGTACCCATCGTTTCCACGGAGCTTGATAAGTTTTAAATGTTGACTCTCTCCAGGCAGACTGTATTAGCTTCACATCTTTCATATCCCAACTCATTACTTGAGTGAGCCAACTGAACCTTCCATGCCTCCAAAACAATTTTTTTCAGTAGTGGTGGTGGTTGCCCCATATGCATGTCCACCGAATGATCTTGTAGATCCGGGATCAGACAAGGTGGGCGATTCATCAGATCCGGTCGCCAAAATACCTTAAGTCACTTGGGGGCAATTATCATGTTATTCCCTTTTGCTTTGTTCACATATTGCAACAAACGTGGTATTAATGGAGGCGGTGGAAATATCGATGCTAGTTTGTAGTTCCAATCTTGACTGAATGCATCTACAAACAGCGCATGTGGGTCTCTCATCGATCGAGTTACATAAATCAGAACTGTTGCGAAGAGATTTATGACAGAAGTACCCCACATCATGAAAATTTCGTCGTTATTATTTTGGACAAATGCCAATCTGGAACTGATTTGTTTCTGGAAAGACTGTCCGCAATTGAGTTGTACACCTCTGGAATATATTTTTGCTTTCAGGGTTACATTGTTTTGATGAGTCAACAGTCATAGTAATAACACATCTCTCAGTTTCCCGTAGTAAAAGTCACAGAGTTCTGTGGTCACAGATTTTGTCAATGTCAACCCCAGAGAGTCAACCCTTCCATGTTTATGACACCACACTCTTGTTGTCTGATTGTACAACATTTTGATATTTTCTTGTATTGTTTCCCAAACTACAAACATTTCTTCCTGATTTATGTGATATTTTCTCTGATTTCTCAACCAGAATCCTTTTTGGTAAACATTCTCCAGTCTTCGTTCGACGCATCTGTGGTGATAAGAATTTTTGGATTCGGAAGAAAAATTCGAGAGTGCTGAGCCATCGCTGTTTTCCACCATTCTAGGTCTTGGATTATGGAGTGTTTTTTATCTAGAGTTGCTTCTCTAGAGTTTGTACGGGTAAACAATTACTTTCTCTTTGCATTCTTTGAGAGCGCAATCGTCCCAGAGGAACCACGAAGAACACAAAGTTTAGCTCTCCTAGAATTGATTTTGCCTGGACATTCCAACCTAGATAAATGTAGAAAATCTATTTCTTCCTTTCCTTGTACTTGGAAATTGTTGGGGGATTGATTTGCTGAGTGAAAATCGTCTAAATATACAAGAATCCTAATTCCTTTCTTTCTTAAGGTACGGTTTGTTAGGACAATGCGCGAAGCACAACTCACAACGTAAACGTTCTGTGGAATCTGTTTAGCACCATGCTGACACACTACCACTACTGACGCTGTACGTCGCGCTCACCTGCGCAAAGCCAACAAACCGCGTGTGGCTAAATTCAGCTGGTGGTAGGCACCGTGGTGGAATGATAGAAAAAACAGTGTTGTTAAATTAAACAGGGGTTGGCATTAGCATGCATTAGTGAATCGATAAATCACCGCACCGGTGGCATTGCACCATTTTGGTGAATTTAGCCACACGTGGAAACTGGTCTATATAATTTACACTCAGTTGATTTTAGCAGACCTGCGTGACGTTCAACAGAATGTGAGTTGTGCGTCGCGAACTGCCCCAACAAACCGTACCTTGAGGTACTCTGCTATCCAATTTGTTAAACTGGAGAACGTATGAGGAGAATTTGAAAGTCCAAACGGCAGATAAGTCATATCGTATACTCTCTTCTTATAAGTGAATGCAAGGTTCCTCTGATTACTGGAATGTAGAAATATGCCTGGGATAAGTCTATATATTTTCATGAGAAAGTCGTCTTTTTGTAAAAAGTCTGACACCTTGTAATGACTCAGTCGAAAATTCTTTGTTTGGGTAAACTCGTTCAGTCTTTTTAGGTTGAGAATTGGTCGACAGGAGCCGTCTGGCTTTGGAACTGGAAAGATTGTTGAGATAAATCCCGCTTTTTCGGTTGTTTATTTGATGATGCCCTGTCTTTTCATTTTCTTCAACTCCTTGCTTAGTTGGAGAGATATTTTTGAACTCATTTTCCGGATGTTTTTCATATGTTGAAGAAACTTAGAGGAGGTCTTCCTTTGAAGGGGATGGTGTAGCCCTTCATAATCTTTAATAACATTTCTGGGGCTTCTGTCCACTCTGTTACGAAACTTTGCAGCTGCCCCCCCTGAAAAGACTCCTTCTGAACAAAATTGTCAAACACGATGATGTCTAGCCTTTTTGTCGGTATTAGAAGTTCAACTCTTCTTGTATGTGCTATAGAAACATTTTGTTTCCTGTCATATTTAGACTTCGGTTTGAATGTTCCTTTCCTCTGCCCAGTATCATTTTGATGATTTTCCTATGAGGCGTTTTAAAATATCTCTTTTGAACTCGGTAATTACCCGATCTATTATCATAATCGTAAGATGATATAGTGGTCTCTTATTGTATCGAAATATTGACCGGGTAGTATACAGCTCCTCAATTTGATTCTCATCAAATAAAAATAGGAACCTGAAGACGGAATATCTGTCAACATTTTAGCAGCATTTTCATCTGGTGGTTCATACAATCTCCTGCAACTTTCTATAATGTCTGCTCTTTTTTTTCATAAACATATTGTAGCAAATTATCCGATACAATCCTAAAGTCTGAGCTTGAATGTCCAAATTTTTTCTTTAAATCATTCGCCAAGTTCAGATATTTTGCCGCTAGCTCCGAAATATTATCTTGGACCGCTTTTCTCTGCATTAACAAGCCATGGCAGAGAATTCCATAGGTAGCATCCATTTTAGATAGAGTTGTTGATGATCTTCCTTTTGAAGTAATATGAGGGAGTTGTGAGTTTATTAAGAAAGATCAATTATCAAATCATTGTTATTCTCCCAGGAGAATTTAGGAGCCGCCCAGTTGGCCGATGGCCCGGATGAAGCTCCTCTTTCCGAGTGCTCATGACTATCTTCCTCTGACAAACATTCTACACTAGTTTTTGGTGACATTGTTCTATGATGCTCCAATAGTTTCTCTAACATATTTTCCATCCTAGTTTGTCGCACTTCCATTATTTCCTTTCATCTTCGCTTTCTCGAAGGATCATCTGACCATGAGACTCGTTTCCCTTATAGCAATTTCTATTTTGAGTTTTTTCTGTTTCCGATTCTACGGACTCCACTTCCTCGTTAAACTCATTTTCTACTGAACAAGAAGACGACGAATGCATTTCAAGGTTCATTCATTCAAGCTGCCGAGATGCCTTTTTTCTTGATAAGAAACATTTAAAGGGTATGACCGCCCGGAGAACCAACTCATGATGTTGCGATGATCCTCTTATCTTCATCGCCAATTCTGGAGGTCTAATAATAAGGCCACGGCATAAAACCCAATACAGCATATTTTCCTTGTATCTAAATAAATAAATAAATAAATCTTCTATAAACTTTTTCCGACAGACACTCAGGGTTAAATGCCCCTAGTTGTATTCCTTTCAAGAGTTTGAAGCACTCGAGCTACTCGCTCCGGTGTTCAGTCGCCCCCGATTTGCAGGGAACAGATGCGTGGCGCAAAAAACACTTTTCGAAAGGAATAAGCGCGTGGATCCCCAGAGCTGTTACAGTTCCGGAGCTCCTCCTAGGCGTGAAAGGAATACAACTCTTGCTATACCAATAGTTGGTAGAGCAACCCTTATTTTGTTCATTGTTTGCAGTTCTAATCCTAGATCTCTAGTTGGAAATTGTTTGGCTATCGTCAATTCTTGCCAACCTACAGGTTAGTGTTCCTGCGCAAGTTGCTTCAATCTCTCCAGTGTATGATTAGTGATTACATTCCATGCTCGCCAGGTCACCCAGTCTCTTTCTTACCCGGTACTCCATTCGCTGGAAAATTTCAAAAGTTGGGACTATTACCAGTTCTCTATTCACTGGAAAATTGCTCTAGGAGCAATCAAGAACCAATAATAGTCCAAATTACCGGCTCTCGATTCATCGGAAAATTGCTCTAGTGGCAATCAAGTGTTGGTGATTATCCAAATTAATATTCTCTCTGGATCTTGATCAAATGGGAAAATGTTTGGACTGGCTTCCGATTCGCTGGAAAATTGCTCTAGTACCAATCAAGAGCCGGTAATAATCTATATTCTGATTATTATCGGCTCTTGGCTGTCACTCTAGCATCTTTCCAACAAATTCAGAACCAAAATTTGAACTATTGCCGATACTGGATTCGCTGGAGAATTTCAAAAATTGGGATAATTGCCAGTTCTCGATTCACTGGAACATTGCTCTACTCTAGGAGCAATCAAGAACCAATAATAGTCCAAATTACCGGCTCTCGATTCATTGGAAAATTACTCTAGTGGTAATCAAAAGTTGGTAATAATCCAAATTATGATTTTCTCGGGATCTAATGGGAAAATGTTTGGACTATTCTCTAGCTTCCAATTCGCTGGAAAATTGCTCTAGTAGATAGCAATTAGGAGCCGGTAATAGTCTTTATTTTGATTATTATCGGCTCTTGGCTGTCATTGTAGCATCTTTCCAAATCCAGAGCTAGTAGTAATATCCAGAATTTGAATAATTACCGGTACTCGATTCGCTGGAGAATTTCCAAAGTTGGGACTATTACCAGTTCTCCATTTACTGGAAAATTGCTTTCAGAAGCAATCAAGAATCAATAATAGTCCTAATTACCGGCTCTCGATTCATTGGAAAATTGCTCTAGTGGCAATCAAGAGTTGGTAATAATCCAAATTAACATTTTCTCTGGATCTTGATTTAATGGGGAAATGTTTGTACTATTCTTGGCCTCCGATTCGCTGGAAAATTGTTCTAGTAGCAATCAGGAGTCGATAACAGTCCATATTTTGATTATTATCGGCTCTTGGCTGTCCACAGTCCAACAGATCCAGAGCCAGTAATACTCGAAACTTGAACTTTTACCAGTAATGGATTCGCTGGAATATTTTGGAAGTTGCGACTATTAACAATTCTCCAATCACTGGAAAACTGCTCTAGGAGCAATCAAGAACCAATGATAGTCCAAGTCCAAATTACCGGCTCTCGATTCATTAGAAAATTGCTAGTGGCAATCACGAATCGGGAATAATCCAAATTATGATTTTCTCTGGATCTTGATTCTCTGGGAAAATATTTGCTGCTATTATATGGTGAAAGAGGGAAGATTAGGTGCTGATCTAGCTAAAATTGTATGCTCTCTAAAATATCAAAGAAAAAATTGAATTCCCATTTCCACCACATATAGTTACAGACCGGTTTCGAATTCATTAGTTTTCGTCAGTGCTACACAAACGAGCATACTAATTGAGATAACTACCACCATAATACCATTATAGGTGTGAGCCCTAAAAGATGGCACCACTAACTATTTGGGATCACATCTATGATTGTTGTTTCAATCTGATTTCGTATTCTCATTTGTGTTACACTGACTAAAACTATTAAATTTGAAACCTGCGGTAACTAGTGAAGTATCCCAATGAATGAAAGTGGATTTGTGACTTTTCCTACAGGAAAATATTCTGAATAGATGCCTCACACTATCGAGAATCAAATTGTTAAATGAAATATAATCCTTTTCCAGGACTCTAAACAACAACAACATAACATGGATAGGAAAAGACATGTTCGCCAACATGTTCCGCCTCCGCACACTTCGGCTGGCGGAAAATCTACTACATTGCGATTGCAACCTTTCCTGGCTTGGAAGGTATTTGAGGCACTCACCAAGACTGGCTCAATACACCAGGTGCCACTCGCCCAGTCATTTGAAGGGCCAAAACGTCGCAGACGTGAAGGATCATGAATTTAAATGTTCAGGTAAGAATTAGTCAGTGATGAGTACTTATAAATATTTCATTTTTCTACTTATCATAGGCTTGGCTGAGAAAGCTATCAGTGGAGAATGCGTTAGTGAGCCACAATGTCCGCACCCTTGCCGATGCGCAGAAGGTATTGTAGATTGCAGAGAAAAGGGGCTCACGCAGGTACCTGATCATATGCCCGAAACGACTACTGAAATGTAAGTACAATCATTTATCAATAATTTTTTTTATTAACAATTTTTGCTTTTTTAGTCGTTTAGAACAAAACCAAATCACACACATTCCAAATAAAGCGTTCTCTGTCTACAAGAGGCTGAGAAGAATGTAAGTTAATGTTAATGTTGAATTTGCAATTTATCATCATTGTTTCATTTTAGTGATTTAAGTAACAACAAGATATCTAAAATTGCCCCAGATGCGTTTCAAGGCCTAAAAGGCTTAACATCTTTGTAAGTGCAAACACATGTTTTTCAATATCTTATTTAAATTGAATACTTTTCTCAACAGGGTACTATATGGAAATAAAATAAAAGAGCTATCCTCAGGTGTTTTCCAAGGACTAACATCATTGCAACTATTGTAAGTTTTGAATAATAATTGTATGATTTAGGAAATTAATTACCTATATATTTTTTTTTTCCAATTAAGGTTATTAAATGCAAATGAAATATCCTGCGTTCGTCGAGATACTTTCAAAGATTTGCACAGTTTGAGCCTATTGTAAGTATATTATCTAAAACTACATAAAACTTATAATAACATTATTCTCTACAGGTCTTTATACGATAACAACATCCAATCTTTATCCAACGGCAGTTTCGATTCCCTCAGGAGCATCCAAACCCTGTAAGTATCAGTTACGTAAGCTAGAATTCGATTTATTTCCCGCGATTTGTTAAACATGTACGCTAAAAGCCGACGTTTTCCCGAAACCCATTTTCAGGCATTTAGCCCGCAATCCGTTCATATGCGATTGCAACTTGAAATGGCTCGCCGAATACCTGCACAAGAATCCGATTGAAACGTCAGGAGCCCGATGCGAGTCGCCCAAGAAAATGCAAAGGAAAAGAATAGAGACGATGAAGGATGAGAAATTCAAATGTAAGAGAAACGGTAATAAAATGTATTTAGATTTATTTTTTTTTGGTGTTGGGATAAATGCAATAAGGAGTTTTCTCATCTATAAGCCTTTAAAGGATTATTCAGTTCAAGTCAATTAATAGCTATCTGATTGTCTCAAATTCTTAGCGGACTACATGTTAGGTTGCTTTTGAACTACACTGATAGGGACTGATAATCTAATCTTTTTTAGATCATTTAATTAATATCTTGATCCAATCAGTTTCTTCATTTTCCCAAACATTTCCAATTTCCGAAAAATATCTCTATGCAGCTGGCTTTAGTTGGTTTATCTTAAATTGCACGTTCTAGTAAAACAAAAAACTACAAGTAACGAAGAGAATATTGTAACTATGTCTAAGGTATTGGAGACCTGTGTAAATATGAGATTAACCAGTTATTTGGATGGAATGAACTTTTGGTATGCAGGTCAATATGGATTCAGAAAACACAGCAATACCTCCTCAGCAACTAAATTATATTTTCGAATCAGAAACTTAACTTTTTAAAAACAATTTATTTAAAAATAAAAAGATATAAAAAATATTGTTAAGTGGCTTGAATATTAACTTATACCGTTGCCTTTCGTATTTAGTCTTGTTGCATATTTCACATGCTTTGACATATTTTTGGACATTTGCTGAAATATTTTCTGTCATTCCTCTATGGGATGTTTTGGTCTCATGGAAAAACTTAATTTTTTCTTGTGGTTCGTCAAATTCTATAACGCAAATAATTACATCACCTTCAGAAGATGAACAAACCATACATACATCTCGAGAAAATCAAATTGATTATTTGTTCATTAGAGGGTTCATTCGGTAAAAAGAATATTAGTCTCTTTTTTTTGGGAAATAGTTTAACAATTTCTTTCCGAATATTACTGTTATTTGAATATCTAAATATTACTTGATTATTAAATACATTTAGATATTTCTTTGTATAGGGTGCACCTAAAATTGGGTTTTCTCGTGATGTATGTATGGTTTGTTCATCTTCTGAAGGTGATGTAATTGTTTGCTCATCTTCAGAATCTGTCATTTGTTTAGATAAAGATTTTCTTTCATTTCTTTGGGCCTTTGAAGATTGTCCTACCTCTATAGGAATAGGAATTTATTTCTTTTAAGATTCTCCTACTTTTATTGGAACTTCTTTCTTTTCTTTTGGAGGTATAATTATTTGCGAAATTATATTAATCTTCGATTTTTCTTTAGGTTTTGATGTTAATTTCTCTTGATTAGGATCTACTTTTGGCTTATAAAGCTCAGTGTCCACGAAATATTTTCTAATTATTTCACCATTGTTTAATGGAGTATCTTTTAACATTTCTCCTAATTGTTTATGGAATTCATCATCAGAATTTGTTAATTTAGCTTCAGAGTTTGATGAATGACATAAATTTGTATCGGAGGTCTCATATTTAATGTCCCTTTTTTATATTTTATTTCATAGTCATATTCCGATAGTTTTAGTCTCCAACGCACTAATTTAGAACCTGGTTCTTTTACGTTAAATAACCATTATAAAAGTTTATGGTCTGATAAGATGGTAAATTTTCTTCCGAAAAGATAGGGTCTAAAATATTTAATAGCCCAGACTATCGCCAATAACTCGTTTTCAATAGTTGAGTAAGGTTCGTTTCACCAGGGTTCATACTTGACCTTGAAACTTGAAAAAAAAGGGTTGTCGTAGATTAATTCATATGACATATTCAATTTTCTCGAAATACATATTTTGGCACAGAATAATTCCAATATTTCTATAGGTCAAGACGAATTCAGGACAATGTACGCAGGCGAGTGTCTCGTGGACAACGAATGTCCAACTGGATGCTCTTGTGACGGATCTGTTGTGGACTGTTCAGGAAGAAACCTAAAAGACATACCTAGAGATATTCCACTTTACACTACCGAACTGTAAGTCTGATCCAATTAAAATAGCTAATCAATTATTAACAAAAAATTTCTTTAGATTACTGAACGACAATGAACTAGGCCGTATAAAATCGGACGGATTATTTGGCCGTCTACCCAATTTAGTGAAGCTGGACTTACGTAGAAATTTCATTACAGGCATCGAGGAAAATGCTTTTGAAGGAGCTTCAAAGATTTCAGAATTGTATGTACCTACCCAATCCTCATCTACTAGTTAAATTGAATTTTTGAATTCCAGATTAATATCTGAAAATAAACTCATGGAAATCCACAACAAAATGTTTCTGGGACTGCACAGTTTGAAAGTTTTGTCTCTGAATAACAATCAGATTACTTGCGTTATGCCTGGATCTTTTGATCCATTACAGTCTTTACACACTTTGTAAGTATACGTTGAGTTAATTAGAACAATTGGTACAAATTGATTTTTTCAGGAACTTAATTCAAAATCCCTTTGTTTGCAACTGTCACCTAGCGTGGTTCTCTGAATGGCTAAAAAATAAAGGCTTGAGTGGTTCTACGCCCCGTTGCGCAGGTCCTGAACGAGTCAAAGATGTTCTAATCAAGGAACTACCTAAAACTGAATTTAAATGCACCAGCGAAAATGATCAGGGTTGTTTGGGAGATAATTATTGTCCACCTATGTGTTCTTGTACAGGTAAGAAATTGTAAAATAATTCATTTATATCAAATAATTTTTGGATATTTTTAGGAACCGTTGTAAGGTGTACTAGAGCAAGCCTAAAAGAAATACCCAGAGGTATCCCCTCAGAAACTTCAGAATTGTATCTAGATTTCAATCAGATTGACAGAATTCAAGCGGATCGTATAAGCCATTTGAAATCACTTACGCGATTGTAAGTTGTAATGAATATTTTTTAAATTTTTATATAAATGTATTGTTAAATTTCAGAGATTTGAGTAATAATCAAATAGGCATCCTATCCAACTCCACCTTTACCACACTTTCAAAACTATCTACCCTGATAATAAGCTACAATAAACTACAATGTATTCAAAGAGGTTCCTTACAAGGCCTCAAATCGTTGAGGATATTGAGTTTACACGGAAATCAAATCAGTTTGATTCCAGAGGGGACTTTTGCTGGTCTAAAAAGTATTAGCCACATGTAAGTTACATCAACTTCATACATGAATATTTACTTATAATATGGAAATTGTTATAGTGCTCTGGGTTCCAATCCTCTATACTGTGATTGCTCATTAAGATGGCTATCTGATTGGGTTAAAGTAGATTACGTGGAACCAGGAATAGCTCACTGTGCAGAACCTTTCAATATGAAGGACAAATCGATATTGAGCACGCCATCTTCAGCATTTATTTGTAAAGGTATTGAAATGCTTAACGAAAATATTCAGAAATTTACTAGCAATTTATTTCAGGCCAAGTCTCTACGGATATTTTGGCCAAGTGCGACTCTTGCTACACTTATCCATGTCAGAATAATGGAAAATGTCACTCATTACCGGAAAAGGATTACGAGTGCAAATGCGCTCCAGGGTATCACGGCAAAAATTGCGAGTTTATGATCGATGCCTGCTATGGAAATCCTTGTAGGAACCAGGGAACCTGTAAAGTTTTAGAGGAAGGCAGATTTAGGTAAGAAACGTTTATCCTTTTATGGATTGATTGTATTTATTAATCAAATTTATTTTTTATAGCTGCCAATGTCTGCCAGGTTACACAGGCCTCAGATGCGAAACAAACATAGACGACTGCACTGAAAACAAATGCGACAATAATTCTACTTGCGTGGACTTGGTGAACTCGTACGAGTGCAAATGCCTTAATGGATTCATGGGTAAGTTTATAAATGAAATTTTTTATACATTTCTAATACTTTAAACACATAATTTGACTCGACACAAAACATTCCCACATTCACAATTATTATTTCATACATAGTAACTTTGAAATATTAAAATACAAAAACCACTACACGTGACAATAATAATAAACGTCTCGATTTTCATTAAAATAATTGTCATTAAGATTGTACATTTCAGGCGAGTACTGCGAGCGAAAAATTCCCTTTTGTACTGAGCAATACAATCCTTGTGAAAATAACGCTCGCTGTGTCGATCACGATAGTTATTATACTTGCGAGTGTATACCTGGTTTTAAGGGCGCGAACTGCTCCATCAACATAGACGATTGCGAGAACCACATGTGCCAGGCAAGAATTTTCATTTTTATATAAATGTTTGGTAATAATTTTCGTGTTTAATTTAGAATGGGGCTACTTGCGAGGACCGCATAAACGAATACCTCTGTAAATGTTCGGGAGACTTTACAGGGAAATTCTGCGAGATCAGCCCCATAGTGGCTATGATGTATCCTCAAACCTCACCATGTCAGCACCACGATTGCGTGCACGGAGTTTGTTTCCAACCTAGCGGTTCGAACGACTATTTGTGCAAATGTGCACCAGGATATTCAGGTAAACTCAATTTTTCAAATTTTATAAAAAAATATTTAAATAAAATCTTCCTCATAGGAAAACGTTGCGAGTACCTGACAAGTCTCAGTTTCACTCACAACAACTCCTACGTCGAACTAGAACCTTTACGAACGAAACCCGAAGCAAATGTCACAATAGTGTTTGCTACGACCCAAGAAGATGGAGTACTGATGTACGACGGACACGATGAACATTTGGCGGTTGAACTTTTTAATGGACGAATTAGAATTAGTTATAATGTAGGAAACTATCCTGTGTCAACCATGTATAGGTCAGTACATATAATATTGTCTTTAATAGACAAATTTATTGAATGTTTCTTAGCTTCGAGATGGTCTCTGACGGTCAATACCACATAGCCGAGCTGATATCGATCAAGAAAAACTTTACACTTCGCGTGGACCGTGGATTAGCCCGGAGCATCATCAACGATGGACCAAAAGACTTTTTAAGACTGACATCGCCTATGTTTCTGGGAGGAATACCACCTGAACCTGGCGAACATGCCTTCAACGATTGGCATTTGAGGAATTTGACTAGTTTTTATGGTGAGTTTATGAAAATTTGATTATTTCTTGTTCTGAGGTCCTCTGGTGTGTTAACTTCAATACAATATAAATGACTCATCCAATTAGTACACAAATTTGGAATACATTTTTGTGGCTGCACATTAGGGATGAGTTATGTTATGTGTAAAAAAAATTATTCATTTGGAAGATCTCAAGTTGACTGAGTACTGAGTTGCTTTGTTAAGGAATTCTATTGTGAAGCCAGTAGCCAGTTTTTGGAATTATTATTATCAGTAGTAATATCACAAGTGCAATGAAAATTATCGATAATTTTTGGGAAATTTGCCCGAATGCATTTTTAGTTGACAAATAGCACGAGTGCACGAAGTGCACGAGTGCCTTTTTCAGTTAAAAACGCATGAGTGCAAATTTTTCAAAAATTATAGATATATTTTCATTGCACGAGCTATATTTTATAAGAAAATTTCCTGAATCATTATACCTGTTCGCAGTATTTTACTAGGGACCTTGGTTTAAAACAATTATTATGTTGCTATGTTATTGCCAATCAACAAATTTGTCAAAGGTTTCATTTTCGAATTTGTAAGCAAATATGGCCTGTTTTGGGAAGAGTGCAGAGGCTGGTATTGATAAAAGTATCGAATACCTTACGCCGATCAATATGAAGAGATCTCAAACGTCGATTTGGAAATAGTCTAATCTACTAAGCTGATAATTTGTGTCTAATTTACTGTGCACAAAGCTGATAATAACTCGTTGAGTCACGTAATAAATAGGTACCTGAAAAAAATTATCGGCAATTAGCACTTGTGCAAATTATCGATAATTTGCACTTGTGCAAAATTATCGCTGTAATTCGCTCCCTATTGGTCCAAAATTGCCAGGCGCCTCTGTATTTTCACCTGAATATTACCGGAAGGAAATTTTCATTATCAGTCATCAACCGTGTGCATTCGGCGTTTCTCCATTTATCAAGAACAATCCCTGTTCCTTAGAATAAATGGTCTATGTCTCCTTATCCAAGAATTCGTCGGATTATGTGGGCTGTCTCCAGAAGTGCAGTTATTTGTAGCGTCGTGATTGTGTTTTTGTTGTTGTTGCCAGGTATTTTGCCTAAAGACTCTTCGAAGTTATTGTGGGTGGTTCCTGTTGTGCCGATTATCATAGGGATGATAGTTGTTTTGAGCCCATACATTATCTGTACTTCTATTTGTAGGTCGGTATTTGAGAATCTTTTCAGATTTGTCGGCAACGTCGATTAATAGACAGGTTTTATTTTTGAGATCTTTAATTATTGTGTCTGGCGCCATCCGATTCCTGTCTGTATTTGCGTATCCCATATTATTTATTATTATAATATCGTCTTTGGTTCCAACACTTTTTGGCTTGTGTTTATACCATGACCATGTATCCTCGGTTTCTATTCCGTACTGTTTGCAGATATTATAGTGGAGCGTTGAACATACTTTGTTATGTCGTTCAAGATATTCTTTTCTGGCAAGAGCTGGGCATCCAGTGGTAATGTGCTTAATTGTTTCGTCATATTGTTTACAGAGTCTGCATCTGGAATCTTTTTCTTTGAAAATCTTCTTTCTTATATAGTTGGTTGAAATGGCCTGGTCTTGTGCCGCTTCTATCAGCGCTGTAGTTTCGCCTTTCAGAATTCCTGTTGTCGGCCATCTGAATGTCTGTTTTTTGTCTACGTCACCTCTATCGATTTCACTGGCGTATTGTCCGTGCATTTCCTTGTTTTTCCATTTTTGTTCTCTTTCTTTGTTCATTTTTTTTCTGCATTGCTGTTTGAGCCTATTTACCTTTTGTGTCGCTGTAGCTCCGTTCATTTCAGTCACTTTCTTGCTTGTGTATTTTTCTGTTAGGCTTTTGCCTTTGTTCATAAGTGTATTCTTTTCTTTTCTTGGCGTTTTGTTGTGTTTTATCAACTCCACGAGTCTGTCTTCCTTTTTTTTTCTCTTATGTAGTTCTCTTCCTCTGCTTGATCTGATTGTCTAGAGTCGGTCTACGCCCGTGTTGAGATGATGCAGATTATAGATGGTAAGTAACTTTCATGTGTTCCGGTCTGTATTTCTTATTTCTTCCTCCTTCCAGTCTAGAACGCCATAGCTGTAAGTTGGTACTGGATGGGCGAGCGCTGTGATGGCCGTAAATTTATTTTTTTCCTGTGACTGATTGTAGGATTTTTCTGCTGTAGTACTCCCTGGATATTTTTTCTCTCATTTTTTTATCCTCTATTCCAGTATTTTCCAGCACTCCCAGGTATTTATACATTTGCGTCTCTTCTAGATCCATAATATTGGCTTCATTGTCAATGACTATATTTTGGGTTTTTGTTGTTTTTCCTCGTTCTACTGTTACTTTAGCGCACTTTTCTAGTCCGAATTGCATCTTTATATCGTCACTAAATCTTTTGACATTGATAAAAAGGTCTTCCAATTCTTTGTCGTCGACGATTGACGGGCTGCTTTTTCCTCTCTAGTACGTATCCTCTGTTGGTGCTGTTTAACACATACGAGAGCGGGAAGAGCACCAAACAGAAGATGAGAGGTGATAGTGAGTCTCCCTGGAATATGCCGCTTTTGATTTTTATAGTCCCTGCATCTATAGTTGCTCCATTTGCGTTAACTGTTAGGTGCATTTTCGGATTTGTTTTGTATAGTTGAAAAGCCTTTAGGAGCCACGAGTGTGGAACGCTGTCAAAGGCCTTTTGATAGTCTATCCAACCCACCCGTAACTGCCTTTTCTACACCCTCTTTGCTCATTTGGAAAAATCCCATTTGTTTCTGGGTGCTCGTAGAGACTGCTGCTTATTATAGCGATTCGATTTTTGTACATGGTTGTTAGACAGGTTATTGGGCGATAGTTTTTGGCTTCTGCCGTTTTATCATTCTTGGGGAGCAATAGTGTCTTTCCTTATGTTATCCATTCTGGCATGATTTCTGGGTGTTTCATTAGTCTGTTTCTGTTATATTGGTAGAGCGGTTGGTGTATTGACGTGAAACCTTTCAGCCAGAAATTTTGTATTCCGTCTTGCCAAGGTTATTTCCAGTTGGATGCCTTTTTAAGTGATTCCTGGACTTCCTTTACTATCATGTCTGCCCATTCTATGTTCCTGATGTTTGTATATCGTTGCTCCTTTCACTGTATCCACTGCGCTTTCTCGTTGTGTTGTTTTTGTTCCTGCCATATGCCTTTCCAGAATGTCTGTATCTATTCTTTTTCCGGTGTCTTTTCAATGCTTATGTTATTCTGCTTTAATGTCCTATAGAAACTTTTGGGGTTTTCAGCAAAGTTTTTGTTTTCGATAAAAAAACTTGTATTTTTCGTTGTATCTTCTTATTCTTTGAGCTTGTGCTTGAATCTTTTGTTTGAGTTCTTCCATAACGTTGTCTTCATCCTGTTTGTTCTTTATTTTATGTTTCTGGAATACTCTTTGCTTTATCAGCTGCATCATTCGGTCTGTATTGTTTTCCCAAGATATTTCGTTTATTTGAGAGAGCTCTTTCCGGATTTGTGCTATTCGCTGTTCTATCCTGATTTTCCATCTTGGTTTCCTAAATTTTGCGCCCTTCTTTTCTTGTTTTATGTTGAGATAAGCACATATTGCCCCAGCAGCATAAACAAGGTTATTTATCTGTTATAATATTGCTGGTTTTCTGCCCAACAGTTTATTATTTGTTGAATTGCCTCGTTAGCCTGGGCGATGAGGTGTGTTGATTTTTGTGATTTATTAATTTTTGGTAGTTTATCTCTTATTATAGAATTGATATCGGTATCATTGATCTTGTTCTCAATTTCTCTGATTATATTTTCTACGCTTTTCTCACTTTCGCTTTGTGCTGGTTGATTAGTTTGCTTCTCTACAATATCAGTTCCGTTTTGTGTGTCATGTATTCTCTGGTTCCTCTGCATGTCCTGTATCGTTTCTTCCGATTTCTGCGCAACATCTTTTATGTGTTTTTGTACTAGCGCCTTGACTTGGTCTATCTCAGTTTCAGTAAGTTTTTTGTCACTCACGATGTATCGCCTTTGGGTTGCCAGTGTGTTTGCGGAGATGTTGGGATGGCTATTTGGGTTTCGGCTGCTCCACAAGTAATAATTATCTTTGAGGCTTTTTGTTCCTGTCGTCTCCTATAGGTAGTAGTAGCACCACAATATAGCCTTGTAGTCATTTTTGCTCCATTTTTGTCGTTTATTTTCTTCTGTTTCTCTTTGTAAGTCCTGACTTTGTATCCCTGAAGGGCCTGGTTGAGTATCCTTTGTTAGGTTCTCTCCTGGGTAATTTGTCGGAGCAGGCGTCATTGCAGGTAATTCTTCCTGACGGTTCCGATCCAAGTCCTGCTGCCTTGGTCCGCCCGAGTATCTTTTTCTTCTTGTGTTGAAAGCTTATTATTCACGCTAAGAAGGTAGCTGGCCTTCCTAACGGTTTTGTTTTTGTCCACCCCGGGTATTTTATTTCCCCCAGTATCCTCCAACACTAAGGGGCGGTCCTCGATAGCTGACCCTAAACAGCCAAGTATTATTATTATTATTGTTTCGTCTTTATTCTAAATAAATTTTATACAATTTGGCAAAGGTGCAAAATTCCTGTTTGCTCGCATTTTTTTGTTTTGTTTCGCGCAAAAAAAGTCGTACCTCTAGATTTTGATAGTGGACGTACCAGAAGCGAGTAATTGGACAGAATTGCTAAGAAACTCGATGAGACGACACGGGCGCGTCGTCGTACGGCTTAACCCGGTCGCAATATTTCTAATCTCAAAACTTCATTGTGAAGTCCTCTCGTATCAACCTTCTACAAAGTTACATAACCCGTAATTGGGAACACCATAATCCGCAGCGCGTGTGTAAAGCAGGGTCCCTGCAGGAGTGCACTTATGGAATCATTGGGTAAGTCCCTTTTATCATTATTTAGAGGTTGCGCCGCAAAGTAAATACAGTCCACTACCAGCTAAGACATTACGTATTAGCTACCCGCAAAACATTTTGATCCTTAACGAGCCAAATTTCTGATTTTGTTCTGGTGCTTAAATTGATTAACTGGTTAATTATTGCAATTAATCGATTGATTGAAAGTATTTTATTTGATTTTTTTCATTTTGTTGAAATTCATTCCCGTTATACATCATTCTTAGCAAGAAACTGCAAGTGTTTTAATTATTCTCGGTTTGTGTTTTAGACAAAATAAAACATAAAAGGCATTAATTATTGTAATTTGGCCAGTAGAACGAAAACATTTTTATCAGAAAATCCATAGAAGTTGTAAATTGAACCTCAAGAGCAGAGCAAAAAAAAAGAAAAAAACTTGTTTATTTGAACATAAACATTCCAAGCTTGAAATTCTTTCTTTTTTTTGCCTTGCCCAAATGCAAATTCAGGAAAAGAACGGATTTTGCTAGATAGTAGGTACTATTCGATTTAATTTAATTTAAATTTGATTTCAATTTTTTTTTTTTTGGCAATATGTCAGAAGATTTAACAATTCTCACTGCCCAACGCAAAATTCTTATCAAACGAATTTCTGAAGTCTACGATATTGCTAATAAAGCGATCGCAGATGAGACAACGCAAGAATATTTTAAGACACGCTATGAGGCTATTCCCTCTTATTATCAAGATTTCGAAAAAATTCACATGACAATAGTTTTTCATAAGGATATGTCTGAGGACAAATGGGATGGCGAAGAAGAAATTCGAAGCGAAATAGATGAAAAGTATTATACTACGAAGAGTATCTTCAATCAATTCATTAAAAATGAAGCAATCGCTAATGCGAGTGTCAATATGACAATGTCGCAACCGTTAGCTTCACCCACTGCCGCTTTGCATAACTTTGCCCCGACTATAAATGTTAATTTGCCCAAGTTGACCCTACCTGTATTTGAGGGTGACCTTAGGCAATGGCCAACGTTTTTTGATTTGTTTCAAAACCTAATTCATAATAAAGCTGGCTTATCAGATATAGAAAAGTTCCAGTATCTCCTCTCTTTTATTAAGGGGGAACCGCTAAATTTAATCAAAGCTATTCCAATAACGGAAGCAAATTACAAAATTGCCTATACAACCCTGGTGAGTCGCTACCAAAATAAAAGATTACTGGCAACCACCTATTTAACTGAAATATTGAATTTCCCTAAAGTTTCGAATGGGTTTAATTTACGCAATATTTTTGATTCCTTTATGGAAAATTTAGACGCCCTTTCTCTCTTAGGATTTCCAGTTGTACATTGGGATTTTATTCTTCTGAATTTATTACTTAAAAAACTGGACGTTGACACAGTACAACGTTTTGAATTAGCCCATGCACAATTTGATATTCCAACCTTTAATCAGTTGAAGTTATTTCTTACAAATCAATGTAAAGCTTTAGAGACTATGGCTCATTCGAATAATCAAATTTCACAAACAAAAGGAGCAAATAATAGTCGAGGCGTAAAAGGTGATCCTGGAAAAGTTTATCCTCATGCATTGTTGGCAAATGCAAGTAACGGCAACAGTCAAACTCAAAAGATAGTACCTTCACAAAGATGCAGTGTGTGTAATTTGTCACATTTGGTTTATAATTGCCCTAATTTTCGCAATAACACTCCCAAAGAGAGATTTTCGATTTGCAAGCAAAACAGAATGTGCATCAATTGTCTGAGCTCGGCTCATAACTTACAGAAGTGCAAATCTACCTCGGTTTGTCGCATCTGTCGTTTGCGCCATCATACTTTACTGCATTTTGATTCAGCCAAGAGTCCAAACTCCGCAGATTCACAAACTAATTCATCTAGTTCAGTTCAATCGCCCCCTGATAACCAAATACCCTCATTGTTTAGCCCAAATTCAAGTTCTTCGCCGACTATGAATTCGTGTGTTGGAGCTGTAAATCCAAATTCAGTGGTTCTATTGGCAACCGCGCTAGTTAATGTCTTGGATTCCCAAGGCAACCCGCATTCCGTTAGAGTTTTGCTGGATAGTGCCAGTCAGGCAAATTTTATCTCAAAAAGGTGTTTCACCAAGCCAATTGCTGACACTCTACAAAGCCCAGATTCGACCAACTATGGAGTACTGCTCACATATATGGAGTGCAGCACCCAAACATACCTTAATGCTTTTGAATACCGTGCAAAAACGAGCTATCAAGCTGATCAATGACCCCACACTTACTCGTAACTTGGATGGTCTCGAACATCGCAGATCTGTGGGCGATTTATCTCTCTTCTACAGGTACTATCACGGAAAATGCTCTGAAGAGTTGGCACGTATGATTCCACCGAGAGTAGCACCTACCAGGCGAACCCGTCAAACAGACGGTAACCATGAATTTACTGTTAAACTAGAGGCACCGAGAACCTCATTATATCAGAATTCATATCTCTGGAGAACAGCATCGCTGTGGAATAAACTCCCTGCGACGGTTTTCCCTGCAGGTTACAACCTGAACCGTTTCAAGACCAACATACACCGACATTTCCGCGCACTTGCCGCTTCTCGAGCGTGATAGGACATTTCCTTGCGAGTGCGCAAATCCGTAAAAAAAAAAAAAAAAAAAACCGCTTAGGTTTGACTTCCTCAAAACTCAATATACCTATTAAAGGTATTGGCGAAATGTCTTCTCTTGTATCACAAGGTGTGACGCTATTCTCGATCGGTCCTCCTATCAACAATAAGTTGTTAGTCAATTTAGAAGCTATTATCCTACCCAAAGTATGTTCTGACATGCCAACCGCATTCTTTAAAACCGATTCTTGGGATCACATCAACAATTTGAAGTTAGCTGATCCATCGTTTAACGCTCCAGGTAGTATCGACATGTTACTGGGAGCTTCAGTTTTTCCTCATATTTGGTTGCCTGGAAAAATCGATGGAGGTGGAAGATCTCCAGTTGCCCTCAACACAATTTTTGGCTGGGTGCTGATGGGAAAAATCAATTTTCAAACTCCAACTCCACTTTATACTTTCTCAGCGCTTGTTGAAAATGATGATCTTACAACAAAGTTGCAACAATTCTGGGAAATTGAAGAAGTTCCTCAAGCTAGCACTCTCTCCTCTGATGACCTCTTGGCCGAAAGTTCGTTTGTGAATACGCACCGTCGCACGTCCCATGGACAGTTTATTGTTTCCCTGCCATTCAAAAATGGTGAACCGCTTCTTTCTGATTCACGTTCCATTGCTTTACGTCGATTCTATAGCCTAGAACGGAGATTACAAAGTAATCCCCAAACTTACAAGGCCTATTGCGATTTTATGCATGAGTATTTGTCCCTGGGACACATGAAAATCGCAACTGTCCTACCCGCTCAAGATCGTCCCGAAAAAATGTATTATATTCCTCATCACAGCGTAATAAATCCTAATTCTTCTACCACCAAGCTTCGTGTGGTCTTTGACGCATCCGCAAAAAATACAGAAGGCGAGTCCCTAAACGCAACGCTTTTACCCGGTCCTAAGCTCCAGAAGGACATCACTGCTATTCTTTTAAATTTTCGACGCTACTCGGTTGTCTTCACTGCTGACATCAAGATGATGTACCGCCAAATTTGGGTTGATTCATGTCATTGGGATTATCAACGCATTATTTGGCGATTTAGCCCTTCAGATCCCATTCAGGATTTTGTTCTGAAGACGGTAACTTATGGAGTATCTAGTGCGCCATTTCTTGCATTACGATGTCTTCTTGAGTTGGCGCAAAATTATTCCGAGGATTTTCCTAGGGCATCAAAAGTTCTTCTTAATCAAACTTTCGTGGATGATGTCGTTGATGGAGCGAATTCATTAAGTGAAGCCATCCTTATCAAGAACGAACTAATCCAGCTCTTAAAGTTGGGAGGCTTCGATTTGAGAAAATGGTCTAGTAACGACTTGGAATTTTTATCAACTATACCTTCTGATATTCACCAAACATTGACATCTATTTCAATGGATGACACGGATTCCTATTTCAAGGTTTTAGGACTTCGTTGGTATCCCCACCTCGATAAATTTTCTTACGAAATAAAAGTTTTAAAATCAGAATGCTCTAAACGGTCCATACTTTCGGAAATTGCTCGCATTTTTGACCCTCTAGGTTTCCTTGCCCCTGTTACATTCGCCCTTAAATTATTGATGCAAAATCTCTGGGTCCAAGGACTCACCTGGGATGATGTGGCTCCCTCTGATATCGCGAAAACATGGAAAAAATATAAGGCCGATCTTCCCCGTTTGTCAAATTTACGCATCCCTAGACATTGTTTTCTTTCCTCATATGTCTCGATTGAGCTCCACGGTTTTGGAGATGCCTCCAGCCTAGGATATTCAGCGTGTATCTATTCACGTTTGGTTTGCTCTAACCAAAAAATTTCTACTTTCCTTGTTTATGCAAAAAGCAAAGTTGCTCCGTTAAAACGTATTTCACTTCCTAGACTCGAACTTTGTGCGTCTTTGTTGGCCGCAAAATTACTTAAATTTGTCTTGGCCACTTACTCAGACGTTAACTTTACGCGGATTTACGCTTGGTCGGATTCTATGGTCTCACTCGCTTGGATTCGCTCGCCGGCATTTCGATGGAAAACTTTCGTAGCCAATCGAGTCAGCCAAATCCAGGATATCGTGCCTCCTGAAAACTGGAACCACGTTGCCTCGGAATTTAACCCCGCCGACTGCGCTACTCGGGGCATGTTACCCTCTGAATTGTGTGACGCTTCTTTGTGGTGGCACGGTCCCGCATGGTTACTGTTGCCGCAGGAAGTGTGGCCTGCATCAAAGTTTGAACCCGATTCAAAGCCACAACCGGAAGTTCTCGCCGAAGAAGGAAAATTAGTATGTGCTATCACTACGGAAATTGATGGTGTTTCCAGGCTTTTAGGTGAACGTTCTTCGCTCCCAACCATTTTAAGGATATTCTCGTACTGCCTTCGGGTGATCCAAAAAATGCGTCATGAACCCACTATTTCGACTAATACTTTCACAGATGTTGAATTGCATAATTCCCTAATGACGCTAGTGAAATATATTCAAGGGATGGTGTTTAGTGAGGATATTGACAATCTGTCAAAGGGTCGTCGCTGTTCAAATCAGCTTAAAAAACTTTCCCCTTTTCTAGATCAACTTGGTATTCTCAGGGTGGGCGGTCGTTTAGTTCATTCCAAACTTGCATTTGAACAAAAACACCCTGCCTTATTACCAGCTCAACACAGATTGACCGATCTTATAATTCAGGACTTTCATGAAAAATTTCTCCATTGTGGAAAACAAACGTTGAACTACTTAATTTTACAACATTTTTGGATTCTATCTGCGAAACGAGCAATCACTCGAGTAACTTCTGATTGCTTAAAATGTTTCCGAGTAAACCCTCCAATCATGCAACCCAAAATGGGTGATTTACCCTCCTTTAGGGTCACTCAGATAAAACCCTTTCAATGTTCCGCTGTCGACTTTGGCGGTCCCTTTTCTCAGTGGCGGCCAGTGGCAACCTAGTGTGGTTGTGCGCTCTTGGAAAATTTTTTGGAGGTGCCACGTCCTGTTTTACATTTATTTTGTATGTTGATTTTTTTTCTTTTTACTTTAGGAAAAATTATCGAAAACAAAAATATATGTATTTAAATGGGGCTTGCATGTTTGCATTCTAGCCATAATACATAATTGATATTGAAATTTATAATTAAAAAAAAAAAGCGGGAACAACAGAGTTGTCAAACCGGCAAAATGGTGAAAAAACATCGAAATATTCTCGATTGAGTGGAAACAACATTGGAAGTGTGTATTCAAATAGCGCACGGCGCATCCCTTTCATCGGGCGACTTACCGTATATACCCGATCAATCGCACAGCGAGAAAACACATCTACCCAGAGCGCCGAACGATTCCACACCGACCACCCGGACCACCAGCACAACCAAGCGGGAGAAAAAAATATACAAGACAGGGCGCGCTTTCGTTCCGTTCGTGCGAATTTAAAAATAGAAAAATGAGTAGATATTTATCCTAATTTAGAAAATTGGGTAGGTATTTTTTAATTGAAGTTTCTTTTCTTTCCAAAATTTTAATTTTATTTTCTTGCTTGATTTTTGGAGGCAGTGCGCGCGCACGAGCGCACTTATTGAGAAGCCGCCCCTGCCTTTTCTATTACCCTCACTCGAGCTCGAGGTGCCAAATCTCAAAAGGCCTATTTATGTCTGTTCGTATGCTGCGCGACAAAGGCACTTCATCTCGAACTTGCCTCAGATCTGACCACCTCTGCTTTTCTTGCTGCCTTGAGACGATTTCTAAGTCGACGTGGTAGAGTTTCGGTGATTCATAGTGACTGTGGCACCAACTTTGTTGGCGCCGCTAAATACCTCCATGAAGTGTTTGCCGAAGCTGCCCATGAAGAAAAAATTGATTGGCGATTTAACCCCCCTGCTGGACCTCACTTTGGAGGATTATGGGAAGCTGGTATCAAAAGTGTCAAATTTCATCTGGTCCGTCTTATCGGTGACCAAATCCTCTCGTACGAGGAACTGTTCACAGTGCTCACCCAAGTCGAAGCGGTCTTGAATTCCCGTCCGCTTTCTGCGTTAAGTACGGATCCCAATGACCTCTCGAGTTTGACCCCGGGTCATTTTTTAACTCTGGCTCCATTATCTACTATCCCTGATCCCGATTTGTCCGCCATAAGCTTAAATCGTTTGAGTAGATGGCAACTACTTCAACATTTTCACCAACAATTCTGGAAACGTTGGCACCGCGAGTACTTACATACTCTGCAACAGCGCAACAAATGGTTTCATACTAATCCAAGCCCAATTAAGGTTGGAACTTTAGTAGTCCTAAGAGATGAACTCACTCCACCCCTCAAATGGCGACTTGGACGCATAACTGAAACTCATCCTGGTCCTGACGGTATTATCCGGGTTGTAACCCTTAAGACAACCCATGGAGTTCTTAAACGGCCGGTTAATAAAGTGTCTATGTTGCCATCCCAATAGGTAACTTAGATGATATTGTATATAGCTAAATACCTCTAGTTAATTTTATTTTAATTTTAATTTAACAAAAGAATTTTTTATTTTTTTTTGTTTTTGTTCTTGGGAGTCTATAGTGCCAAATTGGCTTGAAAAAAGAAACAAGAAAAAAAAACACTTGCATGTTTTTGGTGGGCGGTAATGTTTCGTCTTTATTCTAAATAAATTTTATACAATTTGGCAAAGGTGCAAAATTCCTGTTTGCTCGCATTTTTTTGTTTTGTTTCGCGCAAAAAAAGTCGTACCTCTAGATTTTGATAGTGGACGTACCAGAAGCGAGTAATTGGACAGAATTGCTAAGAAACTCGATGAGACGACACGGGCGCGTCGTCGTACGGCTTAACCCGGTCGCAATATTTCTAATCTCAAAACTTCATTGTGAAGTCCTCTCGTATCAACCTTCTACAAAGTTACATAACCCGTAATTGGGAACACCATAATCCGCAGCGCGTGTGTAAAGCAGGGTCCCTGCAGGAGTGCACTTATGGAATCATTGGGTAAGTCCCTTTTATCATTATTTAGAGGTTGCGCCGCAAAGTAAATACAGTCCACTACCAGCTAAGACATTACGTATTAGCTACCCGCAAAACAATTATTATTATTATTATTATTATCATGGATATAAGTGGTAGGTGGATGAGTAACCATCATAGTTTGTTCACAAATTAAACACCATGCACAAACTTATTGTGCCAGTGTGCCAGGCTCCTCATTTCTGGATCCAAACGGTTTTTATATTGATTAACCTACTGATGTTGAACTAATTGTTTCATGTCTAAGTTTATTCCACTGATAATAAACCACTCTGTCAAGAAATTTCTTCTCAGTAGGTAACTTGTTACATCTTTCCTTCTCAAGTTTCTGGTTATATCCTCTGGTATTGGTGGCGTTAGTGGAGCGGAAGAAGTTAATATCGCATGCATAGTGACCATTCATTGCTCTGTAAGTTTCAATAAGTCTCTCTTCGTTCTTCTATCTTTTAATGTAGTAAGTTCAGTTGGTTGAGGCGGCTTTTGTAGAGTAACTCTTTGAGTTCATTAGGTATCCTCGTAATACGGCGCTGTCCTTCTCAATCAGTTTAATGTCTTTGATGTAATATGGGTTCCAGATGGAATGGACATATTCAAGCTTTAGTCTTACATAAGTTCTGTAGAGCTTTGGAACCATCTCTTTACATAGATTTTTGAAAGATTTTTGAATGACGTGGATAAGTGAATTGTTATTCCTAGGTCTTTGTGGCATAACACTTTTTGAATTGACGTTTGTTGGAGGAGGTTATCATGTTTAGGGTTATTTCGGCCGATATGTAATACTGTGCACTTGAGGTCATTTAATGGCATTTTCCAAAACATTGTCCATTCTATGATGGTGTACAGGTCTTCCTGCAGGTCTTCAAACTCTAGTAGTGGACTGCAGGAGAGGCTTGTGTCATCTGCAGACGATTCATATTTAATGTTCAATTTTTGATATGTCACACATACGCCAAGAAAAGCGAGGGTCTCAAGGCTGGGCCTTGTGGAACGCCACTGATGTGTAGAGAGTATTCAACTGAAAATTATATTTCTGTCCTTACCTGAAGCGTTGATTCCTGAAATAAGGAATACCTCAAGAAGTGACAGTTAATCACCCCTGACTCCAAAATGAGATAGCTTGTATAATAAGTATATTGTCGGTATGCTTTCGTTCGCTGTCGGTATCAAATGCATTTCCAAACTTAAGGAAAACTACATCAATTAGATCATTCTCATTTTTGATCATCGGCCGCTATTCACATACTGAGTCTGGTTAGGAGAATCGCAAAAGTAGATTTTTTGGAGAGAAAACCATGTTGTTGGGGTGGTACAGTATATGAGCTTCTTGGGCTTTTTGTTACCCGTTTTGAATATAGGTATATATATACCAACTGCTTTTTTCCAACGTTGTGGAAAATCTCCTGTAAAGTGGATATTATGTCATTCACAAGGGGTGCCCCTCTAGAGTGGACAAACAATTATTAAGAAATATAAGAGGGATCTTATCAAGTCCAGGGCTGGAGTTCACCCTCAGGAACTTAATGGCGATTTTTACTTTTTCTGGGGTGAAATGTATGGAGCTGATTTCTATTCTGGAGTAGGATTTACCTGAAAGTGTGTGTCTAATATTTGTAGGGCTAAGTTTGGTAAACACACTCTGGAATTGCTGTGCGAAACACTCTGCAATCTCCTGGTCAGATTCAAACGGGACTAGAGTCGCTTTGTCAACAATACTGAAGTGAGTGTGTTTAGAGTTAAGGTTAAGTATAGTTAACATATGAAAAGAACTGTTTGGTGTTGTTCGACAGATTTTGTTCATATTGTCTTCTTGCTGTGACTGTACAACTTTTGATCTTATTATTTTGATTCTGGTAGGTACTGTTGGTAATTTTCTTCAGTATTGTTATGCCTGTATTTGTGCCACAAGTCTCTTTTCTTTTGTATTTCTCTAATACAGTAGACTCGCGCTAGTGTGAACACAAAAAAACCGCACGTGTTTATATTATTGAGAGGTTCACACCATCGAAGGGCTACCTATCTAAAAATGTAAAATTCAGTCAGCAATGGTCTTTAAACTTAAAATTCAAGAAAAACTGATCCAATAGGTACATATATCCATTAAATAATTTTTCCCAGTTCATTGATTGAAATGAGAAGTAATTTTTGTCTGAATGGTTCTAGCTAGCTAACCACTGGATGGCTACCTACTCTACTTTGTCTTGAAACTTTCTTAGGCTTTCTGTGTCATTAACGCCAATATGCTCTTGCCTTGCTGGCAATCTTCAAGAATTTTTGACTTCTCATAAAATCTGTTCTCACAAAAGTCCAGTCCAGTCTCAGCTAAGTTACTGAATTATCTTGAAACGACATTGAAAACATGCATGGGTGATGCATTCTGACAGTTTGAAAACTGTCAGAGACTCTCGTGAGAACGGACCCATGAAGAGTTAAAAAATCGTGTTTTTTTGCCATTTTCACAAAAATGAATAACCGCAACAAACAACGAACTAAAAACTTATAGATTTTTGAACGTGCTCTTGACGCGCTGCCAATTGTGTATTCCACATTAGAGTGTTTGCAGTGACTCAACATATCTGTGCATTCCTTGTATCGAAACATTCGGGGAACCCCAGAGTTGGACGGAAACAACCGATGAAAACAAGTAGGCAGGAAACGTTTGAATTCGTGGTCAAATACATTGTTCATACTACTGAGATTCTCAGAAGTTCACACTACAGAATATAAATAATGTATTTATTCTCGCTGTTCATATACCTACTACTAGGAGGTTCACAGAAGCGTGTGTTCACACTAGTGCCAGTTTACTGTATCTATTAATATATTAATTTTCTCAATTGCATCTTTAGATTCTACAGAAAAAAATACATAAAATGGCTATTTTAGATTTGGATTCTCAAAAATACAGGGAAAATCAAAAAATGTCCCTTGTTCAGTCCCCCTGAACCTGACTGACTTGTGTCCTACCTGATTCCCTGACTCAAACCAGGAAAAACCTCGCTGAAACATGGGTGAAACCCAAACGTGGGTAAATCGAGGTTTTCTATGAAATTGTTCATGTGAGACTCTTGCTGGAAGGTTTATATTTCTAAAGTTGAGCCCAAAAGGACTAATAACTTGTTCCTAGATAAAAGAGGAATGCAGGAAGTTGGAACCGTTCATACATTCTGAGGGAAATATCCACTCTTAATTACAACAAAATCAAAAACTCCTACGAGTTGTGGAAAGGGACATGTCATTGAGTAGGTCTGTGTTTATTTTTGAAAACCTCAACCACCCTGAGAGTAACTTGAACTCTCTCGACAAGGATAAGACACAACCAATAGTATCCCTGTTCAATCTCGTGATTGTCAAATGCTTTTATTGTACAGGAATATTTTGTTCCAAGAATACTCCAAGACTGCTTGCAGCATCTTGAAAAAGTCAAAGAAATTCAGACTTACGCAAGCAACCGCTCTTATTTCCCAGAAAGCAGTCTTCTTTCAAATTTTCGTTGAGGGCTCAAAGACGTTGCAAATTAATAAATCGTGTATAAGATAGAAAAAAGCTGGTCAGCATTGATTCAAAACATTTCTGTCAGTTTGAATCTCTACTAGACACTGCAAAATTTGAAGCTACACTTCAAGCATTTTTTTTAATTTACAGGTTGCATGAAGGAAGTGTGGATCAACCATAAGCAAGTGGACTTTGGCAACGCAAAAACTCAGCAAAAAGTGCAACCCGGATGTGGCCTTATCGAAGACAAATTTGATGATGAATTACAGGTGGGTCAGAGTTAATATAATTATTAATAATGATTTATTTATTCAATTTTATTTGCAGGAAGATGAAATGGACGAAATGATTGAAGAACCTCCAGCACCTCCTCAAGATCCTTGCACGAGTAATAAATGTAAACATGACAGGTAAGAGTTTTTGGTGGATTGGTTTTCTAGGTTTTTAACACTATTTTGACAATTTTTTTAGTAAATGCGTGCCAACAACTGGAGGCGAATACAGCTGTAAATGTAAAGCAGGTTACAAAGGAAAGTTCTGCGAGCAAGGTGAGGACGAGTGTAAGTATTTCAACCAGGCTGGTAGTGGTGCAATTTATAATTATCTGCTTTTTTAAAAAAGTAAAATCTAAAATGCTTTATTCAAACGTATTAGAACTTTAATGCAATTTAATGTTTTCTTTTTACAGCTCCAACTTGTAAAAAAGAACAAGTAAGAGAGTATTACTCAGAAAATGGCTGCAGATCAAGAAAACCACTGAAAATTGCAAAATGTATTGGCACTTGCGGATCAAGCTGTTGTCATGCTAGAAAAAGCAAAAGACGAAAGGTACCTAAATACAGTTTACATCACAAAAATTTTCTTTACACTGATTATTTTAGGTTCGTCTTATATGTTCCGACGGTACCAGATACACAAAAGACATCGACGTAGTGCGCAAATGCGCCTGCACAAAGAAATGCTACTGACTGTCGTCCGCTGCTACATACACTTCTAACGGAGCCCTACCACAACAAGCCACCAGCACGAATGAAGGATTTCTCCCACAAACCGTTTATCAAACTAACCAAAACGTTCCATCCTACTTGGCGCAGATGGACCCTAGTGAAGCCGACTGGCCAAGAACTGCGCCAGTCAAACAAAAACCTGATGCGCAAACAGTCGAAGGTGTCCGATTGACTTTTATCGTTCCGAACGAGACTGAAGAATCGAATGCTGTTGCTAGCGAGCATTCGGGCGGTTTGGTGGTTCAGCATATCGACGAGAGTGAATTTGAGAATGTGAAAAAGGACAGAATTATTTTGGTAAGAACTAGAAAATGAACAAATTTAAAATTCTCTCAAGGAAATCTCATTTTCTGTGAATTACATTGGCTTGAGACACAAGAATTTGTGGTCCTTGGTACTTTATATATGTTCCCCTAGAACCGTTGATTAATTGCATATTACAATTTAAATATTTAAAATTTAATCTAACACATTGTCTCTTCTATTTTTTAGTACCATGACAAACAATGTTTGCTCTCAGCATTCCTCTATTTCACGACCATCACTTCATTCGTGTACCTGGCTATTCTGTGGATAAAGCAACGTATGCACGTTCACTTAGACCAGCTTCAACTGTGGTAGGCTTTTTCAAAATAATTAAGGGTATATTATTATCGATAGTGTTTTATAAATGCCTGGTTTTAATAAGGATTTCGAATATCAAATTTGGAGATTGGATATCGTTCAAGCTGTTTAACCTATTTAACTTTTAAAGACTGATTTCCGGCAGCTATTTTCCATTTTAAAAATAAATAAACTATTTAGAAACCTTTTTAAAACAGGCAAGTTTCAAAAAAAAAAAAAGATTCAGTTCTCTTTGTACCATTGGAGGCTAATTATATTATATATTTAAACTGGATTAGTGAAAAAGTTTTGATGCCCTTGGCCAAATGAATACATCTTCCTTATAGAATCTGAGTCTGATCCCAACAATATGATTATAAGAAAACGTTGTTACAAAAAACATCTGTAGGGAAAAGTAGAAGTAAATGTAAGACTAGAATCCTAGGAATTCAACCTCTACTACCCTACATGGTATCAGTTAACTAACATTTTGGCCAATAAATCAAATCCATTTAAATTTGCTTCAATTTTATAATTATTATCACGCTCATATATTGAAAAAATATATATTATACCTATATTTATTACTTATCCGTAGCTCCAAGAAGTATATAATTTCAATTATAATTATTTATAATCAAACAACCTAATCTAATCACAGGGACTGAATATTTCAAAGACTTAAAATATGATTTTAAAAACACTAGAAAAAAAAAGAGAGGAACCCCAATGTTAGAATCGTATGTAGTAGCGCAAATTACCCAAGTCTAAAGGTTTTTAAAACCTCTAAAGGCCTTTAGCTTTTAAAAATAATACACTCGTGTAAAACACATTTTTGTTACAAATTTACTGATAGTATTTTTTAGAGATTTATTTATATTCGAGAGATGTGTGATCAATATATACAGGGTATTTGATCCTCAATGGATTTTTATAAGATATTCCTAATTTCTCTTGGGATTAACAAATACCCTGAATATATTCCACTCAAAACGATTAATAATTAATTAATTTAATATATTTCTATTTATTTTTTTTATTACACCTCTGTATATATTCAGATATAAAATTAGTAACTGATAAGAATTTTGCAAAATATGGATTTACACTAATAGTAGTCAACTTCAGGTTTTGCCATCCCATTCAAAAGCCATAATTTTGCCACATATGCAAGAAAAAAAAGGAAATGATGAGAGTTGACTCACTTTGTATGATCTGATTATGAGATCAATTATTTGATTTTTTTCCTTATATAAAGCAATTCATGTGTTCAATTCATAAACTTTTTCAATGCAACAGTCTTTCAAGAAAAATGTACTTTTTAAAATTCCAAAAGTTGATATACATATCTTCTCTGTAGAAGAGCAAAAAGGGACTAAGCGGCATTTTTGAGATAACCACCATAACATCTTCATACCCCAACTAACTTTGTGTAAAAAGGTGACAAGCGACAGTACATAAACTCATGTAGACACGAAAAGTACAAATAGTTGCAAAAAAATTATAATTTTCAAAATTGCAGTTTTACTCGAGGTTTTCTTAATAATCTTGTATTTTGCACATGGCCCCTTCTTGCTCTACAGGGGCGATATGATCAAAAATCATAACAAAGAGTATTGATTTTCAAGTATTATTTTTATCCCATATTTTAGTTATTTAAAAAATTTAAATAATAAGTTGGAATATTTTAAAATTTTCTGGAAAAATCATTGAATAATATTTAAACCTAAACATATTTCTTTCAAAATATAATAATTATTTCCATATCATTTGAGCAATAAACAAATATTATTCAAAGATTTTTCCTGATAAACAGCATATTTGTATATTGTAAATTATATTCTCATTAAATGTAGTATTTAGGAGCAAAAAACACATCCCCCCTCAAAACCCAGAACTGTTGTAAATTAGATTTTTCCCTCGTTTGAATCGTTTTATCATTTTTTATATTATATTACCTAGGAAAGCATTGTATTTTACACAAGATTTTTTGTGTATAAAATATAAAAATACATAAACACCCAATCATTGTATGAACAAAAATTAAATGTAAGACTCAAACCATCTTAAAAACAATTTCTATGTATGGAATCTTATGCCTAAGTGTAATACAATAACAACTTATCTATTGTAATAATTTTTATTCCCATGACTTGTGTATAAAAGTATTTAAAATAAAATTTATTGAAAAAAAATTTAAAAATGAAGTTTGATATTGTCCATTACCGTTTACAAATATCAGGTGTTGCAGGTCAATGAACAATGGTTACAGGGTGATAATACAACATTGCATTATAAATACTTTACTCCTACAAGACATATTGAAAATATCTGTTCTTTTTCTCCAAATAATGGGACAACCAAATTATGTACCATAACTCATACAACAACCAACCTGGGAATGTTCAATACTTAGTTACTTGGAGCAAAGGATGGGTTCAATGCAAAGGTGGGCACAGTTAACCGAGAAGTTAACTTCGTTAATCGTTAATTCGCTATGTGAAAAGTTAACTTCGATAATCGTTAATCGTTAAGTTTTTGAGAATATAACGCAAGTTAAAGTTATCTGTTAAGAGTTATTCATCGAAAAGTTATACTGATGCTTGAAGCTAATTATAAGTAAAAGATATTTCGATATTTGATATAGAATAGGCTGGGCTAGGGTATAGAATTTTTAATACCTATTTGGAAGTACCAGTCGTTCTACTGATTTGTGATTAGTTGGTAATTTTTTGTTTTATCTGATTCATGATTGATGAACAAGGATGGAGTTATTATTAAAAATACTAGGTATAGCTACTTACATTCTTACACAGGTGAATGTGAATAAAACAAAAATTATCTAGATCTTAAAAGCGATACTATTTCCAATTTAGGTAGCTGATTTATTTACCATTCACCTCTGCAAGAAAAGGAGCTTATAGAACTATGCAGACAAAGCCACAGTCCACCGTACAACAGAACTAAGGGCTTGCGCATCGATCTCACTGTACGGAATCGGGTTTGGAGTCATTTCAGAAAAGTTCCAAACTGCGTAGTGCAGCGAGCTGAAATCTTTCTGCGCTTGTGCGAACTCTCCCGATTTACTTTGACGCGCAATTCAAGCAAACAAAATGACGTCATTTACGAATATAATGGACAAAAGTTAACGGAAGCCAAATGTAACGGAAGTTAAGAAAACCGGTAATATTTTTTCAAATTAACTTAAAAATTAAATTTAAGCAATTTTTTTAACTTCGTTAATTAACGGATAACAGATTAAAGGTTTTCTGCCCAGCTTTGGTTCAATGATAAGTCTGTATATTATCTACTAAATGAAAGAGTATTTTTTATTCACTAACATTTACTGGAATGAAATACATTTTTTATATACATAATACATTTATCTATTTGATCACCTAAAATTTAGTTCCTCTTACAATTTAGTAATACCACCATGCAATTATTTATTTCATTGAACAAAAATAGTTGTGTAAAAAGTTGTAAATAAAATTTAAAACTTAAAATCTATAACAATAAAGATAGCATGTGACATCAAGATTTAGACAAAAAGTGTATAACTGAATAATTTAAAATGTGTATAAAGGTCACATATATGTGAGATATTAACAAAATAATAACAATTTTTTTTTGCATAAGGAAAAATGGTTGAAGAAAGTTACTCTTTAAGCTCATTGCCCTAGAAAGAAGAATAATCAAATTAGTGCATAGTTTTAGCATTACACCGAGGGGTCAACCACTATGCTTATAAATGTACAATGATTTCCATATTTGGCAATCACTGATCAATGAATCTCATGTATTCCCATCCCAAGAATTGCGACTGATTGCCAATGATTTTCAGATATTTTTGTATGAGTAGGTGATCATTTTTTCTGGGGATTCCTATATCATTCCCATCCGATCTCCAGCTGATTTTATTATAATAACGATGTCTAATTGTTAAGCTCCGCATTGATATGACCAAAATAAACAGTATTTTCTCTTGAAAAAACACGTTTCCACTGAAAAATTAGCAACTTCTATATTTGCAACTCTTCCAAAAGTTATCAACTTTTATTTTCATGGTGGTCCACACCCACACCGATTGTGTTGTAGGTATAAATAGTTGTTAAGTCCTAGATACCATTGCGTGTCTAGTGTCTACACTGCATAATATGGATATAAAATAATGGATAGTTCTTACCGAGGTTCTTACTATGGAATTCATCTCGAGGTTCATCTGAATCAGACACATCTTCAGTTAGGTTCACTCAACAAACTTATTTCTGATTCTGATTCAGATGTCCTATCGCCTCTGCTTCTCACCCTGCCTAGTATTTATTCTAATTTCCCTTTTCAAGTTCTTATTGCCTTGGATTTCCGACTTTTTCTTTTATGTCTTTCTCAGGGACATTCCCATAGCTCTTAATACTCGATCGGCAAACGTCCCTGTTTCTCTGGAAAAAACCAAATTAAAGTTGAGCCGTGAATATTCTCTTAATTCTAGCGAATCGCAATTGCTAAATTCTGATGTGTGAAGAAATTCTGTCGTCTTTTGGCAAATCGGATTGGAGAGATGTTTCAAGATTCATGTTTCCATTTTTATAATCCACAACATTGTCATACTTTAGGTCTGTACTCACAGAAATCAGAAACCAGTCAGAGCGAATTTCATTGGTTAGAAATAGTTAGAAAACTGGTTGTTTGCGATTTGCACCAATCAAAAACGCTCTGACTAGTTTGCGATTTCTGTGAGAACAGACCTAATCACACCTAACTCGTTCTTCTTCTGCTTCAAGTTCTAAACTCTTTGTAGTCTCGGGTTCAGTTATTGGATCAGTTATTGGGATATAAAATTCATTTGAAATTGTCTAGCACTCAATGTTGGCTAAAACTTGGTCTTAAAGGCAAATACACAACTGACGGGTAGGCTGTATCGTTGAAATGTATGATATGCAATTTCTGGGTTAGAATGAGATGATATTCCCAGCCATTACCACATGATTCTCAGCGATTGCCAATGGATTTCTATGTGATACCCATGAATTACTAGGAGATTCCTAGCGATTCTCAGGAATTCCCAAGTGATATCCATGTATTCCTGATTGATAACTATGTGATTCTCAAAAAAATGTACAATGATTTGCACTAGTGGTTCAGCCCTCGCAAACAATTGTTTTAACTATATTCAAAGTAAGAATTTTGTACTTACCCATGCTTTTGCCATAACCATAATTGTGTGTTTGTCTAGTTTGGGTCCTATCAAAGGGTTCATTTGTGCTACATAGCAGCACAGCCAGCTAAACATCAAATAATTTTATTAATTTACTGCAGTTCACAGGTGTAAAATAAAAAATGCATGATTTTTTAAAACATTGCATTTTTTTACTGTTGAAAGTTGGGCAAAATTTCAAAATCAGTTACAGGAAATATTCACATAACTATTTCACAAAGTGGGATCAAACAAACTAAATACCAATATAGTAGACACAATTGAACAGGGGTGCAAAAAACAGAAAATTAGCCAAGATAATGTAGTAACAGACAGGGATAAACCAATACAGACTGTAGAAAAGTTCTATAAAATAGTATATAGATCTGAGACAAACCAAGCATAAGAATAACCATTGCAAAAGATACAAAACCATGGCTCCAAAGACATAGCTGACATTTCTCAGAAAGAATTGCATCATGCACTCCACGAAATGAAAAATATCAGGGATCCTGAAGAAGACAGAGTGGTAACAGAGGCTATAAAACTTGGTGGGCCAATTTTGATGAATAAAATCTTGGTACACTTCAATTTGCAGCTGTGCAACCAGAATATTCCAACCTTATGGAATAACTCAACTACTATAGTATAAAAGAGCAAAATGGAGATGGACAGGTAGAGTTGCAAACTTACTGGTAAAATAAATTTCGGTGAAATTACCGGCAATTTTACATAATATTATCGAATGTAATACCACAAGAGGTTTCAGGATTACCGGATAATACGACTCCGAAGGAGGAGTGGTGTTGCTGGTAACGCGTTGAGTGTCAGGTGAAAGTAATAGGTAATCCTGAAACCTTGAGTGGTATTCAAAAGGTTATACAACGAACTAAACTTTAATACTTCAAAATTTAAAAAAATTTCTATAATAGAATTTGCTTTATATGCCACCAAGCGCGATAATCCCAAAAGGCTTATCACTTGTTAAGCCTTTCGTGTCATTATGGGAATAATGTACAGTGAGTTGTATAACCGGTAAAATTGGTAAAATTGATAGAATTGAAAAATATTATCTTGGTGATTCTGCAATGATGAAAGATGCAATGTTGATTGTAATTGTAGAATACCTACAATGGTGGTAAGAATTGAAGTTTTTTGAGAAATAAATTAAACATTCTTGTGCTTGTGTAAAATCAAAATTTGAAATATATTAGGTATGTTCTTATATTCTAATATTCTTTGATAATAATTAATATCAATATCATATCAATATATATATACAGAAATAGAGAGACAAATACGGAAATCAACATGGTCATTGTACTGCTTTCTCTTTCTATTATTCAAAATAAAGAGAGACAAATTTAAATGTAACACACATCCTTGGTTTGGTGTCCATAATAATTTTGCTCTACTGCTACGACACACGTGTTTATAAACCATAGGGTTTACAATGAATTTATGGTTCTAAACCTCAATTTGAGCTATCAACTTCATTGAAATAGACTATAGGACTAATGACGTATTTTTATCGACTTTGCGTCCAATTTCACTGATTTTACCAATTTTACCGAGATATGGATAATATTACGTAATTTTAAGTAAATTACCATTGGTAATTTATTTTCGCAACTCTATATGGACAGGGCATATTGCAAGCTCAAACTATGGTAGATGGACCAAGAAAATCCAGGACGCGGATTCTGTGTTCTGTCGCTTTCTACATGTCAAATTCTAATATAAGAGGAAATCATGTAGGAAATGGTATACGGAATACATAGAATTCGACCGTGCACGGAATCCGCGCCTGGTTGGACACATGGCGTGAAAAGGATAAGCACCAACTGGATAACAACTGTGCAGAACAGGAAAAAAATGGAAATGTCTTGGAGTAGTGGACGAACCAAGGCTAAATGATGATGATAATGATGATCACAAATTATAGACTCAATTTGAAATACAGCACCTAATAAGAATGATGTGGACAAGGCCATATAGCATATTATATAACCATGACATGATAAAGCCCCTAATGGGCTCTTTCACTAAAATTTAAATACGTAATTTAATAAATTTAAGTATAAAATCTCAAAGGAGGGACTATTTTAGGCATATATACCAAAAAAAAATGTTCTACAAGGTTCAATGAGTTTTTCACAGGCAATCAAAAGTGGCCAAATTCAAATTAATTTTAAACGCGCCGATTTGACGACGTCACATAAATATTCTTCATTTCGCTTATGTTGTTGCAAGGACCGGCTCGGCTGTGTTTGCGCTCTGTAAAGATACGTAAAGGTTCGAATGCGCTGTTGTCGGTTGTGACTAAATGTAGAGCAGCGTAAAATAAATAAATAAAACTAAACATAAAAAATTGTATTGAATTGTGTTTAAGCATAATTTTAAAAAAAAAATGTTATAAAATCTTGAATCTATAACTAACTAATTTAACTACTTTTCATGAGATTTTGCCAACATTTCAGAATTAAATCTATTACAAATTTTCAATGTTGACAATTAGTGGCAACACGGTCAAATTGCGAGCTGCGACGTCATAGAAATAAATTCTGGGTTTTTATTTGGAGGTATTTCTTTGTTTTCTGTTTTCTCAAGAAGGACTTTGAATTTTTCAAAAGTAAAAATACAGAAAATTCTGTTTTTAGTTGCTTTATCCAAATATGCCAATTTCAAAAATTAGTGAAAGAGCCCATTATGATTTATATATTATTTTTCATTTCATTCACACTTTGTAAAGGACAAATATATTTTTTAAATTAATTCATGCTTTTAGCTGAAATTGCAGCCCAATCGAAAAGTATTTTAACCTCTCCTAAAGTCGAGCCTAGAGTATAAAGACATTAAAGACAATTCTTTAGATAATTCCATTTTAAGGATCTTTTGGACAACTGCAAAACGTTTCATTATGGATGCTTTTTTTGAGTAAGGCAGAAGGCCAAGATTCCACAATTCTTTGTGTCTTAATTTCTAAAAATGCGACTGAATTGAGCTCCTTGGCCTTGTGATTATTTCACCTTGTATCATTGATGACCAGATTTAATGAGGTTTCTTGTTTCTATGCCCTATGTTAGTGAAAAGCTTTGCTTTGTTTCATGATACATTAAGCACGAAATGAAATTCTTTTCTAATCATTCAAAAAACCACCGTATTCTTTATTCTTTAATATACGTAATGATATCACAATTATCACATGACCCTATTTGCAACTTCTAGGCAATAAAACAACAAAATATACTTACAACAACCAGCAGCAAACGCCCGTTAACATCAATATAACTTGTATTATCCTAGAATAGACAGAATTAAAGGGAAAATTGAGAAAATTAAAGAAAAAACATACCCTCTATTGGGGCCCTTTGGGACAATAATGGGCAGGACAATGCCGACGCCGCCCCACAAAACGGTGAAAATTATGAATGGTAAAGCTGCTGCGCCCATTTTTACTTAAATTTTTGAATGGGAAATGGGACTTTTCACTATTTCCCAGGAGCTCCGCTGAAAATTACAAAAAAAAAACCTAGAATACAAGTCAATGTCAAACGATCATATGACTTCACATACAAAAGGCGGAGCCTGTCACGAGTGTGATTAAAAAATATTGGAACAGGTTCGTCGACTGAATGCGCTCAATAATGGCACCTACTGTATTTCTTTTATACATCGAGTTACACCGAACGTGTCGCTCTAGAGCTCCTCGGAGAAACTCCAAAACGCACAATTCAGATATTATAATTATTCTTTAATAATAACATTACCTAGGCTTCATGCACCCCCCCGCAAATTCAGTGTATCTGTGGAAAGGGGGATGTACTATGAGCGACTCGAGTGCTTAACGCACTTTCAAAAGGAACGTTCAAGTTTTCGACATTGAGCAGCTCCGAGTACCTAAACGGGTGAAATAAATACAGTAACTGTAAAATAGAGTGAAGAGTGAACATAGTGGAGGTTCTTGCCGGTTCCAGGAGCTATCTGCACCAATGAAAAGGCGAACGCGAACTCTTTGGTTCTACCTAGCACTCCAAACACTGGCTCCAAGCAGTTTAGTGTAATAATTGCACTATAAAATGAAAAATAGAATGTAGAGTGAACATAGTGGTGATTCTTCCCGGTTCAGGAACTTGATCTGGGCCGAGTTCAGAAATAACGCACAGGGTTCGAGTGCGATTTTATGAGTGTGCCTGAATTGACAATTGGCCATTGGGCCCATAGCACTGTCTAGCATTTTTGAACAGCTAGGGCGTCGCACCGGTGTCACACTCACACTGGGTGTGTCATTCCTGAACTCGCCCCTGATGAAAAGTGACAACACCTCACCTAACTTCACTTTTGTTTTGATTTATTTATTTTTAGGTTAGGAGGTTACTGCTGGCCGCTGGCCGGATTTGTAATGGTTTGTATACAAGAATCCGTTTGTATACATTTTTTTTCAGAAAACCAAAAACCAATAATAATTATTTATTCAGAAAAATGTTGAAAGAAGATAAATCTGAATACTATTGCATTAATTGTGGCGAAAAAACCAAAAGCCTATTCAAAAAATACAGTGAGACAGTATTGAAACTAACAAATTGTGTAAGTTTTCCGATAAAAACTGAATTTATGAACTTCTTGTAGCTTTTGGAAGGTGGATTTTTGAAACATAACTTTTTCTATTATAGATAGAATGATGAAATTTTTAGTGATTCTTATCCTAGTAGAGGACTATGATTCTTAAAAATTTCAGCTTACCTATTTGGACTAGATGAGATAAAATCGTGCTAAGCAATTTGGGGCAAATTTCTCAATTTTTCAATATCCTGACATCCTTTTCTCATTGATTCTTCAAATCTCAGAATAATTTAGTGTGTGGCGATTGGGGGGTCCCAAATGATCATTCAAATACAAAATCTCAACATTAGAAAAATTGAAATTTCATCATTTTCCCTGAGACAAGGGGCGACCCGAGGGGCGACCACTCCCAAAAAATATGTACATGTATTGCGGAAATCCTATAATTTCCAAATGATTGCAGCGATTTCGGAGGATTTTTCTAAAAATTTGCGATTTCGGAGGATTGCGAGGCGATTTCAGTGACTGCAGAGACTGCAGGGGGGATTGTGAACTAATTTTCGAGATTGCAAGGTGATTTTTGGGATTACAAAGTGATTTCTGGGATTGCAAATATGATTGCGGAACATATTTCATTCGATTTTTGTACTATCTTTTGAATTTTTATGATTTTATTCTCAGTTTCTCATTCATAAGTTTATAGATATAGATAGTTAGGTATCTACAGGGTGAACCATTTTCGATGTTTTAATAGGCTTTATCGAAAACCAGCAGTGAGAAACGTGAGAGCACATTCTGGAGCTCTTTTTTAAGAAAATAACAATGGCAAGGACAAATTACAGCTAACTTGATATGTGTTTAGGAAATACAGGGCACTTTCCAAATTTTGTCCAATTTTAAAAGTTTCTAATTTTTTTATTAATCAAGATATCCAAAAACCAAAAATACTTTCTACAAGCAGTTTCACAAGTAGAATCCAGTGGTGTGACCATTTTTTTTCCAGATGCCTCCGATTTTGGAATATTACCCAAAGTTGTGTTTTTTTTTTTTAAATGGGACACCCCGTATATTATTTTTCCATTGCATAGCTCTTTTTAAGCTGATTTCAATGATATAAAGTTTTATAGCTTTACCTTCAATAGTTTTCAAGGAAAAAAATAAATTCCGTTTCTCTATAAGAAACAATGAGCTAAAAAGAGATGAGTCATAAAATAAATTAGGGAGTGAAACCTACGCCTACCGGTAGGTCCTTTGTTATCCAACGATCGTACGCCTACCAGTAGGACCTTTTTCATCCACCGATTGTGCGCCTAATACTGGTAGGTCCTTTTTCATCAATTGATCAAGCACCTACTGGAACTGGGAAGGTGTTTTATTACTTTAATACTTTAGAATCCGTATATCTTACCAGTCAGCTCTTGCTAGCTATAAATGCGTTAGTAAAATTTTGTTTGTTTGTAGAATTGTCATTATGAAATTCGTCCACTAAGCAATAGACCTTTATTAGTACCTACCTAACATCTTTCTAATTTGAGCTTTAAACTTGTTGATGTTTGGAATCTGCTTCATTCTAGACGGCAACCTATTGAAAATCCTTCTGCACACACCTTGAAATTATTTATGAGTCTTTGATTGCTCGCTATGCTCGCCAAACCTCAAAAAGAGGATCCTTGGGAGCGCAGATGCAAAATCAAAAACGTGAAAAACCTTTTCATTTACAACGTACCACATACGTAATGTTGGCATTTCTGACTTTTCAAAAGTTTGAAAGTGACACTTTTTTGAATTTTACTTTCCTCCCGGGTGGAAAGTGATCCCGGGTGGAAAGTAAGCCCTGATTTCCTTAAATGGTAAAGACAAGTCCTGCATGTCAAACATTTTTTTAAATAAGTCAGAACTTGTCAATAAATTTTTTTAATTAATTATTTAGCATTTGGTCAACATTGTGATGGTTGTCATTGTTGTAAATAGTATGCAAACCTCGGTTGGAAGTTTCATTCCTAGAAATGGAACACTTCCCACCTCGGTTTGTAATATACTATTTAAATATAGGTACCTACTTATCATCTTGTTCAAAATATTTTTGAGTCTCCGATTGCTCGCTCTGTTCGCCAAACTTCAAAGAGAAGATTTTCGGAAGCATAAATCCACCAAAAACGTGGAAAACCTTTTTCAAATATAAGTATCGCCTATCAAAAATGCACATATTATAATAATATATGAATAGGTAGGGTAGGCGACGGATTCTTAAATTATTATGAACCTAGCGGTAGGCTCAGGATTTTTTTTGTAAACAGTACCTATCGATAGGCGTTATATCATGTGGTAATTGGGGACCTACCATAGTTTTAACGTTATACATATACGGTAGGCACACAATCATTGAAACAAACGGGACCTACCGGTAGGCGCAGAGTTCACTCCCAATAAATTATGTGTTGTGTTGCTTATTTATCATTTTCACCCCCAATTCATAGTTCATATAAAAAAAAAAAAAAACTTGTTGAAATGTTGAATAAAGAATAGAAATTTGTAGCCGATTTATATTTCAATTAGGTATCTCTTTCTAAATTCATTGTTTCTTATAAAGAAACGGAATTTATTTATTTTTTCTGAAAAACTTTCAAAAGTAAAGCTATAAAACCTTATATCATTGAAATTAGCTCAAAAAGAGCTATGCAATGAAGAAATAATATACGGGGTGTCCCAATTAACCCTCCATTAGGCGCGCGAGTTTTTATAACATCATTAGTCGCACTGTATCACAGAGATACATGTACTAAATCATTGATAAAAAAAGTGAATCATCCGATGAATTTTGGTTTTACAATTTCTATGTATTTATTCGTATACTCAGCAATCATTTTTTACTGAAAAAGAGATTCCAGGAGTTGGATTCTGTTTTCGCAGTTGTTTCAGTTTGGCCAACAACACCCGCCAACTTTACCATAATAATATATGGTCTCTTCCGAGTCATCTTGGGAGGAATTTTGTCCCATCGAGTTCCATCTTCACCTAAGATGAACAGCCTCTTGTACCATACTATTTAAATGAAAAAAATACCAAGAAAACAGTTACAATTGAGGAGCACCGATGGTAGCAAGAAAAGTCGCGTTGTATCAGTCAGGTACAAAGCCGAGCGCATCCCTAGTTTTTTGAAAATTCCAAATTTCTAAGTAGAGGTACGACCATGTTATTTTGGGAGAGTAATTAGTATAGGGTACCTAAGGACTACTATAAGCCATAATATTATAGGGTTTGTCCTTCTTGATTTATTTGCAAAAATAATAGGCATGTATTTCTCAGATACACGCGCGACTAATGGAAGGTTAAAAAATACAACGTAACATCAGGGTTACTATTCCAAAATCGGTGGCATTTCGAAAAAAAAAAAAACTAATCATGCCATTGGATTCTACTTGAAAAACAAGCCGTGAGTTGTCTTCCCCATTGTTATTTTGTCAAAAAAAATCTGCTGGTTTTCGATATAGAACATTAAAACATCGGAAATGGGCCACCCTGTACATACAGGGTGTCAAGTTATGAAGTTTCACCACCTGTAACTTTTTTATTTTTGATTGTACATAAAAAAGTTACAGGTGGTGGTACTTTATAACTTGACACCCTGTACATGTCCATTTGCCACTTTGAAAACTTGATTCAAGTGTCATTTTCCAATGATTCTGAACTACGCCCAATATACCAGGTGTCATAAAGAACTGCTTAATACTTTTCATTGGATAATGATTTTTCCATTTGTTCCACGTCAGATACAGCATTCGATTCTTCACAAAAAAAAAAAAAAAAAACACTGCTGAATCCGAAAATGAGAACAACAAAAACTTGATGTCAATTATCAATGTGCCGCAAAAACGCCCGAAATTCCGATCAACAGCTGATTTTTTTATCCCCACTAGAGTCGATTTTGAGCGATTTCAGAAGAGCAAAGGTGATTGCATAGGATTTCAGCGATTGCCGAAAACGATTTCGGGACTGCAAGAACGATTTCGGATATTGTGAACGGACTGCGCGATTTCAGAATGATTTCGGAGATGATTGCAAGTGATTTCGGGCCAAATATACACGTATTGCAGGAAGTGGTCACCCCCTCGACCCGAGATTTTACCTGGTAAAATTTACCACTAAGGTAGCGTCTTGGGTAGCATTATAATATCAATTTTTGGAAACTTTAAAACAGCATATTTTTTTCTATTATAGATCGAAAGCTGAAATTTTCAGTGATTCTAATTCTAGTAGAGGACTACAATCCTCTAAAATATCAGCTCATTTGGCCTTATAGTTCCAGACATAAAGTCGCATTATAATTTAGTGTTTGGAGTTTTAGGGGTACAAATAATCCTACTGACATTTCTCCATTTAAAAGTGTCATTTTAGGGAATACTTATCGTTAAGGCTCCCTTAAAATAGTTGGTAGAAACGGCCATAATAAACACAAAATCTCATCATGAAAAAAAATTGAAATTTCAAAATTTTAGTACTAACCGATACCGAAAGCTGACTTTATTTCTACTTTGTTAAATTGTTTCCCAAATAAATAAGCTGAAAATGTTTCAAGTTCCCTAAATTCATGGTAGTATAAATTCTGTTGTCAGATTCAGAACTTTTCATTTTTTTTTTTTTTAACAATTTGATGTAGGTATATAATGATTATTTCTCCTGCTTATTTTTTAGGATAACTGTAATGAAATTGCAGACAAATACCTAGAATATGATATAGTTATAATAATTATAGACCTTATATTGTTGAACACAATGGCTTATAGACATATATTATTAAACACTAAATTCAAGGTATGTAAACTCCATATAAATAAAAAAAGAACTCTATTTCCCATTTTTTTTTTGTGCTTTTTTAGCATTTCTGGAAATTATCTGTGATTTTAATACTATTAGAATCCTACTGTAAGTGGGTCTTAACTTCTACAAATTTCCAAGACCATATGATTCATAATAAAACTAGTCAACCAAATCTAAAGGATTTCCACATGAAAATAGAAGACCTTCAATATTATGGGATTTGTATAAATACGACAATCAGTTAGTTTTTCTTTCTAGTATTCACATTTCTACTAAATATATTTTTTTTAGGCTACTCTTGTTTTACACTAACCATTGTTGCACTTATATGCGTCTATAAACAATATTTTAACCAGAAGTTACTCATTCATCCATCTTTAACTTTGGTAATGAAAACTGTAACTCTTGCATCTACAGGCATACTTCTACAGTTACCATCAATAATATGGGATTTGTCTTTGTATGGGTATCATTTACATTTTATCACTTTGTATACTTGGTTGAGTCAACTATTGGCATTTAGAGGTAAGAAATTATTTATTTTGACTATTTCGAGCACCAGTAAAGGGATTTTTTATTTTCAGTGATATGTCCTAGTCCTAAAGCCTGGTGCCTTTTTGTAATATTTTCAGCACATTTAATAAAGACTGGCGTCAGTGTCAACTACAAGTTTTGATAATTTTATGGTAAAATAATAAAGTTTTTTTTTCCTCAGCATTACAAATAATTATTTTTCTTTTGACATTGCAACTCCTTTGAATACATTTTTTTAAATTTAATTTTGCTGTCTAAGTTTTTTTTACCAATCAAGGAAAACAATAAAATTTCATTGTCTTCTAAAGTATAAATTAGAAGACAAAACATCTGGATAATAAAAAGTAATTTAAGGGGAGGTTCCATGAAAACAAAAAATATTTTTGTAAAATCTCAATAGCTTGTACATATCTGAAAGTCTGGAACTTTATTTACCATAAAAACAACTCACTTAGTATCAGGCTGTTTTATTTATTCTTTCCAAATCTTTTCCATTATTCTTTAAATATTGAACAAGTTCGTTTTCGTTCAAGTGCAACTGTTCTTGTTTAACAATATCATTCAACTCATATATGGCAGGATTTTCACAGGAACGTTTATTTAAAACTACTATAAACCTAATTCCTGTTCTTTTACAGTCCAAAAATCTCCTGCCAATACTCAATGAAGTTCTGTCATCTAGCAAAATATTATTTTTAAGGTTGGGCAGGTAATTTTCAAGATTTTTGTATAGGGCTACTTCTAGGTGGTCCATTTGGTTTGCTTCTTTACTTCCTCTCTAAAAATATATATTTAATATTCATCAAAATGTGGAACCTCTCTTACCTTTGGAGGTATAATAACAACATTATAAGGCGCAATACTATCAGGCCATCTCAGTTCTTGTTCTGTACTAAGACATTCTAAAGATGCTGCTAATATTCGACTAATCCCTATGCCATAACTACCCATTTGAAAGACACAAGGCTTATTATTTTCATCTACATAATGTGCTTTTAACGGCTTGGAATATTTGTCACCAAAGAAAAATGTGTGTCCAACCTACAGAAAGTTTTCTATAGTATGTTTTTTATTTGTGAATATAATATTCTACCTCAATAGAGTTTTGTACTGTTACATTCTTAATTTCTCCACAATTTGGACAAACGTGCTCTTCTAATAGCTGTGTATTAGTAGCATAATTACATTTATGACAATTTAATATTTTATCATCCCCTACATCAGCTGGATAATGGTATTCATGAGATAAATTTCCTCCCATTGTCCCAGAGCTACCCTTAACTAAAAAAATTAGACGTAATGATTTCCAATAAAATTACAACTTCTTTATACCTTTGCAATATTCTACTCCAATCCTATTGAATACCCTATCATACCCTACGCATATGTTCTCATACATTTTCAAAGCGCTATTTTCATTTACATCAAAGCTGTACATGTCTTTCATTAAAAACTCCCTGCTTCTGATTAGACCAAAACGCGGTTTCATTTCGTCGCGGTACTTGGAAGTTATTTGATAGAGAAGCAACGGGAATTTCTTGTAGGACATTGGGGCAAGTGTTGAAAGAAAATTGGTGGCTGTTTCTTCATGTGTCTAAAAAAAAATTAAGTTATGTATTAAAATTGCCACAAGAGAAGTTTTTTAGCTTGAAATATGAGACAATAACAACATAAATATTTACCTACAGGGCCTAGAATATAATTCTGATTGTGTCTGTCCTTTAAAGTTATAAGTTCAGGGCCCATGTCATTGGATCTATCTACAAAATAGAGGTTTATGCAAAAAATATTTGGCTGTCTGTGATACTTAAGGACGATTCTTACCACTTTTTTCCCAGAGTTCAGACTTAACCAATGTAGGAAAAATAATCTTTTGTCCTCCAATACTTTGCATTTCCTCATCTACTAAATTTATCAATTTACTGAGTGCCTTCATGCCCAAGGGTAGATAATGAAAACAACCTGGAACTGCTTGATGGATGATTCCCAATTCAAGCATTAGCTAGAAAAAAATGTTGTAAATGAGTTCCAAAATAGAATATAGGAGCAGATACATTTTTTATTATTATTATTATTATTATTATTATTATGGGTATCTGCAGTAGACGGAATAAATCCGATGAAACTGCTGAATCTATTTGAGTTGTTGTTTAAAGATTAGAGATTTGTGGGAAGTCATGCATTGCTCTTGCGTCGGCTCTTGCCAAAAAAGCCTCTGCGGTCTTAATAGTCCTCCTGAAACTTAGTTGCCTTATACAGGGCCGTGCAAAGAACGTACGGGCCCCAGTACAGCCATTCCGACGGGGCCCCCCCATTTTTGAGTATCACGACTGCCCAAATTTTTATCCAAAAGTTGTTAAAAAAGCACGCTTTGAGTATAATTTTTTTTCAGGTGATTTTGAAGTGAAACCTCTTTGCTTTACGAAAATTCCGATCGCGTGAGGGGAGTATGAACAGCGCATAAGCGACGACCCGAGAGGGTATACGCACACGCTTGTCGCTTGTTTCAGAGAATTACATTACATTACAGATGTCACGTGATTTGACACGTGAAAAAGATAAGTGATCACGTGACGTGCGTCAAAATTTGCTCTTCTTGCTCGAAAATGCAATTACCGAACCTCGCCAATGGCGCCAATGATCGGTTTTGCTCTATAATTCCCCGTTCAGGTTTTACAGCCTGTCAGAGTTGCAAAAAAGTGAATTTTCAACCAACTGACAATATTTCCAAAACAGGTACAGGTAGGTAGGTATATCATATAAAATCTGTTCAGAATTTTACGCAGAATCCGAATATTTAATAATACAGCCAGGGTACTCCATTTAAAATAAGAGAGCTGGACCACGACCAGCCTTTCTGAAACACTCTGTATATTATGCGGAAGTAATGGAGAAGACTGGGGGAGGCCTACGTCCAAAGATGGACTGAAGAAGGCTGAATAGATAGAAGTTTTGAAAAAAAATAATAATCTCAACCTTAAAACTTTTATTTGAGACACTTCTTTCTAAAATGTCAAATAAAAAAGTTAGAGGGGGTTACATTTATAACCAATAACCCTGTACCATAGTCCATAGACCTAAGAACATTTTTGGCGGGCCGGGCCCCTACGGAACCCGGGCCCCGGTAATTTATACCGGCCGCACCCCCCTATGCACGGCCCTGGCCTTATACGGTATAGTGCACAAATAACGTTGTGCTTTGGTTCTTCATTTCTTGGTCTAAACAGTTTTTGAACTGGTTCTTTATTGTTGACGTGACAGTTGTTACCAAGACTGTTCCAGAAATAAACCACCCTGTTTGTTAGAAGGTTTCTTTTCATTAGCTTGTTACATTTCTCCTTGGAAAGCTTTAGATTGTGCCCTCTGAGATATTGATGTTTTGGATGAGGTGGTAGATCTCTCTTAAGTCGCATGCATAGTGCCCATTCATTATTTTAAAAGTTTCAATGAGATCTCCCCTCATTTTTCTATCTTTTAGGGTGGTTAGGTCTAGCTGGGTTAATCGTTCAGGGCAGTTCATGAAGGTCTGGAGGCAGCTTAGTTATTCTTCGTTGTATTCTCTCAATTTGCTCTATGTTTTAGCATAGTAAGGATTCCAAATAGTTTGTGCATATTCCACTCTTGGCCTGACATATGATTTATGTAGCTTTAATATCATATCTTTGGAGAGGTCTTTAAATGATTTTTGTATGAGGCATTGAATAGGCTTTTTTGGTCATTTGCGTGATGTGAGTTTCCCATTTCAAGTCCTGGGTTACAGTGATTCCTAGATTTCTCTGTTGTATGACAGGTGTTATTTGAAACTGTTCAAGAAAGTAATTCAATTTAGGGTTGGTCTGGCCAATATGTAGGACTGTGTATTTGGAATCATTCAAGGGCATTTTCCATAGCTGTGTCCATTCTTTGATATTGATTAGGTCTATCTGAACTGAATAGCAGCATGTTGCGAAAGTAGATTTCCATAAATGTTTCCATCATCGGCAAAAGATACATTTCTTGTTTCCCTGTGGTACTCCACTATGCACTATGTGCTCTTTTGGAAGTGTTCGACCCACACGCACCTGAAAAGTTCTTCTTGTGAGGAATCCTTTGATCAACTGGAGTAAATTGCCCCTAACTCCGACATGTTCGACTTTATCGATTAGGAACTGTGTTGGTATTTTGTCAAATGCTTTTTGGAAGTCAAGATAAATCACATCGAATGGTTCGTGGTTGTCATCCGACAGTGTCCAGTGGTTGAGTCTTGTTAGGAGATTTGTAATCGTCGATTTCCCAGGAAGAAAGCCGTGGTGCTGATCTGGTATGACTCGTGTGTCCATAAAAAATTGGGTGAGCTCTTTTGCGATTATTTTCTCCATACATTAGCACAGTGTACTCGTTAAACTAATAGGTCGATAGTTTTCTGCATGCTGTTTACTTCCTTTTTTTTATAAATAGGCGTCACCACTGCTTTTTTCCATGCTGCAGGGAATTCCCCTAATCTTGCTATGTTATTAAGCATGTCAGCTAGTGGGCTAGTGGCCCTTTTAGCACCTGGATACAGTTCTTGAGGAAGGATTTCGTCGAGCCCTGGACTTAATGATAGTTTAAGTGATTTTTCTGCAGTTTCAACTTTTTCCAGAGTGAACACGATATTTTTTAACTCGGTTGTAGCATATGCATATGATAGTATGGGCAGAACCGAATTTGAGTGGACCACTGTGAAAACTTTCTCAAACTCTTCTGCAAAACACTCTGCAATATCTTGATTTGATGGTTGTGGTTCTTGTGTTATTTTGTCAATGAGGCCAAATTTGTGATATTTTGTGTTGAGGGTGCGATTTATGTAGGCGTAGAATTGTTTACTATTATCCAATAGGTTATGTTCATAGGTTTTTCTAGCTGATGCTATGCATGCCTTGGTCTTGTTGCTTTGTTGCTGATATTTTCGGTAGCTTGCTTGTGATTTGTTACTTCTATATGTATGTCAATAGTCTCGTTTTCTTTGGATCTCTTTGAAGTCTTTCCTGGTCAGCCATGGTTTTTGTGTAGGTATTTATTTTTTGAGGTCTGGAATGTAGGTGGTTATTGCTATGGTCAATACCTCATAAAACTTCTCAGTAGTCATTGGATGTGTTACTTGCCGGAATGTATTTCTCACTTCGCTTCATAATCAGCTTTCTAGAACTGCCTCTGGTAGACTTTGTGTGTTGGCTGTGCAGTAATCTGGAGCTGCGATTTGGTTGTGAGGACTATGTCATCACTTTTCCCCAGTGGTGCATGATGTTGTGTGTCAAATACAAGTTTCTTCTCATTAACTATTAGTAAGTTCAAGAGTGATATTTCGTCGTTTCCGAACCTAGTTGGAAAGTTTACAACTTGATGTCCACGGTGGTTCTTGTAGCTTTCCAAGAAGTCATGGCTGTACTGGTTGTGGCGGTGCACTTTTAAGGCATTCCAGTTGATTTCTGGGAAATTGAAATCTCCCATGATATAGACAGCCTCATAGCTTTCTCGATAGTCTGTATAAGAGCCTGGTTTTGTTCTTCTGTGTTCTTTTGCTTTGGCCTATAAATACATGCAACCAAAAGTTTGATTTTGCTTAGCTTAATTTAGATCCATAGTGATTCAACTGTAGCTGACGTGTAGAATTGTTGACTGATAACAGCATGTGTATTGTGCCCGGCAATGTTACTTTTGACATACACACAAATACCTCCTCCTTGCATTCCTGTATCTTTGAGGAACATCATATAGCCTGGTACGTGCACAATGCTATCGGGTATTTGATTGGTCAGCCATGTTTCGGTAATAAAGATGATAGTTTATTTACCATAGAGCATAGGTTACTATACCAAAAGGAAACCTGAATAAATTATTCAATTAGTTTTTTGAATCTTTATTTCCCTCGTCGTGAGAAGAAACTATTCTTGGTTCATTATTAATATATCTGAGCCTTATGTTTACTTCCCCCTTTGACTTATGTTCGTCGAGATCTTTAAGAACAGCTTTTAGGTGTCTTCTCTGGAAAGGTGTTTGATCCGCTTTGAAGTATATATTCTCTTCATTAAGGTTATTTTTGTTTCTTAAAATTTCCCTAGCTACCATAGGTGAAGAATTTATTATCCAGATTGGCCGAACCTAACCAGTTAAAGTTTGATTTCGTGTTTTTAAAAGTTGTTTTTAATTTTTTTGACCATAGCTATTGCCTTGTTTAGGTCGTGGTCATGTTCACCCTGCTCTGAGCCGCCTTCTTTGATTCCGAAAAGTAAGTTTGTTTCTAATGCCTTCAAGAAAGTGACTGTCTACTCTACACAGTGCTACCTGAAAAATATCAGCAATTTCTGACTTGCCACTGTCCAGACAATTGATTGGATTTATTCTTAGGATGTCTAGCGGTTCCAGGGCTGGAATATCTTCCAGCTGTATAAGGGGACTTCCCAAGTTCTTCATTCTTGACCGACTTACGGCATTGCAGTTTAGTAGAAGATGGTGAGGTGTTTCTTCGCCGTCTTCACAGAATCTGCAAGTGTTACCTTCTTCCAACCCCAGATTAAGTAGGTGCTTATTCAGTCTGCAATGTCCCGAGAGAAACCCGGTTAGGGTTTTGAGACTTTTCTTGCTAAGGTTGACCAGCAGTTCCGATCTTTTTTGGTTGTAGCCACCCAATAGATCCTTGGCTCTGGCAAACAAATCTGAGGTCTTGTCTGAAGTTATGGGGCATCGCTGAAGAAAATGCAGTTGTAATAAAATGTGGCTGATTTCATTCATAAAATACACAGCTACATGCAGAATTTTTTGAATGTATGTATATCATATTGCAACTCATACACGAAAATCGACAATACGACCAAACCCCGCCATTGGATATTTCAATATAAGTCGATATTTCAAGATGGGAACCCTGGCCAATAGCGAGACAAAAATTCCATGGCAACCGCATGAGCCCCTTGGCATAGGCGATAGTGCGAAAACTCCACCAATGACGTTCTTCCAGGCCTCATGTTTGTCGAATTGAAAAAAACTCGTGCTATCTTTAGAAAATGTTTACCTTTTATAATAGACAAAATTGAAGAAATCAGTTATTAAATAAGAATACCGAGAAGAATACCTACACAATTACTATTGACATAGGAGAAAGAGGAAAGTTTGGGTTAGACTTTCAAACCAAAGTTTCAAATTTTTCCATTGAAAAATCACTTCATAGAAAACTCTTGAAGCTTAACTTTTCAAAACAAAATTAAGAAAAATTCACCCTCTTACATTTTCATTCTTTTTTTGTTTTAGTTTTGCTATTTTTTTAAATCAGTAGGTATTCAACTCGGTATTCAATCACCTGGATTCATAGACCTTGATTATTATTATTATTTTGACAGAGTCTTCATTTCAGTCAAAATTTCCAGTATACAAAAATGGAAGTTGATTCTTGTGTCTACTACATCGGTCTGATGTCCATTATTTTGTTATTTATCTACATTTTTAGACGGATTTTGTGAATATGGTGAGGTACAGCGCCTGTTTGAGCGAAAACACCTTAGATTTAGAAAAGGCCCTCAATTTGATGCTCAGCGTCTTTCATTGGGTTCAGGACAAGAAATTCACATCAAACGTGGAAGGATACAAAGGAAATGTCAGGAAATTGGGAAGACTCACGATCGCTTCACTGTCCATTTTTTGGATGTCAGCAAAGAGTGGTATTTGTTCCTGTTCAGGATGCGAGTACTTATTTGCCAAGTAAGACAGATTTTCAATGACTGGTCCATATTCCAGCTCAAAGACTTTGTCAGGGTGAAAATGTCTGCAAATGATCTATCTTCATGTCTTGTATTTTTGATTTTTTTTAATTAAACGTGGCAATATCGAACATTTTTGTCCGAATTTCTTTTGTAGCCTCAGATCCTCGCTCAGATCCAATGGCCAGACATAGTATAGTGTATATATTTAGTATCTATTAAATAATTTGTGGACATGCCTATAGAGTATATTTATTACTTTTTTACTCTTTATTAGATCGTAAAAAAGAATCCAAGAGCTTAGAGAAGTAAATACCTTGATATTTATTCGAGATCTATTGTAGAATCTACCTATGAATGAGTCTTCAGTGAAGACAATTTCAAGCAGCATTGTTAGATAGATAATGAGCTAGCTCACTGAGCAAAAATGAAAAACTTCAATTTCACTGAAAAAACTATTGAGGGACATTTATAACTTACTCTTTGGCTTCTTGAAATAAAATCTTTATTGGTTGAATTTGCATTTTTTGGTACCACAGTAATGGGCTGAAAAATTCTCGAAAGCCTATTCATAGTTTCTTAATTCTAACACTGAAAACACGTAGTTTATCTATTTCTATAAGTTAAGCTTTTTAAACTATTAAAAAGTATTTTAACAGTTTTTGAATTTTAAAATTTAAAAAACTCTCAAGGAGGCAAGGAGGTAAACAAGAAAATTAGGTTAGGAAGGACTGGAAGAAGGAGGTTATGCTGGCAAGATAAGATCACAAGCATCTGCAGTGACGTCATAAGATTGTTTTATAATAATATCTGCTGTATAATTGGTTGCCTAATGCCTAATCTCCACCCAAAAATCTTCTTTTTTAATATTGTTCACATGCAACAAATTTGCTAACCTAACTTCATTCTTGTTATTAATTTTATTCTATTTTCATTATCCTGCCTTCTTGATTTTCATTGAATTTTAACTTCTCCCTTAAAAAAATCCGAAAAAACTAGTGAAATTTACATAAAAATGTCCGTGTAAAAAAATTACGGTGTCTGCTGCCAGAAATATGTAGAACAACAAAAACAATTTAAATTTAGGGTTAATAAAGTGCAATAAAAAAGGTGATTCAATTTTTTTAGAATATAGCGATTTATTAATTAGTATATTGGTCATGGGGCAGTCTACAAGTTTTAATTCTTGTAAGTACTTTTGTAGCTTTATTGCATGGAGTACTAACAATGTTTGAAAAATAATTATTAACTAATTCCTGTGGATGATGGTGTGAAGATAGGGCCAGGAAACAGTAAAACTGTAATTAGTTATTTACCTAACAAATGCGGAAAGTTTAGTTTACCGCGTAGTGTTCGGTAAGGTGCTATTTTCCACTTGCAAATTAGTGTGGTAAAGTGCACTTTCCGCACCTTCATAAGTGAAATTATTGATAGCTACATTGGATAATTTGTGTAGATAGCTTATAGAAACAGACTGGGTACCCAAATGCGTAGGTTCTACAAAAAATCAAAAAGGCTCTTAGCAGACTCTAGTGGTAATTATTAGAAAACAATGCAGTAGCTGTAGTGGGTAATTTTGTTAAACTTTGCTAATAACTGCGCTGCTACCGTGCTACCTAGTTGAAAATAATTATTTTGGGCTCTAATAATTAATACCTTTACTATTAGCAATGCTATTAGGCATCTAAAACTTTATTGTCTTGTTGCTTAATATTAATTTTATATCATTCAATTCATTCATATCTTGATTCAAATGCTTTACAACAATTTCTATGTTCATTTCTCTGGATGGCTATTAACTATCGTGATGTCATGAAAAAAAAACAATTATTTAATAATTGTGTATAATTAAGCTAATTGGTTGAAATCTAGAGTAGTTGATGGAAATTTGAAATTTAAAAAAATTAAAGATAGGTATTTGACCTTGGGTTGATATGTAGCTTAATTTATTTGAGATAATTTAATAGCATTTTAATAGTGTAATCAATTCACGTCTCACCAGATAGGTTACAAACTCGGTTACAAAAGTACCTAGGAACTGTATTCTCTAACAAATTACAGTTACAACATATTTAAGTGTACAAGAGATATCTTTATGCAAAAGGTATCCACAGATTTCCCTTAGATATCCAAGTTTATCCGAAATCCCCCTAAGATTTCCTTAAATCTCCCAAGATTTCGCCAGATCTCCCGAATTTCATAGAATACCTACCAGCACAAGTGCACAGCCTGAACCGAGGCCAGAACACAACTCCCGAGGTCTTCTCCTCGACACATGTGCTTTTTTTTACTTGATCTATTACTTTCTTGGCAATATCAAATTAACATTTATCATTTATTACCGAGTTTATTACAATATATCCTCGATGATATCTTTTTCTTGATCTTTTCATATATTCTCAATAGAAAATTGAATTTTGAATGCGCGCAAGGTCTCACTCAGTAAGGATATTCCTCACATTTTCCCGAGTCTCCTCAGATTTTCTTCAGATTTTGCCTCAGATTTTCCTCAGGGTTGGCATACACAAAAACCCACCATCAAAACTGGCCAAAAACCCAGTGGGCTTTTTGTGTCCATAGTATAGGTCACGTTCACCAGAACTTAACATGTTGAGTGATTAGTATTTATCTATTTATTTATTTATTTATATTATTTATTTACGCATTCACATTTACAAGATTAAATACAAATATTTCTGCTAATTCGGTTTACTGGATTATACATAAAATACAGAGTATGACTCGATGGGACTTGTAATAATGGAGCATTACGAGTTATGTAACCAGAAACATGAAATTTTATCACTGAAAGACATTCTGGGTTAACAAAATAATTATTAATGATATTAAATGCAAAGCATACATCATAATACTCCCTTCTGTCCCTAAGAAAATTCAATTGTAAATACTTGTATGTTCCACTGATAAAAAAATATTTTTCCTATTCAGTTTGTAAGGTACAAATTTAATAAATTTACACTAAATGCTCTCAAGGCGATCTATTGTATATATTAAAAAATGGTGACCAAATTATGCTAGAAAACTCAAGGATAAATCTCAGAAAGCTAACAAAAATAATTTCCAGTGTCTTTACATTTGTAAAATCCTGACAAGATCTAATAACAAATCCCAACATTCTACCCAACCAGCAATGACTTTTTTATAGAGCTCAGAAAATGATTTTGTGTCGAGATCTCGGTCGAGATACACACCCAGGTCCTTCACAACAGATACCTCCCATGACAGACTACCACTTAACTTGCTCACTCCTGCTATTGTAGGCATGTAGGTAATTTGTAATATTGTAATCTAGTTTGTAATTAATTATTGTTAATTTGCTGTTGAAATAAATTGAATTGAATAAATTGAAAATTGAATTGAAATTGTAAGTCATAAGGAAGTTATTTTTAAGCCTACTAAACCGCAAAACTTGACACTTTTCTGTGTTTAGAGTCATGCTATTTAGAGTACACCATCTATTTATCTTGTTTAGATCATGATGGATTTTAATTTGTCTAACTCGTTGTGACAGAATCTTGGCGTATATTTTTAGGTCATCAGCAAATAATAAGTATGCAACTTCCAAGAAAAAACAAATGTCATTTATGAAGATATTAAACAAAGGGGGACCTAAATATGACCCTTGTGGAACCCCTGATGTGACAAAAAATATATTAGACAGATAACCTGCCGAGCCGCTATCCTTACTTATTGGTACCGATTCGATACATAAGATTCTATCCATTTCAATAATGACCCAGCAATACCATACTTTCTCAATTTTGATATCAAAACAGCATGGCTTATTCTATCAAAAGCTTTGCTGGAGTCCATATAAATGGCATGAACATCAACACCATCCACCATAGCAGTAGAAATAAAGTTGGTATATAAAAACAGGTTGGTATCAACAGAACGACCAGAGGTAAAACCATGCTGCCCTGATACTGTAATCTTCTCAAAAAACCTTTTTAGTCTTATCTCAACACAATGCTCAAATAATTTAGAAATAGCTGAAAGAATACTAACGGGACGGTAATTGCCGACATTTCCTTTGTTCCCAGATTCTAAAATTTGAACTACAAAAGATTTTTTCCATACGGCTGGAAACTGACCAATTTTTAGCGATTTATTAAATATTATACCGGGTGCCCACGAGATCACTTTCCGGCTGCCATTTTTTTATTTATTTATCGATATCAACGAAACTTGGTAGAGTTGATATTCTAACCAAACGCCATTTTTATGCATTTATGACAAGTTTTCCCGACTTCCGGTTTCACCGGAAATGACAGCAACTTTTGATTTTTAAATGGCACACCCTGTATATTTTTTGTTTTTTGGATTCTACAGATCGTTTTACATCCTAATGCACCACTTTTGAATCGATTTTTGTCCAAATTTTATTTTTAAATTAAATTTTATTTTTTTAACTAGAGTGCCATGATCATCCTAAAATGACTCTACATACTTTACTTAATTTCAGAAAAATACAAACTCAATTTTATCTTTGTAAACTTTTTTGATAGAGGGCTGTAAACTCCATTATTTCAGTATTTTTGCCCTAGCTCAAAAAGTAGAATAGAAAGATATCACTTTCATAACATTACTATTAAATACAGTATTTTAAAGCGAATCCAACGATATAATACACTACGACATTTTTCTCAATTTTCGTTCATATACTTATTTTTGTAGGTATTTTTTTTTTCTACTTAAAATTTAATTTGAAAACGAAATTTGGACAAAACTCGATTTAAAAGTGGTTCATTTGGACGTAAAACGATCTGTAGAATCCGATAAACAAAAAATATACAGGGTGTGCCATTTGAGAATCAAAAGTTTCGGTAATTTCAGAAATTCAGAAAAAGTTGTCATAAATGCATAAAAATGGCGTTTGGTTAGAATATTAACCCTACCAAATTTCGTTGATATCGATGAACAAATAAAAAAATGGCAGCCGGAAAGTAATCTCGTGGGCACCCGGTATACAGTGGCATATAAAGAGATTTATCACAACATTTCAAAACAGATGGAGGAACACCATCTGGACCCGTAGGCCTTGCACTTTCAAGCTTTTTTAATACTTTCTCTATTTCAGGGGCACTCGGATACATATCTGAATAATCCTGGTCAAGTTCTGGAATGTAGTCAGAGTCAGATAAATTTTGTAAATCAGAAGTATATAGAAGTATAAGAAAAAAATCCGCAAACAAATTAGAAATATCATTTCCATTATCTGCAACTCTATCACTAAATTTCATAATCTTGGGACAATCACTCCTTCCCTTTTTTGTTTTAATAAAATTCCACAAGTGGTTAGGGTTGTTGGGGTTATTAATTGAGTTGAATTTGTTTTAATTGATCATAGTTTAGTAGTCTGAAATAGACAACACGAGAAACAATATTTGGAGTGAAAAATCCAAGGAAAAATCAAAGTAGTAACTACTCACCTCACCAACATTGTTGTTCTGGATCTGAGGAATTCAAAACTTGGCTTCAAAAGCTAAGAGCCAATGAAGCTTGCTCTCAAATCTTTCTCTAAATCTGAGGCTCAAAAAAATATGAGCAAATCATAGAATCTGATAGTTGAAATGCTCAAAAACTCTATGTTTGTCATCTGAGCGGTATTTTTAGCCGAGATTTTAGCTCTAAATTTGACAAAATCAAAATAATATGTAGCTGTAAATAAGGGCCTATAGAATCTGGAACTTTTTCTTGAAAATTTCATTTTTAATCTTCAAAATTTTTTCCATTTAAAATACATAAGTATGACATTGTGCTGAATCTGAAATATCTGGAAATATAAGCAAATTACAAAATCTGGAAATAAATTTAGAGAAAACTTAAAATCATCAATAACAATAAATCATGGATTATTCACATTTTTCCTATCTATATTAAACAAAATAAAAATCCTAGGGAAAAATATTCAAATAATATTTATTAGACAATTATTCTTGGATACAGAACAGAAGTAAAAATCAAAAGGAACCAATTTTCTCGAGATAACTACTAGTCGAGGGGTCAACCACTATGCATGAAACTGTACAATGATTTCCATATTTGGCAATCACTGATCAATGAATCTCATGTATTCTCGTCCCAAGAATTGCGACTGATTGCCAATGATTTTCAGATATTTTTGTATGATCACCATAGATGATTTCCATTTTTTTGGTGATTCCTATATCATTCCCAATTATTAATTACCTGATTTCCTTGATGATTTCCTACAATCATCCGGTTTCCAGCTGATTTTTCTATGAAAAAGATGTCTAATTGTTAAGCTTCGAGCTTCACATTGATATGACCGAAATAAATAGACTTTTCTTTTATAAATGCACGTTTCCACTGAAAAATTGATGTCTATCAACTTAGCGAGACAACTTCGGAAAATCGATTTTCCGTTATGCCAAGAATTTGCCGCTTTTTTGCCGCTAATTAAATGTGGAATTAAAAAATTTGCCGCTCTTTTGGTTTTTTCTTAATTACGTGTTTTGCTAACTTGACGTCAAGATAGCGAGACAACATCACTAAATATGTCAGCAGTAAAAAATTAGGTAGATGAAAATTTGCCGTTTTTTTGCCGCTAATTAGTTGTGTAAACCAAAAATTTGCCGGTTCTTTTTTTTGCATAAATAATCAAGTTTGAAAAAAATAAATCATTTGTTTCGCTAACTTGACGTCAAGTTAGCGAGACATTATCACTAAAAATGTCGGTAGTGAAAAATTGAATGAATGGAAATTTGCCGTTTTTTTGCCGCTAATTATTTGTGAAAACCAAAAATTTGTTGCTTCTTTTTTTCACAAAAAATCAACTTTGAAAAAAAAATCATGTGTTTCGCTAACTTGACGTCAAGTTAGCGAGACAATATCACTAAAAATGTCGGTAGTGATAAGTTGAGTGAATGGGAATTTGCCGTTTTTCTGCCGCTAATTAGATGTGGAAACTAAAAATTTGCCGCTACCTTTCTTTTCATAAGAAAATCGTGTTCGAAAATAAAATAATGTTTTGCTAATTTAACGTAAAGTTAGCGAGATCACTAAAAATGTCGGTAGTGATAAATTGAGTGAGTGGTAAATATCGCGTTTGAAAAAAAATATCATTGTTCAATTGACATCAAGTGAGCAAAACAGTATCAATAAAAATGTCGGTAGAGAAAAATTGAGTGGTAGAGACAAGTTGTGGAAATTTGCCGCTTTTTGCCGCTAATTAAATGTGAAAACCCAAAAATTTGCCGCTCTTTTTCCGCATGAAAAAATCGTGTTTGAGAAAAACTTGTGTTTCGCAAGCTTGCCGTTAAGTTAGACCGACATCAACACAAAAAGCGAAGGGCAGTATAAAATTAGATGAGTCAAAGGGTGTTCCCTTATAAATGATCTCCCACCCTTGATTTTTATGCAGCCTGTAAGTATATTTTAATTAGTGAAACTCAACATTTGTTGGAACAAATATTTATTTCTAAATTTTTTGAGAATAGTTTTACAATTTTTTTTTTCTTTAGTTTAGGAAAACTCTATTGGAGGCCTTATATAGGTTTCAAAAATCAGAAAGCGAAATATCGTGTGCTCATTTATACAGAAAATAAAATAAAATTAGAAATAAAATTAAATTGGGATAAAATGGAAATTATCGATAATTTTTGGCAAATTTTCCCAAATGCATTTTTAGTTGAAAAAAAGCACGAGGGACGAGTGCTTTTTCCAGTTAAAAATGCATGAGAGCAAATTTCTCAAAAATTATAGATATATTTCCATTGCTCGAGTTGTATTTTATGAGAGAATTTCATGAATCAAAAATTTAAATTTTTAGTATATCCTCGTAAGTATAAAATGTCAGCAATCAGAAAAAATGTCAAATGCCACCCGTTAGTAAGCAATTGTCCAATCCGATAATCCTGCACTACACCTTTTCCATATGTATTTCAGAGACCGTCAGTTTAGTTTCAGAAAGCGTCAATTGCAATTTAGACTAGTGAATTGTATTTCGGAAAGCGTCAATTGTATTTCAGATTATTTAATTATATTTCGGAAAGAGTCAATTGTATTTCAGACTGGTATATTTTATTTCAGAAATCGTCAAATGTATTTCAGATAAGTTAATTTTATTTCGGAAAGCGTCAATTGTATTTTAGATTCGTTGATTGTATTTCAGAAAGCGTGAATTATATTTTAGAATTTGTCAGATGTAGTTCAGAAATCATCAGTTGTATTTCAGATAATAATATTATAAGAACAGATTATCCCAAATCAACACAAGCAAGGTGTATAGGTGAACCATCATAAATTTCATTTAATACACTACATTGATAACATCTGAAATACATCTGACAAATTCTGAAATACAATTTACAATTTCTGGTTTACAAATAAATAATCTGAAACACATATGACGTTTTCTGAAATACAAGTGACCAAAATGAAATACAAATTACTTTTTCTGAAATACAACTGACCAAACTAGAATACAAATGACGTTTTCTGAACTACAACTGACACAGTTGAAATACAAATAACACTTTCTGAAATTAAACTTACACAACTGGAATACAACTGACGCATTCTGAACTAGAATTGATGAATCTGAAATACAAGTGATACATTCTGAAATACTTATGGAAAAGGTGTAGTACAAATTATCACGTAATCGTAATCTGATTGGTTGAAATCAACAATTAAAAAATGCCAGTTTATGCATGGGATCTGTGTCATTTGCGCGACAACCGTTTGCGCGAGGGAGAAAAGCGCGATACGAAAAGCGCGAGGGACAAAATCACGACGGAACAAAAACGCGACAGGACAAGTGCGCGATGGACAAAAACGCGACTGGATAGAAGCGCGAGGAACAAAAGCGCGAGGGACAAAAGCGCACGGCTGCGCAAAAACGCGACTGGATAAAAGCGCTAGAAGCAAAAGCGCGAGGGGACAAAAGCGCGACAGAACAAAATCGCGACTGGATAAAGCGCGATTGGCCAAGAACGTGAAGTGCCTTACTACGAGAACTGGACATCGTTTTCCAAAATACAAGATATTTTCGGTGGCTCCGGTTCAAAAGAACGATATTTAAAATAGCAACATCAAAAAGGCGACATATTGTTAAAGCGATATATCAAAATAGCGACATTTGGAACAGCGCTATTCAAAATAGCGACATCTAAAAAAAACAGCAACATATCAAAAGAGCGACATATGTAAAGAACGAGATTTAGAACAGTGAAAAATTAAAAGAGCGACATTTACAACGACGACCTCTAAGCAAAAGAGGGAAACATCAAATTGTTCCAATATCAAAATTATGTAGACTTACTCAAACTAACCCAAACTAACCCGTCCGTCTAGGGCAATCTCGTCCTCATGAGTTAGCATTTTATTTAAAAAGCACTGCGCTCTCAAGAGACCCTGAGCAATCAATCAGTGAATTAACTTTGTTTTTTTAAATAAAATGCTTACGAGGACTAGATCGTACTAGGTGGACGGGTTATTTTGGGTTAGTTTGAGTAAGTCTGTATTGCGACATCAATTTGAACCAATAATAATAAAGCAAATACAGACTTGCTCAAACTAACCCAAAATAACCCGTCCGCCTAGTGCGATCTAGTACTCATAAGTTAGCATTTTATCCAAAAAAACAGTCAATTTATTTATAGCGTAGGGTCCCTTGACCGCGCCTGGTTTTTCAAATAAAATTCTATTTAACGAAGACTAGATCGCACTAGGGGAACAGGTTAGTATGGGTTAGTTTGAGTAAGGCTGCATTTTTCTGAATTTTATTGATACAATTTGATGTGTCCCTCTTTTGCTTACAGTCCTCGTAGATAGTTAGATACTTCGCGTTGTTGTCCAATCGTGCTTTACTACAGTCGCGTTTTTGTTCCGTCGCGCTTTTTCTCCCGCGTTTTTGTCCCTCGCGCTTTTGTTTCTCACGCTTTTCTCGCTCGCGCCTTTGTTTCTCGCGCTTTTATGCAGTCGAGTTTTTGTTCCGTCGCGCTTTTGTCCCTCGCGCTTTAAGTATGGCGCTTTTCTCCCTCGCGCAAACGACTGTCGCGCAAATGACACAGAGCCAAGTTTATGGTTCGAATACCAGTTTTGACAGATGAATGAAATTTTCTACCGACATTTTTATTGATACTGTTTACTGTTTTGCTAACTTGATGTCAAGTTAGCGAAATACATGATATTTTTTTCAAACGCGATATTTTCTTGTAGAAAAAGAGATAATTAGCGGCAAATTTCCACTCACTCAATTCATCACTACCGACATTTTTAGTGATCTCGATAACTTCACGTTAAATTAGGAAAACACTATTTTATTTTCGAACACGATTTTCTTATGAAAAGAAAGGTAGCGGCAAATTTTTAGTTTTCACATCTAATTAGCGGCAAAAAAACGGCAAATTTCCATTCACTCAACTCATCACTACCGACATTTTTAGTGATATTGTCTCGCTAACTTGAGCGAAACACATGATTTTTTTTCCAACTTGATTTTTTGTAAAAAAAAGCGGCAAATTTTTGGTTTTCACAACTAATTAGCGGCAAAAAAAACGGCAAATTCCCATTCACTCAATTTTTCATTACCGACATTTTTGGTGATAATGTCTCGCTAACTTGACGTCAAGTTAGCGAAACAAATGATTTTTTTTCAAACTTTATTTTTTATGAAAAAAAAAAATAACCGGCAAATTTTTGATTTTCACAACTAATTAGCGGCAAAAAAAACGGCAAATTTTCACGTACCTAGTTTTTTAGTGCTGACATATTTAGTGATGTTGTCTCGCTATCTTGACGTCAAGTTAGCAAAACACGTAATTAAGAAAAAAACCAAAAGAGCGGCAAATTTTTTAATTCCACATTTAATTAGCGGCAAAAAAGCGGCAAATTCTTGGCATAATGGAAAATCGATTTTTCGAAGTTGTCTCGCTAAGTTGATAGACATGAAAAATTGGCATCTTCTGGATTCGCAACTCTTCCAAAAGTTAGTAACTTCTATTTTCATGGTTGTCCACACCCACACCCGAGCCCACTCCGATTTTGTTGTAGGACTAGGTATAAATAGTTGTTGAGCGTTGAGCCCTAGATACCATTGCGTGTCTACACTACAGCATTTGCTAAATCCTGATGTGTGAAGAAATTCTGTGTCTTCTTTTGGCAAGGCGGATCGAGAGAGGTTTCAAGATTTATGTTTTCATTTTTATGATCTACCTACAGCATTGCCATACTCTAGGTCTGTTCTCACAGAAATCACAAACCATTCAGAGCGATTTTCTTTGGTTGAAATCAGAAAACTGGTTGTTGGCGATTTGCACCAATCAAAAACGCTCTAACTGGATTGTGATTTTTGTGAAAACAGATCTAATCTTCATCTCGTTCTTCTTCTTCTTCAAGTTCTAAACTATTCGTAGTCTTGGGTTCAGGTATTGGGAAACTCGTTGGGATATCAACTTCATTTCAAATTGTCTAGCACACAATGTTGCCTGAAACTTAGTCTTAAAGGCAAATACACAACAAACCGGTACCTTTTATCGTTTAAAATGTATGATATGTGATTTCTGGGTTAGAATGAGATGATATTCTCAACGATTACCACATGATTCTAAGCAATTGCCAGTCCAGGTGATTCGGTTATTCCCAGGGACTTCCAAGTGATTTCCATGTATTCCTGATTGATTACCATGTGATTCTCAAAAAAAATTACAATGATTTCCACTAGTGGTATGCCCCTCGCTACTAGTAGTACCCAGTAATGAACCAATACATAAATTTACAATTTTGTGAAGTTGAGTTAACACAAAATCCTACAAAAACTATCAAAATCCCAATAGAAATTTTGAAAAAATGCAGGTTTTTGCCAACCCTGATCTCCCAAGATTTCCTTGAAGAGTTTTGGATATTTCCTGCAGGGTGTAAGTACACAGGATAATCCTGTTGTGAATGACCCCTCGGTATAGAAAAACCAAGTACATACCTAGAATCAAGCCTAGAATATATAAGTGATCTATCAGCTATTATTATCACTAGAAAACTAGTGAAAAATTCGAATGTTCCACTTTACCTAATACTTGGGCATTTTCATGCAACATGTTTGGCTACAGTTGATTTCTTTTAGCTGTGGAAGGTAGATGGTATACCTACCCTATGCTCAGTTATTTTTTTCTAAACAGGGCTTTACTTGTAAGATTTTGTGTTACTACCCCACAGTCATTTTCGCTAATGTTCATAAAAATAAAATAAAAACGAAGCTATGATGAGGATATTACGCTGGGAAAGGCAAATTCTATTTTATTGATATGTTTCAAATGTCGAGAAGGGGATTTGAGCTTGTGAGACCATTGACTGAATTGTAGCAATAAATCATAGGTTTTCCGCAATGTATGTAATTTTTTTAAAGTAGTGATAGCTGATAATAATGAAAATTTGAACTTTTCGTGGCTCTCAATTGAAACATGTTAAAACCATCCACTAATGGAATTTAGAGTACCTACTTATTGAATACTCACAGAAGTGAATCAAGAACTGGTTATAGTCAACATTTGGACTATCTCTCTGCTCTTGATCTAAATAATATGTCACCAAGAGTGGACATAATAAAACCATCATAACAGTTTCTTGTCCTCACTGCCAACAAACCCAACACAAATAAAAATAAATTGGTCCTATCAAAGATATTTCGAACCATTTATCATCAACATTGATTGAAAAACAGTTAAGTATACAACACCTATACCTATATAAAACCATTGATGATTTTTGATTGCTGTGAAATGCCTTCCAATTCTGTTCCCATAACTGTACGTTCGATAAACGTGATGAACGTGGCTACCAAATGGACGTTGTAAAATTTTGCCCTTTATGCAAACAGAAGATTTTACCTAAATAGGTAAATAGATTTCTTGAATTGCGATGCAGTAAAACTTCATCTAAATGTGTTGACAGCATTTTTTCTAACCCATCAGGGCAGGACTTTGTGCTAAACTTTTGTCAAATCATGTAGAATGGTTGTTGGCTTGCTATTTTGATACTGAACATATTTGTGAAAAACGACAAATCGTGATCTTCAATTCACAAACTGTAACATAAAGATTTTCTGTCAAACATTCTTCGTGAGGCGTAAATCAAAAAATTTATTCCAGATTTCTGCTTTGTGAAAATAATTTCATACTTTTTTACTACACTTCTTGTTATTAGGTATGGACAGCCGGTTATTTGAACATTTCTGCAAATTTTCCAATGTGAATATCGTTGAATGTTCTCAAATTTAAATCCGAACCTGCCAAAATCTCTTCATTTATCTCGAGATTTTAAAAAGCGTTGTCTCGGTCACGTTCACTTTATTTATACCAACTTGCGGTAACTCCCAATAAAATCGGGGCGTTGCAGTTAAGTACCATAAATGGCATTTGTGACGCCACAATAGGTGTAAAAATCATGCGGTTGCCACATTTTTTCTTTATATAGGAAATTGTTTTTGCCACTTTAAAATTGTGGCCGTGAGAAAATCGTACTTGTCGTAATTGCACATTATTTCTTCCGACTATGGGATAACAAAGGATTACTTCTTAAAAAAAGGAGGTTCTAAATTGAATGACTGACACTGCGCTCGACTTTTATTCGAGTCTAAAATTAGTTAATGCCGACGAGTTTTGCCCCCCACGGCCACAGGGTCACCCAGACTTTTAACCTATTGGCTTTCCTCCTTTAAACTCTTTCCTGTGTAATGATGATCATGATACAGTTACAAGGTTAATTAAGGGGCAAATTAAAAAAATTATCCTGTAATTTAGGTTTTAAACCAAATACGATGACAGCTTTCCATTTAATGAGAATACAATCCAGCTGAAATGTGATATGTATTTTCAAAAACAAATCGTTCAAAAAACTGTATGTATGTTAATTTTATTGCAACAAATTATTATTCAACCTACTAAAAATAAGCATGAGGAGACCATAAGTAACGTCCAATTATGGCAAATAAGAAAAGTTCCCATATTTAAATACAAATTTTTGTTTTTTGAATGGTTACCTGTGGCCATTTCCCTAAGCCATCCAAATAAATTTAAACAGCAAGAATTGCAATTCCAACTGCGTATGCAAATTGTTTGATAATTGAGATTATGCAAATAGACAAACGTGTTAATAAAGTACATAATTGAAATTATTATAGGAAAAAAATCGTTACAAGATATCGATGGTAATTTAAAAATAAGTTTTGTGCAAAATCAAGTTTCATTGTCTGGTATTGAAAGTGCTATAGGTACCATTGATCAATGGCACGCGATGGTACCAAACAATAGAACATCTGCCCATCAAAATTTAAGGGGAAACCCATCGAATAAAACCAAATATTAGCGAAAGCTACTACCAGAAGTTCTCATTTAAATTATTGTACATCCACCCCTTCGAAAGTTTTAATACGCGCATCTTGTGTGCATGACCAGGTGACAAAAACTTTCGAAAAAGCGACCAAATAAAAAGGGGTGCCCTTTTCGATTTTAGAATTTCTATAGTTACCCAAGACAATGTGTTCCGATTTGAGCCCTGTTGAGAAAATCTCATTGTATTGGAGGTGGCATATAAATGAGAATATTTCGTGTATGTGCAAAGATAGGGTTGAAATCGCATTTGAATTTTCAATAGAATTCGAGAGATTACTTGCACTTTTTGTCCCAGATGTCAAGACTATTTTATACATTTTGTTGATGAAAACTTGTTATCTAGTGGATGTTTGCATATAAAATTAAGCAAACTATTAGACTCATTCACTGTTATCAATTAATTAGTGCACTTGGAAGATAATATGGATGTAAGAATATTTTTAAAGGATTTTCTTAATTACTGTATATATTATCATAATAAAATGAAAATTGACTAATTAGCTAATAAAATACAGGGTGTCCTTAGATAAACTGACACATTTTGCAGGTAAATATCTAGAAAAGGAGAACAGATAACGAGATGCGGTTTGTTCTAGGAGAATGAGAATTTTTATAGTGTTTTTTAACAATGTTGGCGAACCCTAAGACTTTAGGAACAGACCACCCTCAGGATTTTGGCGCAACATAAATCCTTGTCCTGGTGAAAACTTATTTAACTTTTCCATGTTTTGCAAACTCAAAAAATCACATTTTGCCTGAATTTTTGCTATTCTAGCTGCATTGAATTTATTTTTTTGAAGATAAGAACTGAAATTTCAAGTTCTGAAGTATCTAGGGATCGATCCGATCAAATTGTTATTGATTTAATCGAACAATTTTTCAACCCATCAAGAAAAAGACGTTACATTAAACCAAAAGAGGGGTACTTGACAAAATATAATGTTTCACCCACCGCAGAGCGGTTCCTAAACAATGACGCTCCCAAGCTGACAGGAAGTAGAGCGCGATCTCTTCCCATCCTTCTTCATATGTATATTTACACTACTTCCGCTTTTTTCTTTTGGCTCTATCGAATTATAGCGTAATAGACACCTTAGAGTGGACGATTTCTCCTTTTGTCCGTAGACCATCATTTAGTTGTCGAATCGAATGGGAGAAAATGTTATAGGTCATGAAACAACGAATTAAGTAGACGGGTACGCTATTATGCTGTTTAGAGCAGTTAGAATTGGCTATGAAAGGTTTAACCCATAGCAAAATAACGGATAATATACTGGGGTTCCAACGATAATATTGAGAAGTGCAGCAAATAAAAGAAGATTTTTTAGTACATCTAATGGTAAGAACTTACTGGTGGAAGTGAATTCACAATGTCAGACTTTTCTTGAACTAGAACGAATTTTGGAACCCTATTTAGAGGTGAATGGATCAGAAGTAGAACGATAGTCCTGGATGTTGGATAATACTTCACAAGGTGAAAATGAAGCTTTGCTAAACATGCAATTATTCAAAATTGAAGGTGGCTGAAATGAGATGGGAAACCCACATCCTTCATCCATAAACAACTCATCTCCTTTCGACATTTAAGATTCCATTATAAAAAGGAAATGCCTTCAATCATTACCCAAACAAGTTAGAAATAATTATGCCGTATTTAATTAGGCGCTAGTTTGCCAATGATGATGGTGGTAGGTAATAAGAAAAATTAAATAGAAATAAAACGGACCCGCTGACTAGTCCGATTATTACGTTCATTACTCAAGGTGGTCATTAAGTTCATTTTAAGCCAGTATAAGAAATTGGATCTTAAAACACGTTTCCGGTGCAATGAGCTTAATTTATTGCCTTCATGAGGATGGTCTTAGACCAAAGAGAGGCGACAGCTGACTAACCCCGGTTAATAAATCTTCCTCTATTAAATTCTTTTTGATTGGACTTAATAGGACAATACAACCTGTTGGAGTTTTCATTAAAAAAATTAAATTGTCTGGCATTTAAGTATGTGCATAGCCAAAATTTCAATTCTGAATGGATACTATGGCTTATTGTTGTCCACGTGCTGGGCTATTATCTAAACAGCACGCTTCTTTGTCTATTTTATTGGTATCTCATTAACCAAATGGTCAATTGTTTTAATAATTAGGCGGTGTAAAGTGGCACGTGCCGTAAAAATCGTATTTTAATGAAACAATAGACCACCTTGAAGAATCAAAATCATCAAACAATTGATATTGGGTATTGAATGAACAAAATAGTTATTTGTTTTACTAGGCAGAAAAGTACAAGATTTAATGCCGCGGCTGGTGTTTCATAGCCGAGGCTAGGAAACCAGCCCAGGCATTAAATCTGCTTTTCTGCCATTTGAGTGAAATTATTACCTGGAACGTTGTGACACTGTCACTTTTAATGCCTAGGCAGTAGAAATACAACTTTTGATCCTGTCAAGTGTCATTACAAGGCCGCTTTTACTGTCATTCGGAAAAAAAATATATTTTTCTATGAGTATTGAATAATATACGTAATATACATCCATTTTCCATTGATCAATGTGAATGATTACTCATACAGTGAATTTTTTCTTCATTACTCAATTGTTTTCAACCAATGAAAATATCCTGGTTTCATTACTCCACTATTTAAGAGCCAATCAGAAAATTCGACAAGTTGACAACATATTTCAACCTTGTGCTATCCTAACCTCACTTTGTCCTCCACCTGTCAGACCTGTCAGAATTGTCAATTAATTTTGTTACGAAAATTAAATAAAAAACCGCATAACTCGTGCCTATTATCTATTAATCATAGAAAAAGTATAGTATTCTACTCGTGGGTAATGGCTATTACTCACTCGGATGATTACACCACTCGCCTGTGGCTCGTAGTGCAAACTTCATCCTTATTCGTGAGTAATAGCCATCATTACCTGCTTGTTGAATAATATACTATTAATTTGTCGGTAGAAAATAAAATTCTCCATAAGATATTTGGAATATAGAGAATAAGGGGTCAGTCTCTCCCTCGGTCTCTCCTATACTTGACTTCCCTAAACCGATAAATGTCTTCTTCAAAGTGGATATTAATAGCGGCCAGAAATTGTTGCTTTTCTCTGACCCAGCGATCCCTGCCTCTATTCTGAGCCAATCTTCGCCGCGGAGGTTCTAACCTGTAAGGTAATTCTGAACCAGTTTGCAAGTTCTTATTCAATACTCGTCTTGAATCAGTCAGTCATGGCAGGCTTTGTTGAAATGTACGTCAGTCTAAAATTGTTACCCCGAAATCAATTCCAGGTTTCTAGTTTCCCGTATTTTCCTGAAATTGATGGCTCTTACTACTTTCTGATATCTTCCGCAGAAGAAGCTGATAGAATGATAGTTTCGAGGAAACTTTTTATACTGGTTCACATAGCATGACGACTCAGAAGGGGTCCAGCGAATGACTATTTTGTTTTCAAATTTTCTCCTGAGGTTATCCTACCAGGTCAGTAGCTTTTGGATGTTATCTTCTTCCGATTATAAGTTGCACTGGATTGTGATCCGTGGTAACTCTGTCATGGCAGACTTTGTCAAAATGTCAGGCTAAAATTGCTACCTCGGAATCAATTCGTTTCCAGTTTCCTGTATTTTCCTGAAATTGATGGCTCTCTCTGATATCTTGCTCAGAAGGGGCTGTTGGGGGAACTTTCAATACTGTTTCACATACCAGATATTCTTTCGATCTGAACAAACTGATCGAAGTCACTTGAGGTTGGTTTCAAACAATTGTCATCTGATTTTACCACGATTTCATTGGCCCTAACTATTTTTTGACGCCTCATAAACCAACCTCATGTGATTACAATTAGTTTGTTCAGATCGAAAGAATACCTCTATAGCATGACGACTCGGAAGAGTTCCGGTGTACTGATGGAGTAGGTGATGTTGGTTAGGGTTAGAGCGTGCCTTAGCATCTGTTCAATCATCTTATGCTGTGCCTTCTTGACATCAAGTTTTCCAATTATCAAGGATGGTATTTCTGATATATGGCTCCGGGTTCCTAAGTTTTGGGCTGTGCTGATTCAACGCAATCCTGTTACTCTCCAGTTTTTGAGTTCCGTATTCTCTAAGGAGAGTTCTGCGTTCAGTGTCCCTGCTTTATCTCCCCCCAGTTCGTCATCTGATTATCTCTCTGTTGATCTCATGAACGAGTATTCTTGGTAAATGACTATTTTGTTTTCAAGTTTTCTCTTGAAGTTGTCCTAGCGGGTCAGTAGCTTTTGGGTGTTACGTTTTCTCGATGGTAAGTTGCACTGGATTGTCATCCGAAATAAAATTTTCAGGAATTTCTGTTTGAAATTCTTCTAAGACATTACAGCTATATATCGAATATTGTTGAACGATTACATAAAGAGAGTAGTCACGTTGTTCGGTGTGATGACGATTGCTCTTCTTTATCTTCTTGTATCTGTTTACTCCAATATCTCTACTATTGGTATTCCAAACTAGAGATATGCTGTAAAGATGATAGTGAGAGTTGTATCCTTGGACAACTAACATGCAGGACCTACTGGAAGTTCTTGTCTCCAAAATTTTATCTTTGGGAGGTGAGTAAGCTGAAGTTACTTCAACTGCCCTATGGCTGTTCTGTTCTCATTGGTTAGATACAGCCTTCATATCGATCCTAGATCCTAGAAAAAAGTAAATTTTCCGAGAGTAGAAATCTGTTCAACGCATAATCCTGTTACGGTCTAGCCTTTAAGTTTTTCATTCTTTAAGGAGAGTTCTGCATTTATTGACCCTGGCTTTTATCTCCCTGGAGTTCGTCATCTGGGTCATTTCCTTGTTGATCTGATGAATGAGTATTCTTGGATTTCTTGGTGAATGACTATTTAGTATTTTGTCTTAGGGTCTTTTCCTGAAGTTGTTCTAGCGGGTCAGTAGCTTTTGGGTGTTATCGTGTTATTTTCTTCCGATGGTAAGTTGCACTGGATTGTGATCCGACATACATTTTTCAGGAATTTCTATTTGAAATTCTTTTGCGTCATCACAGCTGTATATCGAATATTGTTGAACGATTACTTTTAGAGAGTAGCAGAGTTGATGACGATGGTTCTTCTTGATCTTCTTGCTTCTGTTTATTCCAATTTCGTCTAATATTGGAGTTCACGGCTGAAGATATGCTGTAAAGATCTCCAATGATGATGGTGAGAGTTGTTCCTTGTTACAAATTAATTGACATTTGTTACTTTAAGACAAGATAACCTAGGGTCGTGGAATTCAAAAAAAATTAGGATAACGTGTAGTCCCTTTATGTGCAAATGAAACCACTCAAAATCCAACAAACAATAATTTTATTTCGTTTACAATGTTGTTTAGTAACCAGAGATCAGTAGTAACATATAGTAACAGTCAATGTTACTCGCTGTAAAATTTTAGTGTTGACAGCTTGATTTTTCCGGTGAATCTTATACCATGTACCTTTCCAATCCGGAGCTCTTCAATGGGTGTTGGGGTTTCACTTTCGTGAACTGGAGCTCTTCGTTTTGTTTCCTGTATCCAGGAAGAGGATAGATTGCTGGGGTGACGTCACTCAAGCTGATCCAGACTCCAAATAGCGATCTTCATGTGGAGTAGGTACCCAGAAAAGAATAAGGCAGTATCAGGTTCACCAATATTTGGAATATTAAATCTCTGAATTTTGTCAAAAAGTGAGCGTCTTACAAAGGAAATTGAAATTGAAATTTAATATTAAACGATTGTTGTACAGACACTCCCTTCCAACAGAATCAGGTTTGAACAGCTATTGCAAGTTAAAAAAAATTAAAAATATTTTAACATAAAAAAAATACAATTAAATAATTGAGAATAATGGTAAGATAATAATAAAATTAAAATAATAATAATGAGATTAAATAAAAATGCTCGTTATGATTGAGCAAAATGCTGCTTTCCTGACAGCAGCTCTGGCAGGCAAAAATATGAGCAAGATAAGGTAAAACAATAAGAAATTAAATCTTTGGATTCTCCCCTAAATAGACAAAATTTTCCTTTCAAATAAAGATAGCTACTGCTACTATAGATACTACAAGATAAACCTTACGGTGAAATCAATCAAATCCAGAATATGTCAAAATTCTTGAGATGTTTTAATTAAAACTTTTTTTACTGAATTTTTGACCTATCTGGACTTCTATTAAAAAATTACACCCTTTAGTCGAAATAATAACTGACGGAGTCAAACAGAAAATGGTTATTCAGGCCTCTGCCTGGATTCAATAAGGAGTTGATAGGGATGGACACACAAATTTAGTTTTCACCGACTCTATTTAGAGCAAATTGTCCAATATTTCCACACTTACAATTGATTTTGAAAACCAGAGCAGCAGTACCTTATTTATAAGTCCAAAAATCTGAATTGACTTACCTCAGATACACGTGGCACTACCAATCAGCACTCACACAAAATGGAAGCCAACAATTAGATAAAAAAATTAAAATATAATATTTATATTTCAAGAATAGATAAGATAAGATTTATCAGGTAAAAACTCAACAATGATATGATAATATGCATTGATTAGCAAAATATATTGAAAAATCTATGAGGGAGAATCCAAAAACACCAAAGACCTATTTTATTATTATTTCAAAACAAAATTTTCAGTAGGTAAAGCACATTTTTAATATTCCCGATGAAATTTTCGAGACTTTCCATAATTTCCCGAGGTAGTAGATATAAGGTCTGTTCCAACACGTCAAAAAACCGTTCATGAACGGTTTCGAAACCACTCAGTAAACGAATTTCGAGTTATAAGCACAAATTTTAGGTTTTGCGCAGAATCGTGACGGTACATTGTACGGTTTCCTTCTATGTTGGAACAAAGCTATAGTTTGAAATTCACATTCTTTAAACTTATCAATTAAATTAATTGAAAATCCCTCTAGTTTATTTTGTGGGTTCAAAGTGGGCATAGGGGATCCACTACCATTAAACTTCTCTATCATGTTGACTTTTTATATCTCAAACAAAACATTTCTTGTCTATGGAGGATGACATCTGATACGAAAACCCTAAAAAACCCTAAGCAAATATAGACGACAATTGTTGCGTATGCCATTATTTGCTTTTATATTGCTGTTTGTTTTGGTTTAAAAGCTTTTCAACCCTCGTGTCTTAGATATAATCAATGGCGGACATAAATAATTTTCAGATCAATTAATATATTTTGATTCATATAAGTATAAAATGTATTGAAAATTGAAACAGAACATATTTTTGTAAGCTAGCAGAGATAGCCATTGGACACATGCTTGTCAATCGTACGTAATTTTCGAGAAAATTCCAGAAGTCTTGAGGAAAGTTTTTGGATGGACAGAAAAATTTGAGAAAGTATAGTCTCCCTTATGTACGTACTAATACACACCAAATGTTCCTCTAATTGCAACTATTTTTAAACCTCCCCATTACCGAAACTTGTAATGGGGGATGTTCCATCAATCCTCCCCCTGAAGACGCGCGGTTGCGAACATACGGCGATAACATCTTCCTGTTTGCTATTATTCCGTGACTATTAAATTTAGCAACCCCCTAGAGAACATAGCGGCCGCGAAACACCTTTGCTTCTAAAATTAAATAGAAATCTATAGTGTCTAGGAGAACCCCTCCGAAAATGAATTGGTAATACATAATAAGGGGTGTACGGCGGATTTCTTCCGTGCGGAAAAATGCAATTTGAGCCGGTCGAATGGCAAACTTGTATCTAATGAAGCGTCTAGGACTAATATCCCTAGCCCATGGATGGCGAATCGAAGGGCAGTGGCGTAACATAGAGAATCCAGACATTGAAATTGTTCAGTGTTTTTTTGGTTGACGCTCTACTAGCAATTGCAAAAACTCTATTTCTTCAGTATCAAATTGTAGAAATATATCAAAGAACATAAACCCAAGAAAAGTTACTTGACATTGAGACAAGCGAAGACAATTACCAGCATTCAGCATTAAAAAAAAATTGATTATAGAATATCGATTTGTTTCGCCGTCACTGTATATTAACGGGAGCATAGCGATGCGGTCTTAACAAGGCCACGTGTCTGAAGCGCCAGCTGCACGTGCGGTTCCTCCCCCGGCACACACACACACGCACGACAGCAGCAGCAGCGGAGGCAAACAACCTCCAGCAGAAGGGTCCGTCGCGGGTTCTGCAAAACAATTTTTCCTCACCTTTATTAAAATCCAAATACTTTTGATATTGAATTATGTATGGAGCGCATAATGGGATTTGGGGGACGCGAAAGGTGGCACTTTTCTTTTTCAGACAGACGAAAGGGGTCAATTGCATCTGGGGGACAATTATTGCATCTGGACCGTCTGCGTTTTTAGTTCAAAATATATATTGATGTTATCCTGAACTTTTGTTGATAAGTTCATTATCATGCATATGTATAGGGAATTATTTAATTTGGGTTTGAAAGGTCAGAGAAGCTTAGGGCCCATTTAAACTAAAATTATGCATTTGCCCGTCAATCTTTCTATTTACCTCTAATTTGCATCCTGCGTCGGCTCTTCAGATGAGATGGTACTTAGACATTTGATTTTGTCTCTGTTAATGATCATTTTTAATTATTTTGTCGTTTGATTGAAACGATAAGTAAGTAAAGTATTCTTGATCGTCTTGTGGCAAACAACATTGAGCGGGTTATTCCAATTGTACCATTAATATAGATTTTCAACTATATTCGTTCTGTTTGGCTATTAATCTCATATAGGTTAGCTGTAATAATCTCTGGTTCACGTCTTTTTCTCGAATTATTACTTCGTCGATGTCTGCTAACTCGAACATTGTCGAAAGATTTGATCATGTATCATGTCGACCAGAACATGTATGGCAAAGTTTGTTGACTGCTAAATTTTTCAGATATTTGTTTGGGGATAAACATAGTTCATGCACAACTTCCTCTCATTAATCTTCTCCTTTACAAAGTGATGTCGTACGTCAATATGCTTTGTACAAGCCCCGTTTAATGCCAATTTCTGTGCTCCTTGATTGTCTGCACAGAAAAAAGTTTGATTTAAGTCCGAACCAATTTCTTGACTGAAACCTCTAAGCCACTATCCCTCTTGTTCTGCTGAAGACATGGCCATACACTTTGCCTCGGTCATAGAGAGTGCCACTGTTGGTTGCTTGTTAGTATTCCAGGAAATGGGGGAACCATTCTTGAAAAAATATGTAACCAGTACTGAACTCCTGTCATTTGGATCATTGGCCCAATCGTAATAGCTAAAAACAGTAGAAGCTTCAATTTTCTTACCTTTTAATTCAAGCTTATAATCAAATCAAATATCGGAAAATACGTTTCACTGCACTCCAATGAGCTGGTCCAGGATTATGGTTTTATCGACTCACACAGCTACTAGCGTAGGTGGGTATTCACACCAAAGTAGCATGCGAAGTGCGACTTGGTGCTGGAAAGCAAGAAGCATTATGCTACTTATTGTAGTACTTCTAGAAATATATAGGTGGTCTCAAAGGTCTCACACAGGAGTACCGTCGCAAAAATGCGACGTGCGACTCGGAATTCAAACATTTCCTATATTTTGATAGTTTGCCACGTATTAGCAAGACGCACACACACACGTTGTTTATAAAGTTTTTGACTTGTACTTGTAGCTGCTGGGATACAAGAAACAAGCTATCTGCGTCAGCGTGAGTACGGATGAATCCAGAGCTTTTTTTTTTTCATCCTCCTTTTAATAACTATTATTTCATCTACTCCTGAACAAAGGCCTCTTTCATTTATTTCCATGCTGTTCTGTCTTTCGCTGTATGGTACCAACTTCCTCCTGCTATTCTTTTGATATCATCCAACCATCTCTTGTGTGGCCTGCCGACGCTCCTCTTTGTTTGACGTGGTCTCTAGTGTATACAGGTTTTGCTACCCATCTGTCCACACCAAGTCTGGCAACATGCCCAACCCATTGCCACTTAAGCTCAGCGATTCGCTGTATTATGTCCACTACCTTCGTTCTTCTTCTTATTTCTTCGTTACGGATTTTATCTCGTAAACTAACGCCAAGCATTGCCCGTTCCATGGCCCTTTGCATTGTTCTAAGGTTGTTGGTGTACTTCTGGGTTAAAGCCTTTGTCGCAAGACCACATGTTGCGACAGGCAGGATGCATTATTTATAGGGATGTCAGGATTTCTCACTATATGACTCAGTTTTCCAAATGCTATCCATGTCAGTTTTATTCTTCGTTTGATCTCCGCCGTTTGGTTTTCTTTACCTATTTTAATGACATGACCCAGATATATATATTCACCAACATTATCCAGTTTTGTCTGCTATTTTTATGTTTTCCTCAGTCCTGCTCATTATTTTTGTTTTTGGTGAATTCATTTTTAGTCCGACGTTATTTGAAGCTTCGTTTAGTTGTTCTAGCATGTTCTTAAACTCGTGGATATCTGAACTAATAAGCACTATGTCATCGGCAAAGCGTAAATGGTTCAAAAAGATACCATTAGCGTTGACACCTTTATTTTCCCACGGTAGCATTTTAAAAACGTCTTCCAACGCCAACGTAGAAAGTTTTGGAGATATAGGATCACCCTGGCGAACTCCCCTGTTGATTGAAATTGTTTCGGTTCTCAGGTCTTCCGTAATTTTCACCCGGAAAGTTGCGCTTCTGTATATATTCTTAAGAAGGGTAGAATATCTTGAGTCAATCCATCGCACGCAGGACACCCATGTTTTAATAGATTCAAATGCCTTATAAAAGTCTATAAAGGCGAAATGAAGTGGTATATTGTATCCTGTTGTTTTCTCTATTAACATTTCAATGGCCTGTGGGTGATCCATAGTGCTGTATCCCTTTCGAAATCCTGCCTGCTCCACTGGTTGATAGGCATCTAATTTAGTTGTCAGTCGATTTGTAAGGATCCCTGTTTTTTTTGTAAAGGTGAGACAGAAGAAGGCTGATAGGTCGATAGTTTTCAATGTCCGTGATGTCGCCCTTTTTGAAAAGCAGAATAACTTCTGCGTTGAGCCATGTTTCAGGGATATTGCCATGAGATAAACATTTATTAAAATAACACTTGTAGAATTTGTTCTATAAAGTCTCCGTTCATTTTTAGCATTTCACAGGTTATTTTGTCTTCCCCAGGTGATTTACGGTTCTTCATTTGTCCTAGTGCCACCCTTATTTCCTCTTTGGTTATATGAGGAATCTCTTCTGAGCCTACCTTGCAAACGGTAACTTTCTGAGTATTAGGATCCCGCACAACAGAGGTGTACAGTGTACAGACGAGAATAAATGATTTCTATATGTTTAGAGATTTCGTCTCTTCCAGTCAATCTATGGTTAACCTTATCCTTCATTTTGACAATTCTGCTTTTTCCAGGCGAAAGTCTCGATCTAAGAACTTTCATGTTAGAGTTGTCCTCAATTACGGTTTGAATTGTTCTGGTATTATAGGATCTCACATCCCTGTGTATTCTCTTGTTGAGCTGCCAGTACTCAGTTCCATCTCTGGAAGTTGTTTTCCTTTCTCTTATAAGTTTTAGTGTGTTTGGCGTTATCTTATTGTCTCTTGGTGTTTCAACTTTGTAACAAATTTTCTTAGTTATTGTGTGGATGTCTTTGCATATTTTCTCGGCGAGATGATTCAATTTCATTCCATGTATGCTGACAATGGGTTTAAATTTCTTCTCCACTCCAACTCTTTTCGAAAGGCCTCTTTATGGATGTCTATCTCATTTGCAGTTGGAAAAATATGCTTATTGAAAATTTTGGCTCTTTCAATTCTCAGGTTTAGGGAAATTGTAGCTCTGATCAACCGGGGGTCGCTTCCAGTGTCAAACTGATTTAAAACTGTTACGTCAATACAGATACTCCTCTTATTGCAGAGAATGTAATCAATCTCATTTTTTATCGTACCATTTGAATTTCTTCATGTCCATCTCCTTTGTTTGGGTTTCTTAAATAACGTGTTTAAACAGTATAAATTTTCAGCTACAATGTAATTAAGAAACATGTCATCGCGTTCGTTGCGTCTTCCTAAACCGAACCTTCCAATATTATCTGGATCTCCCTCCATTTTCTCTCCGAGTTTTGCGTTAAAGTCGCCGATGATCGATGATCATTCTAAAATGTATTCTTTCTTTATTCAGTGCGTTTTTTATGTCTTCCAAAAATGTTTCTATATAATTCTTCCTCTTCAAATGATAGAGAAAGATGGAAAGAATTGGGAAAGACCTACATCCCAGGAGTAAATAGATAGAGGTTGACATTGTTGACAAGGAAAAAGAAGATTACCAACAGAGGACTGTTGATGAATGGGGCCGCACTGTGCGACTTTGCTTGCTTCTTGCTTCCTGCTTCTTGCTTCCTAGAAGCAAGTCGCACGTTTCATGCTACTTTGGTGTGAATGCCCACTGAATGTATGGTCTTGAAATCTGAGAAGCAAAGAACAATGAGCCAACTGCTTTCCATCTTATCCTTTTCTTTTTCGTTTATGGGAGACTGTCCAGAAGTCAATTTTTCTCCGACGCATAATGTAGTGTCTACAGGATTACAATAATCATCCATATTGAATTTCTGTTTGTGATTGGTTTTTTCAATCATGAATTTACCTTCTGGTTCCAGAAACGACAAACCACAGAGCGATTTTTTTCAATCTACTAACTTTATTATTTGTATGGACAAAATATTCCGGAGGGATCATGTATAGGTCTTCATTTAGATCATCCTGTAGGAAAGCTGAAACCGCCTCAAGCTGATCAATTTCTAGGTCGTGCGATCTGCTGCAAAAGCAAGTAGGTATATCTTGAACTATATCGAACCACTGGTGAGTAGGTTCCTTCAAAATCAATTCCTTTTCTTTGTGCACATCTAAACGAGGTTTGTAGTGAGAAATGGCATCTTCATTTATTTCAGTTTTAGGAACCCATTTACAATCAATGGCTCTCTTCTTGGCTGGCAGATTCATGTATTTGGTTTGATCAGAGATCCTTATCTGACCTACTAAGAGCTGCCTCTACGATTAAAGGATCATCACCTGCTTCACAGAGAAATGAAAGAGGCGAGAGACTCCTCAACTTCCTCCAACAACACAACATCTATGCCATGAAAAGCTTTTTCAAAAAACCACCACAAAGAAAATAGACTTGGGCCAGCCCTGATGGATCTACAAGGAATGAGATTGACTATATCCTGTGTAATAAAAAATGCATTGTCGAGGATGTGTCGGTCATAAACCAATTCTCTATAGGCAGCGACCATAGATTAGTTAGAGCTAGAGTTAAAATTAACACAAAGCTAGAAAGATCCAAACTCATCCACGCTAAAAGTCAACATCTAAACCTCACCCCCCCCCCCCCCAAATATCTTCAGTTATCAACTAGACCTAGACAGAAGATTATCAAGCACACAAAACACAGAACAACTCTCACTCGATGACCTGATACAGCACACGACATCGCAGATTATGAACAGTACCAGGAAAACCATAACAAAATTGAAAAGCACCTTAAAATATCCTCAGAAACACAACAACTATTGACCGAGAGACGTAAACTAGAGAAAGGCGCACCACAATATAGAGAAATGAATAAAACAGTCAATAAGGCCATCCGTAAGGACACCAGGATTCAGGATTCATAGCGCAAATATGATAAAAGAATGTATAGCACAAATTTCCATCATGAAGGTCCTTAGGAAGAACAGAGCCAGAGGCAGAAATAGAATTTACCAACTTACGGATTCTGAGGGCAACCTTGTATCAACAACAGAATCAATGCTGAAAAAAGTCGAACAATTCTACACAACACCCTACAGAAAACCAACAATCAATCAATCAACCCTCTAGACCTCCAGTCACTAACGTTGGTTCTGAGGAAATTCCCGAAGTAGACATTGACGAAATAAAGAAGGCACTGTCTCAAATGAAAACCAACAAGACACCTGCAGAGGATAGATTGACAACGGAAATGTTTAAATATAGCGGAGAACCTCTACTGAAGAAAATAAAGGAAGTCTTTAATGGGTGCATTGCTGCACAAAGAATACCACAGGTATGGCAAAACGCAACAATCACACTCATCCATAAAAAGGGAGATAACACAAAACTTGAAAATTATCTCCCCATCAGTCTTTTATCCCACTTCTACAAATTATTCACAAAAGTGCTTACAAACCGCCTAACAAACAAGTTTGATTTCTATCAAGCCCCAGAGCAGGCAGGGTTCAGAAGTGGATACAGTACTGTAGACCGCCTTCAGGCGATCCGCATACTCATAGAGAAAAACACCGAATACAACATCCCTATATGTATACATAGCCTTCGTAGATTATGAGAAGGCTTTCGACTCTATAGAGCTATACGCCATTCTAGAAGCCTTAAACAATGCCAGAATAGACCATGATACTCTGGCATAATATCGTTTATCTACAAAACAGCAACGATGACTGTCGATCTAGTAAAATGCTCAACCATTTGCGCTTCGCGGATCATGTTGTTATCCTTGCCCAATCATCGGAGGAACTCCAAATAATGCTCGAACAACTCCATCACGCATCTGCAAGGGTAGGCCTCCGAATGAATTTGTCCAAGACTAAAATCCTAAACGAAAACGAAGAACTGGTTACGGTCAATCAGCAAAGAATCGAAAACGACAAATAGTATGTATATCTGGGTCATGCCATAAGACTCGGTAAAGATAACCAAACAACTGAAATTTCGAGAAGGATTAAACTTGGATGGGCAGCTTTTGGTAGACTGAACTATATATTCAAGCGCAAAGTTCCCAACAAGCTAAAAAGAGACGTTTTCGATAAATGCGTTTTACCGGTAATGACGTACGGCTTGGAGACTATGACGGTGACCGCACGGAGTGCCAACAGACTACGGGTTACTCAGAGAGCAATGGAAAGAGCCATGATGGGCATCAGCCTTCTCGAACACATCAGGAATGAGGACATCCGTCGACAAACGAAGATGACTGACATCGTCGAGGAAATATCCAGTTCTAAATGGGCTTGGGCAGGACACTTGGCCAGACAATCAGAAGAGAGATGGGCAAAAAGACTACTATGCTGGAGACCACGCCTAACAAAACGTTCAGTGGGTCGACCTCCTGCAAGGTGGACCGATGACATACGAACCATAGCTGGTAAAAATTGGATAAAGAGAGCACAAAACCGAAACGATTGGAAAGTATTGAAAGAGGCCTACATCTTGCAGTGGATGGATAATGGCTGAAGAAGAAGAAGAAAAAGAAGAAGAAGAAGAAGATGGGTGGCTTCAATACAAAGGTTGGCAGTGGAGTAAGGGATGATAATTGGTGAATACGGACTGGGTATTGCGAACGAACGTGGTGACTAACTATTCGGGTTTTTGTCAGGAAATGGGTTTTGTCATCTCAAACACTTTTTTTTTCAGCTTTCACCAAGACGTCTTTACACCTGGACTTCTAACGCTCATACGAGTCATACGCCGGAAAGAATTGTCAGAAACCAAATTGATTTCGTGCTGATAAATGAACGCTGCAGAAATTACATCAAACCTGCAAAGACTTACCCTGATGGCGCAGGCAGATATAAATTCAGACCATAATCCGCTTGTAGCGCACATCCAGTTTACACTAGAAAAATCTACAACTGAAATAAACAGCCCTAGACTGGATCTGAAAATACTAAACAACTTAAAAACTCTAGCCGAAGTTAGAAATGAATTAGGTACATAATAAACTATAAACAGGGCAGAAAATCAAGAAGTGGAGACTGTGTGGATCGGTATCAGGATAGGCTTTGTTAGCGTCAGCACGAAATTGTCATCAAGTACCACTAGGGTCAGGAAAAAAGCTCGGATGACATGAAATCCTTGACTTGATAGGAAAGACGCCTGCAAAAAGACCAGCCAACATATCGTCAGTTGAATCTGAAATAAAATCAAAGTAAGGGTAGAGAAAATTGGCTAAACGACCGGTGTAAGGAAATCGAAGACCTTGAAGCAAAATATGCCAGTTTTAATATGCATCGGAAAATTGAAAAAGCTGCTGCTGTAAATAGACCTCGACAGATCGGTTCTGTTGGGACAGTCAAGATAACTCTTGATGTCAACGACAAAGTAAAACAGTGGTGCAGCTACATCTACAACCTGTTTCAAGAGAAGAGGTCTAGCATTCCTGAACAGTATTCAGGAGAAGGACTAGATATAAATAAGAAAAAAGTCCAACACGCCATTCAGTTATCCAAAAACAGGAAAGCGACAGGTCCAGACGGTGTCTACTCAGAAGTTATCACAATATTAAAAATTGAGGAGTCACTACACGCAATAGTGAAGTTTTCCAATATGGTTTACTGATCGGGCATCATTCCTTCTGACTGGCAATCAACATTTGTGACGCTTCCAAAGAAAAGCTCTGCAAAAAGATGTATCGATTGATGGGCCACTTTCTCAAGATTTTTCTAAAGATCATCCATAAAAGAATATACGCAAAGTGGGAGTCCTTCACAGGCGAATCCCAATTCGGTTTTCGTACCGGTTTTGATACAAGAAAGGCACTTTTTTTAGCATCCAAGTGCTAGTTCAAAGATGTAGAGATGTTTCTGTTCCTGTATACACTTCTTCGTAGACTATGAGAAAGCGTTTGATAGGGTGATGAGAAGCTTATGAAAATTCTCAATGATGTAGGCCTAGATGATGGAGACACCAAGATAATCGCAAATCTCTACTGGAATCAGACTGCAGAAATTAAGATGGACCAAAAAATGTCTGACGAAGTACGGACAAAAAGAGGTGTCCGGCAGGGTTGCATCCTTTCACCTTTATTTTTATTATTTATTCGAACAAAATATATGAAAAAGCATCAGAAGACTACACTGAGGGAATTTCTATCAACGGCGTGAACATTAACAATCTTCGGTATGCGGACGATACGGTTTCATTTAATCGCTGATTCTCTGAAAGGTCTTTAAATATTATTTTTTTCACCCTTTCGAGCCCATGCTCTGCACTGAAGCTCATTGTGGCTTATTATACTTCATTTTGCATGGAATCTACTCCTTCCCATTCATACTAGAGTCTAAATGGTCGGCCTTATGATGCATCCCCCACCATAAAATGGTCCGATTCGCAATCCATGGTCGGTCGTTCATTCAGACTCCACCGACATCACGCAAGCCTGAGAAGCTCCTTCCACATCCTCTCGTCAAGCCAACGAGCCGGTTAAACAAACAAGCAACTATGCACCCATGCCCAAGCCGGGATTCGAACCCAGGACCCACAGCATGCTAAGCAGATACACTAACCACTACACTGCCTAGGTCGGCAATGGATGGTGATTAGTTGGAACCAGGTTGGAGGAGGAATTTTTCAGGTACAGAACTAACAGATCCATCGGGTCCAATCATACAGATATCTAGGATGTCAGGTTAATGAAGACTGAGATAACATGCAGGAGGTTCGTGCCAGGATTGAACAAGCCAGAGCCTCATTTTTAAAAAATGAAGTTCGTGTTGTTTAGTCAAGGCTTCTCGCTCTCCGTTCGCAGTGTTCGAACTTGAGTATTATATTGCTATTGCTGTCTTCCGTATTCTCTATTATGGGATTGAGACGTGGACTTTGTTAGAAACCATGTGTAAAAAGCTAGATACTTTTGAAATGAGGACATATAGACGGATGTTAAAAATATCTTGGACGGACAGAGTGCGCAATGAAGATGTGCGAACGAGAATATCAAAAGATCTTGAAGTTATGTTTACGCTTGAAAAGCAAAAGTTAGAGTACTTCGGACACATTCTCAGGAATGACAAATACCTACTTCTCAAGCTCATAATCGAAGGCAGAAGAGGCCCTGGACGTCGAAAAATATCTTGGCTTAAGAATTTACGTCACTGGTATGGAGAAACCACAAGTCTATTCAGAAAAGCCGTCGACAAAGAACAGATAGCGCGAATGATTTCCAACGTTCTTAGAGGGGCACTTGAAGAAGAAGTAGAAGAGTAGGGAACAGTGAGCTGAGTTTTTAGCAAATTTGCAAGTTCTTTGCTACAATATTCTCCACCGTTGTCAGTTCTCAAGCATCTTATATTTTTTTACCAGTATGGGCTTTCACAAAGTCCTCAAAAATCTTGAAATACTCAACAACTTGATATTTGTTCTTCAAAAAAATACAAAACGTCTTATGGCTATAATCATGAGTAAATAGTACCTTGAACCAATGAATGACTTTTATATTTGATAGCTTTACTGTCCAATTCAAAATTCTCCTTGCGGGCCGCTTATATACCATTAGAAGCCTTTTCTTATTTTCTCGAGAATTCCGTCCTAGAAATCTTCGGTAAATGTCAATCGTTGCTTGGCTAGATTATTCCTCCACCGAGGACATTTCATATTCATCTTTTTTCTAGTCATTTCCCAACTACAGACTTACAGGTTTGTATTGCCGCCTATAGTTTTACAGAGGTACGCTGACCTTATCATCTATTCTGTTTCAATTCATATTTATGCGTTATACAAAGTTAATTTGTGGTTAGTAGGTAGACTTCCTTCCTGGCCAATTATAGTCAATCAAAGCTGCCAATTAACTGAATAAATTCGAACTAGATTTTAATAAATTAGCCCACATTTATGGAACTTATTATTGTATTAGGTAATTAGACACGCGATCGGTTCGAAATTTGACCCAAAATAAATGTTTGATAAAACGTTTAATTAAAATTTGCAACTGTTTTGCCAAGTCGTATGACCAAAAAAAATTGGGTCAGTATTTCCGTTTCCGAATTAATCAACAGCTGGTAAATGTTTTATACAAGCAAATTTGTTGATAAATAATAACGAATCGTAGATGTAAGCTGATATGGCAAATGGCAACTGCAACATTGTTTCAATCACATCAAAGAACTGAATGGAATTTAATGAATAAAAGTTGAAAAAAATCAAAGTATGTACCAGGCTTTGATTGAGATGTTCAAATGTCTTGATGCGGGCGCAAAAAATTTCTTAACCCGCATCGGGAAAAGAGGACATCACCCCCTTGTTACTGTGTCCTGGGTAATATCGGACAACTATTCTTTCTGAAGGCAAGCATATGCTCTTTTACGTCGGTCGCCCTCCTCCGTATGTCGATTGTCGATATTATCACCTGTTGGGTTATGGTACCCCTGCGGGATGTGTCTTCTTGTAACCAGATCGACGTTGACGATTTGCACCAGTCTGATGATCAATCGAACTGAATTTTTAAAGGCATAGGTACCAATAATTACTTAATTTTCATCCTAAATTGAAACAAATAACAATAGACCTGCATTTTTAAAGGTATTTTTTGTTATACCATTATTATTAGTCTATAGGGTTCTATGTCTTTGGGTTTTCAACCAATTCTGTCAATCCAAAAGACTATTTCAGTCAGTTGCTAAAAAATAGAAAATTGTCTCAATTAGTTCCAAAACCTTGCCAGTTTTTCTATTATAATTTCTGTCCTTCAATTACATATTTTTGTAGATATTTTTAAAACATAATAGTAATTATTCTCTGGGTGAACAATTCTTGGTGCAGATGAACCACTCGCCCTTTCAATTTTCTTTAGCTTCCATCAGGCGGTCAACAGGTGGAATAGAGCATAATTAAAGTTTCGAGAACTAAAAAGTCATCATTTTATACTGGGGCCGAACAGTAGGTAAATGGTTGGTTCCGTCCTCTGGGCTCCCCACAAAATTTCCTATTGTGTCAAGTTAATAGTCGTTTTTGACAATTTTAACTCTGAAAACCGGAACTGTAGGTACGAAAATATCATGTAATTTTGTGCAATAATTTGTCTTTTAAAGCTTTGTGCTTTTTAAATAAAAGAAAATTCAAATTTACCACTGTGGGTAACAAAAATAACCTCCAGTCGTAGGTATTTATTTCATTCTTAATATAGAATTTTCATTTTTGAAAACATGTGTGGAATTTCAGACATGACGGCTTCTAAAATTAGACAAATCCATATTCTGCAAGGAATTTTACTCGTCATATCCTGCTATCCAGGAGGTTGAGTAGCTAAACTTAAACACTCTCAGCTGAAATCCAATAAGAGACAATGAATGGGTAAAGTTATATGTCTGAGCTTATTATTCGATTGACGATATTGGACATATTTTCGCAAAACCAGAACACGTTTTAAGATAAACTTGTTCCATACTTTGAGTAATTCTCTTTTATTCTAGAGTAAATAGGTATATACTAAGAGCATCAACAAGCTATTCTGGATTCCGAGCTATGTTGTAACGTTTAGTCTTCCAACATATAGTCGATATCTATCATCATCATTTTCAAGAATCAAATTGTTTACAAATTACTATAAGTACCTACTCTGAGTAGAATAATTATTAATATTGTCAACTTCTAATACTAAAGAATCTCTGTGACAATGATCTTCTTTCTCTAAAGCAAACTGAAATGAAAATGACTGATTTAACTACGTCCTCCAACAATTCCATCGAACAACATTTTAGTCTTCTGCAATACCACTAATTAAAAACTTTCTCAAAAATGTCCTGTTCACAATGGTCCATGTCTTTTGAAATGGATCCTTTTGTTTCAAAACAGAATAACCCTATATACTTAAATGAGTATTGTTCCAGGGTTGGATAAGTATTCAAATTAAATGAAAAAATAAAGAAACCATATGTCACAGAATACCTGAAACAATAGCAAATATAGACAGAATGCTTTTCAATCAATACAACAAATGTGCAATTGAATGAAACAAATCTACCTGATTCCAAGATTGTATAATGAACCCCAGACAAGATTCCCACGGCCTAAACACAGTCCCATATGTTCGCACCTACAACTTAAAATCATAACATCAAAAAAATATCCCTGTTGGACCTTTAAAGGGATTTTAAATCCCGGTTGTGCTCGATTCAAAGTCCCAAATCAGCTGGGCTCCGAGACCTGATTTATTAGAATAATTTGTCCAAGTTTACGTAAAACGTCCGAGGGCTTATGTAAAAGGCTCTAAGGAATAGAGTCCTAGGTAAGGAGAATAATGAGGCTTTGCCAGGTACAGGTCCATTCTTTACACTTCTTTTGAGATGTATGAAAGTTGAATGATTTTGTGGTTTACAAAAGGATCAGCTGGGTTTCTTTGGTTGAATTTTTTGAGGCAAAAAGTTGCGATTTTAGATAAAGTTGCGTAAACTTTTAGCATATTGATTAGGATTATCAATACATAATTTTACCACAAAATAGGGAACATATAGGATCAAAATTTAACAAACCGTTTTTGATGCCTTGACAGCAGGTTATACAGTTTGAGGCTACTTCTCAGGTCGAAACAGCTGTTCTTAAAGTTATGGCCTAATTGTGTCATCTGTTGTAGAAAGACCTTTTCTTAAGATGTTGCCCTTCGGAGATATTTCATCAATTTTGTATTCTAAGATTAAATATTTTTATATTTTTATTTTAAAAATCTGGATCAAACACACTACCAAAGTTTGGCCTCAAAATGATAGAGTATTTTTATTCAGACACTCTTGGGAAATCGCGGAACAAAGATTTAGTACGCGTGTGTTTATTAGTTTCGCTTGTAAACAAGCAATTAAAACAATATAAAAGAGATATAAATTTTGAAACCATCGTATATAAGTACTTTTAGTTTATTTTTACAACTTGCTCGGTTTTTAGTATTTGTTCCAACGGGAAATATATTGCGTTTTATCGGATGAAATATTGGAAACTTGAGCCACGAAATAACAACCGCTTTTCTTGAAAACTACTCGTTTGAATTATGCTAAACGCATAATTCATTACAGAGAATTACTCGCTCTGATTTGGATCTTCAAAGGTGTGAATTCTACTTTTGAATACTAAGTACTATAATAGCAATGAACTTTCTGTGTACCTACGCATTTTTAGAAAAACAAAATTGGTTTTTGTACTCTAGCAACTGAAGATTCAAAATTATAAATACAAAATCAAGAAACTTGACTGAAAATCGAAAAAATAATGCAGATTTACCCAATAAAAATAATTCAATTTTTGATTATTCAATATGTTTCATTCCTGGATTATCATCAAGAATCATTAATATTTTTGAGAACACAAACAACATTTAAATTACCTACTCAAATATTTGATGAAACTTTTGGAAATTTGACACAAAACTAAAAGATGAAGTCGAAATTTTGAAACAATCTGTTGTGTGTAGTTGCTCGGACTAATATGAATTCATCTCCCGATGTGTCCAAGCGTGGATCATCATTCTCATTATCGGTTGTTCGTGCATCTTGTTTATAGGAGTTACTTTCTTGTTCTGGTTCGTTACGAGATGATTAGGGATTTTCACTATCATTATCGTCATCAAATTCAGGTGCACTTCCATGAGGTGCTAGATTGACAGTATCTTCTCTGCCATCGGGAAAACGAACGAACGTATATTCTGGGTTTGCTTTCAGCAAGTACACCTCCTCCACAACCGGGTCGTATGTATATACTTTACCCAACATTCTTTTTCATCCAAACATGGCCAGGACTTGAAAGCCAGGAAGGAATAGCTTGTCCGTTGCTAGATTTACGAGAATATTAAAACATGCCTTCATGAGGTGTTTGATTTGTTGCAACACACAAGAGAGATCGGATAGAATGCAATGCATTTTGGAGTACTCTCTCCCATTGTTCTGTTTCCAGACCACGAGACTTCAGTGCGAGCGAAATTGTTTTCCATATTCTACCAAGAAATCTTTCTACTTAACCATTGCCTTCCGGATTATAAGCAGTCGTTCTGCTAGTGGCTATACCTTTTGAATGAAGATATTCTTTCAGTTTTTTTTGACATAAAGAGCTTTCTCGATCAAAATGTATGTACGAGGGCATTCCAAATATTGAAAATAGATTTGTGAAACATTTAATCACAGTCCCTGCAGTGATATCAAGGCAGGCGTAAGCAAAGGGGATTCTTGAAAATTCATCTACAATTCTTAATAGGTAACGATTTGTTGAGGATGTTGGAAGAGGACCTTTGAAATCAATGTTGAGCTTTTCAAATCGTCTGATTGATTTTATTAGTATTCCTTGATTTTTACTGAATGTCGGCTTGATCTCCCTACAAATAGTGCAGGCTGCGGTCATTTTTCGTACATCGTCTATGGAATAAGGTAAATTTCGAGATCGAATCCACTGAAACATTCTAGTTATTCCAAGATGATAAAGTGCATCATGTAACTCGTACAATTTATTCTCAGTTGAATCCCCACATACCCGAGAAAAAGTATCGGCTACGATATTCTCATTTCCTGGAGGGTAGACTATGTCATATGAATAGCATGAAAGTTTGAGTCTCCAGCGTTGAATTTTTTCATTTTTTACTTTACTTCTGTCATCGGCTTGAAATGCCTTCCAATGAGTAAGTGACGCTATTTCTTCAGAGCTTCTACAATTGCTAGTGCTTCTCCTTCAACTGCTGAGTAGTTTTATTTATTTATTTATACGGAATAACCCCATAACTGTTAAATAACAACAATCAATAATAATAAGATATGGTACAAAAAGACAATCTTCTAGTACTAAGAAAAATTAAAAAAAAAAAAAGCTAAATGAAGAAAATTCTCCTCAACTCAAAAGCAGTATACATGGTATAAAAAAAAAAAAACATATTTGACTATCAACCTAAAGCTATTTTCTTTAAAGCACCTAATGATAAGTGAAAAATATCTACATTGAGATCATTTAGTAATGACATATATTTATGCATGGGACTATTGACTCCATATAACGTTCTATGAAAAGGAACATTGAAAGTTCTAAGATTACGTAATGCATGATAATATGGCACATGTAGACTGACCTGGTTTACGAGATTAAGGCTGTCAATCAACCCATTCATAATCTTATAGACAAATATTGCACCAAACATATCACGACGCTTACTTGATAGAGCCAAGGATAATTGCTGTTTAATCTCGCTATATTCATGATCCAATACAGTTCTATTATCCAGCTTATAAGCACATCAGTACTCTCAAAAATCTGTGTTGCACTTTTTCAATTAACCCCGAATGAACCTGATAAAAGGGTAACCACACTACTGAAGGTATTCAAGGATTGTTCTTACTAGAGCGCAGTAAACAAGTCTATATGAAAAAACTGAAAAAAATTTCATTTCCTATTTATATAACTTAACATTTTAGAACTTATGACAGCAATTGAAGCAATATGTTCAGAAAAGAATAGTTTCTCGTCAAATGTAATGCCTAAATCTTTAACTGTCTGTACATATATAATTTGCTGGCCATTCAATGTGTAGGAAGTTTGTATTCTGTTTGGTCTTCTGGTAAAACTTATAAAACAACATTTTTCCACATTCAAATAATGTAACGTTTTAGTTTCGCACCATTCTGATAGACAATTTAAATCTTCTTGCATTTGTTGATCACTCAGACATTCAATTCCCTTCCAAAATTTTAGATCGTCAGCAAATACCAAACACAAACAATAGAGAAAACAATCAACGATATCATTAACAAAAATATTAAATAACAATGGTGAACAATGTTCCCCCTGTGGAACTTCAAATGTGACAAATATTACCTCTGAATAAAAACATCCTATTTTAAACTGTTGTAATCGACCAGTTAAACAGCTCTCTAGCCAAATTACTAAATTCCGATGAAAACCAAACTCCTGCAGTTTTTTAAGTAAGATTTGGTGATCGACCCGATCAAAGGCCTTGCTGAAGTCTGTATAAATGGAGTCCGTTTGTTTTTTGTCTTCCATGTTCCGTACGATACGGGCCTGATATGTTTTAATAAATTGCTTGCAGTTGACCTGCCTTCAAAAAAGCCATGCTGATTCTGGGAAAGAAGCCCCCTGCTGTCCACTAACTAAACTGTCAAAAACTTTTGGTATTGCTGATTGGATGCATATACTACGATAATTCTCTACATTGTCCTTCCTACCACTCTTGAATATTGGGACAATATGGCTTATTTTCCAACTGTTAGGATAGGTGGCAGATTCGAGAGACTTATTAAACAGAAGCCCCAGGGGCAGAATGATGGTACATACATATTTCTTTGACACAGAGTTTGGAATACCATCCCGTCCATTTATGAGTTTTTTCGGAATATTGGAGATTTCATTGAAAATGTCAGTCTTCGTAATTTCAGAAAAATTGATATTGGTGCTCTAGTTGTTGTCCATAGTTTCAAAAGAGGTTGGTTTTTTGTATAGACAGTTTGAAAAAACACCCTGAACAGATTGGCTATATCTTGCCCAGTATGAGCCGTCTGTTCCTCGGACTGATCCCCATAGGCTAGCACTCCAGATAGACTGTGGTCTGAACGCTTGTCATTAATATACTTCCAAAATGATCTTGGATCATCTTTCAAGTTCATGTCAATTCCCCTGATGTAACCATCCAAACAATCATCAGAAAGCCTCTTACATTCTGATCTGAGCCGAGAGAACCTTTATAATTTTCAGCAGAACGATTCTTCATGTACGGTGAGTGTGCATGCTTTTTCTCCTGAGTTCGCTTGCGCAACTCCGAGAAAAACCATATTGGAAAAGTAGATGTTCGATACTTTTTTAACGGAATGAAACAGGCAATTCCTACTGCTAATATTTCACAGAAAACATTTGTGATTTCATTTATGTTACCATTACCCAGCAATATCATCCAATCAATGGAAGCTAGATAGTTGTTCAAGTCCCTGTAGTTATAATGGGATAAAATTCATTGTGCGCAAGACTATTGGTCTTGTGGTCACATGGAACAGATATAGTGCATTCATAACTTATATGATGCAGACTAAATTCCAGAAGTGAATCACAAGCCCTCTTTACATCCAAGACTTTAACATTAAAAAAAATAAATCTAAGATGACTCCACGATCATTTGGTATGGAATTATGCTGGAACAACTTGACATACCCAAAATATTGTGCGTCTTCCATAGCTGAGTCAGCCACTAAACCACTGGGCATTGGGCAAGCTGTAGTCTCCCATAAGTAAAAATTTGTATTCGAGTAATGTAGACATATATTCTCCACTGGTGAACAATGCCTATGATATATGTGTCAGGAGGAGATTGTGGAGTTATGTATACTCCACCTACTATAAACTTTCTGTTATTTATTTGAGATAATAGAAACAGTTGTTCTATTCTGTTTTCCAAAATTTTTATAGGTTGTGATTGCACTTTATTGCTGACGAATATCAACACACCACCTCTACTGATTTTTTTACTTGTCATAGAACTTCTACTACTTCTGTACAGGCTGTATCCATCGCATTTTATTTCACTATTGGTTATATCGGGTCTTCAAAAAAAAAACAATCAAGGATTGCTTTGGTTACGAAAACGTACGTCGCATTATTGTTTCTTTATTGGACAGGATTTTTGACGTGACATTTTGACATTAAAGTTCATTGACAAAATTGAGGAAAAATATTGCTAAGACGTACGTTTAAAAAACCATAGCAATCTTTGATTGTTTTTTTTTTTTGAAGACCAGATATCTCCACATAAATTACTTTCCACCATGACAGTTACATTATAAGCACAGCATACTACTTTTTTTAAGAGATCATGTTCTCCTCACCAGCTGCCTTTCTGTTGTCAAGAGTTGTTTTCACTTTTTTATAAGCCTCTTTTTGTGTTAGAGTTTGGTCAGTGGAGATCCTGAGCCTGGTACCTTTTTAGCTTGCTCGCAGATTCAATTGCTGATCTTACTATGTCCGCACTATTGCATATGACCTTAACAGGTCTTGGTTTTGTATTGTTTCCACCCCTGCTCACATGAACCACTTTTTTGATGGATTGGGAATCCTGTTGTACCCCCAACTTAACAAATAATTCTGAGACAATGAGTTCATTATCTGAGATGCGTTCATCTAGCTGGCGAGCGTTGAATTCTGCCGCATTGTAAACCATGAGGTTCTGTGCTCTAGAAATTCTCTGAGAAACTTCGTAGTACATGGACTCTGTTTTTGCAACTTTTGTTTTTCTAGTGCCTCCACATACAGGTTGAGGGATGTAATCTCCTCCTCCATTACGGTCATTTTCCTGACCATGATGGGCACACTTCTGAATGCTTCACGACATACAGGGCAGAAATGCATAAGTGTGCGCTTCTGTAGGATGACAGGTCTGGATTCTGAAGATGAGAGTGCATTTTTTTTACCTAAAATTTATAATATTTTTCTATAAATATTTTTTATTTTTATTTTTTTCTGTACGACTGCACCGTACTAGGGGCTAAGACACTTTGTAATGCTTAATAAATGGTCGTCCGCCTTTACCCCCACACATAGGGGTGAAGGCGGACACACAACTTACCTAAAAAAAAAAGAGAAGGGGATACAAATGTCATTACTTTTAGTATGTAATTTGACAAAGGAGACATGGAAGATTCTTAATTATTTTATTGAGTTTTTTTTTCTGTAAATTGTAGATTTTATTAACAAAAAACTGCAAAAAATTACTAACTTTATCAACTTAAACTGCGACAATACAAGAAAATTTAAATAGTTGTTTGTTTACAAATACCTAACCTAACCTAATCTAACCTGTGTTTTTTTCACTATATGAATCTAGGGCTTGGATTCTGTAACGGATAGAGATCGTTATCCCTATCGCTATGGCACTTACTGTCTTCTTCTCTCTTTTCGAAATCAATGGAGAGGGGATGTCAATAGAGATAGTGAAAATATTTCTATTCGTTACAGAATCCCAGCTGAGTATATCCATTTAGAGTAATGAGCAAACGTGCCCATAGCTCTTTGAAGTGAACCTTTATCAGTTGGTACTGGCAGATTCGGTAGAGGTTCAAGTCTTGCAGGATCAGGTTTAAGTGTGCTGTTTCCTACAAGATATCCCAGTAGGTTAATTGTCTTTTTGGTTCAACGAACTTTTACTTTCATTTATAGTTAGGTTGTACTTTTTAACAGCTGTCAGAAAAGCTGATAGATTCTTATCGTGTTCTTCTTAATTTTTTCCACAAATTTTTATATTATCGAGATATGCCTAGACTCCTTCTAGATTCTCTTGCCTGATTATTGTATCTGAGACTCTTTGAAAACAAGCTACGCCGTTAGTCAGACCAAAAGGGATACGATTAAACTGGTATAGGTTTCCATCAGCTCCAAAAGCAGTGAATTGTTTTTCATCATCTCTTATAGGGAACTGGTGATACGCACTTTCTAGGTCAATAGTGCTAAAAACGTCAAATTTTGAGACTGCTCTTACCAATCCTTCAATATTAGGTGAAGGATAAGCGTCAAAATAACTGAACTTGTTGATTGAGATTAGTCAACAACCTATCTCTTTTTATGATTTTCGTTCTTTGTCACAAGAACTAGTGCTCGCCAAGAAGACGTACTTTCTTCAATGATACCATTCTGAAAGAAGCTTTTGTACTTTACTTGAAATAAATTTGGCTCTTCTTTCTTCTATTTCCACAATAATAGCATGTAGAATATTTCCCGGTAGCACTCAAAACAGTGTTACTTTGTTGCTGCACTTGAGGATCTTCCGCATTACTAGAATTGATGAAATTTGTTGAAGCGGTTTGGTATACCTCAGAATTTTTTTGAGCAGATTCAAGAGATAAAGCTTTATCCAAAGTTAGATTACTTTTTTCCAAGAGGCGTTGACGAATTTCACTTTATAATAAGTCGCTAATGAATGCATCTCTAATGGAAAGTTCGCAATGTTCTTTAGCAGTTACGTCTTTGAAGTTACAATCTTTGCTGAGCTGATTCAAAATTTGAATGTACTGACTCATATTTTCTGCATGTTGCTGTTTCCTCGTAGAAAGAATATGTCTTGCAAATGCTTCATTTTGTGCTTTTATATAGATGTTTTCTAAGATTCTCCAGCATCATCGTAGGTTTTTGCTTCAGAAACGTATTCGAACACGTTGTGACTTACATAGTTTGTGAGCAGCTGCAGCTTTTGTGCTTCCTCTACATCCTTTACTGACGACATGAAGTTCTGGAATGTAGTTTTCCAGTGACACCATTCCTTGGCTGTATTTGATGAGCTGGTATCAGTATCAAACCTTTCAGGTCTCAGGAGCTTGTCCATAATGTGGATTAAATTGTAGTAATGCAAATACCCCAGAAATAAGGCTTTAATCGACAAAATTAAGCATAGGTAATATTAACTTGACCAATAATTATAATGACACACAAATACAAGTAGACATGGTATTAAAGCATAAAGGTTTCATCACACTGTGGTATTGGTATATCTTTTAAGAGTCCTAAAAGAAAGGATATACTTTCATCATAATAATAGAGTTTCATGTGGATTTTCAATTTAGCTGTGTTTCCCTTAATGGCACCGGAACGTCGTTCATGATTCAATAATCTAAGAAAGCTTAATTTGTATAGAAAATTTTATTGTTATATCATCTATCTGACCCAATATTGCATTCCCACGACCCAAAAATTGCCCTCCTACAACAAAATTAAGAATATCCTTGCTTTAAGGGATTTTCTGTCTGGGTCCCTTTAAAAGAATCCTTGTCCTAAATCAGCTGATATATAAAAGAATTCCCTTTTCGCCCTTCAATCAGCTGATGCATGAAAGGGATCATATGGTATAGTATATATGACATGACATCTAAGTTTACCCAATTTTGCGTAGGATTGAATTCCGTCCCTTTACCGAGGATAATCAATAACAGTCGGGGACTTTTCTCAAGCAAATTCAATGTATATTGTTTCCATTCTTGAGTTTACAATTTAAATTTCAAAATTCGAAGCAGAGGAAACCAAACCGGATTTCGAAATATTACATTTAAAAGTTAAATTGGAAAAATGGTATTTTTCTTTCTACAATTGCGTTTCAAGAAAAGTCTTTAAAAGTTTCGGTTCACACATAAATTATCGTTTAAAGCCATATAAAGTCGCCGTGATTATGCCTAATTTATTCCGTATCCTGTATGACAAAGATCATGTTCCAATTCTCTTTTCATGGCGCTACACATCGAAAAAGGAAACTTGTTACGGAATAACGAGATGACCAAAACGGTATCATATTATCAATATAAACACATCCGTGCGTACGGAAGTGGCCATTGTTCTATGCTGTTCGTTTTTATTGTAACTGAATCAAAGATTCGGAATTGTTTTTGAAGTAATCCCATATTAATTTCCTAGACTGGTAACATTATCCTTTAGATCAGAAACAAATACAAACTTACTACTTGTGTTACCTACTACTAAAATTATATTTGATCATGTTTCAGTAAAACCGCCAGGGTGGTTATTTTTTTTTTTAATGTTCTAAAGCTGAAGAACAGTTTTTGTCTAGGAGTGCGAAAGATAGTCAGAAGTGAACAATAATTGCAGGTCTTTCAATACCATCGTTTTCGTATCTTTCATCAAAACTAAAATGTATAATCTCAAGTCAAGTTAAAATCATCTGGAAGTTTTCACCTCCACCTTCAGCCAAAACTCAAGGAAGTAAGGGAAGTTGTTAGAAAGTTAGTGTAAGCACGAGGAAGTTTAAATACTTCAAATAGAAAGAGACTCTTGTGGAGAAATGGAAGACATCCGACATTTCGAGGAAGTCGGAATCAGTTCATAGGAAATCAGAGAGGAAGTACGAGAAATATTCCTTTTCCTCTTCTAGGTTGCTAAATCTTCCTTGTTTTGTATAATTCAATCCTGCAAATCTTGTGTCATCATTCAATTCTCTTAATTTTTGGGGTCCTTCGATTTTCCTAATCTTCTTATCTTTCAATCCTTTCCTATTCTACATCCTATATTTCATATAATGCTTCATCAAGATATTATAGGACGCACCTCCCGAGTCCTTTCCCTGCAGTATTATGGCCATAGAGATTATTGTTGAATATAAATAATATATCAGTATTTTCAAGTTAAGTTCTTCTTGTTTGTTTATTTTTTACATCCTACTATAAAGCGGAACCTGTAGGAGCTTAGAAATTTAACGCATTTTCCCTTCTAATTAAAAAGAAAGTCCTATAAACGAAAATCTACAGATGTTTCCAATTACAGGTCGCAGTGGTTGTCGTCTCACCTGGAGACTCGGTATTTTCTGCATTAAATAAAGGCAGCACCGAGAGTGTAATAATAAAAATTAGCCATCATTTGCCGGGCATCTGCCAATATGTGGGCTATTTCATCTTAAGACGGTTTAAGAGCACCGCAAAGCAGCTGATCGCGGTAGCACCTTGCCGGTCGTAATATCGCGACGCTCACCTGTTTTTTCCGAGTGCCGATTGGTCATCTTGCGCGAGCTTGAGAAAAAGTCAGATCGGGACAGGTGAACTGGAGGGTTGTCGGGATGTTTTATAGATATTTGAAGATTTATTTAAAAATTTTGAAAGGTGCGCTCAAACCATTAAATATTTCCCGCCAAATTTCCTTCCTAGAACCATGCAAAATCTTATACGAAACCTAAAAACATCTTGCGTATTGTGCTTGCACCCCCGCATAGAAAGCGAGCCCGGTGGACTTTTAAAAATAAAAAAACCAACAAGTCCCTTTAAAGAAATCAGTGCCTGTATGGTGCCTATGCACCTCTAGGCTTGTTATCATCAGGTGACTTCTTTTTGAGAAAACAAATCCATTGTTGAGGATTAATGGTCCGTGGCTAAGAAAGTGCGCCAAGTCCGAAAAAAGGTATTTCTAAGACGGCACACGTGCATCAGCTGATTGTTGTGCTAAACTAGAGCCTGGGAACTTTAGAGTTCGGTACCTACCTACTCCTACTATTCCATTTTTTGGTGAATTTAAATTTTAAAAGGAAGGGCTGAAAAATGTAGATGGTTTTCAAAAGGATCAGCTGGGTTCTTTGGTAGAATTTTGTGATGCAAAAAGTTACGTAAACTTTTGTCTGTCCAAAGTATACTGATTAGGATTATAAATAATTAGTTTTTCTGCGATTGACAAGAAATGTCAGCATTTTTGACCGGTTGACAGGTCGCAAAACTCAATATTCTGGTATTTCAATTATGTTTCAATAGTTGCTAAGGAATCAATGAATAACAATACGGCAAACACTTTTGGCTGGGAAAGTGATTCTCGTACTGCTGAATAATTGGAACTAAAAGACAAACATTTAACAGGTATTTAACCGATCGCAGAAAAAATAGTACCTATGTGTATTTCGGTAGAAAATCACATTCTCGGCCTTCGGTGTTTGCCGGCCTCGGCTACGCCTCGCCCGTCAACTTACACCGTCGGCCGAGAAAGTGTCACTTTTAAACCTAAATACACAATATACTATTTACCACAAAATTTTCAATGATTGGAACAGGATCAAAATGTAACAAATCGTTCTTGATGCCTTGACAGTTGTGACGTAGTAGTAGTAGTGGTTATACCAATGAACTATAGTTAAAAACATTGCACACATTGCCATATCTGCCAAAAAAATGTAGCCATGAAAGATAGATGCCACAAGGGGGAATGTTGTTTTTTTCTGTTGCTCGCTGACATATGACGTTTTCGAAAGTTTTGTCATATTTCCCTTCACAGGTTTCATCAATTAGAATACGTGTTGGAAGCAATTTTCGCCATTTAACATAATGAGTGCGACAAAAACAGATATCCCCTCCGCAGCAGCTGCACTAGGCTTCAAGTTCGTCCTTATGTGTTAGCATTCCAGTTTTTGGTTATAGTTCATTGGGTTATACTTTATAGAAGTTTGACGGTATTTCTCAGGTGGAAGCAGCTGTTCCTAAAGTTACGGGTCATCTGTTGTCAGAAGACCTTTTTTTTAAGTTTCCTTAAGGTGTTGCCCGTCAGAGATATTTTATCAATTCTGTATTTTAAGTGTGTTTTCTAAAAGAATCTTAATCAAACACAACTAAAATTTGGTCTCAAAATGAATCATTTATCATAAACATATTTTTATTTATATTTTCTTGGGAAATCGCGGAATGCTACTATCTTGGTATGCATAGGATGTATGCGTGTAAGATGATTCAAGTCTCACTTAAAAAAAAAATCTAGTGTGGACTCCGTCTTCAGGCCCCCTTACGAAAATTCTTCGATTATACAACCATGAATCTCTTCTCTGAATCTGCTGAGTCCTCTTTAAACTTGGACTATTGCGCTTCTTCTAGAAAATATGTTCAGTAACAAAATAGATCGAAAACTACATTTCAATATGGAAAACGCAGACATCTCTCTCTCTTTTTTTTTTGGATGGCAGAAACAACCAACCAATCTTTCTTCTCCTCATCATCCATCTTTGGATATAAAAAAAATTGAAATCACATCAAGAACTGTGTTACGAGTACTGAGAGAGCAATTGTCTCTCATGCTCAACATCATAATAAGCCCAGGAGAGTTTTCTTTAGCTTGGAAGAAAGTCGTAGTATTACCAATACAAGAAACAAATAACTTGCAGAAAATTATAAACCAATCAAAGTCTAACAGGTGCACTATGTACATGCATGCAAATAATGACAGCCAAAGAACCCACTGATTTTCTACCAAAAAATGTTTTACTTGCATAACATGGCTTTCTCCCATCAGGAAATCAACATTAACAAACCTGCTAACAAGACTAAATGAGTGGACCCTGGCTGTTGATAACCACGAACCAATTGATGTCATTATACCTTGATTTTGAAAAAGCATTCGACAAGATACCAACAGAGTTCTTGCTCAATGCAATTGGAATATTTTAGAGTTAAGGGTAAACTTCTGAGTTTATTAGAAGGCTTCCTCACTAAAAGTTCTTTCCAAGAACGTGTGGATTCCTCACTTTCCAAGTACACAGCGATGTTTCTCAGGGATCAGTTCTCGACCGCTTCTGTTTATAACATACATAAGTGATCTTTATCAAGGGCTTCACACCAGCAATGCTACATTTGCTGATGATAGAAACCTCCACTGCTACATCAAGTTGAATTACAAATGGACCTTAACAACATTAAAGCATGGACACATGAGATAAGTGGAAGAGGCCAGTGAATGATTATAAATGCACTGTCCTACATATTAGTTAAAACAATTCCAAATTCAATTATTTCTTTGAACAAACGGAAATTGCATTAGTAACAGAACAACAACACCTACAAGTCACTTCTGACGTAAAATGGAATACTCATATCACACAAATGTCCAAAAAGGATGATTCAATGTTCTACCTTATTCAGACATCCTTTAAAGACCTATCAAAAAGAAATGATCTTGAAACGTCACAAGTCGTAGATAGGTATATAAGACCAAAACTTGAATATGCCCAACTATCGGGAACCCATATTTTCTAGAATCTTTTCTTATTTGATATGAAATAAAACCAGACTATTTGACACACTATATATGTTTTTTTTTTGAGGATTAGGAATCTGCTTGCGTCAGACCACCGAACTTGGCTCATGGTGTTCTTGTGCGTCCGGCCAGTGTCGGGTTGGCGCCCCAGCGGAATCGCTCGGTTCGAATACGCTTCACTGGCAGGAGTTTGTCTCTAGGTTTCATGTTTTTGTTCTGGCTCTTCGTATTCTTCTTTGGCTTTGGTGTCCATGATCTCAATTATTGTCTCGTGCATTCCTCTCCAGTTGTCCGCGTTTTCCAGCATGCTCCTAATCTGAGCGCTATGTTTTGTCTCTCTTCTTCCCATCTGGGGCATTTTATAAGGGTATGTTTGGCGTTATCTTCTTCTGGACAGTATTTGCATTTATTGTCGGTCTTGTCTATTCTATGTGTGTATTTTCGGAATGTCCCATGTCCTGTTAGCACCTAAGGTGGTAATCTAGCTGTCTGTGTTTGCAGCCTGTCCAAGTGCTAATGTTTGGGATTATCTGGCGCGTCTACTCGCCTTTTGCGAAGTGCTCCCACCTCTTCTGCCAGGCTCTTATCATGATGTTTTTGGCTCTCTTTAACGCCCTGTTCTTGGAGCTTCCTTTCTTCAACTAGCAGGTCTATTGGGAGTGTCCCTGTGATGACTTTTATTCCAGCGCTTGAGATTGTTCTATATCCGCATGCCATCCTTAGCAGTGCTTTCCTTTGCACACCTTCCAGACAGTTTTTTGTATTTTTAGAGCGTTGCCCCACTACGCCGTACAGTATTTTCCTCTTGTAAGTATTTGGTCCCTGCATGTTGGGCATTATGCGGACGAGGACTGGTGTTTTTTCCGTTGCTTTTTTGACTAAATTTGTTACGTGTGCGCGATAATTCATTTTCTTGCCTATTGTGATAGGTATTTCAGTGTTTTGGATGGTCTGATCTGCGTCCCGTTGAGTGTGAAGAAGATGTCTTCTGTCTTCCTTTTCCTGCATAGAATGATTGTCTCAGTTTTCTCGGGAGCCAATTTTAGTGCATTTTCTGTCATCCATTGGTCTGTCAGTTCTAGTGCCCTGTTTGATTTCCTAATGAGGTCTGCTTGGTCGATGCCGTTGTGACAATTGCTATACCGCTGTGACACTTATTGGGAATTTTATTCTTAGTATACTGGGTCATAATGTTCCATAGCTATGGTCCCAGAACTGAGCTTTGTGGTATATTTGTGGCATATTTTGCGCCCCCTAGTAAAGAACCAACAGGAAAATTGGCACATTGACTGTACGCAGCTAAGAGGCGACCTGCAACTGATTCGCGCTCGATACGCAGAAGGGTGCAGGGCAGGGTTCTATTAATTTTCAGTCTTTGTCAGTCAAATAGAATATTACATGGAACTGATAGGGCACTTGTTCCCAGACGAGCGCTGGTTTATTCTTGGAATAGGGAAGCAGCGTTCACAGGAGAATGACTGTTCCGTCTTTCTCAATGGCTTCGTCAAATTAGCCCCCCTACATTCAATTTTTCTAACAAAATTGCACCCACTTACTGTGCTCGAAGTATGTTTTACTTTGCCGATGATATTTTGAACTGTGACGCTCCGATACCAAAGTTATAGGAAAGAAAAAGATGAGGGGCTAACTTGACGCTCAGCCCCCCAAAATTTTGGAAATCAGATCAAACAGAAATTGATTCCTATTCAATCTGAAGTGTGCTGAACTGTGCGGTATCAGGTTTTTTCTCAAAATTTTCATATTCGGTTATTTTCTGATAAAATTTTACTGAAGAGCTATAACTTGACGCTCAACCGTCCCTCCCCCCTCCCCAAAAAAATCCTGATACAGCCCAGTTCAGCACACTTCAAATTGAATAGAAATTAATTTTTATTTGATCTGATTTCCAAAATTTTTGGGAGGCTGAGAGTCAAGTTGGCCCCCCAGCAGAGCTGGGCAGGGCTTGAGTGCTTTGTGCTTGTAAAAGTGCTTGAAGCACTTTGAGGGCTTGAAAGCCCTGTGCTTCAAGCCCTTTTACATATTTGTAATTGGGGTTTGCAAAGTCAATTACTTCAGAAAAGTGCTTGGTAATTTGTAATTGAAAAAAAGTAATTCAAGCCCTTTCAATGAGCTTCAATTACTTTTAGAGGGCTTGAAGCACTTTTGGAAGCTTCGAGCACTTCCAAAGCGCTTAAAGCACTTTAAAAGGGCTTGAAGCACTTTGAAAGGACTTGAAGCACTTTAAAAGGGCTTGAAGCACTCTAAAAGGAATTTGAATTTACGATAATTTAACATATCTCCCACCTAAAAATTTTGAATCGATGTGTTTTGTTGCTTAATTCTGATATCTATTCTGTGTCGGAATGCTTACCGCATACCACCGAATTTTCTAATTGATATTTATCTAGAATCTAGATTTTCGCTTATCGATATTTCTATTCTCAATAGGTACGATATTTTAAAAATATCGATACTCGTCAAATGGCATCGATATTTTAAATCCATATTTCGATACCTGTATCGATATGCTAATTTTTTTGTGACGCCATCTGTTAACATCAAAGAAAATGACAAATAATAAATAATAAAATTTTAGTCATTTCATGAAATTAGCCTGAGTTGTTGTGATGTGTAAGGATAGGATACCATAATACCATGTAAAAAAAAATTACCCACACTTACAATTATTTTGGTTACCAATACCATTTACCATTCACAATTCAACCAAAAAAATACAAAATATAAAGATTTTCTAGTCAAATGAACTGAGGAAATTGAGAGTAAGCTTTTGTATTTTTATTGCTCACTAGCGTTGTTAGGAGTACTAAGATTTCAGGGCATATTCAAAGGGCTTCAAGCACATTTAAAAAGCTGCATGCACATTTAAAGAGCTTTAAGCAAATTTAAAGAGCTTCAAGCACATTTGAAGAGCTTCAAGCTCATTTAAAGAGCTTCAAGCACATTTAAAGTGCTTCAAGCGCATTTAAAGAGCTTCAAAGCCCTTTTTGAGGTATCCCAAGCACTTTTGATGTGCTACAAGCACTTTATAAATTACTTTGGGGGCTTTGTGCTTGCCAAGCACAAAGCACTTTGAGGGCTTTGTGCTTGTGAAGCACTTTAAAAAAAAAAGGAATTTGTGCTTGAAATTGAAAGCACTTTGAGAAAGGGCTTAGGGCTTAGTGCTTCAAGTCCTTTCACTGAGGGCTTTGCCCAGCTCTGCCCCCCAGTAGGATTTTGTCGGAAAATGACCGAACATGGAAATTTTGAGAAAAACCTGATACAGTTCAGCACACTTCAGATTGCATAAGAATCCATTATTGTTTGATCTGATTTCCAAAATTTGGGGGGGGGGTGAGCGTTAAGTTAGCCCCTCCGGAACGGCACAGTTCAAAATATTATAAGCACAGTAAAGCACACTTCGAGCACAGTAAGTGGTTGCAATTTTGTTAGAAAATTCGAATGTGGGGGGACTAACTTGACAGAGCCTTTTTCAATGATATGCAAATGATAATATAAGTAACAAAGACGGAACTCTCATTATCCTGGGATTGCTGCTTTTCTGTTCCAAGAATAAGGACCCTGGGCGCGTCGAGAATCAGGTGCCTGGCCTTTGAATATAAAGGGAATAATTGAAACACTAGGAAATATTTTCAATTTTTAAATAATAAATAAATTATAAACTACCATTTTTTCCTATATATTTTATTTCTCGTATGATTTGCAGCCCTTTTGCTATGCCGCCCGCGTGCGCCGCACGCCTTTGCGCTTATGGTAGCGGGGGCCCTGATTGCGGTACTTTTTTCTGTTGTAGTCGCTTTAGTAGGATTGCCCAGGAGATAGAGTTGAAGGCGTTTTTGACACTATATGATATCTGGAAAGCAACATTTAAAATTACTGGTGAATACCTTACCTTGCAACATACCTTTCGAAACTGATATATTAAGGATATAACAGTCTCCTACGTTATTTTATGAATGCCTAACAAATAAAATTAGTATATGTTTAAACAAATAAAATTTTTCAAACTTCTTGGTTTTTCTCTCAGTCTCTGAGATTTTGGAGGACTTCGAGGTCTTTCTTCGTAGTTAGGTGGTGGCACTAAAGCGGGATTTGGTTCAGGGATCTCTACTAGAACTGGCTGGGCTTGACTTGTAATAATCAATGGCAACTTGATATCGCTATTGCAATCTGATTCTTCATGCACATCGGCAAAAGTTACTCGCTTTTTTAGAACTTCCGTTTTTCGAATTTGATCTAAATGTCGCTTCAGGGAATATCCATCATCTAAAAGTAGTTGATAATAAAGGATACCATACTTCTGTGTAATATTTCCAAATTTCCAGGACATTTCATTATTTGCATAAAAACGAACTTGTACTCTATCTCCCACGCCTAATTGACGGGGTGAAGGTTATTGTTCTTCTATTTTCAAATGCTCCATTGGTCGAATAGCGTCAAGTTTGATTCGAAAGGATCGATTTAAGTACTTTTCAGCTGGTGAAATGCCATCAGCAAGAGGTGTTGCTCCATACTTTAGTAGAATTTCTTGAATTCTCCTCGTCATACTTGTAGGTTCATTTATCATAGCTTTTAATCGATTTTTCAGAGTCTGAACATTGTGCTCAGCAAGACCATCAGTACCTGGATGGCCCGATGCGATAAGTTTTTGAAAAATTCCGTATTCTCTACAGTACGACTTGAAAATATCTACTACTCACAAAAATTGTAGCATTAGCGGATACCATCCATAACTTTTGGAAATCCATGTGTTGAAAAAATATCTTCAGAAAAAGTTCAATTGTTTTCGTCGATGTTGGTGCATCCGTGAGTATTTTAACTTCTGTCCCATCGTGATTTTGCATTTGTGACCACTGGAAAATTGAAACCTTCAAAAGGACCAGCATAGTCGATATGTATACCATCCCAGTTATGTTCAGGAAACTCCCAGTGGTGCAATGAAGCTTTGGCTGGAGAAAATAGTATCAGGGCACATGCATCACATGATTTAACCAATTTTTCGGTATCCCTAGCGATTTTTTTACTAAAACAATACTTCCTTGCCAACTGCTTCATTTTTGTGATTCCAATGTGAGTTCTATTCAGTTCTGCTAACACTAAAGGTTGAAGTTTAGTCGGTATAACAACGCTTTGTCCCTTGAAAAGCACTCCATCTTCCAGTAGGTAATTAAATTTTGAAAATTGATTTTTCAATAAATCAGATTTTATTTTCGATAGGACTTCATCTTTCTCATTCTCGACTCGGATACTTTCAGCATTTAGTTCTAACGTTGATATGTCGAAAATTTTTGAATAACAGATTTGATTTAATTCTTCATTAAGAAACTTGTCAAGTTAGATGGTTTTGGAAAACACAAGTGTTTTGCCAAAGCTCCAACACACTGTTAAATACTCATACTATGAGTTTTATATTGCTCTGAAACTTGTCCACTGACTGTTGATTCTGATCAATTGGTGATCGAGATGATAAGCAGTCCCATATTCGTATATGTTCACAACCTCTTCTGTATTCTACCTCGTAGTAGTCTGGCAAACGTCATTAGCTGGTAATTTCGCATTTTGGTGAAAAATTCTTATAAGCGAGCTGTTATCAGTGATCAATTTGAATTTTCTTCCATATAAATACACGTTATAGTGATTTACTGAAAAAATTATACCTTAAGCATCTCTGCCAATTGGCTATAGTTACGTTCACTAGCTGTTAATGATCTTGAAGCGAAAGCTATCGATTTTTCTACACCATCTTCAATATGTGCATTTCTGTGTATCTATATCAGATAATATTTCTATAATATTTTATCGTGCTGAATTCCGAAGTAAACTTCAAATTTTAATCATTTTCGTTTTGCCCGTTTACTAAAACTATACTTTGTTCAGCTGCCTTGTCAGATTACATACCTATCTTATCATTTTTTTTTCGTTGATTTTCTTATTTATTTAAATATTTCTAGTATCCACTTAAATATTTATGAATTACAACTTATGATATTTAAAAAAAATATATGTAAATTTGTAAATAGTAGATTATACCTCATTTACAAGTTATAAATGTCACTGTTTTTTTATTTATAATAATTATCATTTACTCATTCCATGGGAAAATAAATTTAAGAGAATCAAGAATCTCGATACTTGCCTTATACCTATGCTTATATACGTAACGTGATTTTTACCTCCATAAAAATACACAAAATAATGTTAGTTGAAATAAAGTTTTCTTGATTTATTTATTCGTGTGCACACGAAAAAAGTGTATACTTACATCATTCATTTGCCGTGCCAAGAGACTAACCATTAAGGTAACTTGAGGAGTATTAGCACAAACCAGGTAGATTAGGAAAATCCATTCAACATCTGTTTCACAGATGAATATTTTTGATATTTATTGGCGACAATTGGATTTTGGGAAATACAAGGGTTCCCTGAACGGAACTACATATTTATTTTTACCTGGGTACGGAAGCTTGACTATAATAATTGTTAACTGTAACGATTATAAACAGCAGTGAGAACTCTAATTACTATTATATTATTATACTTGGTACACCACTTCTTTAACGTAAACTGGGTATTCTTTTCACGTTGCATTCTACGAAAACTGGTTAACGATGTTCGCGGTTCATACTGGATCTCAACTTTGCCCCTTAAACGTGAGTGGAAAGCCGACGAAATTTTTCTGCGTTTCGTTTTTCTCATGGAATCGAGCCGAAGACGTATAAAATATAAGAGAGGTGCTTTGTTGCACATTAAACAATACGAATGGTTCTCTTGGGATTTGTTGAGGATTTGCACAGATTTGTCAAGGAAGGATGAACGTGATTTTTCTGTTTCGGTTGTTAATGTTTATAGTTGTGTTGGCAATTGTTATGAGTGAGTTTCACTTTTAAGACCTTTCTTAATTTATCATGATAAATCACATTCAAACTGATTTTTCAACTCTAACATTACAAATGATTTCTTCTGTGTGTAAGCTGTTACCTTGAAGATTTGCAAAACTCTTTGGCCTGAAACTTGCTACTGACTATTTTAGAGAAAAGTGTGTATAGGAAATTACACTTGATTCGAAATTGTAGTGATTTTGTATAAGGGTCATCCTGTAATTTTACACAAGCAGCAAATTTGGTAATAACTATAATTTATTCGACATAATGAACGAGCTACGTAGACCGCAAAGATTTGATAATATCTCTAGTGTGTCTCGAATGCTTCAAAGGAGAACTACTTTGGAAGGCAATCTTCTCCTGTCTATAACAGACTCGCAACATGAGATATTACCATATAAGCCAAAATATTTTTGAATGTGGATAAGCAAAATATTTTTAAATGTGGGTAACCGTTAGCTTTCTAGAACATAAAGATCTAAAAACAGAGCAATGTACGATGTTTCACTAGTGTAAAACTTCTTTATTTAGAGTAAAATCAGACTTCTCATAAACGCTAATTTATAAGTATCCCCAGTCCCCGGAAATCCCGTACTGGAAAAACAGTTTCTTCCTAGTTGACTAATTCTATAGCTCTGTGAGGACGAGAAAATACGTTGGAAAACGAAAAATACGATCAACTTTTGAATGAGGTTTATTTAGTGAAAGCAATTTTATGCTATGTGACGTATAGTGTAGTCAAATTAGCCTATTTTGTGGAGTTAGGTGGAACAAATTAAAGATAAATGTTTAATGGACATTTGAAAAGACTGGTCTTCTTTTTCTTCAAAAAAACAATACATTTTCTTCTAAACAAAAACGGTGCCGATCAATCCACTGTTTCCAAGTTCAGGTTTAAACTCATCTGAAGTAGGTACAATTTATTGTACTAGTAGACCCTAAAAATCGTCAAATATCGAATAAGCCTTATATTATTGCTGAGGCCAGTTTCAATTATTTTGCTACAAGAATAACATTAGTTGTCCTCATGGGAATTCTTACTAATTTCCCATAGTGCTTGGAATTTCTCGCACATTCCCAGATTTCCAAAAACTTTCTTCTTTGTCTCTAGACTGCATCAGGAGGATGTAAAATCGTCCTAGGTGGTTTGCTCGAATCAGCTTTTAAAATTTTCGACAGAAACTCAACTATTTGATAAATATTTTCCCTGACTTCAAATGTCGCATCCCCAACTTCCTCGAATGTCCTTAATAATATATTTTATACTTTTCCAAGCTTCCCCTGACTTCCTTATTACTTCTCCAGTGTTGCAATGTTCCACAAATTTCCTTAGAATTTTCCTTACGTCCATGAATGGGGGTGATAACTTTACAGAAAATTTCCCTCTCGGTTCGGTTGAACGATGAGCGTCATCATCATCAGCATCAACTCGCTTAGAAGTTATGATAAGTCAATTAACATCACTGTTATCTATTGATTCCTTGATGGCCTAATAAGCCCATTCTGAACTACGCTGATCAATTGCACACCCAGTCGGCGATAGTCGCTCGTTATGGACCATCAAATGTTCTCTCTTTTTCCTCCTAGAATCCTATTTGCCATCCGCGTACCTTCATCTTTGTTGTTCCAGATACTGCTAGCCTAAAAAGGCTTCAGCCTGATGACTCCTGTCTCAATTTTGGCTAGAGTGTAGCCGCGATCTCAACTTCCAAAACAGAGTCTTGGATACTAACTAAAGATAAATTGAAAAAGTTTGAAGCATTTTTGAGATGTGGAATTATACATGCATGCTCAGAATAAGCTGAGGCGACATAAATAGAGAAGTTATCTCGAGAATGACCAAAGAAAAGGAAATCTTCAAGACAATCAAGGCAAAAACGATGACATGTTAGGGGACATCCTAAGAAGTACCTATAGTCTTCTATAGAGATTATAGAAGGTACCAGAGGACCTGGTAGAAGATGTACCTAATGGCTGGAAAACCTGGGATGTCAACACGAACATTTTTCAAGGATTAGGTACAGAAGGAAGATTGCGTAGGTCCATAAATAGATAATGCTTCACGAGTATGAGGCAGAGATGGAGTTTTCGAATTACTTCTTCGTTTGGAACCAAATCAGACTCTTCATGATGGCTAGCTTAACCATCCCCAAAAATCCTGTAACGGAGCGCTAATGCGATCCACTTGTAGAGGAAGCGATTTTATGCTATGACACAGTATTTCTAAAAAATTTTTAGTACGATGTGGAAGTTTGCCTGACTGACGTAGAGAATGAAGAAGTCGTTTCGAGCAAAAACGCTGCTTATATTCTAGATCAATCCACTTTATAATGAACAGTTTCCAGGTTCCGGTCTAAATTCATCCGTAGTGTATAGTAAAATTTATTGTAGTAGACCCTAGAAAACGTCAAATATCGAATAATATTGGGCTGTTTCGACTATTTTGCTACAATAATTACAATATAGGTACCCTCATTGGAATTCTCACTAATTTTCCATATTTCCTGGAATTTCTCCAACCTTCTTCCAGTCTTCCTCAGTACTTCTTCAGCAGATTTACCTTTCTGGTTTTTACCCAGATCTAAACAAACTCCCCTTACTCTATCCGCACTTTTTTGAGTTGAGATGGAAACTTTCCTAGTGGTTTCCTCAAACCACTTCTCATATTGTTCGATAGGTAAATACTTCCTCGAACTTTCTGAATAATTCCTCATACTTCCTCGGATTTTTCTTAACTTCCCCGGACTTCTTCAATGGTTCTTTTTTGAACATTTCTAGATTTCCGAAACTTTCTTTGAACTTTCTTTATTTTCTATGCCTAATAAGGATATAAAATCGTCCTAGGTGATTTCCTTGAATCACCTTTTGATAAATATAACTTCCAATGTTGCTACCCCGACTTCCTCGAATGTTCTCAATAATATCCCATACCTACTTCTCCAATCTTTTCCGACTTCCTTATTACTTCTCCAGAGTTGCCATGCCTCACTTTTCTTAGAACTTCCCTTACGTCCTAGGATGGAGCCGATGGAGGTGAAAACTTCCCAGAAAATTTCCTTCTCGGTATAGTTAGTCGTTAGTCGTTAGTCTAGTTGTGGTTGAAAATGTCCTACATTTTCAACGGATAAGGTTTCTGTATAATACACTCATTATTATAAAAGTGTTTGGATGTAAGTTTCTCTACGATTTTCATCATCATTAGCTCGCTAAGAAGTTATGATAAGTCAATTGGCAGTTTCTATAAGTTCCTTGATGGCTAAATAGGCCCATAATTTGCTTAAAAAGGCATGAGCCTGGTGTTAGATGACTCTTGCTTCAATTCTGGCTAAGTGTAGCCGCGATCTCAAGCAGAGTCGTGGATACTAACCGAAGGTGAATTGAAGAAGTTGGAAGCTTTTAAGATGTGACTAAATAAATGCCTGCTCAGCAGGATAAGCTACCCTGACGAAAAAGTAATAAATATAGCGAATCTTGAGAATGAACAAAGAAAAAGAAGTCTTCAAGATAATCAAGGCGGGAAAGATGGCATACTTTAGTCATGTTATGCGAAATCCTGCCGTCCCATTAGCCTAACCTCCTTTCTCCTCAAAACAGTGGAGAAAGCAATTGACCAGTACATCAGAAGTGAAACTCTATTGAGAAGACCACTGTACTCAAAGCAGTTTGCCTATCAGCCAGGCAAATCACAGCTTCATTAACATAGAGGGCCTTACAAGAATGGAATGTTGAAGTCCCAATTTTAAGATGGAATACAAAGTGCTCCAATCATCGTTAAAAGTTGGAGCGAAGACGAGGGATTATCCCTTAACCTAACCAAAACAATTCTTGTCCCGTTCACAATGGGAAGGAAGCTGAATTTGAAAGCTCCCACTCTCACCGGCACAACACTAACATTTTTTAACGAAGTGAAATACTTGGAGGTCACCCTGGACGAAGCACTCACTTGGAACAAACAGTTAGAGAAAACATGCTCTAGAGCTATATCAGCCATCTGGTCATGCTGCTAACTGGTTGGCAAAACATAGGAGCTAAAGCCAAAGATGGTATTCTGGATCTACCAAACTATAATAAAGCCCATGTTCACATAGGCCTTATTGGTATGGTGACCCAAAACTTAGCAAGTCACCGCTCAGATCCAGCTAAACAAGGTACAAAGGCTGATATGCCTAGGAATGCCGGGAACAATGTCGACCTGCCCCTCCGCAGCCCTAGAGACGCTGCTTAACATGCCTCCACTTCACCTATGTGTGAAAAAGGAGACAATAATCAGCACTCACGGGCTATTTCAAACAGACATGTTCAAGCCTGGTGATCTGAGGGGACATCTGCGCATCTTTAAACTACTAAAACTGGAGAATGCCAGCAAACCAAGCGACCACATGATGGTCAGATTGGACTTAGAGAGCCCATTCGCAGTAGTAATAAACGAGCGCTAATCATGGGAGAATAAAGAATTACCACAAGCAGACAATGCATCTCTGTGGTACACAGATGGATTGAAACTAACGGAAAGCCCTAAAAGCCTTAAGGGCTTTCAAATGCACCTCAAAAATAGTCTGGGAGTGATCAACTGTCATCATATTGGAGGCACACTCCGGGACTAAGACAGTCAAAAAGGTTTATCACCCTTTCAGCAAAAAGAGCTGAACATCTCCTAAACATGAGCAGACCAGACATCAGAATGGTCGTAGGACTACTCACAGGACACTGCCTGGTGAAATACCACTTAAGGTTAATGGGCAGAGCAGAAGACGTTGTCTGCAGATTCTGCTCAGACGCAATAGAGACCTCAGAGCACTTGCTGTGTCCAGCCCAATTCTGCAAGAGGCTCAAATTCCTCGGGGGGGCACACTGTCACCAGAAGAAGTGGACCAACTGAGACCCAGAAAAATAGCTTCCTTCGGCCGAAGTCTACGCTTCCTGGAGACAATTAAAGATGTAGAATCACTTACAAAATATCAGCAAAGCTAGCAGTGCTGAGCTACTGGAAAGACGAAACGACTCCCCCCACAATCTTCAATCTACATGCTATGCGACATCCTAAGAAGTACCTATAGTCTTCTAGATTATAGAAGGTACCAGAGGATCTGGTAGAAAAATGGCTGGAGAATCTGGAACAGGATATCAACACAAATATTTCCCAATAGTAAGGTACCTACTTATAAGGTCGATGAATAGATAAATTGCTGAACTTGTTGTGACCTGTTATGCTTCTGCGGAGGTAGATGTTCAACATTCTTTGCAGAGTTTCTCCAAATTCTTCTTCCGACATATTTTCAGGCTTTTTGCTAGACGTCTATTTCAGTATTTTCTTCGTTGTCTGGATATTGGAGATCCTCGCTTCTAATTTTTCAATGTAATGTTTTTCTGTGAACACTCTTATTTTCACTTCAATCGCCATCACCATTTGATGAAACTTAGAAGTGTCTGGTTTTATTTCAGCTGATGATGTGTTTCTCCATACATTACGGTTTCTCCCATACACCTACGATCTTCAATCAGCTGTCAGATATTTAAAGGGATCCAGTTGCTGGATATTCTTCTACAATCAGTCTCTAATATGCATCTCTCAAATCTGATTTTTTTGCATTACATATTCTGATGTCTGTTGTGTGGATTACGCAATAAGATAAGGATTTTTCTGTTATTTGTTCAACAATGAAAATTTATTTGATTGCTGTTTTTTCGGATATGTTTTTCAAAATTCCATTTGTCAGTGTTTTCCTCTTCTTCTTTGATCAGCAGCTGTCCATTTTCAGCGTTCTCGTCCATAATAATTTAAAGTGCTTAAGTTTCAAAAGTTGTTGCGGAAATAACCCACAACAAGTTTAAAATGTTATTATTTGTAGTTTATCAATATAATCTCAACTTCTATTATTTATCATAAAAATAATATTCTAAAAAAAGATTCCTGTAAAACTGGCAACAGCAGCCCTTTTGAATCGGTAAAATTACAGATTTCTTCATTACCCTATGAGCAATGGATCTATTTTGTTGTTGTGATTGGTCAGTTGCCACCCAACATCCCTGATTTATGCGACCTGCTCCGAAAAAGGCAGTCGACTCGACGCACGGCACGGTACACAACAGTAGTAATCAAGAAGCAGAAGAGTAAGCAAAGACTCTGCACCCTCTCGCCTCTGAACGCTCTACAGAGGAAAAAAACCCCCAGAAAACCCCCGTTAGTACGCGAATTATAGTAAAATACTACTCCCAGTGTCTCAAGGCCTGACATGGCCTATATTATCAACGATATTATTGATTACAATTCATGTAATTAACCCCTAAATTGTTGCAAGTCATCTCGGACCTAGCAAAATTCTCTACTACGCCTGTTTAAGGTTATTCCTGTCTCACTCTCGACGGGCTTCAACTCTGTATATCATTGTGTTCTCTCTCTTAGTGGAAAATCCCTTAGCTGACAGTGCAAATTACTACGAATAGTGATAAATGGATAAATAATCACTATATGGATTTACCGGTATGAACTGGATTAAGCAAGTAAGACCGTTTCAATTTCTCAAAACAGTCGAACAATAAATTAATAAATACTGAATACCGATTCGGTTGAAATGCACTATAAATTGAAGTGTTTGTTCTAACCTTTAATACAGAAATTTGGTTTTCACACTCGTGAAATGAACATTAATTTGTAAATTTGTATATAGAAACTGAGCATATATATATAGACTTTTCTTGCACTTATTGTTTACACACTTCAGCAGAAAAGTGCTCAAATTATTAACTCTCAATAAACAAAAGAACCTTCAAGGATTATAAACATTTTGTGAATACAGTGAGCTGATTGAAGTTCACGAATTATTTGTGTTGTGCTCTCGTAAATTTAAATTAGTTAATTTGTGTTCTCGTTCTTTGAACATTCAACCATAAATGATATTATTATTATGAAATTTCACTATTTTTTATAAATCAAGATACTTATTTACTCGCTTATTTACTTTAGATTAGTATAAAATTTGTAGTTCGACTGGACGTCCAAATAGGAATTATTAGATAGGATTTGATTGCTGATTAAACCGAATTAACTTCATTTATTAATTAAATTGATAACTATTCTATTTCAGCGTTTTATTTGTATAAATGAGAATCAAGGCACCCCTAGTTCAATACAAGGCTTAAATGATCCAACACCTAATGGTTAATTTTTACAGTCAGTCAAAGTAAAAACTTTTGACATCCCTGGTGCGGTAATGACTAGAGTCCACAAAAGGGTAATAGCTAGTTCCGTCACAAAAGTCTTAGGACTAAATGAAGTGAGTATCTCAAATTGTAATGAATTACCATATCAAAAACCGGCAATGATCAAAGTGATCAGGTTTTCTGCTTTGGATCTGGAGATATATACCACAGATGGATTTCAAAGGGGCCTTTGATAACTAGCGCCGATCATCGATCCAACAGCAACTTGTGCATTGGCTCTGAGTGGGAAACTAAGTACCAATTCATGGAGAACGACTTGGTTAAAGAAGATGAACTTACACAAACTAATAATGGCTTTATAAATACATAGGTACTTACTATAACTAGATGTAATTCCATTCTGTTGATGCTGTTGGAAAGATATCTCCAAACTCCTCATAGAACCAATTTACTTAGTTCTCTGTGATTTTCATCAAAAATCCTCTAAGACAAAAATTATTGTTAAAAATGACCAAAAAGTTACCTTTTTCCCAATAGTAACCTATCCGTCTACATTACATCTGCTTTTTACAACCTTCTGCTGGTGTGGGACCCACAGTTGGCGTGTGTCGAGGTTCTGATTGGTCGAAGGCGCGTGCCGACATCTGTCCTCCTCTCCACTCTCTGTTTATCGAGCCAAGCGCTCCTTTGCCCCTAAAATGCGTCACGATTTTCAGTCAGTCCGAAGCTAACAGCCGTAGGAACATTACTTCTTCGACTCTTGGGATTCTTCACTGTTTGGGGGGTTTCGTGTGTAGAGTCAACTCGCGTTTCAAGTGACTTCGTAGGGGGTTAAAGGACAACCATTGACAATAATTTTAGTGAACTTCGATTTTAGTGTAATCAGTGTCGGAAGTTAGTCCCGCGATAAAATTATATGGAAACAATTTTTATTGGAAATATCACGTTGTTGAAGCTTGATTTATGGGTGTGAAAAACGAACAGGCTTGTCAGCAGTGCCAAGCGGAAAACCACACTTGCAAGGAATCGAAAAATAGTGGATTTTCTCCTTTGAAGAAAATGAAGGTCCTCAAGAAGATCAAGAAGAAGATGGGAATAGGTGTGTAGAATTTCCACTAGATGGTCCTTTGTAAATTATATTATATTTTTTTCTGCCGGATGTAAATCAGGTCATTCGTCTGGTCATAATATCCGGTGGAAGTTTGCCAAATTTGCTGCATCAGTTCAAAGGTTTTACATTTTCATTGACACAGTTATAATGTGGCCTATTTCCTCCTACTAGTGACGTTTACCAGGCTTATTTTCTATACAAACATTGAGCTTTTTCTTTAATACCTGCTGAACTTTTGATTTTATTGATTTTTCCCATTTGAGTTCGAACACAAAGAATTTGAATTAGTAAACGATTTGGCTTAATGGAGATGTATGATATGTTGAAAGATGATAGTTTATAGAAAGGTACTAGGAGAAGATTTTTTTCAGTGATAAGTTTACAGACCATTGAAGGTTTGTTGAAGGCTCATGTAGTTTTGATTTTCTATTCTGGTCATTTATCTTATAAATATCATTGGAACCTACATATTCACTTGCAAATGTAAATTGAAGGGGGTAAAAGTTCCCCTTTCTTAAATTATCCTGTATGACTCGCACCTGCCCGGAATAAATATTTCTGGAATCCCGTTTGGTTCATAAGCAATCAACTTCCATTAAAGACAGATGAGTTTATTCTATTCTACCCATAAAGAAGACTCAGGTGTCAACGAATTTTACTTGTTTGAATTGGAACGAATTATAACGCATTCCAGAGGTTTCGGATTTACCGCCTAATCAGTAAAAATATTACAAACTACTAGAAAGGGGACAAAGTAGAGTAGATCTTTATACAGAAGTATATTCTATGTTCTATCTGATTACAGGATATAATTCGTAGAAATGCCTTATTATTGCTCTAAAACCTTAAACACTGAAATAATTGGCAAGAACCAATACTCAATATTATACAGCTTTAGACGCCTTCTGTTATTCTCGTATTGAACATTTAAAACTGTCATGGTTCGAAATGTGCCGACTCGCTGAATTCCAGATTATTTCGGGCGTGTGAACGTGAACGAAGTCTGTCTGAGGTGACTGGGGATAGGTTATTGCCTTCAATTCACTTTTTGATAATTTCTCGGATTCATATAAACTTCACTTTTTTGAACTTATCCCACACATTTCCGTCATAGATACTTTCCTCACTTCCTCTGCACTTACTGGAGGTTAAAACTTCCGATAAGTGCTTTGCATAAATCACTTAGTTTTTTTTAGTCATAATAATACAGAGAACCTCATCTATATGATCATCTCAAAACGGCTACAAAATTAATCTTTCAGTCTGCTCGTTTGACAACATAAATTCACAAAACCCCGACGATGATGATTGGTCCACCACGCGATCTCAAAGAACCGGCCGTGGGAAAATTCCTTTTTCACACAAAGAACCATCTTCATATTTTCTGTATTCTTCTCTCTTCTTTTGGATCATCTTTTGTGCCTTCTCTCACGAACCCAACGCATACAACACTAATTATGGCGTGAATGAAATTGTTTTTGTTTTCTTTTAATTTGGTCTGTTGTAAACCAATCGAGCTTTTATTATGTGGAGACAATTCTAACAAAATATTGACAGTCGGTGATTTGAAGTAGACCATACAAAGGTTCCCATAGAGGTACTTAACATGTTTGTGGACAGCACCATGAATAATTACCATTCCAAATACGGTTTTTGGGTAAACATAATAGCCGTTAATGGACGCTAGGCTTCATTTTTTATTTACATAAATGCACTTCCTTTGAGTTACGACATATTTTCCCACAGTGGTATGATGGCAAAAAAAAACGGATCCCTTGTATAAAAATGTCTGCTGTCCATTGTTTGTTGGCCAAAAACCGTTAGGTACCTAATTGTCAGAAATTGTGTTATGCTCCCCCACGTTTATTATCATTGGAAACACGTGACACATTTGAATAAGTTTTAAGGACTATGTAATTGATATGATAACCGTTGGTGTTTTCTCAGGTGATGTCGTGGTACTTAGGTATCTCAATATCAAAATATTTGCTTTTGATACGCACAGTATTCTTGATGCAGTTTATTTATAAATTCCACACACAATGCCACTCTCCAAAATAGCACTATCGATTTCTCTCCTAGGCCCAACTCTATTAAAGTCACTGGTTACAAAAATAAATTGCTTTTTCAATGAATTATTACCACCGCTATTTTCATCTGGGGATTTATATAGCTGAAAAAAAAAATGAGGGTTTCTAATGCCATTTTCTAGCCGTACCTAATTTGGGAGTGCCTATAGAACACAAAAGGAACTTGAGAGTTTTTGTAAGGACGATACAATAACGTTACGTTATTGTAACTGGATTATCTCTTGTTTTAGAGAGTATTGAAGTGACCATTAGGTAATGAAAGGTAGAAGGTTGGTCTCAGTTTTGATTAACATTTAAGTACTACCATTAAAATCCATCTTTCATGTCATTTATCAACGTTATTTAAGTTTACCGTTGCATTGCTAAATCTCCACCGCTAGATCCTCTAATATAGGATATAGGGGAGGTTATCTAGGACAGATGCGGAAGATTTCTCGGGAGACTTTGCCGCCCTAGACAGATGTCTCTAATGTAGTGTCTTCAACCCCCTAGAAACAACCAAAAAGTTTATTTTCGGTGCATGGAACAACTTTACAAATTACTAAGGCATGTTTCAGGATTAGAGGCTATTTTCGGATAGTTAAGTAAAATCAATACTTATGGGCAAAACCATATAAAGTGATTCATTGTATTTTTTGTCTATTTTGCTTTCCATATATTTTTCTACTTTGTCACTGCTTCCACATTTCCGGGATGATTATTATTGACAAATTTCCAAGATTCCTTACAGCAGCTCATTAAAATTTTATTAACAAAAAGTATGTATTACGCATATTAAATTCCGGTCCATCGAATTGTGCTCGGAATTTGGGTTAAAATTAATAAGGGTTGTCAAAGATTAAAGGTCACAACACAAATCGAAAAGTAAACGGTAAATGAACGTCCGCAGAGGTATATACGACCAGCAAAAAGTGAAACCTTGCTAAGATTTATTAGTATTGTGAACGCAGTGACGTACAATGCTTTAAATGTATTTGAAAAGGTACTGAATTATTCTTGAAAGAATTTGTTAAAGTATCTTGTGGAACTTATCCTAAAATCGAGGGGGTTTTCACCTTATTAATCGGTGTACAAATCACTGGTTAATATATGTCAATACCAGGTAATTACTATGTCAATAGTGTCAATACTATGCAATACCTACTTTTTAATTATGTAGGTAATATATGTCAATACTTGTACATATCTAGGCAATATATGTTAATGTCATTGGTTGATACCCATTAATAACATTTAAATACTTGTGGATATGTCAATACCTAGAATTCTGGCAAGACAAATATTTGATTTTAGTCTGTCAATAGCATGGCAATACCTGGTAATATGTAATAATAATAGGGAAAGACCTGGCAATATGTGGAAATATTTTGTTAATACATCGAAATGGCAATAACTTGTTGTTAGGTACATAGAAATATCTGTTAATACATGGAAATATCTCAGTTAATACTGTTAATCGGTGTACAAATTTTGTTAGGTGAAAAACCCCTCGCCTGAAATATACAAGGTGTTTGGAATAACTTGAAGTACAAAGGGATTTTGGAAACCATTGAAGATACAGGCTAGAGCAAATAGGGAAAAGTTGTGCAATCAAGTGTCTACAAATAATCTGTCTTCAACTTCTTTTAATTGGGAATAGCAACGGATATACAGGGCAAAAAGGAAAACATTGCGTTTCATAAAATCCTTGCATTGTACATTGTACATTACATTCAGTTCTACACATACCCTGTTTTCTTGATTGTATTTTTTATAATAAACAAGATAAAAAGGATTTTATAAAACGCAGTTTTTTTCGATTTTTATTTTGGTTGCTAACCTCATCTTTCACACACCTGCTTCCAGGATTGCTCAAACATGTTTCTGCTTGTGTTGCTATGGTCCTGCTTCAAATCACACCCCGGCAACATTTACTATTTTCGAGATATAGGGATTTCCATTATGGTTGGTAACTTCACCCTTGGCTTGGCAACACATTGTAAGCAGGATCGCTCCAAAATGTTCCTGCTTGCGTTGCTACCTCAAGAACTGCTTTAATCACCCCAGCAACACCTAATATTTTTGAGATACATGTATCTCAAAAATATTGGGGGTTGCTGGGGTGAAAATTAAACCAGAATGAGGCAGGACCATAGCAACACAAGCCGGAACATGTTTGAGTGATTCTGCTTCCAATGTGTTTCCAAGCCAAGGGTGAAGTTACGAACCATAATGAAAATCCCTGTATCTCGAAAATAGTACGTGTTGCAGGGGTTTGATTTGAAGCAGGAGGAGGCAGGACCATAGCAACACAAGCAGGAACATGTTTTAGCGATCCTGCTTTCAATGTGTTGCCAAGGGTGAAGTTAGCAACCATAATAAAAATCGCTGTATCTCGAAAATACATAGTACGTCTTGCCGGGGTCAGATATGAAGCAGGATGAAGCTGGACCATAGCAGCACAAGCAGGAACATGTTTCAGTGATCCTGCTTCGAATGTGTTGCTAATTTCTTCGACATGTTGATGACAAATTATTCATAGACGCACAATTGATTGCGCCACTTTTTCCCCATTTGGTCCACCCATAGTTTCCAAAATCCCCATGTATGTATGTACATACTTACTTCAAGTTATTCCGGACACCCTATATAGGTTGTTTTTGGAAGAAAATATTCAATAAAAGGATCAGTATGTTGCTGAATAAGTACCTGGTGTCCCTAACATCATCCTACGGATTTATCAGCATGTCTTTGTAATCTGAAAATTTTAAACTTTCGTGAAAGGAATAACTTGAAATAACATGAATAGAGAACACTTTGACGTAGAACTGAGATGATAAAACTAGGTAGTAGTTCACTTCAAACCAATCAACACTTGAAAAATCAAGAAACAAGTAATAATTCCATAAACAAACCAGCATGCGAGACAAGTGCTTATTTCGTGTATAATGACAGACATGTGAACATTTTCTTACCGCCGTCTATGCCTCGGCCTCAACATTGTTGCCTTACGTAACGACACGACTTTTCAAGCCGGCGTTTTAGTGGAAGATGCTCACCAGCAAAGAGTATACCGTGGGAAATAAGTGAACACCGTGTTCCTCTACTACGTCACGTCGAAGAATGGCTCCGGCACGGTGTGCTGGTGTTCTTGGAGAACTTTACGAGGAGAATGTGAAAAATTAACAATGACCGCAACGTTTTATAAACTTGATACACACTAATTTGGAAAGTGGAGCGTTCTTTTTTGAAGAATCTTGGATTTTTAACATTTTCCAATAAAAAAAAAAGGATTTGAAGGAATCATAAGAAACCTACCCACAATAGACAGACAGACTTTTGGGAATTTGGTGTACCAGACCCCATTATTAAATTTTTTCATTATCCCCTATATTTTATAGAAGGTAGATACCTCTACCAAGAACCCAGTCACTAACGATTCCGCCGTGCTAAAGATTCAATTAATTTTATTGGCAGAAGGAGCCGTCTTAAACAATTTATGGGAAAGTTTTCTCGTCTTTATAATCAAATTGATCTTAAAGTGGATGCCTTTTATAATTTTATGTTAGAGGAAAAACAGGATTACCCGCCCTCGCACAAATTTCTCAACATGTGTTCATATAAACACCCAAAGGGGATTTTCCCATTTGGTTTCAAATGTTCAACGACTTAATTTGGAAAATCATCCCCAAGCCCACATAGGGCTGTCAACCGTTTTGAAATTGCTAGGGTTGTATGCGAGTGCAATGGACCATTCTCAATGAAAAGAACCAATATTTCCCAGTAGTCTACAGTTACATAACAGTAGTGTGATATATTTAAACAAAGATAACTAATTAACGCTAATTATGGTTTCCGCTTGGTACATTACGCATGAAGTTACCGGATAGAGACTCTCCCACGTATGTAAATCAAAATCAGTTCGAAATGCTAATTAAAACTATACATACAGATACATATAAAATTAAATAGACTGTTAAAAGTTTACACTTCCTATGCCCAGGCTTCTTTGCGGAAATTATAAGATGGGAGTAATTAGAATGGATATTTTTTTGCATCGATGATGATGGGTTCTGGTATATATTTCCTTTATTATTATGCTTGAGGATTATAGTTTATTGCGTGTTATTTCCTATCACAGCTATTAATTTAAATTAAGTGGATTGAAAGTTTTTTTCAACGGACAAAGAATTATATAGGCATTTTAATTATAAATTTGCTGCCCCAAACACAATGATCATTTAACTATAGTTCCTGAAAAAACAATCAATCTTCTTATAAGTCTTTTCCAATTTCGACGTTTTGTATAAGGGTATTCCGGATAACAGAATCATTTGCATTATCCGTCCCTGGAGTATAATGGAGTTCAAAGCCCAGTCATTATTGAGTTGCATAACTTTAATCCACCCCTCTTTTTTGGAGCTGACAGCCTGAAATGAGGCACAAACTTTGTGGTGGAAATGTTTTCAGTAAACGTACCCTGAATGTCTGTAGCAGTTGTGTTTTTCCCAATGAGAATAGGGTAATTCGCAGAAGAGAGAAATGAATTTCCCAACATTCTAACGAAAGTTAGATAATTTTTTTTATTAAATATGTTATAATAAGACATCAAATCCACCCAAAAAGGATCTAAGCTACTATGCACTTAGGCATGCACGTGCGTACAGACCGGAAACCGGATATAAGGTGTAGAAGTTTGCTTTTACCCCTGAATCAGTGGCTTGTAAAAAGTCCTTACCGCCATATACTTAATACCTTTTTGTTCTTTGAGTGGGAGCTCATTCATTTACACCGCCACAATCAATTCTTGGGTCAAATTCAGGGTTTCGTGTACAAGAGCAGGTCAAAGTATAATTTCACAACCTGAGAAAATTAATAACTGTGAGAACCTGAACGATAATTATCAATCGATTAATCATCAACAAAGATAACATAAATCACTTTCCATCAAGCAAGGCAAAATCTCTTGCCCAATCTTTATTTAAAAGCCTCAATTTAACACAATCTCCGTGTAAGATAATTCCATTATTAATTGGCTCAAATTCTAATTCTTAACGCGTGATTTAGCTGAAACACGAATCGAAGATTATGGTCCAATTTATTTTAGAAGAGAGAGAAGACGGGTTTCCCACGCCGAGCTTTGGTAGATTCTCAGAAAATTCTTGCCATTTTTATTCGGGGCACCAAAATATATCTGAAGTGTATAATTAACTTAAGATTCAAGGCACCTTTGAAGTCTGAATACGGCAATAAAACAAAGAAAAGTAATTCAATATTAGGAAATTTACAATTGGTTCATTCATAATGTTACAGTGTGGCCACCACCGGTTCTGTGCTCAGTTGACTGCAATTTTTTTACGTCTCGTTACCCTTCCTTGGTTTTTTAGCTCGAGCGTTTCGACTATCTACCAAACAAGCCACTTTGAGAGCTTGTAGGAAATATTTACCGAGAAATTATCGTTTAATTGTAACAGGAAAATGGAAATTATTGTAAAAAATTCATTATGTTGCTTCGAAGGTTTTTTCGAAAAATGTTAAAAATTGTCTCCCCTGTTGCATACAAAGTACCAATAATTTTATTGATACCAGTACTAGTAACGGGAAATATCGTCATTGTACTAGGCCTTCATTTTTGCACATTAATACAAGAGGGTCTTCTCCATCCGTTCACCAGGTGTCGAAAAATCCGGTATTTCTATGAGGGGTGCCTCAGAAGCAACAGCTGGCTAAGGGCTTTGTTCTTTAGCTGGGGTGGAAGAACTTATTATAGCCAGGTAAAACGTAAAGGTGCACAACGAAATATTGTAGAGGGGGAAGCTTATTTTTTTCATATGGATTTCATATGAAATCCCACGATCTTTGAGCTTTTGGATTTTTTTGCGATGGCTTTTTTTTGCAAGGGGGTTGATTTCTTTTTTCACAAGTGTTGCATGATAAATGATGGGAAATAGGAAGTAGTAGGTATCACTTGATTATAAAAGGAACTTGTTGCTTGTATGGCTTTTTGTTTGATGATGCAGGTTTCAAATTTCGATAATATATTCGGTACCTAATATTATAACAGGATTAATATACTTCCTCTGAAATATGAATTTAGTTACATGTGTATGTGTGTGTTGGAGGTGTCAGTTGCACCGCGACTAAGGTTGATCTCGAGATTGATCTATTGTACCCGTCCTTCTGCTGCTTTCGGGGGTTTCCTGCTCAAAGCAGCCCCTCCAGTCCTAGGTCCTTCAATTTAAGGAATTTTAGGGTATCCAGCGGTTCCAGGGTTAGAATGTCTTCCAACTGTATAAGGGCACTTCCAAAGTTCTTCATTCTTGAGCGACTAACGGCATCGCAGTTCAGTAGAAGATGGTGAGATGTCTCTTCTCCGTCTTCACAGAATCTGCAGGTGCCCCCTTCTTCTAACCCCAACTTCTGTAGGTGTTTCTTGAATCTGCAATGTCCCGAGAGAAATCCGGTTAGAGTCTCGATACTTTTCTTGCTAAAGTTGACCAGCAGTTCTCATTTTTTTTAGTTGAAGTTGCCCAATAGATCTTTACCCTGTCGTAGTCCTGGCTGTTCTTCTAGCTATTGTTTATTTCTTAGCCGGTTCTCTTCTTTTTTGAGGATTTCTTTTAGGTGCGTATTTCCGACGCCGCGAAATGGTTCTGGCCCAGTGAAGGGAGTAAACGCTACCGTTTTTGCGAGTCTGTCTGCGCAATCGTTACCCTCGACACCTATCTGTCCGGGCACCCAGAGGAGGGTTATTTTACTTTGTTTTCCCAGCTCATTTAGTTTCTGTAGACATTCCCATACTGTCTTAGAATTGATGACCGGGGATCTCAATGCTTTGATTGATGCTTGGGTGTCAGACATTATTTTATTACAATCTCTTTTTTCCGATAACTTCTGTTCAGGTTGAACTCCACGCATCTTCCGATCATATGGAGTTCCGCTTGAAATCAGCTCTTCCTATTGGCTCCGAGTATTAGGTTCGTGGCCCGAATAATCCGGCTCCAATTCCCTTAGCAGTTTTGGAACCGTCTGTGTACCATTTGATGGTGTTTGCCTTAAGGGATTGGATAGATTCCAAGTTCCATCTGTTTTTTGTACTTAGTTCGATAGAAAAGTTTTTCTCGTCCAAGGACCCGGTAGACGCACCTTCCCAAATAAGAAATCACAACAATTTCCTATTTCCTGGCCCCACGTTGGGCGCCAATGTAAAAGTTCTAAATGGGTTCCAGGAAAGCCGAATGAAATATCACCCCTTTTAAACAACTAGGCACGTATATATGACTGAATAACAAAATTAACTATAAAAGATTCTGTGCGTTTTCTCATGAACGAGAACAATTTGACAATTAATCAATACCTAATTGAAAAAAAATATGACCAATTCTGACAAACTAGTCTCTAGACGATCCAGGGACGTTTCAAGGTCTGTTTGTTACACTCTCCCCCCTGGTCTCGAACTCGTCTGGAAGAGGAAGAGGGACCAGAAGTACTTTTTTGCTTTTTGGGTCTGCCTCTCCTTCTTAAAGGCACAACTGGCAAATCTTCCTCAATTACATTGGCACGACTCAAACTTCCAACATGATAGATTCCCAGTGGCACGGTTGGATCCTTGAGGCTGGCTACTTGATAGCTTGTAGGAGAAACGATCTTAACAATCTCGTATGGGCCGTCCCGTTTTGGGTAAAATTTCGATGTTACTCCCTTTGCAGCATTACTGAGCGCATGGACAGTGACCCAAACTCTATCATCTCTATTCATCAAATGAACTGGAAAGGACAATAAGATCATCCAAGTACGCTAGAACTACTATACTACCGCAATCTTTCTTCAATCCGTTCCGGAACCTGTCGATTAGCCGCTGGAATGTTGCGGGTGCATTTTTGAGGCCGAACGGCATGCGCGTGTAACGATATGTTCCAATAGACGTCACAAAAGCAGTCTTGTCACAATCTGGTTCATGTACTTTCACCTGGTGGTAACCCGATCTCAAGTCAATGATAGACATGTACGTTGTGCGTTTGGCCGCATATAAGAGGTCATCTATGCGTGGAAGCGGATAAAAATCTGTCACAGTGACATGGTTTAGTTTTTGATAGGCGCATTCCGCCTGTCTTCTTGGGTACTGAAACCACAGGTGCGGCCCATGGACTCTCGCATTCCTCAATTATGCCTTCCTCTAAAAGGCGATCTAATTCCTCCTTGAGTAGAGTTTTTTTCTGAAGTGCCATACGGTGCGGTGGCATGGCTATTGGCAAATGATCTTTTGTGTTGATGTAATGATTCGAAAAGGGGGTTGGTTCTCCCCCCACTTCAAAAATATTTCTCCGACTTTCTAGTAAGGTATTTAACTTGCCTCTTTCTTCACTGGTCAACATAGCACCCTCATCAGGGCGTAGGACGTCAACACAAGACATGGCCACTTCTGATTGAATCTTGGGAGTCCAAGATTTTTCAAAGTCTAACCGATAAGCAATTTTCGGATCATCAGAAAGACTCTATTCTTGAGAGGCAGTGTCTAGAATGATTTTTGCATCTTGTATGAAATCTATTCCGAATAATGTAGGTTTGTGTATCTGGAAACACGGTAAATTGCGTGGGAATAACTTTATACTTAATATGGCGGTGAGAACGTCTTTGGAAGTGGCATTGTCCATCGGCAAGTTTGACAGATATTCACTCATTGAGAAATGTAATATATAGCGATAGGTAATCTAGCCAATAACTGGGTGAATTGTTCGTCTGTCAACGTTACAGCCATAGTTGGATCTAAAATATTTTGACGGGACTGGGAGCGAGAGCGAGAACGTAAATTATACATATACCTTCTGACGTATGGTTGGATTTAAACTTTTTCACAGTTTGTTAACATCGATTTTTCACAAGAAACGACGTACACAAATCTTATAAAGCTAAACCAATGCTTTGAAACCGAACAGTTCCTTAGAATCGGCCACTTTTGTCCATAAAGAGTCCAAAATCCGCAATCACTCACTTTTCGCCGAAATGTATTTCGGAACCGGCCACTTTTGTCCACGAAGTTTCCAAGGACCCGGTAGACGCACCTCTCCAAATAAGAAATCACAACAGTTTCCTGGCCACACGTTGGGCGCCAGTGTAAAAGTTTTAAGTGGGTTCCAGGCAAGCAGAATGAAATCTCACCCCTTTTAAATAACTAGGCACGTATATATTTACTGAATAATAAAATTTACTATAAAATATTCTGTGCGTTTTCTCATGAACGAGAACAATTTGACAATTAATTAGTAATTTTTAAAAAATGTATATGATCAATAACCAGAAATTTCTGACCATTATTGATAGCCTTTCAAAATTTGGTCAAGCCACTCCCTGTAAATACGAAAACAGCTATAGAGATAACATCACAGTTATTGAAATATTTTAGTGATTATGGAATACCTCAAAAAATCACATTAGATATTGGAGCAGAGCTCAAAAATGCTATAATGACATAATGTTCATTACACAAAATTGAATTTACTTACAGCACTCCAAGAAATCCAAATTCGAATAGTCCAATCGAAAGATTCCATTCGACACTACGTGAAAGTATAACGAGTTTAAAACTGTAAAATCCGAATAAGACTATTATTATTGATTTAATAACAAACTAACCCCATGTTTTAACTGCAATGTTTTTGCAGGCCATGAGTGCCGAAATTGCTTTGTTTTTTGTGTTCTCTACATGTCAATTCCAGACAAGATTGGAATCTAGGGTTATTCTGAGGGTTATTCCTAGGAACTTAATTTCTTTTTTCCAATCAAGTCCGCTGCCATCGAGGCGAATGTTTCTCAGGTTTGGGTATTTCGTTCTTTTTGTAAATGTTACTAGTATAGTTTCTGCTGAGTTTAGATTCAGTCCTGTATGACACCTTTCCTTCGTGGTGCGAAGTGCTTTTTCTATAAAGTTTCGTATTTGATGATCATGATGATCATCGCCGTATCCAAAACAGGTGAAGCCCTGATCGGTCAGTACATTTAGGAGGTCATTCATCAACCACTAGATTCCACATCAAAGGTGCGGACATCCTCTACTGGTGGTGAGTGTGCTGACCTGTATGGTTTGTTCACCCATGTCAGTTTCTGCAGTTCTGGTGGCTAGCGTTTCGCACATCCAGGTGGATGTAGTTTTATCCACTCCTTTTTTGACGAGCGCATTCTTTATTGACTCATGAGAGGTGTAGACGGCTACTTCTTTATTATGCAATGTGCTTTGGATGCTGTCGGTGAGTTCAAGTAAAGCGGTTTCTGTTGATCTGCCCGCTCTGTAAGCATGCTGCCCAGGAGGTAATGGCGTCTTTTCTAAAACACTTGTTCTGATGTAGTTATTTACAACTTTCTTAGCTGTTTTAAGCAAGAACGACATGAGGCATATAGGTCTGAACGACTTCGTAAGAGTGGCGTTTCTTTTCCCTGCCTTTGGGTTAGTTAGCCACATGGTTTTCCGAATTGCTTGGTTCCAAAAATACAGTTTTGGTCAAATGCTGACGTAGTTGACCACAGAATAAATTATTATGCATTCAACTATAATTGTTATACTATTCAATTACTTGAATATGTTATTTTTTGGTTCTAGAAACCACATATTACAGGAGCAACATTTTTCACTTATTGCAGTTGGTCAAAACTTTACAAGATAATTACTACAAAAGTTCAAACAATCCATCTGACAGTTATTTTTTTATTGTTTCAGCTTCAAGATCCTCATCTCACACTCACGGTACGAACAATTTACCACCTCTACTTTTCCACAACATCCACGGTGAAAACATCAGAATATCCCGTGACGGAACGGTAGCCAAAAGAGTAGAAAGCTTTTGCAAAGGGATCGCTTTCAGTAGCCGACCGGTCAAAGTCAACGAAAAAGTATGCATCAAATTCCTGGAAATCTCCAACAACTGGAGCGGCGTTATCAGATTCGGCTTTACGTCCAACGACCCGACCGGACTCCGTTACGGCCTGCCAAAATACGCTTGTCCGGATCTCACCAACAAACCTGGATACTGGGCGAAGGCGTTGCCAGAAAGATTTTGCAGCCAGAGTACCGTTTTATTTTACTATGTTACTTCTACTGGAGATGTGCACTTTGGAATAAATGGAGAAGAAAAAGGCATATTTTTCGGTGGAGTTGAAACTAGAGGTCCTGTATGGGCCTTAATTGATGTATATGGCAATTCAACCGCTATTGAATTTATGGATATCAGACATCAATTAAACAACTCTCGGTAAGAATATTATTGCCTTCTTGCAATATTCAAATCCTAACAAAATATTTTAATTCTAGCTCAAGTATCACTCCAACTCCTACCTGTGAAGCTCCAATTCAACATCCACGTACACCGGATCCAATTGACAGAATAACATATCCAATGCAACAGCTTCACATTCAACAATTACCCAATCAATTGGCAACACAAGAGCTGAATTTGCCTCTATTAAGGTTTCAACCTCACACTGTCAACTATCAGGCCATGCCTCTTCACAGGACCAAAGGCAGAAACGTTAGATTTTGCGGTGGTAACAGAAGCGTAGCAATGAGAAGTGACGCGGAATTTTGCCAAGGCTACGTTTTCACCGCGAGACCTTTGCAAATAGGAGAAAGAATTGTAGTTCAAATTTTGGCTACCGAGCCTATGTTTCAAGGATGTCTCGGATTAGGTTTGACGTCTTGTGATCCATCAAGTCTTACCACTAGTGACTTACCGGATGATTCTAACTTTTTGCTTGATAGGCCTGAATATTGGGTACTTTCAAGAGATTTTGCTAGGAACCTCAATAAAGGTGATGAAGTTAGTTTTTGTGTAGCACCAAACGGTGAAGTGCAAATAGCTAAAAATGGAGGTTCTCCTTTGGTTGTGATGCATGTTGATCAATCTTTAAGGTAAGATTTTTTTTTATAGATTTTTAATGGCTTTGTATGTTTATATGTGTTTTTTATAGATTATGGGCATTTTTCGATATCTACGGGTCAACTGAACGCATAAGAGTGTTAAGCGGGCATCCAGTCACCAATTTAACTACTAGTCCCCTAAGAAATTCGTCGAGCCAAAATATTATAGATAGAAGACACATGGCTACCAGTGAATCTATTAATAGTCTTAATTTGCAGAACGAGATGACGAGGCAGGGAAACCAGAACTCTAGGTAAGGCAAACTAAATTGTTTTAAAACCGTGAATTTATATTAATTTCAATTTTTTTATAGGCAAAGTTTAATCGTTAGAGACGCAGACATTCTACCAGTTCAAGCCAGGCCAGCGCAACAGCAGCAAAATGGACGATTGTGTTTCCCACAAGCTGATATTCAGGTTCAACAGGCTGCCAACGGTGGTGCAGTTTTATCGGTGATCCTTCCACCCTCTGCATCAATTAACCATCATGGTTACAACAACCACACCCCTTCACCTTTGTCACCGGTTAGTCCCGGAATGGCACCAGTACCTACCACATCCAGTGGAGTGCCTAGTGGTACCATGATGAGCGGATGTAGTGCCCAATATATTGAGGTGAGAATCATAAAATTAATTATTTTCAATGTAGTGAGGTTCAACTGACTCAGTTGACTCGTGATTTACCTCTGTACTTTATCAGTTCCATATCTTTTACATAGATATGGGCATATTCATAGGGTCAAATCATTTCCTGAGCCTGGAATTGATCCTTGACCAAACTTTGTGTGAGGTCAAAGGACTTTTATTACTACTGGTGTTTGTTGAAGTGGGTTGTCCATTATATTCGAGAAAACTTGTAAAGTTTTCGAGATATTGACCCTCAAAGTTGAAATTTAATCTACATTTTGTCCAAAACTTCAAAGTCGATTTTTTCAAAAACTATAAATGCTAGCGATTTCAGTTAAATACCATCTAAAAGCCCTTATCAAGAGCTACGATTCTTAAAAATGTTGTTCCAGTACCGCTTCTGGTTACCGAGATATTCGGGTTTGAAGATTTGGAAATGAAAATCCCTTTGAAAAAAGTGCAAAAAATTCTTCTCAATTTTGACTGTAAAAATCCATAGAGCGAGTCGTCTTTATTAGTTAAGAACAACTTTTACATCAGTTACATTTGAAAATTTCCATTTGAAAAAAAATCCAAAAGCGAATCTCATTTTTGGCTCGGAAAATCTTTTGAAATCTTGACACGCTCATGAATAATAGCCTATATCTTCAATTATATCCAGGTAAATTAGTGATAATTATACATCATTGGGAAGAGCATTAAATTCTCTATGAACCTGTACAAAGTTGGATTTTGTAGCTTGTAGAGTTTTAGAGATAATGACCCTCAAAGTTGAAATTTTGTGTACATTTTGACTAAAACTTGAAACTCGATTTTCTCAAAAACTATAAATGCTAGAGATTTCAGTTAAATACCATCTAAAACCCCTTATTAAGAGCTACAATTTCTGAAAATGTTGTTCCAGTACCGCTTTTGGTTACCGAGATATTCAGGTTTGAATATTTGGAAATGAAAATCCAACGAGGGCACCCTTAGAAAAAAGTGCAAAAAATTGATTTTTTTTTATTTTCGGATTTTTCCTAATTTTGACTTCAGAAACCGATAGACCAAGTCTCAGTTATTCAGGAACAACTCTTACATCATTTACATTTGAAAATTTCCATAAGAAAAAAAATCGAAAAGGGAATTTCATTTTGGGCTCTAAAAATCTTTTGAAATCTTGACACGCTCATGAATAATTGCCTATATCTTCAATTATATTTGAGCAAATTAATGATAACCATACATCATTGGAAAGAGCATTAAATTCTCTATAAACCCGTTTCAAATTGGGTTTTGTAGCTTGTAGGGTTTCAGAGATATTGACCCTCAAAGTTGAAATTTAGTCTACATTTTGTCCAAAATTTCAAACAATTTTCTCAAAACTATAAAAGGTAGCCATTTCAGTTTAATATTATCTAAAAGCCCTTATCAAGAGCTACAATTTCTGAAAATGTTGTTCAAGTACCGCTTTTGGTTACCGGGATATTCAGGTTTAAAGATTTGGAAATGAAAATCCAAAATTAAAAAACTTCATTTTTGGATTTTTCTCAATTTTGATTGTAGAAATCGTTAAAGCGAGTCTTAATTAGTCAGGAACAAGTCTGACGTCAGTAACATTTGAAAATTTCCATTAGACAAAAAATCCAGAAGGGAATCTCATTTTTGGCTCTAAAAATCTTTCGAAATCTTAACACGCTCATGAATAATTGCTCATATCTTCAATGATATTCGAGTAAATTTAGTAATAACTATACATCATTGAATAGAGCATTAAATTCTCTATAAACCCGTACAAAATTGGGTTTTGTAGCTTGTAGAGTTTCAGAGATATTAACTCTCAAAGTTGAAATTTAGTCTACATTTTGTCCAAAACTTCAAAGTCGATTTTCTCAAAAACTATAAATGGTAGCCATTTCAGTTAAATACCATCTAAAAGCCCTTATCAAGAGCTACAATTTCTGAAAATGTTGTTCCAGTACTGCTTTTGGTTACCGGGATATTCAGGTTTAAAGATTTGGAAATGAAAATCCAAATTACCCTTGACAAAAAGTGCAAAAAATTGAAAAACTTCATTTTTTGATTTTTCTCAATTTTGACTGTAGAAATCGTTAAAGCGAGTCTTAATTAGTCAGGAACAAGTCTGACGTCAGTAACATTTGAAAATTTCCATTAGACAAAAAATCCAGAAGGGAATCTCATTTTTGGCTTTAAAAATCTTTCGAAATCTTGACACGCTCATGAATAATTGCTCATATCTTCAATTATATTTGAGTAAATTAGTAATATTTATACATCATTGGAAAGAGCATTAAATTCTCTATAAACACGTGCAAAATTGCATCAGCTTGTGTAATTTTGAAGATATTGACCCTCAAAGTTAAAATTTAGTCTTCATTTTGTCCAAAACTTCAAACTCGATTTTCTCAAAAACTATAAATGGTAGCGGTTTCAGTTAAATACCATCTAAAAGCCCTTGTCAAAAGCTACAATTCCTGAAAATTTTGTTCTAGTTCTCCTTCTGGTTACCAAGATATTCTGGTTTGAAGATTTGGAAATGAAAATCCAAAGGGATTCTTAGGAAAAAGAACAAAAAATTGAATTTTTTTATTTTTGAATTTTTCTGAACTTTGATTCAGAAATCGATAGAGCGAGTTAGACAACTCATTTTTAGAAGATAAAAATGAGTTTTCTAACTCTTCGTATTCAATTTAAAAAGTGTGAAAACCTCATTTCTAGCTTTGAATTCTAAGGTTTCGACCATTCTTGGGTAAAAGCTAAAGTTAATGCAACTGGGATAGCATTAAAATCCCATTCCCGGCTGTCCTAAAGCTAGAAATATACTAGAGAAGTTCAAAAAAAGTCTGATTGTTTTGGAGCTACAGCTCAATCGATTTAGGAGAACTCATTTTTATCTTCTAATTCAACTAAAAGAATACCACACGCACATTTTGCGTCATTCAGTGGCATTATTGAATGAGGGTCGGCTATGTTTTAAAAGACAAGACAACATTAAAATGCTGGCTTCCCTTCCTTGTTAGCTTTTTACCCCTTCTAAAAGGAAGTTTAGGAATACTCATTGATGTACTAACTAAAGGCTCACTTCTTGTCTCTAGCAATTTTGAGAGCCTCCTATAGCAATTTTTATCCCTCTGAAACATATACATACATAAGACCCAATTTTTGTGAAGAAACTTGCATAAATCGTGTAAAAACTCCATTTCATTCTAATTAACAAATTCCTTTTTGTTACAGCCAATCTCAGATTCAAGTACCTACTCGACTCCGCTAAGCTGGGCGGAACAAAATGGAGCAGGTACCACTCATCCCTTAACCGCGGGAGCAGAATGTACAATTTGCTACGAAAACTCGATAGACGCTGTGCTATACATGTGCGGACATATGTGCATGTGCTACGAATGTGCTTTGCAACAGTGGCGGGGTAAAGGGGGCGGACACTGTCCTTTGTGCCGGGCCGTTATCAGGGACGTTATCAGGACTTATAAATCGTAAATTTAGGTTTTTTTTTCTTAGCTACAAAGTATTATGGATACAATTTACTACTTTCTAGTTGATTGAGATTTAAAAATAAAAGAAAGTTACTATCAAAGTGCTTCCAAAAAAATGGTAGAGATCTTTAGAAAGACTGAGAAATCATTTTATTGTATTTTTTTCTTTATATAAGAATCATGTCTTTGCATTTTTTTAAATTTAGCTGTAAAAATACTTATTGTAATTTATTTAAACATCATTTCCAAAAAGCTAGCTGACATTCAAGGCAAATTTTTGAATGCTGATTAGTCTAAATTTTCTTCTTTTTGAGCATTAACTTCTTCCCAACTGATTGGAAGATTTTTCTAAATTCGCTCTCTATTTAAATAAATATAAAATGGTGTCTAAATAAGTAAAATAGTTATTCAACCAAAGAATTTATAAGCTTATACTTAGCAATTTTCCATATTGAGCTAAGTATCAAATGGCTAGTCCACTGTTTTAGTCATAATCTGCTTTGCAAAATTTGAAAGCAGTTTAAAAAAAATTTTTAGTTTTTAAGTTTCTTAATTTATTTTGTTCGCATTCTAGTTACTACTCTTTTTTAGGTTTTTGTATTAACAGATTATTTTGACTTTAAGGATAGTGAATATTTTTGTACCAAAATAGTGGCCAGTTTATGTCAACTAACTAGTGAGTCAATAAACACTTTTTGTTTTAATTTTCCATTCTAATTTACGGAATGGAAATTTAAAAGAAAATATATATTTTAAATTACCATTGTATTTGAGGGATTTATTGTAAGCGTTTATGTTTCTGTTGAATCTAAATGTTCTTGAAATGTTAACATTTATGAATATTTTCGTGTAAATATTCAATAGTTATTCTAGTCATTAAGAATACGTACTGAGTTAGTGCAGAAAATGTTATTAATATTATTATCACTGTATGAATTATGGAAAAAAATAGTAAATATGAAAATGTTATATTTAATTTGTGTTTTATTTTTGTTGAAATTGAAAGAATGGAGTTCTTTTTCTATCACAAAAAGGGAAACAAATTCCAATTTACTAATTCAACCTTATCTGTAATCTCTGCGAAGGAATGGACAAAATCATCAGCCAGTCTGATTTTCTGCTTGCCTCTCAAATCATTCTGCCCCATGCAGCAACACGATTTTCTTGCAAGTTAATGCATTTAAAATCAACTTAATCGAATTTCAATTTAAAACAGATTTATCAAGTAAAGACCAATATGTACAGGGTGTCCAAGATTCGATGGTTTTGGTGGGTTTCAGGTATTTCTAAAGGAGTTGGAAAAAATCTGACTCCCACTTGTGAGCCTCGAGAGAAATTGACTGGTGAAAACAGCCTCTCGATATGTCGAGTCGTTTTTATGCTACGGAGGGGTTTTTGAAAAGTTTGGAGTTTGGCAGGGGGTCTATAACTTTTTTATTTATGAAAATTTGGTCAACTTTTTTTCCTTTAGCTTAAAAACGAATCGAGATATCGAAATGCGAGTTTCACTGGTCAACTTCTCTTGAAAATCGAGGCTCGCAAGTGGAAGTCAGATTTTTTCCAACTCCTCTGGAAATACCCGAAACCCGGCCAAAACCATCAAATCTTGGACAACCTGTACAGTCCTTTTATCAAATCATTTTGATATTCTAATGATAAATTCTTACTTGATGCTAAAAAAAATTAATAAACATTCTTCAAAAAAGTAAGATCCTTTCACCTTAAACTTCCATACGTAAATATATTATAAAACCAACTTGTTATAATACCAAACAAAAACAAGCACTAGTAGGTAGTTAAATGAATCATTGAAAGTCTAGCCTCAAAAACAGGTAATAATAAATTACATGCGCTTACAAATGTTACTAAATACAAACATTAATTACCTATTGAAGGAATCATCGGAAAATTATGCGACTGAATAAGGCTTTCCCAACCAATAAATTCTTCACTTCAATTGTAAAACGCTTCCTACGTTAAACATGTCTTATAGGTATTTAAACGCTGATGGGTAAAAAGTTTTTTACTATTATAAATTATGATTTTTTTTGTTATGCATGGTCGAAGCGAGAATGGGAAGTGAAGCCGCATGAGATGAACAAGTGACTGAAACCTCAGCAGTTTCAATCTCATCTTTATACATTTAGGCAAACCGTTTTTTCCAATCCAAAGTTAAAATCTTCTGTGAAACAAAGGTTTACATGATTGCCTGGGACCTACTCATTATTGTCTTTATTGCGCGCTTCTGCAGAACGAAAGCAATATTGAAATGTTGATCTGAACAGGATTATTTTCAAATAACGGAAAATACACATTCCTGGCAGTAGAAAAACTCAACTCTCCAGTGCGAAGCAACATCTAGATAGTTTTTGATTCATATGTTAAAACCGTGATGAGTTTCAAACATTAATTAACTAGGTACTTATCTATGAATAAACCCAAAAACTTATTAGCATGTATGTAAGCCCCACACAACTTGAGAACATAAAGTGTTAAGAAATTTGAGTCACACTATTTTTTAATTTCAATCCTGTCAACTACGCTCTCCAACTGATTTGTATTGTTGCCATGCCACAAAATAGTCGTATCATGAGCAAACATTGTACACACCAGATATATCCGACTCTGATGAATCATTAGTATAATGAAGGCCCCAGAACAGATTCCTGAGGAACGTTTTAAAACTCATTCATTGATAACATCCTATAACAACTCTACTATGGACATCCCGTTATCGTTATGATAAACGCTTCATGCGATGTTCTGTACCTCGACTTAACTTGCCTTCGATATTCTTGATCAGAAGACTTCTCCGAAAAGGCCTAGGACTACACTACAGTAGAGGTCCAGGCCATCTGTTACATTTCCATAAGACGCGGTTCTTATTCTCAACAACTAAAACTTCTATGAGAGTTAAATAACGTTTATTTCAAAAAAAAAAAAAAAACGAGTTCAGAGTGGAGGGTTCGCTGTTCGGTTTTGAGGCCATTAAGTAACTACATTTTCACAAAAATATCACTCTTTGGCTGATGATGACAAAATCTTTTGCAAACCACTCGAGAGTCGTCATCATCCCAGCCTTTTACGTCCACTGCTGAACATAGGCCTCCCTCATTTTTGTCCATTGTGCTCTATATATTGAGCGCTCTGCATCCAGTTATTTGTATTTATTTTTATATCGTCGGTCTATGGGATAGAAGGCCTTCCATTACTTATTTTGTCCTTTCTTGATCTGCACACGAGCAACCTCTCCGTCCATCTTTTTCGTCCATGGCATTGGGCTACGTGCCCGAACCAGTTCCATTTGAATCTAGGTATTCGGGAAATCACGTCCGTCACTCTTGTTCTTCGTCTAAGATCCTCATATACTTCAACTGGTAAAACGTATTTTGAATGTTTTTGCGTTTTAAACAGATTGGTAGGTTACTTATGAAGAAATTTTTGAGTTTGCCATAGACGGCCCATGCGAGAATCATTATCTTTAGTTCATATGTTTGGTCTCTTGAGGTCTTTATTTCGTGATCAGGTACCTATGTGTAGGTACTTTTCCCCCATCTTGAATTGAGGTTGAGGTGATTGCCTTGTCGTACTCCTCTGCTAATTGGAATAGGATCCGTGTTTTCATGCAGTTTCGCCATCATGATCGCATTCTTGTATATAATATGTGGTATAAGTAATTTAGTATATGTACCATGCAGTAGGTGTTTTACTTTACTTGACTTGACATAGAATATGCTTCACCACAAAGTATATACCTAGGTATTCCATATTATGAAGTACCCACTTAACAAGTGTCTTACGTTATTTGAAATGTGTACCGCTACGAGTCCCAAAATGAAGATCAACAGTTGGCATTTGTTGTGTGATGATCCAGAAATTTGACCCTATAATTACAAAGTCTTTACTGTAAAAATTTTAATTTTTATCAAATAATCAAAAAACTTAATTCCGGTATTTTTAAATCTGTATCGATAAATTAAAATAAAATAGATTAAAGCTACGTATCTGGACACACAGCACCTGTGTCATCAACTAACCGATCAATGAACTTGTTTGCCAAGGCCTTTTCCGCTTACCAAAAATTGAGTCGAATGAATTATGGCATTCTTGAACCCAAACGTGTTATTGACCTCAATAAATCAGATTATTGCGACATAATTAATTGATTTTAGACCAAAAATAATATAAAATTCCAAGGAAATTGCATCATCTTAATTGTCATGGACCCAGAATATCGTAGGGGAAACAAAAGATATAAAAAGCCGCGTTTAAGTTGCCGAAAGGATAGTTGCCAGAAAACAGTTGAGTCGTCCATTTGAGTTGAAGTCTGACCAGTTTCGCAAAAAGTTTCTTTCATGGCTTATGGCCTCGGGTATAATTTAACTTAGAAAATTTACGGAAAATCGTGAAAGTAATAACATTTGAAATTCGTTCAATAAATTATGTGCGTGCTAACTAAATATTTTGAGTAATTAATTAAGTAATTTTACGTGTGTTTTATGGACAAAATGTAAGTACTTTATAGTGACAAGATCTATTTTTGATGAACATGACTTTGTGTGAATTTTACTAGAAAACTTTTGACTTTTAATTTAACGGTGGAATTTTACTACAATAAACTTAATAACTTGAGTGTTTTATAAAGAAAACATTATCGCATAACTTTAATTACCTTCAGATATAATGACATTTGAATGTGCAACAAAAATATGAAGAGCACTTATAATGCATTTAACAATATACAATTTTGAGTTGGAATTATGAATTAAACAGTTGAATTTATTAGCTAGGCATAGGAATCCGAAAATAGAATTTGTTCTGATAAACTATTAACTGCAATAGGAAATTTTGAAAAGAAATTTGATGACATAAAATAGAATTGTTTTCTTGAAATATTGGAATGTTGTTAAAAAGGAAACTTATAATAGAATTTGTTCTGATAAACTATTAACTGCAATAGGAAATTTTGAAAAGAAATTTTATGACATAAAATAGAATTGTTTTCTTGAAATATTGGAATGTTGTTAAAAAGGAAAATTATAATAGAATTTGTTCTGATTAAATAAACTAATGAAAAGGATATAGGATGTTTCGAAAATTAAACTTGTTCATGAAATAGAATTGTCTTAAATTATGGGAAAGTTGTTAAAATAATTTATTGTTCATGAAGGGAATTTTGAGTTAGGGAGTTTATTTTACAAGCAGAAATTATTGTAAGATTTTATGAGAATAAATTAGTTGATAAACAAATAGGTAATTATTTTGGGTTTTCATAAGTAAAGGACTTAGAGATTTTAAGGAATTATTTGACTAGGAAAAGGATAGTTATTACGAATGATTCGGATGTAGTAAAATTTAATCATAATTTTGAGAAATAGTATGAATAGGGCGTTTCTTATTTAGTAGGGATATTTCAGTGGTCCGTGAAATAACAATATAGGTAGAACGGATGTGAAGTATTGATTTTACAGAAATAAAGAAGGATGTAAAGTATTGGAAGATATTTGGCTGATTTTTTGGGTTTTATGTGAAATAAAATATAATTTAGTACACCTCCTTAGTTGTTTCTCTCTCTTGCAAATAGACCCTCTTCCACAGATTTTAGATAGCAAGCTCCAAGTATATAAACACCATCAGTATACCGCTCGCCATTTACCATCTAACTAAATTTATATAGAGTACTTGGGGCGTTTTGCTACAGTTGTATTGTTCTTGAAGACTTTAAAATTATGTTAGATAAAAGATCGAATGACACCTCCGATTAAATCGGCGAAATTAAGATGCAGATTTGAGTCTTCTTGCAGTAGGTAGGTACCTAAAAATTTTATTTCTTCGTATTTGAGTCATTTTTAAAATAATCGCTTAGTAGCACTCATGGTGACGCTGCTATAATACCAACTTATAACTGATACCGCAGTAAATATTGCAGTTGTTGTTGAAATCGAAGTATCTACCAGTAAAAAGTAGATATTTTCAGCTGTCGTACGTACCATCGTCACCAAAAGTAACTGGGACACAAATAATGCATAATAATCTCCTGGACTAAGGTTCCTACATGCCACTAATATAATGTTTAGGAGAATCTATCATTTTAGCAACTTCCGGAAATACAGAAGGGAGTAATGTAATATCTACTTCGTTTTTAAGTACCTAAATACTGCACAGAGAAAAGCTATAGCTACTAAAACTTCTAAGTAGTATCAGTATATAGCAGGTGCAGGTACCTACCTCGTTTTTATTCATACCACCAATTGTACCGATAAATGAACGCGGCATTATTGCAGATTGCAGTACTTCCATGATTGCATCAAACTCTACTGTGTCGAAAGCTTTATGGAAACCCACAAAAGTTAAAACAATTATTGGTCTATTGTATTCTATACAGTTATTTCAATTAACTCCAGGTGATCGTTGGTTCCAAATCCTGCACGAAATCCCGCATGCTCTCCTGGTTGGTAAAAGTCAAGTTTGTTCTCCAGTCTAGTCATTATATAGTATAGTAGGTATGTTTATATCGGTGACGAAAACTTATCAGTTATTGGTCTATAATTCTCTAGTTCGTGGAGGGTCTCTTCTTTTTTTAGATTAAAACGACCTCATCTCTCAGCTTTTTGTCATTTGTTCGGTATTGCACTGTGAAAAGGGCACATTGCAAATATCTTTTATATTCTTGAGTAGTCTGGCCAGGGAATCTGAAGCTACGGAAGGCAATGGGGTGAGAAAAGATGGCTGATTTCTTCATAGAATACCCAACTTAGCTACGTGCGGACAGTGGTGCAACAGTTCCAAATTCGAGGGGTACATACCTATACTATAGCGCCATTATTTTTGTATTACGGTATTTTATATTTCCTAGTGTTATAGGTAGTGCTATGGTGCTAAATTTTGTTGCACTCCCTATAGTTGCCGCTATGCGTGCGGATTTTTTTGAAAGTTCATCATAATTGCAATTCGTACACGAAAATCCACAGCGACCAAAATATTTGGCGTTTTCTTATTATCGATATTTTGTTATCGTCGAACATTCTCGGCAGAATTTCTTCCAGCTTCATTGTGATGTCTGAACCTTGATTGACAATGCCCTCTTTTCCAGTGAGCATTTCTGCCTCCTCTCCCTAAGTTGTTTTTTTCGTTTTGGCTTCTGATCAACATTCTGTAGAAGTCTCTGACTATATCTTAAGTAGGTTAGCTACCTACTCCTCTTTTTTTTATTGTAGGTTGCCCGCTCTTGTCTTTGGCTTTGATGTTTTATGGTTTTATCTTGTACGTTTATTTTATTGTTCTGGATTGTATTTTCGGGCTTCCTGTCTAACAGTTTTCAATATATTTGCTTATTTCTCGTATATCTCGTATCGACTTTAGTGTGCTCTTCACTATTCTCATATCTCTTCGTCTTTGCATTAGTTGTCTGGTAGTTTCTCTTCTTCCTGAGTTTAGATTTAGGATCTTAGTTATAAATTAGCGAAATCCCTCGATTTGTTCTGGTTTCCTCTAACGTCTGTTTCGATGAGTATACCTGGAGTATAGGCGGTACCACCTAAAGTTTAATAGACCTTCAAACATAATCGATGAGTAGACTATAAAGTGGTCTACTGATGCCGCTGAACAACGAAAAGTGTTGTATTTGTACAGAGCTTTTCAGTTACTGAGGATGGCCGCGAGGCCGAAAGCGCTCTGCTAAGATTATTGAATATATTTGCTCGAAGTAAGTTTGATATTCCTGATTCTTCGACCAGCACACAGCCACTCACTCGACTTTACAGATTCCTTTTTATCAGACCAGCCCCAGAGTTTGCCCAGTCAGTGTAAGGACCATAAAAGGAGTCAAAGACAAAGGAGTGATAGAGCGTGTCCATAGAAAAGTGATAAAGTTCCCTTCTGAACTCAAGATCTTTATAGGTACCTTTTTTGGAATCCAGAATCTCTGCCTCATGCCTCACTAAACTCTTGAAGGAAAAGAAATCTTAGATATAATCCTTACTAGCTTTTACACGGTGGGAGTAGTAATCCACATCTTCGAACAATAATTACAACTTCAGAAAGGTCATAAGACAATTAAAGGGGGTGTGACCCTAAAAAACGACTTGAACCTGCTTAAATCAAGACAAAAAGTCTAAGATTTCTCGTGAAAACCGCAGTCCTAGATTCAAAATAGTCTCCGAGAAAATTCCTTGTGAAAATAAATTATGCAGGAACTTGTGATGTCACAACCGCCAAAATCGCAGTTTTCTGTTCGTTCAGTCGTCACAGTGAACCGTATAGTACCCTATACTTTCAGTGGTTGCAATTCGCATTAGGGCGGTTACACACGGACGTGGATGTCTGAAAACATGTACGCACATACATGAAAGTGCAAACAAAAACATCGATGTGTATGCAAAATACCGTCGCGTTTTTGAATGTGCAAACTGTAGAATGACACTCAAATGATTCCTGAAATCGCTATAAATTTTGTATGCACACTCAGAATACTGTAAGTAGCAAGACTGGCAGTTTTGTGCGAGCGTCTGTACAAAAGTGACATGCACTTTGTTGTTTGTACGTTGATGTATGCACATAATATGTATCAAGCCATCCACGTCCGTGTGTAACCGCCTATTAGTGAGATAATTGTCATTTGTTTTCGAAAATTTTACACCTGTTAATAATGCCTGATAATTCGGTGTGACGTCACAAACACCTAATTGTCACTTTAAACCGCCCTAACTCGAAAGCCGACCATCGTAGCAAGATGCGGTTTAAATATTTATTCTTAGATTTTTTGCACAAAAATTTTTGGGTCACACCCCCTTTAAAGAGAGATGTATAGAGGTAGAAGGTATAGGTATACAGTTCCTTTCACGGGTTTATACTTTTGACATCGAAGACGCGTCAGTGAGCTTTTGGCTTAAGAACCGACGAACGTTTTTGACGTCATCGATTTGTTTCAGTCAATTTCTATTTTGTCAAGTAGGATAAACGTTCAACTTATTGAAAAATAGGTGGGCAACTGATTACTGGTTCTTCTGGAACGGCTCATGTCTGTTGGAACAGAGCTAATATGTGTATACATACTAAATTGCCTTGAAGGAGCATGGACCTTCCTAAGCGTAACCGGAGTGTTGTACCTGTATGGTATGACGTTTTTCTACTGAGGCCACAGTGATATAGCGATCCGATCTTTAGTGAATCGTAAGACTCTGATAATTTTGAATATTAACCGGTCTTAAAACAAAAAATAAGTAATCAAGGATTGCTTTGATTACGAAAATGTACGTCGCATTATTGGTCAGGATTTTTGACATGACATTTTGACATCAAAAATCATTGAGTCTGAATACCCATTGACAAAATTGAAGAAAATGCTAAGACATTACTTTAAAATATCATAGCAATCTATGATTGTTTTTTTTTTTGTTTTGAAGACCTGTTATAATCAATATCTACGCTGTTTGCACTACGGCTCCTGCATAAGTTCTAGAACTAAGTTTATTGTCGTTCGCCGCACAAAAAAAAAACCTGATATAATCTCTAGAAAGAAATTGTACAAAACAGTCTCATCGGTTTGCAATTCAAGGATGAAGAAATTCATTCACGAGGCACACCACTATAAAATTGGCGCAGTCTGTAGGATATAAAGTCATGTTCCAGTCAATGGTTTTTGTTAAATCGTTGACATTAGGTCTGTTCTCACAGAAATCACAAACCAGCCGCGTCGTTTTTGATTGGTGCAAATCGCCATCAACCAGTTTTCTGACAATTTTCAACCAATGAAATACGCTTTGACTGTGATTTCTGTGAGAACAGACCTGCTATGAGTGCTATGACGATATGAGTGTATCCTGAGATCTCCGCATTAGCTGAAGACATGAGATTTTCTGGTCCTAGTAGAGGATTATGCAGATTTTTGGGTTGGTGATTTTTGTTGATAACCTATCTAACAAATGCGGAATTTAATTAAGCGATACTTTAACGCACACAATGGCCAGTTGTGTTATTAGGTACAAATTTTTACCTATGGGCATCTATCTCTAAAAAAGGCGTTAGGTATCGAAATTTCGGAAAAAGAAGGGATTTTTGATTATAAATAGGTACCAAACGGCACACTTTGCAGTCTACTTTAAAGTGCAACTTTCCACTTGCAAATATGGGTGGTAATGTGCACTATCCGCACACTCTTAGGTAATTGGTAGAGTTATTATTGAAATAAAAAATCTCAAGACGTACTAATGTCATCCTAGTCGCGAACCAATGTAACTTGAAACTTAAATTGATATAGTCAGGATGGCCGAGCGGTCTAAGGCGCTGCGTTCAGGTCGCAGTCCACTTCTGTGGGCGTGGGTTCGAATCCCACTTCTGACAATCGATTTTTTTTTAAAATTTTTAAAAAAATACCAACCAAACTTGTCTTCCTAATGATAAATATACCAGTCTTGTCAAATTTTTACATTTTTCACTATTCCCTCTTTTTCTATTTACCCTAAAAATGGCCAATTCTAGTAAAGATCATGGAAATGAAATGCATGATACAAATGAATCAGCTTTACCAGATCACAAAGCATGTACGGATCGGATTCTCAAATTGTAAGTAATTTTTTTTAGCCAACTTGCATTTAAACCGTCATTGTAGAAACACAAAAGTGATGACATACGACTACCGTGTCCCGCTAGCATGCGACGCCACCAAAGCAATGGGGCTCAACTCTTACTTTTTGAATTTGCGCGAAGAACTGCTCTGTGCAGGTAAAATTAATCTACGAGAAAGAAAAACGAAAATGTATAAATTATTGATGGAGGATTTTTTGAGGGAAGAAAAAGAATTGAACGAAGTCGATTTGGGATATATTGAAATGCATCCTTAGTTTATAAATAAAACTGCAAATTTTTAAAGCGAAAGTCAATATATTTTATTGAGAATTACACAGAAAGTGCTGGCTAATAATAAATAAAGTACAAAAAGAACACATTATTAAATAGCTGTCAAGTGATGCTTTTGTTCCAAAACCAATTTAAGAAAAATATAAATAATTATTATGTATAACACACAAGAGAAAAATGCAGCAGAGAACTTTTAAGCTAAAGCCACAATACATTTTTTGAACCATATATTTTTTTTTAGGACAGCTTAAAGCTTAAGCTAGAAGTAAATATTTAATATATATTTTTTTAAATAAATCTTTTGTATATATAGTGATTATATATTTTTAAGCCTTAACCTTAAGAGTACTAGTTTTGGAAAAGGGTGCGCGTAAAATCTATATAATCCAATGCTCCAGCGATTGGTCGTTCCGTTTTCGGTTCCAGGAAAGGTTTCATCCTGGCTACACAGTAATCAGCCATCTCTTTGGTAAGATTCTAGAAAAAAAATTGTATGTTTAACCTTTAAATCTTGTCCTGTTGTTTTTATTTATATATTTTTTTAATTTTAATATTTATGGATTGGTCTGTTCACCATCTTGCTCCTGTCATTTTTGTTATGTGTGTATTATATATGTATCGACAAGCCGAAAATGTTCTATTTTAAAATTTTAAGTTTTTTTATAATCTGTAAATGCTACATGCGTTAATAAAGATTTTGATTTTTTTTGGAAAATTTCAATTACGTGGTTATTGATTATTAACTCCAAATGTATCCGACAAATACTTACAGCATATAACTCTTCTTTTGTAACATAGGGGCGATCTCCAGCAGTGATTGCTCTAAATGCTTTTTCAATTTCCTCAGAACTTTGCACATTCTCGGTTTCCTTGCTTATCATGAATGCCATGTATTCTTGCAATGATACATAACCATCCCTGTTTGGATCTACAACATCTAAAAAAATTATAATATAGTAAAAACAAAATCATTGTTTTTGCTACTTACTTAGTATAGCATCAAATTCAGGATCAGGTTGCCCCTCTTCCACCATGGGTAGATCGTAACCGAGTGCTCTAAGACAACTCTTGAACTCCTGGTGGTTGAGTTTGCCTGACTTTTCTTTGTCAAAGTGCTTGAACATCATTGAGAATTCTTTTAGGGCGTCTTCACTAACTCCTACAATGACATTTTCATTAAAAATTAATTTTCAATACAATTGAGCTTTTAGCACACACCTGATTGGTTACGAGCCTGTATCTGTTGTTCCAAATTGTGTTGCATCCTCATTCCCAATTGGTCAAGTTGATCCCATTGTTGTGCCAAACCTACTGTTGAGTGTTCCGTGTATCTGTTATCCAAAATTAGATGTTCTTCCAAAATTGCACCTATAAACATTAAACATTAAATACATGCGAACTGAAATTATTATAGAAATCTGTCTTTTACCTAAATCTTCAATCTTTTTCAAATCAGAACGACGTGCTCTAACTTCAGCTGCCTTGCGTTTGGTCGCCTCTAATTGTTGTTCCAATGATCCTGAGCCTTCCATCATTGAGGTTCTAGAAAAGAGCAAATTTTTAGCAAATTTTCATATGACAAGGTTTAAAGTAAATTCTTAAATATAACAAAGATAATGTTTGACACATTGTGATAATAATTGCTTTTAGAGCAGATCAACAATATGCCAGTTTCTATTCCACACACATGAACGTTTCAATAACTAGGACTAAAGTTAGGAAACTGCCTGAGTGTGGCTCAAAACCTAAATACAAATAAAAAATTACTTACCGAGTCTCTGTCAACCATTGATGGAAAGCATTGGCATGTTTAGCAAACTCCTTTCTCAATTTATCATTTTCTTCCTGCCTTTGAGCCTCCTTGTCCAACTCAGCATCCCTTTCAGCAATAATCTTTTGAAGATTCCTCCAGGTTTCTTCCAAAGCTTCCATATTGAACCAAGTATACGGATTAGGACCGACATTGAACGACTTAATTTGCCTGTCCAAAGCTGCTAGAGCATCAAAATCTGCTTGAGCGCTGGAAAGCGACGCTTGGAATTGAGCATGAGCATCCCTCAAAGCTCTAATTTCCTCGATGGAGTTGCACCTGACAGGATCAGTTAAATCTTCTTCTGCATTCTCGAACCAGGAGTTGAAAGCAGACGCTCTCTTGGCAAACATCAAGAATAATTCTTCGATTTGCTTGAATTGTTCTTGCATACGAAGAAGACGTTGCTTTCTGGCGTCTGAGTCAGCTAAAAGGCTCTGCCATCTAGCGATAACGTCAGAATGACGTTGCACGATTGAAGCAGTTTGATCGTGATTGGCTGCCACTAATTGGTCTTTAAGTGCTGTGATATTTTGGATGCCTTCGTGTTCAAAGGCAGTTAACCCTAAAAAATTGTAATCATTAAAGAAAGTGATTTATTGTGTGCAAAAGCAGCCTACCAGCATCAAAAGTTTCTTGTTTAGTTAACAAGGTTTGCACTGAAGACAAGTCTCTTCCAAATTCTTCACTTTTAACATGCGTTTCCTGAGAGAAAATATACATAAATAATGTTACAAGCAAAATGTTTAATCCAATCTTACTTTATCAGCAATCCAGCTTTCAACTACATCGGCCTTCCACATAAACTGCAAGTAAGCAGAATTGTCCACAAGTTTAGCCTTCCTTCTAGCCGCCAAGGCAGCCAAATGGTCCAACTTCGTTTGCAATTGCTGAATACGCTGGTTAATACTGTCAGCATGATGATTTCCAGCAGCGGCCAATTGAGTGCCTTCTTCAGAAATGTTCTTGCAACGACCTCGGTGAGCTTGGAAATCAGTTTCAAACGCGTCATGTTTCTTCAATAGACCTTGCACAGCGGCCATTGAATCTCCATAGTCTTCGACACTGAGGAGTTGTTGTTTTTCGCTGATCCATGCTTCCTCTTCTTCAACCTAAAATTAAATATATATTATATTATTGTATAATTATTAATAAAACTAAGCTTACCTTGGTCAAGAATTGTTGATAGGTCAAACTTTCATCCAATTTTTGTCCTCTAGTGGCAGCGAATTGTTTTAGTTCAGCCCAAGCCTGGTTCAAAGCCTTAAGCCTTTGCTCAATTTCTGGTACACCTAAATTGGAAACGTCCATCAATTTTTCACCAGCCTCTTGAACAGCTTGGATAGCAGGTTCGTGGGAAGCTAATTCAGCTTCAAGACGTTTGTGTTTCTTCTTTAAGTTTTGGACACCAGTCAAATCGCGTCCATAATCGTCACTTCCCACCAGCAATTTCTTCTCTTTGATCCAGGATTCTTCGTCAGCAATATCCCTGAAGAATTGGTGAAGAGTATTTGCTTCGTTAAGTCTCGCTTGTCTGTGAGCAGCCAAGTTTTTAATTCGTTCGTAGCGTTCGTTAATCGATTGACGTTTCTCTTGAATTGATGCAGTATCAAATTGGCCAGATTCGATAAGAGAATCAGCTTGTTTGTTCATATCGGTTATCCTATCTTCGTGATGTTGAATATCGGCTTCGACTAATTGATGTTTCTTCATCAGGTTTTGCACTGAAGCCAAATCTTTTCCTGCGTCTTCGCTGGTGAGTAAACTTTCAACTTCACCCAACCAAAAGTCCAAATCTTTGACAGCAGCAATGTAAGTCCTTTGCTTGTTGGCTTCTTTTAATTTCATGGATTTTTCTGTTGTTTTTTGAGTAAGGAATTCCCATTGGTCAGCAATAGATTCAAGCCTGAAATAGTTATAACAATTTTTGAAATAAAGTTTGTGAGGCTTTTGCAGCCCAGGTTTATTGATAAAGTGTTTTCATTCGGGCCTAATGGCTGTCGTAAGCTGGAATTTCTTCCTGACGTTTCACTTGTTTTTTATTTATGTGTGCGTGGTTGTAATGAGGAAGGGGCGGGACTTTGTAGCACGTGGCTAATCTGAACTTTCTCTGTACTGGAATCTTTCTTGCATTTTTGAGGATCGGCTTCCTGATTTGGTTAAGTTTTAGTGTTTCTTCTTTCCTATTGAAATTCTCCCTATGTTTGTGGATTTCTACCGAAAGCTAAAGAAGGATCCCACCCAAGCCATACTCCGGAACACTAACAAACTGATTAGGTTATCTAGCCTAATAGACACGATTAGGAAAGGCATCATAAAAACCGAAGTGGTTCCACCACGACTCTACGGCCTATCCAGAATTCACAAACCTGAAGTCCCGCTAAGACCCATAATGAGTGCACCTGGAGCACCAACGTGCAACCTAGGGAAACAACTTACATCGCTCAAGTCAAGGACTCCACTCACTTTGTCCAGAAAATTAAGGATATTATGCTCCAACCTAAGGATATCCTCAGGTCAGCTTTGATGTCATGTCTCTATTCAACAAAGTACCATTGACGGAATCTCTTGACTTGATATCAAGTACCTTTCCCAATGACATAGTTGAGCTTTTCCGGACATGTCTCACTGGTAGTTACTTTCTGTGGAACGGCTATTTCTAAGAGCAAACGGACGGTACGTGTAGCTATAGGAAGTCCGCTCAGCCCGGTCATAGCCAACTTCTTTATGGAGGATTCCGAGACGAAATCGAATCTTTTGACCACAAACCAACGGTATGGCTTTGATATGCAGATGATACCTTTGTGGTTTGGAGTCACGGGGAAGAGAAGCTTAATCAGTTCCTGGGTTACCTGAACGCGCAACGTCCCAGCATACAATTTATCATGGAAAAGGAGAAAAACCAAGAAATCGCCTTTTAGATGTACTCATAAAGAAATCTGGAGGAAAACTAAGCCACACAGTGTACCGGAAACCCACACACACAGACAGGTACCTGCATGCACTCTAAAACCACCATCCAATGCAAAAACGTGGAATTATAACAACGTTAACAAAACGTGTTCGGAACATCTGTGGACCACAACATCTCAAGCAAAAACTGGATCACCTCAAGTCAGCCTTTCTATCAAATGAATACAATGCATCTGAAATCCGACCCAGAACGGTCACACGACAAAACGCGGATGAACAACCAGTGGTGGCTAATGCATATCTGCCATTCATTTCTCGGGTGACAGACAGGATAGGGAAAGTCTTGAATAAACACAACATAAAAACGATCTTCAAGCCAACAAGGAAAATACAGCAATTAATCAGATCAGCCAAGAATAAGAGGAACCCAATGTCAAGCGCTCGAGTCTATCGTATACCAGGCATATGGTAAAGTATAAACCGAGATACCTACCCCTTCACAGCCTTATATTTTGGATATGCCAATCGAAAACTCTATGTTTCTTGCGCCTGTTACAAGAAATGAGCTTATTAAACATATCGCCTCCTTAAAAAATAATAGTGCACCAGGTCTTGATGGAGTGGGTGCAAAACTGATAAAAAATACTCACTCAGAGATTATTGTACCCCTAATGCACATAATAAATTGCATATTTGAATGTGGCACTGTCCCTAGCGCTTTTAAAGTTTCAGTAATTGTACCTATTCATAAATCTGGATCAAAATCTGACATTCAAAATTATCGGCCCATAGGTTTGATAAGCAATTTTGCAAAAATATTTGAGAAGTGCATAAAAGACAGACTACTTTCATATTTTAAAAGAAACAACATTCTTTCTCCAAACCAGTTTGGTTTCCTTGAGGGCTTGAACACCACTGATGCTATATTTAAACTAACATCAATTATTAATAACTGTTTGAACAGTGGTGAGAGGTGCATGGCAGTTTTTATAGATCTTGCCAAGGCATTCGACTCGGTTCCTCATGATAAACTCATAGCCACTCTGTCGCAGTGTGAGTTCAGGGGAATTGTGTCGAAAGTCCTGAGAAATTACTTGCACGATAGACATCAAATGGTCAAGCTTAATGGCATATTTAGCGATAAGCTTAAAGTACAAATTGGTGTACCACAGGGCAGCGTTTAGGGACCCATTCTCTTTATTGCATACATAAATTCACTTTTAAAAGTAAACATAAATGGGGACGCAATATCGTATGCAGATGACACAGTTTTAATTTTTAAAGATAAAACATGAGAAGAGGTTAGAGCCAAGGTGCAAAATGGTCTAACTTTGGTAAAGAATTGGCTTCAAACATTCAGACTCCGACTAAATTTAACAAAAACCAATTATATTGCTTTTTCCTTAACACTTGCTAACAGACCTCCATTTACATCAATAGCAATAGATACACAAATTATCAAGGAAGTTGCACATACTAAGTATCTTGGCATTGTGATCGACCAATTTCTTAAGTAGAAACCTCATATAGATTATCTTTCAAATAAAATTGCAAAATTAATACATAAATTTTATCTATTAAAGGAATTCCTCAACAAGAAGGTAGTAGTTATTATATATAAATCACTAGTTGAATCATTGCTTACCTATGGGATTGTGGTCTGGGGAGGGTTATACAAAACTAATCTTGAAAAACTAAATGTCATTCAAAAATATATCTTAAAAATAGTATATAGAAAAAATAAGAGATATCCGACACACCTTATATTTACATTGGAGACCTGTAATATACGTACACTATACATGACTGCAGTAAGTAGCTATATACAAAAAAATGACTATCTGAAAGACCATATAAATCATGAACACAGTACACGAAACAACCTTAACCACCACATAAATATACCTCGTAGTTTCAATAATAGCAATTTGACTTTTTTTTTCCTATATCGGGCCTAAAGTTTATAATCAGTTGCCAAATAGCATAAGAGGTATTCAGAAGGGAAAGAAATTCACTGAGAAATGTAAAGAGTATATTTTTTCTAATATTGGATCATTCTCAACTGTTTTTTGCTAAATAATGTTTGTGACAAATATACCTAAAATTAATGTGTACTGTATCACTCAACTGTTTATTTTTTTTCTTCTTGACTTAATTAGTAAATTATAAAGAGCTTTTTTTTTTCTTCACATAGTGACATAGAAGGCACACACAGGGGTTACAAACACCTAGGTGCCTTGGGCATAACTTGTATAGAACATAGCAGAATACCTGATAGATTAATTAATTAATTAAGTTAATAACTTTATTGTTGTAATTTTATTAATATTGGTTCTAAATAAATGAAATGAAATACATAGGAAAAACAAAAAGATCCATGGGAACCAGGATCCACTAGCACAAAAGAAACTGCAGACTAGGACAATCGGAAAAATCGGCAGTAGCGGAACATCGGCTTAGTGAAGAGAATCACGGAATACTATTTGGTGAGGTCAAGTTTCTCGCATCGACTTTCGGATACCACAATCGTCTTGTACGTGAAGCTATAGAAATTCACAAACATACGGAGAATTTCAACAGGAGAGAAGAAACACTAAAACTTAACCAAATTCGGAACCCGATCCTCAAAAATGCAAGATAGATTCCATTGATTACAAAGACAGTTCAGATTAGCCACGTGCTGCGAAGCCCCGCCTCTCCCCCACCACAATCACTCACACATAAATACAACTTCCGGTCGGGAGCGCGTCAGTATGCTACCAGAATCTTACATGGAAGCACCTCAGAAGATGATAGGCACACGAGTTAGATGAGCCCCTCTTAAGGACAATATTACTATACATTTTATTCTACTTTAGCTTACGCAGCATATTATATTCATTTAAGCTTATTTCGCTCTCACAACAGTTAGTCAGAGCTTCGCTTTCTTAATGTTAGGAACGTATTGTAACCATTATATTTTTACTCGTATTTTAACATTTTTGTTTTAGTAATAAAAATTATTTTTTTAAAAACGAAGTATCGTGTTGTCGATACGTAATTCACGTGATAGCGAAACGTCAGGAAGAAATTCCAACTAACTACGGACATTAGGCGCGAATGAAAACACTTTATCAATTAGAACTAGATCAAAGAATAACAAATTGTCTCTGGAAACAAAGTGGGTTTGATAAATTGATTGACTTAGTAATTTCGAAATTATTCTTACCTCCTCTTTACAGCTTCTTCAGAACCAGCGCATTGCTTCTTATCAATCAAATTTCCACCATTACTAAGTACGCTCCCAATACGATCAGCATTAGCTGCCAATTCAGCTTCAAACGCTTGATGTTTCTGGTGCTTGGATTGGATATTAGCAGGATCTTTGTAGCTTTCCTCAGTCGCCAATTGCAATTTTTCAGCGATCCAATTCTCAATTTCATCAGCGTCTCTAGAAAATTGTTGCAAAGTTTGACTTTCGCCTAATTTTGAACGTTTTTCAATCAGAGCGTCTTTAAGGTGGTGCCATCTGTCCAAAACTTGCTTACGCTTATCGTCAATGGCTTGAGAAGCATAGTGCTCTCTGGCAATCAATTGATCAGCCAAAGTTTGCAAAGTTCCAATTTTTTCTTCGTGAGCATTAATGGCTTTGTCAAAATCTTCATGCTTCTTAATAAGAGCCTCTACATTGTCTCCGTTGGAATCAACTTCATCTGAAGCCAAGAAGGCTTCTCTGTCGCTCATCCAGTTTTCAGCTTGTTCACAATCTCTGTAGAACAAGTTGAGCTCCAAGTTTTGATCTAAGTGCAACCTGCGGTCAATCCAAGCCCTTTCTAAATCGGCGCGAGCTTGGTTGAGTTGTTCTAGTTTCTCTTGGATTTCTGGACTAGCGTAATGGTTAGAGTTCAATAGTTGCTGACCGAATTGTTCGAGGGCATGGAAAGTGCCTGCTCTGGCATCGATTTCAGTGCGATGTTCCTAAATGGAACAATAAATTATACGTCAGAATGTAAACAGTAACTAATTTATTAATTTCAAGCATATTCTCATTTAAACATTCAGGCCTGGTTTATTTACCTTTTGAGAAACTGTCAGGTAATGCAATCTGATGGATAAACACGCAATATACAGGGTAAGTTTTATGTATGAAATGTCTATCTATTGATGTTCTCACTTGTGACGTTCCATAATTAAAATAAAGTATACTTAAAACAAATAAATGTTCCCATTGGATTAGAGAATGGTAAATTTATCTTGTGGACAGTTACCAGTATCTCAAGATGAATAAACCAGGCCTCAAAATAATAAAATATGTGGAATACTAAAATTAAGAAAATAAATGGGAATATTTTTGAAAATTTGTATTACACATACACTTTCACCAAAAGCAAAAATTGTGGGTGTTAGTTTTCTGTCTGAGTGCTGTCCAAAACCACATTTGTGCTTCACCGTTGGTATATGGTATTACACACCAACCAATTTCTATACATTTGGCCAAAATTTTACATGACTCGAAACTTTTCCTTTACCTGATTGGAGAGTAATTCTTGGCAAATTATAGAAACAGGTGGGTAACAAAATATAGAATTAGAATTTTTACTGTGAGATAAGGATTTATGAAAAACCTTTGTCAAATTTTCACAAACAAAAATTAATAAATATGTTATTTCAAATTCATTGATTCGAAATTTGACAAAGATTTTTGTATTCTAGATTTAGTAAAACGTTAAACACACTGGACGGGATTTGCCAAGACTTGACAAAATCTACCTGTGGATATCCAAAGATTGCTTCAATCTCCGCCTTGTTGTTCTATTCCAATGAGAAGAAACACAAAACACAAAAATCAGACAAGACAAATGCACAAATAATACAATGAAATGCAAGTTTTATTTGCTTAAATAGACAAATTTATAGTAATTATTGTCATTAAAAACAAATCGTGTTACGATAATATTTAAACAGCACAAAATTGAGCTTGAATTTTAATTTGCAACAACAAATATCATGATTAATAACATTTTAAGTTCTTACCTGATGTCTTTCAATAAGAGCCTCAGCCCCTGTAACATCATTGGCAAGCTCCTCTGAACTGACCAATCCCAACATAGAATTGATCCAAGAAAGCAAATCTCTATGATCGTTGAGGAATCTTTGCAAGTCATAGGAGTCCAACAGTTTTTCTTTGCGTGAATTAGCCTTGGCAGTAAGTTGCGTCCATAACTCGGTAATTTCGTGTTGTTTGTGTAAAGTTTGCTCTGCTTGTTCTGGATGGGATTGTTTTAGTCTGTTAGCAGTGTCATCAAGTTGTTTAATCTTGTCGCCTAAGGCAGCCAGATCCCTTTCCAAGCCTTCATGTTTCCTTTGCAAAGCCTGTACACTTCGTAAATCTTTGCCTAAATCATCATTGTTAAGCGCCTCGTCTTTTTCTTGGATCCAATCTTTGGTTTCATCTACATCACGATGGAATCGTTGAACTTCGTGAGCAGATCCCAACTGGCTAGCTCTCTCAGAGGTCAACTGCTGCAAACTTGTCCATTTCGTATTCAAATCATCCATTTGGGTTCTGATTTTCAAAGCGGCTTCAGTTTGTCCCAAAGACACCAATTGCATAGCGATTTCGTTCATTTCCGCTAAACGAACTTCGTTTGCTTTCAAGTCAGTTTGGAAATCATCAAATTTCTTTTGGAGGACTTCAACCTAAATGAGAAAAATGTTTGTATCATCCCTACATAATAAAATTATGACTTCACCCACCTGTTCTAAATCTTCTCCAACATCTTGCACTTGAGCATGCATCTCCTTATCCTTAATCCAATTGGCCAATTCAGCAGCCTCTCTAACCAACACATAAGCCTTAACAGTTTCATTAAGTTTATCTTGACGTTCTTGGGCCAAAGCCAAAAGCCTATCATACTGAGTGTTAATTTGTTGCTGACGTGCAGAGATAGAGCTGTTTTCAATTAGATTTTGTTGAGAAGCTGTCAAGCCAGCGTCGACTTTTTTGACGTAGGCAGCTGGCACAAAACCTTGACGATCGTGGATTTCAACTTTCCACCAATCTTTGTTGTTGGAATTCAGTAGATGCAAAAGATCACCTTTTTTCATTGACACTTCTCTGGCTGATTTTTCAGTGTAGTCGTACAAAGCCTGAACAGTTTCCCTGCCAGTTACGTCGACTACAGGAGGTTCTTGTTGCCTACAGCTTCTAGCTTGTTCTTTAAGTGATTCAATAGTGTTTCCAAAAGCAATCAAATCGCTCATTAAAGCTTCATGCTTCTTCAATAAAGCTTCAGAAGAATCCTCATCTTTTCCATAATCAATATTAGCCACAATAGGTTCTTTTTCTTTCATCCACGATTCGGCTTCGTTTGCGTCAGCATAATATTGATGAGCTTGAAGAGAGTCTTCCAAATCTTGTTTACGTTGTTGCGATTTGTCTTTAAGATGTTCCCAATGGTCATTCAAAGCAGTCACTCTATTTCTGATCTCGTCACTAGCAAAATGCTCATCTTCGGTCATTTGTCTGCCAGCTTCTACAACAGCAGTAATCCTTCCATCATGATTATGAATCTCAGCCGAAACAGCTTGGTGTTTTTTAATCAAATTTTGAACCCCAATTAAATCGCGACCTCTGTTAGTGGAAGCAGCAATTGGTTCCTTCTCACGAATCCAAGATTCTTCGTCTTCAATGTCACGGAAAAGTTGTTGGACTTGCAAAGAATCCAAAAGACGTTGTTTTCTGATAGCCATTGGTGTTTGAAGGGCGGCATATCTATCAGAGAGAACTTTTTGTTTGTGAGCAATATTGTCAGCATCGAAGTGTCCCCTTTCAACAAACTGGGTTGCTGCAGATGTGATTGCTTCAATTCTGTCTTGGTGGGAAGCAACATCGGATTCTAATAGAGCATGTTTCTTTTGCAAATTTTGCACACTTGTCAAATCCTTTCCATAATCCTCAGACATCAATTGGCCTTCAATTTCACTCAACCATAGCTCAATATCTTCAATAGTTCTGTTGAATTGTTGTTGCTGACTGGCTTCTTGAAGTTTTGAATTTTTCTTGTCAGTAGCTTGGACTAAAGTTTCCCAAAGCTGTACAATTTCTTCCATACGGGACTGAATTCTTGGAGCTGCATAATGATTGGCTTCTACTAGCTCTTGACCTGTAGAAGTAATATCCTCCATTCTTGTTTTATTGGCATTCAATTCTTGTTCAAAGTTTTGGTGTTTTTGTACTTTGCCACCTAAATTGGTAGGATCCAAGTAACTTTCGTCAAGAGCAAATTTAAGTTTTTCATTTATCCAGCCTTTGGTTTCATCACAATCTCTTTCAAACTGCTGTAGCTTATAAGCATCTTCCAAAAGCTCTCTACGCCTGCTGGATTTTTCCTTCAAAGCTTTCCTACGTTCCAAAAGCATGGCACGACGTTGAGCCACATCATCAGCTGCATAATGTTCACCATCAATCAGTTTAGTAGCAAATTCATCTAAGGCTTTAATTTTCTCCTCTTGAGCTGCAAGGCTTTTTTCAAAATCTTCGTGCTTCTTGATTAACGATTCAACAGAGTCAAGGGAGTCACCCAAATCCTCATTGGCAAGAAAAGCTTCTTGTTTTGCCATCCAAGTATCAGCTTGTTCAGTGTCACGATAGAAATATTGCAAATCCATGCATTGCTCATACAAAATTCTCCTTTCGTCCCACAGAGCAATAAGTGATCTTTTGTCAGAATCCAACATAGAAAGTTTTTCTTTGACTTCATCACTGGCATAATGTCCTTTTTCCAACAACTGTTTTCCTGCCACAGTGGTAGCTGCAAAACTGTCTTCCCTAGCGTCAATTTCACCACGATGTTCTTGATGGCGTTCTAATAAAGCTTCAGCTCCAGCTACATCCTTGGCTAATTCATCAGCCGAAATAATAGCTTTCATGTCATTGATCCAAGATACCAAATCTCTGAAATCAGCCAAAAAGCGATGCAAAGAGTAAGATTCTTCAAGTCTTTCACGACGTTCTTTGGCCTTGGCTGTAAGACTTTGCCAATAGTCTTCAATTTCGGCGCGTTTAGCTTGGATTTGGTCAGCATGATCACCATGGATAGCACATAACCTTTCAGCTTCTTTACCCAAAGTCAAAACTTTGTCTTCCAATGCTGCCAAGTCTCTTTCTACACCTTCATGTTTACGTTGAAGGGCTTGTACGCTGGCAAGGTCCCTGCCATAGTCATCAGACGAAAGGACTACGTCTTTTTCAGAAATCCATGCAACTGTTTCATCAGCGTCTCTATTGAATCTTTGAATTTCATGAGCGCCATAAAGTTTGTCTTGACGCATCAGAGTCATTTGTTTCAATCTCTGCCAGGCTGTGTTGAGTTCATCTTTTCTGGTAGTAATTTGGTCCCTTTCTGGGTGACCATCTTGAAGAAGCTTATCAGCTAATTCATTCACTTCAGTGACACGGTATTCTTGAGAAGCCATGTCTTTTTGGAACTCGTCAAATTTCCTTTGAAGCACTTCAACATGTTCCAAATCATGTCCAAATTCTTCAGTTGACAAAAATGCGCTCTTTTCATTAATCCAAAACATAACTTCGTCGCAGTGTCTGATAAATTGCACCAATACAAGAGCTTGTTGCAGCTTCATGCCTTTTTCAGCCAATTTGGATAAAAGTTGTTCCCAAAGACGATGAAGCTCTTCAAGCCTTCTACGAATAGTTTCGGATTCGTAATGGTTCTGATTAATCATTTCACGTCCTGTATTGTCCAATACGACGATCGCATTGCTATGGGCCGCAACTTCAGCTTCAAAAGCTTGATGCTTTTGAATTTTGGCTTGCAAGTTGGTGGGGTCTTTGTAGCTTTCATCGGAAGCAGCTTGGAGCTTTTCTAAAATCCAGGATTCGAGTTCGTCAGCGTCACGTTTGAAGTATTGGAATCGTCTAAGAGAAACAATAATTGTTAGTAAATAATCTGTATATTTTATGGGTAGATAAAATCCTACCTGGAATCTTCAAGTTTTTCCCTCTTGGCTCTAGCGTCAGCTTTGAAGTTGTCATAACGTGCCAGAACTTGCTGACGACGTTCTTGGATATCCTCGGCTGTTTCGAGGATTTTAACCTCCTTGGGAGGTGGAATTTGATCCATGTCGAAAGCTACCTATTCAGTGGAGGTTGAATTCGTTTGGGTGATGTAATCTATTCTTGATACTGTAAAAAAAATATACATTCATTGAAAAAACTTCATAAAGTTAATTATAGGTAGGTATTTCAAAAAATCCTCCCAAAAAACTTAGCACAATCTGTTTGCCTTTCCTATAAATATCATTTATGGAATGTTTGCAATGACCAAAATGATAGTATTATTTATTTAATGAACAATCAATTCTATTAAATTGTAAGATAAATTTGAAGTGTTTTTATTTTTATCATAGGTTCCTAGAAATTTCACTATAAAATGTATGTCATTTGAATTTTTTCCCAATTAATTGCTTCTACAATCAAATCATAATGAACATTAATTTCGTGACTCAAATGGTTAATAGCATTTTTATTGATGAAGGCGTACAGTAATGGCTTCAACGAGATGCATAATTTAATTCAAATTTATGAGCATACCAAAATGAATTAATGAACAAAATAAAATTGTAACAGACACCTATGTAGGTATTCAACTGCCTTCAAACCAATACAAGATGGTTTTGTATTATTTGTTTCAGGATTAAAAGGCTAAAGTCTGCAATAGAAATCCATAGGTTGATAAGATTATGTATTCACTTAAAATTATCTAGAAAGATATGAAAAGGGTAATTATGTCTTGTATTATATTTCGAAGAATTTGAACTTGAGGAACAACTTATAATTATTATCTAGATGATATAAACATACAACATATACAATGTGTCTAAGATAAGGAGGGCCAGTATGGGGATCTGATGATATGATGGCCCAAAGAAAAAACGTCGGATTACAAATTTGATAATGTCATATTGTAGAGTAGAAAAAGTGGCAACGATGGAGTGCCATTTATTTAGAAATATCTCTTCAAATAAGGTCAGGAAAAATAAAATCATTTTGGGCGAATTTCGGGTTTTCCCGGATATTTCCGGTATCACTCGGAATTTTTGAAATATCAGAGTGGTATTTTATTGACCACAAAATTGCGCAAGTTTTTCCTAATTTGAGCAATGTTGTATCTTTCACTGTTTCCGAGATCTCCATACTGGCCCTCCTTATCTTGGACACATTGATAATAAATGATCATACAATTTGAAAAATTGTCAGTGTGTAGCCTCAGTTTTGCAAATGGTTGAATAATCCTTACACAAATCAATGAATTTAGGCCCTGTTGATTGATCAACCCAAGCTAAACTTCATATGGTCACCCAAAATGGTCTATTTTTACTCCTAGTCAATAAAGATAGAATAATTTAGAAATGTCAGACCATTTCCAGAAATGTTTGCTAAATACTTACCAATAGGAAATAATGTTTCAAATTCTTAGTTGACAAATATGCCCCAATTGCAAATAAATAAGTGGACAATGCAACTTTTATCTATGTCTCATTGGAAACTTGAGAGAAGATGTACTGTATAACCAGTAACACTTGAGACAATTATAATAAATAGACAAAACTTCATCAAATATAAATATGCAAAAACACAGCTGGATAAATAAAACAACTAAAAAAATGCAGGCAGAAAATATTTATTATTTTTTTATAAAAAGTTAAAAATCAGTTTTCTTATTTACTTACCTATAGTGGGAGAAAATCGTGGATTTTAGCAACCTAAATTATTGTGCTGTGAGAAAGATTAATCCAAAAATCCACAATTTTGTATCATCATAGTATAATCTCCCTTATTACTCCATTTTTCAACATGATTTCTTTTCTATTCCATTTATTTACTTAAATAAATATGTATCAAGGTATGTATCATCCTTAATTACAAGTTAACAGCAGCATATTTTCCTAACTTTATAGTATACCTAGGTAGAGGTTTATGATGGTACTTATATAATGACTTTCTCTACTGAAGAATATACACAAGTTTTCCAGTTTGCAGGTGGATCAGTAAAGATAGCATCTAATACACCAGTAGGCTACATAAATCACCCTGTATAGAAATTTTACTACTACTAGTAGAAAATGAAAAATTCGATTTGTTAAAATGTTTCATATCATGTTCGGATTTACGAGAACCGCTACAAAATACCTATAACTACCTATACAGGGTGTCACAAAAAGATACCGACAAACTTTAAGGGGTAGTAGGGGACATCAAAACAAGCATTTTTGTTTATATAAACATATGTCCGCAAATGAGCCATTTGGGCTGTATAGCAAAAAAACTGTTTGGTATCTAGTTTTATTCTTCGCAATATTTAAATCACTGTTTACTTATTAATTTTGCTTTAATAGCAAATAAATTATGGTTTACAATAATTGTTCAACTCACGAACTCTTTGGAATATTCCGGGAATAGCTTCTACATGGGTACAACTCGCCAGTATCCTTGCTATCAGATCTTCCTCATTAAGAACAGCTGTTTCGTAGACTAAACTTTTCAGTTAATGAACCGACGGTGTAATCTTTGCATTGAAGTAAATGGTCAACGTTTTGAACAATTATTCTAAACCATAATTCATTTGATAATAAAGCAAAATTAATAAGTAAACATTGATTTAATTATTGCGAAGAAAAAAAGTATCAAACAGTTTTTTTGCTCTACAGCCCAAATGGCTCATTTGCGGACATATGTTTATATAAACAAAAATGATTGTTTTGATGTCCCCTACTACCCCTTAAAGTTTGTCGGTATCTTTTTGGGACACCCTGTATACAGGGTGCACGCAAGAGATGTGGAAGACACAATAGAAAAAAGTTATGATTTTTCAAAGTTTTCAAAAATCTAAATCATAAGTGTACCTAAGTATTAAAATGATGAAATTTCAATTTTTTTAATCAGATTTTGTGTTTAAATAATCATTTGGGATCCTCCAAACTCCATACACTAAATTATTCTGAGATTTGAAGCCAAAATCTTTGAAAAAGGACGACAGGAAAATGAAAAATCAACAAATTCGCCACAAATTGCTTGCTTAACGCGATTTTATTTCTGGAACTATAAATCCAAATAAGCTGAAGCCCCTGGGGATTGTAGTCCTCCACGAGGATAAGAAACGCTGGAAATTTCAGTTTTCTATCTATAATATTAAAAAAGTTATGATTTTTAGTACTAAAATCGAGGGCTAAACCGCCAGCCAAATTTGTACACTGAATACATGGAGTCCAAAGAAATACAGAAAAATACAAGAATACACATGACTGCAAGGGAATACATCGGATTATATGAAAATACATAGGAATACATGAGATTGCAAGGCAATACAAAGCTGTACAAAGGAAAGGAGAGCATGTAACTAAGTACTACTGACAGAAAATATGCTGTCTTCAAAAAAACACAGTAAACATCGAGGTAAAGGTAAACATAATAGATAATTTAGTAGCTATGATGAAAATATCGGCCATTAGGTATAGCGATTGGGTTCATGATATAGACTGATATCTGGGAAAAAGGACACAGCTGGGGTTGCGGATGGCCTGTTTCAGGGTGTATCAGGAAAAAAATGGATGTTTGTGGGCAGAGCTGCTGAGACAGTAATAACCAGGGTTGGCAAATATCATGATATTTATATAAATATCCAATTATCCGATATATATCAAAATTTGGATATTTATTTAAGTGCTTAAGTTTAAGTGCTCCTATCTCCTATACATATGTATAGGAATGTAGAGTGTAGTAGGTAAATAAAAATTCGAGTTTAAGAATATGAAAACATTTATGTCATTTATACTACTTATGTTTGCCTTAAGACGGGGTTCAACAACAACAAAAAAATGACGACTATAAACTCAACAATAAAAAGAAAACTACATCTTAGGGCGGATATTATAAAACTATTTTGACAGAATAACTAGAAGTTAACTTCTGGAATGACGGTACTTCTCATAGTAATTCCAGAAGTTAACATTTAGTTATCTGTCAAAATAGTTTCATAATACCCGCCCTAAAAAACCTGATATTTCTTATACACAAATAAAAATATTTAAAATAATAACGTAATATAGACTGTTTTGGCCGAGATCCCTGTGATTTCCTCCTCATAAATATACTTCTACGGCCGTTAAACTTCTCAACATAAAATAATAAAACTATAAAACAAGAAAAGAAGGCCAAACAATTAATATTGATATTTATCATGATATTTATAGCATAAATATCATGATATTTATCAAGATATATATCAGGATATTTATCGCTGATATATATCCTGCCAACCCTGGTAATAACGAAAGTTATTTTGAACTATATCAAGCAGAAAATTGATATTGCAGGGCATAAGTCTTTGGTGGAAGAAGAACTTTCCTCTGAATCCAGCTCAGAGTCTTTTAAAATTGGAATAAGTGAAAGCTTTTATAGGGACCTAGGCGATTGTAGTTTTTGGCCTCACAATGTGAATTATAGGCCTTTCATGTTTTGTAGAAAGTATCAAGGAAGACCTGATAATAATAGCAATGATCCTGGATTGGCCCAAAAGTTTCCGGCACTAGGGATCGATCACGAGACCTAAATGGCGAGTTGTAATTTTATTACCAAAATGTTAGAGGAATTAGATCTTAAATATCTGATTTAATGTGCAATGTTCTCACTGAAGAATATGACATTGTCCTATTGTCTGAAACATTCTTGAATAGTGACATTTTCACTAGTGAACTGGGGTTGGATGGATATACAGGGTGTCCCAAAATATGTGGGCAATCTCTCGGATTCAGATAGAACACAAAAAAATAACATGACAACTTCCTATAAAAACAAATTCCTACGGCCCCCCCTACGAAGTAACGTGCCCCTAAAGGACACCTATGAAAATCGGTTTTTTGTTGATAACTTTCAAAATACTTCGTGGAATTTTTTTTTCTTTTAATATGATGGATACTAGATAAGACCTCCTAAAATGGACCCTTTCAAACACACTTGGCCAATCTAGTTTGCCAGGGACGGACTAACTTTAACACAATAATGCTAATTTTTTTTACACCCTGTATGATATAGGCATAGCAATAATATTGTTAGATTGTTTCAACCTTGAACTAGAAAAAAGGTACTCTTATTCGATGTCAAAAAAATGGGCTGGTTTCGAGAAAAATCTGTTTTTGTGTATTAATGGTTTTTTATTAAATGATTTTTTATGTCGACTTAACATGAGATCCTTCTAATCTTATGCATTCCATACCTATTTTAATAAAAAAATGTCCGACTCTCGACAATGCTTCAATATTAGCCCTTATTTCGCGAAAGTGAAAATTAATCGAGAAATTGATCCTTTCTACTAATATTTCCTCAGTTTTACTATTGCGTTAAAGCTAGTCCGTCCCTGGCAAACTAGATTGGTCAAGTATGTTTGAGAGGGTCCATTTTAGGGGGTCTTACCTAGTATCCATCATATTAAAAGAAAAAAAATTACACGAAGTATTTTGAAAGTTATCAACAAAAAACCGATTTTCAGAGGCGTCCTTTAGGGGCACGTAACTTCGTAGGGGGGGCCGTAGGAATTTCTTTTTATAGGAAGTTGTCATGTTATTTTTTCGAGTTCTATCTGAATCCGAGAGATTGCCCACATATTCTGGGACACCCTGTATAGTTTTCCGATGTGACAGATCTGAAGAGACTAGTTTATGTAAAGCTCAGGGTAGAGTTTTGGTAGCAATTAAGAACTCTATCTCCTGTCGTTTACTGACACCATGCACAGAAAATGTCGAACAACTTTTTGTGCGAGTAACTTTTGGCTGCCACCGGATTTTGGTGGGTAAGTTTTCCGATGTGACAGATCTGAAGAGACTAGTTTATGTAAAGCTCAGGGTAGAGTTTTGGTAGCAATTAAGAACTGTATCTCCTGTCGTTTACTGACACCATGCACAGAAAATGTCGAACAACTTTTTGTGCGAGTAACTTTTGGCTGCCACCGGATTTTGGTGGGTAATGCATATATACCTGCTGCCGTACTCTGTAACAATATAGAGAATAAATTTCCTTTCCATGATAGAAAATCGACGGAACGGAACTCCTTAACCCCACTCGGCTAAAATCGCTACCCCGAACTACCTGCTCGTGTCAAAAGAAATAGAATGACCCTTTTGGTCTTGCTATTTTCCCTTTCCATTCTACACAATCACATTTGATGTAAGCTTATCTTCGTCTAATTTTTTTTTGATTTTTTGTTTTGATTTGGGATTAAAGAGTGGAATAAATTTGTTTGATGTTGACGGAAATAGCAGTGAAACTAAGCATAAATGGAAATAATTAAGAAATAATTCAACTATAAATTGGACTTTTGGAGCTAGAGCAGTGGAGAAGTGAACCGTAAATTATACAGACGACATAATTGAAAATTCCTCCATATGAAAAAATCATGACTGGCACCCCCATAATTCGCAATTACATTGAGAATAATTTGGCTTTTTTTTTACTTCATTTTCTGCTTGGTCATGGGAACCTTTATCCAGCCTGGTGTAATGGTTACAATGGGTATACACCTCCGAAAGAGCTCAATATGCAAAGACAAAACGAATAAATGGAAAAAAATAACATTGACAATCAAAAATTAACTGTCAAAAACACCGGTTTATTATTGAAAATCTCAAAAATCTGAAATCTCTCACAATGTTTTCATATTGGTTAGTATGCATTTCTCTATAAACGAACTTACTCGATTATTCCACTCATGTGTTAGAAATCCCATAAGACAACTGACGATTTTCAGAATTACAGCGAAAATTCTCTTTTCCATTTGTTTAACTAGAGAGAATTACAGCGATAATTCTCCCATGTTATTGTATACATGGTTGTCATGCTAATTTTTGATACAAACAAACGGTTCCTGATAGCAACCATTTATTTGTATTGATTGTTAAGATGTTCAAATCGTTTAATACATATTTATTTCCATATTTTTTGCATTCTCATACGTGAAATAATCCTCTAAATACCACTTGAGCTTCAAAATGAAGCAGATAATTTTTCACTCATGCGTGTTTTCTCTTTTTGAAGCTCTCGTGGTATTATCCCCGAAAATTCCAGGAAAAAGTCATAGAGAGTAGCATTTGTCGATAGAAAGAATTTTTTTTTCTTTGCTATTATTTTTCTATTTCTATTTCTATTGAGTTAGAGAGTTCGCCTACAGGTGTCTCACCTGCGGACGATTATGAGGAATTTGGTTTTTCCCTTATGCACTTGGTTGATTCAAGTGATTTCACTGATGTGTTCATTTGAGGTGACTTTAATCTTCCTAATATTGTATGTGGAAAAAGGGTGAGACTAGGTCAGTTCCATCTGAGATATTGGGAAAGGGGGCGTTGGCTATTGCTGACTGTGTGGCCTACATAGGATTGAATGAATCGATAGATGTCCCAAATGTGTATGGAAACTTCTTGGACTTGCTGTTTTGTAATTACCCAATTGTAAATGTCATAACCTGTTCTCAGCCTTTGTTAAAACTGGATGTGCCACATCCTCCATACGAGTGTTGTTTTAAATTCTGCAAATTGGAGGTGCCTCCTTCATGTGACTATTTTTTTCTTAACTTTAAGTTGGCTGATTTTAATAAAGTAAGTTTTAACTTGTGTTGACTGGAATATTGTTCCTGAATGTACTGATGTCAATGTAGTGGTTTCATTGTTTTATGATCATTGAGCAATTTACTCCTTTGTCAAGATTTAACTCACCTAAAGGATATGGCACATAATAACAAGAGTGGTGGCCACCGGCAAAATTGGCTGAGATTTTAGTATGTTATAGTGGATGTCTTGCTGAACAATGTTTCAAATTTTCAAATTTCAAATATGCTTTATTGTCAGAAAATTATAGTACATTCTATTGACAAAGCAACATCCTTAATAATATAAAATATAAGAACAGATAACAAGTAAAAAAGACACTACAGCAGTGGCACTAGCAAGTGGTAAAATGACTAACAATAAAAGAAAAATTCAGTACTTATTAGTAAATTTGTAACATTTTTAAAATTTAGAACACATCAGTTATTATGGCATTGTGAATCTATTACTAAATCAGGTAGACCCTGTCCTACAAGTAGTATAAAACATAAAACATAAAGTTGAGTTTTAGACACTTACATCACGATACAGACACAAGATCCTGTTAAAGGTTGTCATCAAAATACTCGTCAAGAGAATAAAATGTTTTATCTGCCAATAAACTTTTAACCTTATTTCTAAAAGATTTATAATTTTGATCCGTTCTTAAATTTAATGGTAGTTTATTGTACATTTGTATACTTTTATAAATCAGAGAATCCTGAGTTAGAGAGAACCTTGGTATAGGCAAAGGTATCAGGTTGTAGTTCCTTGTTGGATAGGAGTGCGCATGTGTAGTACCCTGGTACCTCTTGTGAACTAAACAGACAGTCTCTAAGATAAAGAGATCCACTAAGGTTAACATTCCCCCCTCCTAAATAATTCTCGGCAGTGATCTCTGAGACCTGCTCCAAAAATATACCTAACAGAACGTTTCTGAAGAGTAAACACTGATTGAAACAAACACTTACTGCAGTTCCCCCAAAAAGCAATTCCATAGCGCAAGTGGGACTCAACAAGAGCAAAATAAGTGGCCTTAGCCATAGACTGACCCAATTCATAGCACGTTTGGCGTACAGCATAGCCTCCCGCTGCAATTTTTTTATTTAAGTTGATTATATGCTGGAAAAATTTTAAATTGCAGTCAATATTAATTCCAAGAAATTTAGTATCCTGACTGAGACCGATTGACTGATTTCCAAGTTGAAGATTATCAAATGTAAATTTAAAACTGAGAACTTTGGTTTTTTCAATATTAAAACTTAGAAAATTTGAATCACACCATGCTTTTATTTGATGGAGGTCATTAGAAACAATCTCTTTCAAGAGCAGTGGGTCCTTATGGTGCCAAAGGGGCGTAATATCGTCAGCAAAACCAGTGAACATACACTCAAGTGGTAATTCAAAAAGGTCATTAACATACATCAAAAACAAAATAGGTCCCAGGACAGAACCTTGTGGAACTCCTGTGTCAATTGCTAAGGCTGATGATATGGAACTCCTGTTATTAACCATTTGGGTCCTTTTTGATAAATATGAGGTAAAGAATTTCAATGAAGTGTCCCGAATTCCATAAATATACATTTTATTCAAGAGTATGTCATGTCTAACGCAATCGAACGCTTTAGAGAGATCGCAGAAAACCGCAGCTGCAACCTCTCTATCGTTCAGTTTCAAATACAATTGCTCCAGGAAACAGAATACAGCATCACTAGTACTTTTAGATGACTGAAATCCAAATTGACAATCGCTAATTATATTGTTACGTGATAAAAACACAGTCAGTCTATTCTTCACCACCCTCTCCACTATTTTTGACAGGGTATTTAAAAGTGAAATGGGTCTAAAGTTAGCTGGGTCCTTGAAGGAGCCACCTTTATGTATGGGGACCACCAAGGCAACCTTAAGTGAGTCGGGGAATTCACCAACCTCAAAACATTTGTTGATGGCCTGTGACAGCACATAGAGACTATTATCATTTAAGTTTTGAAAGATTTTGACAGACATCTCGTCTATTCCAGCAGAGTTTTTATTTTTTATGTCTCTGATTATGATTTTAAGTTCCTCTACAGTTGTTTCTGTTAAAGTGAATGTTTCATCGATGTGTGAATGGCTAAGATAACTGAGGGGATCTAAGGCGGGTTCTATCTTGTCTGAAATTTTTTTCGCAATTGAACAGTAGAATTCATTTAGAATGTTTGGCTGAATATCAGCTGACTTTTCTGCATGGCTATGCTTGCCCCTTAGGTCGTTCACAATGGACCATGCCTCTTTTGAAGGGTTTTTTGCATTAGAGATTCTATTTTGATAGTATTGTAACTTTGCTGATCCGATAACTTTCCTATAAATTTTCCGATATTCATTATAATAATTTATAAAATACTGACTATCGGCAAACTTTTTGATGAAATGTAAAGATTTAAGATTTCTTGAGGAAGTCTTAATGCCTTTCGTAATCCAGTTTTTTTTGGGCTTTTTTGCTCTCATATTGCACACTGGAAAGCTCTTGGCAAACGTATTGTGCAACAGTGTATGGAACAATTCCAGAGGTTTTTCTGAAGCAAGCACACACTCCCAGTCCACCAAGAAAGAACAAGTATTAAATCTTTCAAAATTCCGACTTGAAAAAACCCTCCCATATCTTTGGGGTATTTTTTGTTTTGTGCAGAGTAGAGAGAAGTTGGCTAACAATGCCTCATGGTCTGACAGTCCAGGGGTGGAAACCATTTCACAGTTAACCCCGTTCTCGGATAAGTTAGTACAAAAATAGTCAATAACAGTAGCAGAATCTTCAGCTACCCTGGTAGGAGAGTCAACATGCATGGACAAACCATAAGAGCACAGTAGGTCCTTTAATGCCAGAGTAGCTGGTGATTGGTTGTCAATAAAGTTAATATTTAGATCTCCTGACAAAATGACCTTACAATTAACCGGTAAATCCAATAAAATGGTTTCTAAGTTCACTAAAAAACCTGTAGCATTTGTTCTTGGAGGTCTATATATACAAATTAAATACAAATTGTGTTCTGTGTTAAATGCAATCGAAAATTCGAATTCTTTTTCCACACGCAAGAAGTCATACTTGTCAACCTCCTCCATATTGAAGTTTAAAGAGAATGATTTTTTCATTAAAATAATTGTACCTCCATACCCATTGGAGGAGTCTCTACAGTAGTTTGAGACAATATAATAATTTGGCAAGTGAAAAGGCTCCCAGTTTTTTAACCAATGTTCTGTGAGCAAGATTAAGTCTGGTCTGTTGCAGTTTTCCAAGAAAACCTCAAACTCTTTGATTTTATTGCGAACAGATTGGATGTTCAAGGTAAGTATTGACACAGAATTTGAATTTGAATCTACCCTTCTTCTATTATTATTGAAGGGGGACATAAAAAAGGCAAGCTATCAGATTTTTGCGAGATATTTATTGCTAGGTTGTTGGGCACATTTTCACCGCCAGTAGATGAAAAAACATGATCAATACCATCTACAAGACCCACAGGGGTAATTGGAACATTAAGTTCTACACACGTAAGTTCTTCACTATTTGACAACTTGACACTATTTGACAGCTTGACAATGTTGCCCTGCACACATTTGGCACCGGAGTCAGAGAGTGTGAGGACGCGATTTGAAATCATGCTACTCTTTACATAATACAAAACATTACTTAAAAAGGAATGCCTTGACAATCGATATCTGCCATTTACCCTATTGTTATCCAGAACTCTAATTGATGCACTTTGGCATTTGAGGAAATGTTGACAAAGAGAAACAAACCTTACATACTTGTTGTATTCCCAGTCGGAATATCGCAAAGAAAAAATCAAATTAGTACATTTACCAATAGAAAATAGTATCCCCAAATAAAAAGCATCAAGGAAATCAAAAGAACCCAAATCAATAGTTATTACAACATTATCCATATTACCATATTCCGCCGTTAGACCAAGGAGTTTGGCTGTCATATGGGAAGTTGCAATAGCAGGGTGGCATTCTCCATAAATCAGGTATTCATTAGTCAGGCCTAGCAGTCCATCAGCAATTAGCAATGTTTAAATGGAACAAATTTTCCTATGGGCCATAGTAAGGCCATAAATCGCAATTGAAGTTTAGAAATCCGTAATATCGATTTAACTATTATGGAGAACACAGAGGTTCAATTGCAACGATTTTCGTAAAGTTGTTAAACACAAATAGGCATTTCTATTTTTAGTATGAGAACCATTAACTTTTATCTAAGTTCTACAGGGTGGTCAAAATTATTGCGAATAAAACATTAAAATAAAATGAAAATAGCCATTGAATTATCAAATATTGTCAACAGAATAGACGTGAAGAAGTGCGACTTTTCTAAAAATGATAGAAAATACAGGGTGATCCATTTAAAAATGAATTTTGAATGGTGATTTTCCTTATAATTTAAATCAGAAACGTGTGGATACTGCAGCCCTTCATAGAGTGAGATTTGGATTTCCTCAAACTGCTATAAACGAAGAGTCCCGCATTTACATGATTTGTGACCAAAGAATACGTCCAGTAATAGAGGCCGATGACAATGTAGCTTCGATTCTATTTAACTTTATAAATAAATAAATAAACTTTATTAACGAACAAGCCCATTACAGTAAATAACATAATACAAAAATATATGACGATATAATATTAAAGAAAAACACAACTTAAAATTTAACATTTTTGGTAAGTACATTATATAAATACACTGATTTTTTTTTTTTTCAGAGACATGCCAAAAAAATCAAAATTGTTGGGTAGCTGATTAGCTTCTCTGCATATTCTAGCCATAGGGCAGAAAAAACCATAATTAGTCCTATGATACTCGCTATGAAAAAGATGCACTTGCCTAGTCTGCCTCACTCTTTGGTTAGACAACAAGATAGCTGTTTTTTGTGTGAAGAAGGAACACAAGATCGTCCAAGTTTCAATAGAAGAGTATTTTGCTATTTAAAAACTGAAATTTACTTGCCTCCAGGAATACGATGTTGTCTGAATCATAGCGCTGGTGATATCACTGAGGAGGTTTTGTCGCATTAGCAATTTATCCCAATTCCCATGAAACTGGTTTTGTCTGGAAATGAAGTTTCAACTTGGTTTCAAAGGCATAGGGATTTGGCAAACTCAACAGCCAAAGATTTGTATGAAAATGAGGAGAATTTTACGGATCAAAAGTTTAAAACAATAACATGTTACGAAAGAGCAGTTCAACCAAATGCTTCAACCAGTTATTCTTGAAGATGAATCACAGAGAAATATTAGAAAAAAAAATTTAATGGCATTTTTAGTTAAAGTTACGACAAGGAATTTCTGATTATTTTATTAAAGCTGTTATGAAGTATTCTTCCAGACAATCAGTGAGTTTTGCAATAGATGTTATCAGTAGGTCTTTGGATCTTTTTTGTTCCATTGCACCTTGGATTCAATAGGGAACTTGCACATCAAACTAAATATGGAATAAATAACAAAAAACAATAACAATCATCCTAATAAATGATGCAATTAGGAAAAAAATTTAATATCTTGCATGTCCAAAATCTTCAATTGAAAATACCAAATAATTCGAAATTCATGACGCGATCAAAAACGTATTTCTATGGGTCGTGACGTCACAAGGCAGTAATAATCGGGTCGTGCCGCTGCCACGTCATGTGCTGCTGGTGTCGCCAATGTCAAATCTATTAAAAACTGCATACATAACAACATAACCATAATCTTAATCTACCTGCTTGAAGTTCGAAGTGCTCGTCACTGTGATCGGAATTTTGTTGCCGAGTGACGTCACACTGATCGGTCGTTTCAAATGGCGATGTTTCGAGCGTAACTTGAAATATTTATAAAAAATTAACGGCTGATTCTTAATGCCTGATATTTGGCATGACTATGTCTTTAGTGAAGTAGAACACATTTTTGAATTAAAAAAAAAATGTGCAAGTTCCCTATTCTCCGGAACTTAGGGATCGTAAAATATTTATTAATAGGTACAGTTCAGAATTTGCTAATGTACTGTGGTTCAAAAGCATAGTCATATTCTCTACATATGTAAGCATTACAAGCTGATTAAAGCCTGTGTTATTGTTTCCTCGGACGGATTTATACTGGATGTAATAGGCCATTGCTTCTGTGATGGCAGAAACAATAATGCCAGAATAATAATGTAAGTTAAAGGAACATGTTTGAGATAATGCGTACTGAAGAAATCAATTCAGAACTTCATTAGAAGACGATGCTCATCAAATGGTAGACTGGATGCAAGATGGTGACATTTTTGTGGTTGGCAGACGATATTGGGATGCAGTTGAATTTTTAAGAAAATCTCCAGCTAAACTGCGAAATTCCAACATTTTTGGCGAGAGGTGGGTATCAAGGTGGGTATACCTATTTATGTTTCAAAATAGTAGTTTTACATAAATACCATATATTAGTATATCCCTGTCATACACGCACAAGCGTTTTCCAAATTGATAGATTGATAGGTTTTATTCTCGTTATTATTATTTTAAATCAAAGGCAGTACACGACCGCTCAAGCAAACCAAGCCAGACTCATAACAAAAACGAGGTGGATAGCTGAATCTCGAAATAGGCATATTAAAAGTATTTTCAAGTTCTTCCAAAACGTAGTATCTATACTAGCTGTTTTTGAATTTGAATTTGAATATACATCAGGTGTTACATTTTAGAAGGTATTTGAGGATAACATCTGCCATTATCAATGCGTTTCATCCACCAATTTCTATGGAAGGTGAGATAAAAACTAATAAAGAGTTAATAGAAATTGTTTAGTTGTACACTGTTTCGCTGTTCTTTGACAATCAAGAAATAAAAGTCAAAAAACCGGAGTTTGTATTCAGAGTAATATTTTATCAATGGCTGCCTAGCACTTTTGGTCTTGGGCCATCATCAGGGGTTGAACTACCAAAAACATAAAAACTATTTTTTAAATAATAACGGGTAGTTACCAAGAACAATATTTTGGTCTCAGCACTCTCACAGAAATATTGGTCTCGCACTCTCACAGAAATATTGGTCTTGGTAGTATCTACCAGCGTTCTACCAGTTAATATTTAAAAAATGGTTTTTATGTTCTTAGTAGTTTTTCACAAAGTTTAACTCCTGATGATGGCCCAAGGCCGGAATCGCTAGGCAGCTATTGATTAAATATTACGCTAATTATTACAAACTACGGTTTTTTTGACTTTTATTTCTTGATTAATAAAAAGTTGTTAAAATTCTCTCCATTATTATTGACATGTTCATACTCTTGTAACTAAGTAAGCTTTTCAAATCGACTCTGCCCAGAAACTTACGAAAAACTGCTTGAGTTTTAGATTTCAATGCTGAAACGGCTCAAGAGATGCTAAATCTAGCGGCGCAAGAAAATATTCTGCAACAACGGCTCCAAAATTAAAATCTTTTGAGACGGGCAAGCCAGAGACTTGAAATCAAAGACCGTATTCTTTAATTTCCCAGGATGCCTCTGAATTACATATTATCCAAATGTTTTGGATAATATGTAATTCAGGTTCAGGTCAAGTTGGCACCCGGATATATTCAGGATAAAAATGCTACAGGAAATGGAGGATTTGAGGTTCATTTAATTGAATCAAACTTGATAAGAATACGAATATTTTCGTGACATGTTCAGGCACAATATAATACTCTCGATAATACTTCACTTATTTTGTTCAATGCAGAAATAAATGAACAAGACAGAGGCCCTATCCTCTGCACTTACTGCACATGTAAGGTAGGTGCTAGAACATTGGGAGTACCTATGTGCTTACATAGCATCGATTCTGTGGTATCTGGGATTCGCTAGACATAAGGAAGACATTCACTATCCTCCAGAACAACTATTAACAACAGTACTTGATGTTGCTCGTCGTAACGATAATAACATTGATGAGGCATAATAAATAAATACATATTTTAGTGTTGACAAGTCATCTATTTAGTTAAAAGGTCCAAATGAAAAATGCCTATTTTTGCTTAACAATATAATCAAAAATCAATGCAATTGAACCTCTGTGTTCTCTATAATACTTAATTAGATCCATATTACGAATTTCTAAACTTCAATTGCGATTTGTGGCCCTACTATGGCGCATAGAAAAATTTGCTCCATTTAAACAGTGTTCAGCAAGACATCCTCTAAAATCTCAGCCAATTTAGCCGTTGGCAACCGCCCATGTTATTTGTGACATGGAAATGGATGAATTCTGAATTAAAAACTATGATAATTCAAAAGAAAATGGCGCATAAGACTTATAAAATGTCAAAAACTAATGAAAACTACTTAAAATTTGCAGACTCTTTAACTTTGCTTTGCCACATTTTTGTAACACACCCTGTAGGTATACTTGTAACTAACTTCTGATATTACCTACAACTTCCACATTTGATATTTTTGGGTATTTTTTCGAACAGGTGTAGGTGCAAAATATCATCCCATACTAGAAGTAAATCTCGAAGTTAATTTTCTTTTAGGAAAAAAGAACACAGCATTATGAAAAAAATCAAGGGTAAGGTTTCTGATACACAGTTATCAATACCAGCTGCTTAAGTATTTCAGTATTTCTAATAATACCCTCAGTAAGAAAAAACCAAAAAGATAAATCTATTATCACATCCTCTAATCATGTCAATTAAAATTAATTTAAACCATGACATAATGCAGTACTATGACCTCATCATTATTGATGGGCACACAAAATGTGACCTTCTAGGCTTGTTTATGGATTACTGCATTCCTTTGCTGCCGTAAAGTTACTTAATGGTCAATAATCGATAAACATATATGGTATTAATAGGAGACGGTTTCAAGGGGTGCTAAAAATACCCTTTAAAATGGAGGAGTGAGATAAAAGGAATTTGGCCTTAAATAAATAAACATATCCTGTGATATGGGAAAAATTCGAAATAAAAAACTAGATACCTATTTTTACACTAAATGAGCGACCTAAGATTTATAGTTTAGAGAGGCATGGGAACATTCTGGATTAATGCTTAAAGTATGCCATAAATCACTCACATATCCACTTGTAATTAGAAATGTAGAGGTGTGGTGGAAGATAAGACCTACTTAGGCCCAATATTGAAAGTTTGGTCTAAAACCCATTTAAAATATTGAAAACACTTACCGGAAGGTTTATTAAACGTCACAAAACTACAATTTTCTTATTTAATCAGGTTTTAATACTCCAATTTGGTAATTTTCTCTAGATTATCTTCTCTGGCCTGGCTTTTAATAAATTTTTACCGCACCCAATCCACAGCCAACGATCTGACAGCACAGTTACTATTTGACATCTCTCAGTGTTGCCACATCACATCCTTTTTTTCTCAAATTGTGTATTGTGTTGTGTAGTTTGAATATAAAACTACTTATATGGTTTTATATTCCAAGGTTGTGTAGGATCCACAAAGAAAGTTTTAACTCCAGAATACACGTATCTAGTTGCTATGTTTATCCTGGAGTTATGCTTAACCCGGAGGTGACTCGCTATTGAGAAACCCGGCCTTCAGTAGATTGTCTGGTATTGTGGTTATGGCAAACAGATGACGTCACTGGAGTGCCTAATCGAGATATGCATTATGGCATTATGCATTATGTCTAGAAACTTCAGATGACGTTATAAAAGTCATCAAAGTTGGGACTCTGTAACAGATGGAGATTTTTTGTCTATCTTTATAGACGTCCCCTCTCTATTGAATTTGAAGAGAAGGAGACACCAAGAGCTATAGCGATAGGGAAAAAAACCTCTACCTGTTACAGTGTCCCAGCTCAGCCCAGAGTCACTTTCCAGTGACGCACTTTGAGCACTCCTGAGCTGCTCTACTCTAGAGCGCCCTGGACTGTTCACAGGCGTGCCAGTCCATTAGAGTTTCGCGCAACTGAACTGTTCATTGTTCCTCTCCCCTGTCCTCTCAGGCCCAGCAATTTTATGGGTGCATAAAAAACACGACGCATAAAGTAGGGTGCGTTCCAGTGACACTACAGTTGTTTGGAGCCCAAGAGTGTGGAGCTACGGGTGTATAGCAGCCCTGTCCAATAAGAGGTCCGCGGAGCAGGTCCCTAATTTGCCACTGGCGAAGGATAGAAAGAAAATAGTCAAAATATAGATGCTCTCTTTCTAATAAGTCAGTAGTGAGAACCAACATCCTCATTTTTTCCACTATTTATTTGTAATTTGTATCTTTTTGAGTAAATTTAAATATTAAAGACGCATTTTTTTCTTTGTATACCATACCTATTAATACTCACGGATGAAGTTGTATGCGAAGTATTTTATAATGCGGCCCTCCAAACCGTATTTTTATTTAAAGCGGCTCTTGGTGCTCTTGAAGTTGGACAGCCCGTGTGGAGCATCAAAAAATTCGTCACTGGAAAGCGGCTCTTTCAACCTATCTCTTCCAAACAACCTTGAGCTCGGATGATCATTTTGATCTAGATCAAATTCGGTAGATCATGGTAAATGTGGTAGATCTGGATCAAATTCGGTAAATCTAGATCAAATTTGGTAAATGTGGCAATGTGGCGTTGTGTCTTCTACTTTTCTCCTTCTCTATCTATTCCATCGAGTCGTCCCCTTGACTTCTCTATTCTTCTCGTTATCCGCTATGCTTTCCGGTGCTAGACTGAGTTCGATAACGTGGTCTGGGGTGTAAAAATCATCCAGTTGCCAGTTGCCGTTCGGAGGTGAATGAACAGTCGCCTATGGAATAACGAAAACGGGATATAGCTAACCGAAGTCTTTAGCTCAGATTAAATGAGAAAAATTCATCTCCAAACTTGAAAATAGAATTCGCACTGACAGGCATGTTTTCGAATGCGTCTCTACTTGTTATTACTCCAAGCAGTCCGAGCAACCCGAGCTACTCTTCCAGAGTAAGGATTGTGAAAGAAAAGACGATAGTGCTAGATGGCGCCACTATAGTAAATAGCGAGCAAACAAATAACAAACGTCATTCGATCTGACGTCAACCCATCCATCCGTCAAATTTCATCGCAAAAAAAAATAAACACGATCGTTTTTGATATGGCAGTTTAGTTCAATCAACATCTTTTTCACTTTTCCTCTTAAAATTCCAGTGAATCGTCTCCGCGTTATCAGTATCGACATTTTCCCATTCGCAAAATCATCATCACAACTACACAAAAACAATTCGTCGAGCCAAAAGTGTTGTTATCAAAGGCCAGTTGCGTCATGTCAAGACCTTGATTGACTTGAAGGACTACGTGTTTGAAAACATACGATTTTGCTTGATTATTTTCCGATATTATTGCGAAGAAGTTTGCGCCAAGATGTCCAGTGTCCGGTGCAGTTTGGCTACGGCCGGGAAATACGCTCTGGCCGCCAGGAACACAAAAATTCAACAAGGTAGGAACTTTGGCTAATGTTTTTTTTTTCCCTCAATTTGATATTGATAGTATTCGTTTTCGTGGGAACCTTGAATTAACGAGTATAAATTCATTGCGCTATTGCGAAAACCTTGCTCAGAATGATTAAATTGTTTGGGTACATGTATTTATTTTGCAATACAAGTGGTTTGTTGCCCTTGATTCTGGTTTGTCTTGTATACCTATTTATTTGCTTTGCCAAATATTTTGATGCTGGAATTTAATAAATTGGAGACAACTTTCAGGTGAAAAAATATCAGAAGCTTTTATTTTCCAACCTATGCTACAGGTTTTCATAAATGAAGTATTTTATCACTGCCTCAGAAACAGTTTTCTTCACTAATTTCTGCATTTATTCTTATATTCATTGAAAACATTGCAGGGTCAAGGATCAACAACTATAACCTCGACTATAACCCAATCATGGTCTTATATACCTACACTTCTCTCCTTGCTTCTTATTTGGGTAGTTATATTGGTATACAGATCCCTCTGGAGTCTGAAGAACCTCACAATCAACCTAAAAAGTGATGCTACAATTCAATTCACAGCCATCAGCAAAAATTCAGATTATTTAACAGCCTCAACAATATCCTTAATTGCTCCGTTAATTGTAAACAGAAGAGGCCCCGGATTCAATCAAGTTTACTAATTATAACTATGGCACAACATCATTTTCAAATAAAGAATTTCCAGCACAACTACAACTCTCAATCATCAATGGTTAAATTTTGTAGATGAGTACTTTTGTTTTGGACACATTCAGGACGAACAGCCCAGATGACACAGATGTATAGAAGAAGTACTCTAATTGTAATGTATTTTCACACTAGAATTTCCAAGAAGTAGGTACTAGCAAATTACTCAGCCTCTTGGAAAATTACCACCCAGCCCGAGACCCAGCCATTATAAAATCAGCACTCACTAAGAGCATGCCTTGGTGTATCTTTTAAAGGAAAGTGTTTGAAAGGTACTGCAAAAATGCCTTGAAACAATGCTAAAAAAGAACACTGGTGATGCATTTCATAAATTATACTTATTTTACACAGAAGAAATAAAGAAAAGCACTTTTGAAGTACTGCATAAATGTGCTCAGCTCATCCCTCGGCTCATCCCTTTCTCCAAATCTGATTTTCTTTCCAAAGTAGCTTGTGCTTGGTACCCAATATTACTTTGTTTTCCTGTATAAAACCATATAATTTTTAAAAAAATTGCAAAATAGTACTTATTTGCTGCTTTGTAAGATCGTCACTAACCCGACTAGTCGTCTTTTTCTTGATAGCTTAATAAATAATCAAACTTGCAAGCAAAATAGCTGCACTATCCTCTAAAAAACAGCAATACCAACAAAACAAAAACACATCAACACAACAACAACAACACATCAACACAACAACAACAAAAACAGCAACATCATCAACAAAAACAGCAACAACAACACAAAAATTTGTGTATTAAATCTATTGATTGATTTTTTATTTGTTTTTCAAATTTTTCAGCGTCACATTATTAACATAACAAATTATGCATGCCTCCCGACTAATTTGATAAAATTCAAATGTCAAAGGGATGGTGATGTTAATACTATATCGAGTAATATATTTAGTGATGTGAGTCGAGAATATTCCCATGCGAATATTCGCGAACATTGGGAAATTTCCGAGAATATTCGCCGATAAAAAATGGAAACGTTCTCCTGAATGAGAATATTCCCGGAAACTTTCAATCAAAAACTCTCAAAAGAATATTTCCGAGAACTTTCGAGAATATTTCCAAGAACTTTCCAGAAGATTTTTTTTTTTGAATGCGAGATTATGGCGAATACAAGGTCTCGGTGACATCATTTTACTTTATGTGGATGACGTAGTCCAGTGCAAATGTCTTTACGGAAACGCTGATCCGATTTACCCGATCACCAGCTGATGTACCTACAGCCTACAGTTTGTCTTTTTTTAAAATATTCTTCATTGAAGAAAGATAAAAAATAAAGAGCTGAGAGATTGGGTTAATCGGATCAGCTTTTCTTTTAAAGCCTTACTCAACCGTCCATAAAAGCGTTTTTACTACATAGTTTAATAGTTTAATTTTTAGCTGATCTTACAGAAAAATATAGGTGTTTTTCTTGGTTCAGTCTATAGTCAGTACACTACAATAATAGGTAAATAAGGCTTACTACGATTTGTCTGATTTAGCTATAAATTTAAAAAAAAAAAAATATTTCCATAAGGTTCCGAAAGTTTCCAATATTCCCGGAAAGTTTCTGAGAATGTTCGCGGCTTTCGAATGTTTTGGGAATTTTACATCACTAACTATATTACCTTCTTATAAGTATGATTATGCAAATGGTAACTGTTTGCGTCTGTATAATGCTATTAAAGGAATTAACTGGCTTGATCTTTTCACAAATTCTGATCCGAACAGAATGTCTAGCCTTATTCTATGACACTGTATGTAGTTGGATAATGCAGTTCCAAAAAAAAACAGTTTCTAAACATAGTAAATATCCACAATGGGTTTCAATCGATTTAGTGAGAAACATTAAGCATAAAAATAGGTCACATAACCAAATAAAGCGTGGCAAGGCTAGTTTATATCTTTTTAATGGGTACAGTAGAGTTAGATCCATTATTAGAAAGCAAATCGATAGAGAGTTTTCTGAGTATATAAAAAATATAGAGGAGAATATAAGATTAGATCCTAACAGCTTTTGGAAGTTTGTAAATTCTAGATCTAGGAAACCTGGTATACCAGGATGTGGTACTTGTAATGGTTTGACCATAGAGGAGCCAGATCAAATTTCAGAAGCCTTTGCACATTACTTTGCATTAGTTTATGGGATCTCAATCACCCACTTGTTCTTGTTTTGATATGGAAAATCATTAGCCAATGGGGTAACTTCTCATTTTCATCCATATCTGAGAATACAGTCAAAAATGCCATAAAAAAACTAAAACCCAAAAAATCTACAGGTGAAGATCCTTTATTCTAATGTCTGCCCAGCGAATCTGTGTCTACGGGGCAACGGTAAGGGGAATGCAGTTGTCAAAAAAATGGCTGATTTCATTCATAAAATACCCAGCTGCGTGCGGAACTTTTTGGAAGCGTTATCGTATTGCAACTCGTACACGAAAATTAGCAATTACCAAATCTCCGCCACTGGATATTTCAATATAAATCCATATTTCAAGATGGGAGGATAAAATGACGTGAGCCCTGGCCAATAGCAAGACGTAAGGTGACGTTAGCTCATTGACAACCGTATGGTTCCCCATGACAACGGCGATCCTGCCAAAAACTCCACCAATCAGGTTCATCCAGGACGGATGCTTGCCAAATTGTCAAAACCTGATGGTATTTTTAGAAAATGTTTATTTTTTACAATAGACCAAATTGAAGAAATCAGGATTAAAATAAGGATAGATCTAACAACCACGTTAAAATATTTAGCGTTTTATTATTGTATCAATATTTTGTTATTAAAAAATGGATTTTCAAATTAACTATACTTCATTCCTAGTATTTTCGCTTTTTTATAAATAAACGTGGCAACATGGCACATTTACTTCCGAATTCCTTCCATAGACTCAGATCCGCTGGGCAAACAATATAAGGGATGATATGCTAGCAGCCCAAGGGGTAAGCCACCCCTGAGATTTTTGACAAATATTTCCCCTTGTGGGAATTAAGTATTTCCCAAATATCGCCCTTATTTCCTATATCATTCAGTAATTCCCGATATTGCCCTATAATTCCCCTTAATGCCTTATAATTTTCTTATTTTGCCCTCAATTATCAATGAAGGTAAACAGTTGAGACATCTTCATATCCAACTAAAATGTCTAGACAACCCCGAATTGCATTTGTCATATAGAGCCAGATTAAGGGATCATAGAAAAAATATAGCCACTGCTAAGAGAACTATTAATTCTCAAAAAATATTAACCTCTAGGAATGTTACGCGAACCGCTTGGAATATCATTAATTCGACTACAGGCTTTTCAAACTGCAAGTCAAAGTCTGTTCCTGATAAGATTACAGCAAACGGGAGGGATGTTACCGGAGGTCTGAACATTGCTAACACCTTCAATGACTTTTTTGTCGGATCAGTAGCTAAACTCCTGGACAATATTCAGGCACCTACAACCATTAATATGCCGTGCAGTGGAATATCTCAATCTATTTTCTTGTCTCCTCTCACTGAGAGTGAAACTCATGAGATTATTAAATCTGTCTCAGGAAAAAGGTCATGTGGCGCTGATGAGATTCCTTGTAATTTATTGTGTGAATGTGCTTCTAATATTCTCCCTGTACTGACCTATCTTCTGAACGTGTCCTTTCAGTTTGGATATTTTCCTAAAGAGCTTAAGGCAGCCATTGTGATACCACTTCACAAAAAGGGTCAGAAATCGCTGGTTGAGAACTATAGGCCCATTGCGCTGCTGTCTGTATTCTCTAAGATTTTTGAGAGGTCCTTCGGGAGAAGACTTGTCGCTTTTTTGGACGCTTTTGGCATTCTGTCATGCCGTCAGTTTGGATTCAGAGCTGGGCTCTCTACAACGGATGCCATAGTCTCCCTGTATACTGCAATTTTGGATGGTTTCGATGCAAAGCTGAAATCAGTGGGTATTTTCTTCGATTTCACTAAGGCTTTCGATACCATCAACCACAGCATACTTCTAAATAAAATCTTTCACTATGGAATAAGAGGCCCAGCTTACGGGTGGCTGGTATCATATTTGTCAGGTAGAACCCAGGCTGTGAGGATGAATGTTGAGGGTCGAGTAGCAATCTCCGATTGGGCAGCCGTTGAAACTGGGGTTCCTCAGGGGAGTGTCCTTGGACCAATCCTATTTTTATTATTTATTAATGACTTGCCTCTTTTGGTTGATGACAGCTTTATCACACTTTTTGCTGATGATACGTCAGCACTCGTCACTGGGCGTGACTATGAATCACTGCACTGGAAGGGCAGCAAATGTGTAGCTGAGATTGCGGGCTGGTGCCAGAGAAATGGACTTTGTTTGAATGGCTTAAAGACCAATTTCATGGTTTTTACTCCGATACGAGTGGTCGAAGATAGAAGCCTACTCCTCAGGGAGGGATCGACTGGCCTGGCTCAGCAGGACTCCTCCAGGTTTTTGGGGATTGTGATCGACAGACATTTGTCTTGGGATGATCAAGTTGAGTCAGTATGCACTAAATTGTCACGTAGCAACTATGCCATCCTACAGCTCAGAGATTTTGTGGATACTTATACTTTAAAAACCTTCTACTTTGCAGCGGTGCATTCTACTCTGGCCTATGGATTGTCCGCTTGGGGCAACTCCTGCGGTGTCGAGAGGGTTTTGATATGTCAAAAACGCATTATCCGAACCATGTTCAGGCTTCCTTTCAGGGAATCATGCCGTGAAACCTTTAGAAGGGAAAAAATACCAACTGTCATAAATATCTATATTTTGCAGTGTGCTTGTCGAGTTTTTAAGAAGTCTGGTGGCTGTGCAAGGTTTGGCGACGTTAATTACTACAGAACGCGTAACGCGGATAAATTGTATGTTCCTTTGGCTAGGTTGTCTCAGGTGCGGGATGGTCCTGAAGTTACATCACTGAGAATTTATAATCATCTGCCTGAACGCATTAAGAGCACTACGGGCTTTCAAATTTTTAAGGGGACTCTTAAGGCCATGCTTGCTGAGTGCCCTTTCTACTCCTTGATTGAGTTTTTCAATCATAACTTCATTTAGATTCTTGTAATTTGATTTTGTTTTTTGTGAATGATATTTTACCTTTATTTTATTTATTTGACAATTCCGATACATTGTACCTATATGTCTATGGAAATAAACGATTTGATTTGATTTGATTATTTTTCCGGTAATTCACTAATATTTAACATAATTTTTCCGTAAATTTTGTGATTCCCCAATATTTCTCTGTATTTCATTTATTATTGTTGCGAAAATGCATCGACAACCCAGCAAGGATTCTGAGAAAATTACTTTTTTACAACGGGCAGCACGTCTTTTCTGAAAATTTCATCATATATGATTCAATGTTTTTCTGGACAGATCCGGAGTGCGATTTCGACTATAAATAGCGCGTAGTAATAAGTTTGAGTTTAGTTTCAATCCGATATTTGTATGTTTTGATAAGTGTTTTATTATTGTATCAATATTTTGTTATTAAAAAATGGATTTTCAAATTAACTATACTTCATTCCTAGTATTTTCGCTTTTTTATAAATAAACGTGGCAACATGGCACATTTACTTCCGAATTCCTTCCATAGACTCAGATCCGCTGGGCAAACAATATAAGGGATGATATGCTAGCAGCCCAAGGGGTAAGCCACCCCTGAGATTTTTGACAAATATTTCCCCTTGTGGGAATTAAGTATTTCCCAAATATCGCCCTTATTTCCTATATCATTCAGTAATTCCCGATATTGCCCTATAATTCCCCTTAATGCCTTATAATTTTCTTATTTTTCCGGTAATTCACTAATATTTAACATAATTTTTCCGTAAATTTTGTGATTCCCCAATATTTCTCTGTATTTCATTTATTATTGTTGCGAAAATGCATCGACAACCCAGCAAGGATTCTGAGAAAATTACTTTTTTACAACGGGCAGCACGTCTTTTCTGAAAATTTCATCATATATGATTCAATGTTTTTCTGGACAGATCCGGAGTGCGATTTCGACTATAAATAGCGCGTAGTAATAAGTTTGAGTTTAGTTTCAATCCGATATTTGTATGTTTTGATAAGTGATAAGTTAATTTTGTAATAAATCAATCAGTTTAATAGAATATATTAAGCCGGGTCCAGACTCTGTAAAAAAACATGTGGATAACAAGGTAGTACAAGAAATTAATTTAATATGAGCTAATTAATGGAATAATTAGCCGGGTAATTAGCAAGGCAATTGGTCAACGGATTTTCTGGAAAATTCTATAAACTTCTATGTGGTTCTATAGATTTCTATTTGGAATTATTTTTCTAGAACATGTCATTGTGTTCTATTTAATGCAAGATATTCTATGGTGAATACATGACAGCAAACCGATAGCATCCGAAATAGAGCAAGTTAATCAAATCTTGGCGGACTTTGTGAAAAATTTAGATGATAAGAGACAAGAGCAAGACAAAGGGAAAGCCTAGATGAAGAGGTCCAAAGACGGAAAGAAAAACAAGACTAGCTTGCATCGCTTTTACAACGCAACAATGCTTATATCATTTTTACAACAAAAAGAAGACGGAAGACAGAAAGAAAAACAAGACGAACAGGACCGGATTCAGGAAAACATTAGATTTCAGTGTGAATGGATGCAAACCGTAATCTCTGAGAATCAAACTAGAGTGGAGAAAATTCTGAAACTACAAACTGATAAATTTCCATCCCAAACTTTTTATTTTGTATAACATGACTATGACTACATGACAAAAATTGTCTAATTTGATTGACTACTGAAGGACTTAACAACGAACGGTGAAGTTGAAAGTTTACCAAGGTGGAACGGTGCGGTTCGGAAAGGAAACGATGAACGGTTGAGTTTATAAAACAGGCTTTAGATTTTTTTTTTTCCGAATTAATAAATGCGAAATGTTTAGGTGCGCTCGTTACATGCGCTAATAATTCCACAATATTTCCTCCATATTTTTTTTTTTTTTTTCCTTTATTTCAACATGGTAGTTAAACAATATATGTATGAACCTAAACTAGAGACCCTGAGCTGGAGAGCTATACAGGTCATTCAGTATCACATATAACATTATTACAATATACCGTATTATTTTATACATTATACAATATCACACAAGAGAAAATATCCAGTACAAGTAGGTACTATATCACAAAGTTGTTTCATTTATGAATATCTTAGCTCTAAATTGCAGATAAAGTCTTTCATTGTACAGTCCCAAAGTATCCATCGAAGATCAGCTGCTTCAGCTTACACTTGAAGCAAGTTATGTTCAATCTTTTAACAGGTTGTGGAATTCGATTGTAGTACCTTAGTCCTTCTGATAAGATGCTGCGTTGGCCAGTTGTAGTGTTCATTGCCGACGTTCTTAAGTTTTCATTGAGTCTGGTATTGTGCTGATGGACTGTGTTGGCTGGGATGAGACTTATTGTAGAGTGAATATTGGAAGTCTTGCAAGAATGGATAAAGATGCACGATTGCAAGATATACAGAGAGTGAACGTCCAGGATGCCATTCGGATAATATAAGTCTTTTGTTGGAAACATTTCCTTATAATACCTGGATATTTCCTCGATATTTCTTGATAATACCTCGATATTTCCTAATAATACCTTACTTATGTTTCCCAATATTGCATGTATTTCGTTATATATATTTCCCCGTTATACCTAATATTTCCCTGTATTTCCCCGTATTACCACATATTTCCCTAAGGTGGTGACAATAATTCCTAGGTAGTCTACCCCTTGTAGCAGCCCCATTGACACATTGACACATATTTTCAATACTTCCCTCCAAAATAAATCTTTTCCAAATCATTTCAAATCAACGATAATATGTCCTGTCTTTAAGACTGGGAATAGAATTGATGTTGTCAATTATAGACCTATCAGTATTTTAAACTCAATTGCTAAAATATTTGAAATTATTTCTGCTATTATGATTTATGTACAAAATAGTATAGCGGCACAGGAGCATGGTTTCCTTTGTGTTAAATCAACTATGATTAACCTTTCTGTATTTACATGTAATGCTTCTGAAGCAATTGATAGCAAAGAGCAGCTGAACACTATTTACATAGACTGTGCAAAGACCTTTGACAAAGTGGATCATCGGGTATTGCTGAGCAAGCTTGTTGAATTTAATTTCTCTAAGGATGCTACCTAGAATCGCGAATGCAAAAAGTTCGAGTTGGCACTTCCCTTTCACAAGCTTTTCCAGCAACATCTAAAGTTCTACAGAGTAGTAATTTGGGCCCATTGTTGTTTTTGATGTCCATAAACGATATTGTAAGCGTTGTTGAAGAGTCAGAATGTCTGTTATTTGCAGATGATTTCAATATTTTCAAGTGTGTTACAAATGATAACGATTGTGTTGCACTTCAGGATGATCTGAACTCAGTTTCCGATTGGTTCAGAAGAAATAAAATAATGGTTAACTCTAAAAAAAGTTTTGCTATGTCATTCACAAACAAAATGAATCCTATATTGTTTTCATATTCAATTGATAATAACTCGGATAATAATGAACTTCAAAAAAAGACTGAGTGCATGGATCTTGGGGTGTGCTAGGATCATTGATAGGATAGTAACTGACTCAATACAATATACAATAGTCTCATGTCTCATCGGTTTATTTTCAGCGCCCACTATTGGTAACTAATAATAATAATAATAAACATGGCAAAGGAAAAAAATACCACTGATGTTGACAGTTAACAGGTTATTGATATAAAGCCGGAATATTAAAGTTCCAAGCAAGAACCAAACCCTGATGAAGAATACTTTCTGTAAAGGCTGTTACACACGCTTTCCCATAATGCATAGCATAGTGCATAAATATCTATTCCAGTGGAATTGTTTATGCCAAACTGTCAGCTGAAAATCAGGTGACCTTCATTACAACCTGTGATTGGTTGGAGCTTATGCTTTTGCGTTATACAAAACCGTGTCTGACGGCCTTAGTCCCCAATGATATGAAATGTTATGAGTCAATGAGTCCAACACCTTTTTTCTAGATACTCTTTGGTCGTATGTTGATGTTTACCACCAACCATTTCCCATTAAAGTTGCACTCTGACAATAAGTTCTATAAATAGAATACGAAAATTGCGTTTCGAGGTCATTACTCATTGCATTGTCTTTGTCCTCCAATTGGGTCAATATAAACCACTGAACCGATTAACTAAATATTTTTGCCAATTTCTTTACTCTATTTTAATTCTGCCATAAAATATCTGTTTAACCTTCAAAAACACATTTCAAGAATCCATTAGAAAGTGTACTTATCTAATTACAAAATAATTGAAATAAATTAATAAACATTTATTCAAATTTCTGGCTATTTATGGGATATTTATTATTAGAAATCGCAAATCACACCTCTCTGTTTTGGCTAATGCCAATGTTTTTTTTTTTTTTGTATTTGCATCATTAGACTGATTATTTTTAGCTTGTTTATGTTTGCACATTAAACTTTGTATCCAAACATTGCCAAACCTGCCTCCCAAACACGATTATTAAATTCCAATGCTTTTATGTTTTTTTTTTTAAGGTCTGCTGTCTACCTTCTATCTGAAACACTTTCAACACAGCAAAAATATATCTACAAGTTTTGTCCTACTTAAAACCATTGGTGCTGGTGAACCTCCAACCAACCCTACCCAACCTCCGACCAAATCAACCACTTCTAGTGGAGGTGGCACGGGGAAAAATAAGAATACACTTTCATGTCCGAAATGTGGAGATCCTTGCACTCATGTGGAGACTTTTGTCAGTTCAACAAGGTAAATATTATCTTGAAATTGTATTTAAATCGACTAACACAATTTAGATTTGTTAAATGTGAAAAATGCCACCACTTTTTCGTGGTCCTGAGCGAAGTCGACAGTAAAAAGAAAGAAGGTGTGGACCTCAAAAATGGACAATACAGAAAACCTCCGCCTCCACCTAAAAAGATTTACGACTACTTGAATAAGCACGTTATTGGTCAAAATCATGCCAAAAAAGTAATATTTACAAGGCTTGAGTGACTATTTAATTTAATTCTGAAGTTATTTTTCACAGGTTTTATCTGTAGCTGTATATAATCACTACAAAAGGATTTATAACAACACCCCATGTTCAACAAATACTGGTAGACAAGATATGGCTGTAATGGAACAAGGGCCACATCACAATATGACACATAGAGGTAAGTATTCCGAAATTGTGTGCGGATTGTATTTTAATTAAATAGATGATTCTTAGTGAAACCACAGCTTCAGTATTCTTTTGCTTATTTTTTTTTTGACAATGTTTTCCGGCTTGTGTTTGTATGTAATGCTTTTGTATCTGAAACGAACTTTATTTGATTAAATCGCAGATTTGCTCCATATAACAGGCATGGGGCACAATCCTATGGGTCCGCTCACTTTCAGTCCTACAGAATCACCCTACGATAAAAGTACGTCTCAAACTGCTGTCGGGTCTGACATTTTAGAACGTACCACCCACGAACTGAAGCTGGAGAAAAGCAACATTTTGTTGCTGGGTCCAACTGGATCAGGTGATTTTTTTTTTTTTAGTGAGGTTAATGTATGGGTAATAATATAAATTTTGTTATAGGTAAAACTCTGTTAGCTCAGACCATAGCTCAGTGTCTAGATGTTCCTTTTGCAATCTGTGATTGTACCACATTAACCCAAGCAGGTTATGTCGGTGAAGATATTGAGTCTGTTATAGGAAAATTATTACAAGGTTTTTAGTATTGTTAATGAAACTTACATAAATAGTAACTATTTTTGCTTTAGATTCCGGATATAGTGTGGAAAAAGCACAAATCGGAATTGTATTTCTGGACGAAGTAGATAAAATTGGCGCTGTACCTGGAATACATCAACTAAGGTAGGTTTTCAGGAGAAAAAAAAATTGTTATTTATTTTGCAAATTATCCAGAGATGTAGGTGGCGAGGGTGTGCAACAAGGCATGCTAAAAATGCTGGAAGGTACTATTGTAAATGTCCCAGAAAGAAATTCACCTAGAAAGTTAAGAGGCGAAACTATCCAGGTGGACACAACGAATATTCTTTTTGTTGCTAGTGGTGCGTACAATGGTTTGGAAAGGCTGATTCAGAAAAGAACCAATGAAAATGTATGTCAAACAATAAATTACAATTTTTCTTCTCTAATAGCTTTTGTATATTGTTTTAGTATTTGGGTTTTGGATCTCCAACTACAGGTGGCCAAGGCAGAAGAGCTGTAGCCCAAGAAGCAACTCTACATTCTTCTACACAATCAGCAGAAGAAGAAAATCATGATAAAGATAAGGCCCTAAGACAAGTACAAGCTAGAGATCTCATTGATTTTGGAATGATACCGGTAAGACCTTTCTCTAGATCTTTAGGACTTTGAATATTTTCATTTTTCTCTACTTCTTATTTCATACTCCATACTGTTTAAGTTTCTTGATAAGTATAAACCTGTGTGGACCATTATATTGAAAGTATATTATGCTACTTCTAATTTATTTATTCAGTATTCTTTTTAGGAATTTGTTGGTCGTTTTCCAGTTCTAGTACCTTTCCACTCCCTAGATAAAAATTTGTTAGTAAGGATATTGACAGAGCCCAAAAACGCTTTACTTCCCCAGTACCAGAGGCTGTTAGCTATGGACCAATGTCAGCTAACTTTTTCCCCTGATGCTTTAAAGGCGATAGCTGCTCAGGCTATGGAAAGGAAGACTGGAGCTAGAGGGCTTAGAGCAATAATGGTTAGCTAAAAAAAAAAAAATTGAAATTAATTTTTTGTTATTGTTTTCTTTTTTTTTTAGGAAACTCTTCTCTTAGAACCAATGTTTGAAGTACCTGGTGCAGGTATTTCAGAGGTCCACATAACAGAGGATTGCGTAAAAGGCAAATCCCCACCAGGTTATATAAAAACTAATACTGAGGTCTCAGAAGAAGATGAAATTAATGATACTATTAGGTTAAAACAATGATATTGGGGGGAAATGCATATTTAGGTACCAACATTTAAATGAATATTATGCTGCACTGTCAAAATTGACAGGAAAAGAAATGTTGATATGGAGGTTGGGTGGCAAGAAGTTAGTCTTAATCAAGCCCCTAAATCAAGTTCTCGGTAAAAAAAAAGTGTAAAAAGATTGTACTAAACATAACGTAACTAAAAATTTCATGTGATAAGTAGAAACAAAACAAAAATTGTATGGAAATAAACACTGCTGTATTCAAAGTTTTGTAATTTTATTTTGTTGTCACATAACAATAATTTTTTTCTTCTGATCACTGTTAGTTTTGAAAGTAATACAAACTTATTATTTTTCTCTTTACGAAAGCTGTTTTATTTGTTCTTAGAGGTAAGGATTTTGTTGCTAAATAAATATTGTTTTATTTATAAGTTTATTTTAGGCGTAAATGAATTATTGTTGACTGTCCTAGAAGTCAGTTGCAGATAATTGTGATGTTTCTAGAAAGGGTTAATATTAATTATACACAATAAATTATTGAATTGAGTATTGAGTTTTATTGAGAATTTCCTACTTCCCTTTAGTTTTCATGGATGATTTCCATTCAAATCAGTTTCATTGAGAACAAATAATTGGACGGGTAACCGTTTGCCGCTTCGAAAACCAGACATGCTCACTGTGTAAGTAGTACCCACTGCATCGAGCCAAATTAACACATTTTTTTAATTTACCGGTTCGACACAACACCTGGAAGGCATCTTTGTACATGGCCTCGTTTTTACTTGCATTGCCGAGGAACGCAGGCTTTAGTAAGTAGTGGTGTTTCTATAATCCTCATTCCTCAGACAGGTAAGTTATTCCATAATGTATTATCGAATCAGTGTAAATAACAAAATGAAATTTTCTCAATGAAGTTTAAGAGTTAGATTCTTTTTCAATCAGAAAAAAAGTACCTACTTTAGAAAATTAGTTGAGCGAGCAGACATTTCCCCAGTCACTGGTTCTGTATTAAATAGTCAGAGTAAACTTTTGGAACGCAAGTATTTAAATTCAAAATTAAATAGATCAAAAGGCAAACCATTAGCATTTCACTTTTAATGAGTAGGTACCTACTCATTAGTCTATTTGTTCACGAAATAACGCGCATTGTTTGTACCTACATACAACTTTAGTTTGTAGGAGTAGGTCGGTAAAGGTAGTACCTTTTACTATACTATTTTACATTGGACAAAGGCAATAATTACTTTTTGTTGATTATTGTTAAGTGCATGTGTAATATATATATAGGTAAGTTAATGAGGATGACTCGATGTTTTTGTTGTTTTGGTTTTATGTTTAAAAATAAATCAACTTAATAATTGTTTTCTACATTTTTGTAGGTATTAGGTATACCTTATTTAGTTTAATACTTCAAGCATGCCTAACAAAACATTTAGATCAGAAAACTTTTTTTTTTACTTTCCAACAATAGTGTGTCGATCACGCTAGGCTCGTGGGTTAAACTTCTTCTCGTGAATAAACATTCATTTAACTCACTTGGTGTATAAATAACTATTAATTAGGTATCAGTAAACCAATGTTTTGACTTGAGTTTTTTTAATCAATATTAATTAGTGGTTTTATTTAAATATATAAGGTTATTATCAAGGCACTAGAGGGTGAGTATATTTTAACAAAGATAAGAAAAATATTTTCTAAAAATAAGAAATTATTTATCAAAAATTTAAGATTAAAAATTATTATGTTTATGTTTGACTTGAAATTGATTAGCAATTTATAATACCTAATAATTACCTAGATTAGGGAATATAGTTACCTACAATATTCTATTTGGGATGGTTTTTAGGAATAATAAGCACTTCTCAATATAGATACTAAATATTTCATTTATGTAATGTCTATTTTCGACTAAATTAAGCGAATGGCAATAATAATTATTATAAGTGCGGAGCTTTCAACATTCAATCATATAGAACAATTTTTTTTTAAACTTTTAAAATTGCAAATGTTCAAGAAAAGTGAAATGCAATAAGCTTTTTCTGTGCTTCTATGGTTCACCCAACAGTTTTTGTTTGTTTGTTAAAAAAAAAGTAAATGGTATATAAACATAAAGTAGGTAGGTATTACACTACCTACCTGGTATATGGAACATAAACAAATCTTATAAGATAGATTCTAGAATGATTCTAGGAAATATTTCTACTTGCGCCCGGCCCACTTGCCCTTCGGGTCAAGATCGACCTTCGACCAGATCGACCCACTTGCGGTTGATAAATATAGTCCCAATGAAAGTGCTTCACTTTTTAATATTTTAAAAGTTAAAAAAGATTTGGTTTCTGATGTCTGGTTAACTAATTCAGTCTGTTATGCCACCCTTCCACGCAGTTAGTCCTATGTTTTTGCCGGTAATCATTCCAGATTTCCAATTTTCAACAAAGTAGTCGTTGAATAAAGAAATTTTCTGGAGAACTTTTTATTATAATCATCCATCTATCCTCTACATCACCAGGTGGAAGATGAGCCAACGAAGCACACATCTTTAGCATATTCTTCAACAAGTCCTATACTTTTGCACCGTCCTCCACAAACACTGATTAAAGTGAAAGTTACATACCGATACTTTCACGCCTGGCAGTTCACTTTTTAGAGCCGATATCCCACTCTTGGATCTGAGTTTTCACCAATTCAATGAATCTTTCGTAGGTGACTCTTGCATAAACTACTGGAATCACATTAGTTTTCTGTTGGGTACTTCCAATATCAACATGAATTGTGTATAGCTGATAAAAATTTTCGCTGCATTTCTTGAAAGTTCCATCCACCAAAAATGTTTTTCCATTGGCCATAGCCTCTTTTCTTAACTTAGTACCAAAAATTAATACCTTGTCTTTGCCGTTGCCATCTTCAGCAAGAAAAAATATCGAACTATGTCCTCAAATTTAAATATTTCTGAAGGCCAAATTATGCTCTGGCAATCCTGGGGATCCTTTATTGTACCCATTGCTTTGGATCTGTGACGATTGAGAGTTGACTTCATAGACTGAAATTTGGGAATGGTGGTGACAAATTCCAAACCACGGTCGTACAGGTGCTTTACCTCATGTATGGACGACATTGACGTTGTAATGTTGTCTTTACTCGAGCCCTCGTCTCAACTGCCGATATACATATCTATTATCTATATATGTATACCTCATTCAGTACAAGATCAGATTTACATATGTGATCAATTACTATTACTTTCACAATTTCTTCATCACCAACACGGATAAGTCTACCACGACATTTCTCAGCCTTGTCTTTCGTGCACGTCCAAGTTTTATTATCACCTTTAACACTTTTAATTCGGTACCGGTAACCATTATGCATTGCACAAGGCTTACCTTTCGTAGATTTTCAATAATTTTTAGCTTTCCTTCCCTTCCATTCTGAATCAAATTTAGAGAGATAGTGATCGCAAATCTAAATATTTACAAGTAGCTAGGTATCTACCCCAAAAAAATAAATAATATCCATGCATTCATGGAAATTATACTTTCTCGGCCTTTTATGACTAGAGGAATAATTAGGATTTGAAATCGAAATTTCTTTGAATCCCCTGATGAGAGGCGCTAATGCACCGGTTCAAAACAGGTAAAAATAACACGGGCGCAACTGAGTCGAATTTTACCCGGAGCGCAAATGAGCGAGCGGTCCGACAGCAAATTCTAGCACATAAACAGGTCAAAAGAAATAGGTAGGTACCGAAAAAAAGTTGGGCTACTAATTTGCTCTAAATGAAACATAATTGATAGGCCTATATAACACTAATGACACTAGGGTTTCTTAAATAATTCTAATATGAGTATACTGATTTCTTCTTTTTCAGATTTTTCTTTTATCATATCATGGAACAGAATATAAGAAATAGAAATAAATATGTAAGTCAAGAACAAGAAGATGAGGAAAATGAGGACCTACTAAATGCGTCTAAAAAAGAGGTAGGTGATTTAATATAGATATTTATTACCTATACTTACTCACTTTTTCAATTTCTTGTGAAGCTACAAATTACTTACCTACCTGATAAAACTCCATTATGTGTAAAGTACGCCGATTTTAATCTGATACTCCAAAAAAATGTGAGCTGCTGGTTTCCTACGTTAGAACGCCAATGGTCACGCGTCACACCCGTTTTTGCCATATACTTCACCCCCAAGTTCCTCATACGGAAAGTGTCAGACTAAAATCGACGGACAATAGGTAGGTATGAAGGTACCTCCAGGATATGACCTAATTTCTGGAAAAGTATCCCCAGGAAAGCTATTGTAAAATTATGCAATCTTTTCAATGCGTCCTTTAGGCTTAGATATTTAAACTTTGAAATGCTGCAGAAGTTATCATAATACCAAAACCCGGAATATCACCTCTCATAGGCCAATATCATTATTATCTAAGTTCTATGAAAAGATACCTACTGCTAAAAAGAATAAAACCAATCAATCATAGAAAGACAGGAAATCATTCCAACTCATCAATTTGGACTCTGCATCAAGCACTCTACGATTTTCCAAATAGATAGGTACACAGTATAACCAATGTAATATAATCGCTGGAATAGGGAAAAGTCTGTTTGGTAGTTTTCCTCGATGTAGGTAGCGCAAGCATTGGACAAAGTTTGGCATGAAGGCAAACTATGAACTGAAACTTTTTGTTTCTGCCAAAACAATATTCTGATAATTTGGAATCATAATTATGTGATACACATTTCAGAGTAAAACAGGAAGATTTTGAGTCGAATTTACGAAAAATATAAGCAGGTGTACCTTAGGGTAGCGTGCTAGGTCCCTACTTATATTTTTTTAGTAGTTGCGACGTCCCAAAATCGTCAATCACATATAGCAACACGCCGACGATACTGGTTTAATTACCGTGGATCGTGGCGCCGTCTTAGATGGCGCCACGATCAAATTTCGACCGTCTTACTACTTATATTTTGCATACATGCACAAAACTTGGATTGGTTTTCTTTGCTTTTCCTAGCCATACTGATGAGACCTGATAGGTCGAAATGCGTCTATGGATGGAAAAGCAAAGAAAATTAATCCAAAATTTTCTCGTTTTGGACATACATATAACATATCGACATTTTCCAGTGGTGCGTGGAGTGTGGACATTCACGTACATTTTTAACTCAACCAAAGGGTTCGGGACGCCACTGGAATAATCAAGCCTCTTTTAAGCCCGCATTACGTCTGTCTATTTTTTCGTGCATTTCTACATGTATTCATGCCTGTAAGTCTGTTTTTTTTTAAAGATAAAAGTCAATATGACATTATGTTGGCAATAAATGTAAAATTGTCAATGCTTTCAAATTTTTTATGTAGAAAAGGCTTGTGTTGCCAACCTAGTTACTAAATTTTTGACTTGGGGAATTATCTTTAAATAAAAAACAAACTTTTTTTTTAAAATAAATTCTTTAAATTCATGAATTTTTTTACGCGAGCAGATGTCAAAAGTGTCAAAAACACGGCTAATATTATTTCCGCTTTGACCGCTTTACATTCGTGTATTTCTTCCAGGGACGGACTGGTTTCTGAACTTACGGCGGGCGATTTCCTACATGGGGCGCCATCACCAAGAAAAAGTTGAAGGAGGTACCTATAGGGTCACTTGAGCCTGGGAACTTTTTCGATACCGTGGGTATGGTTTTGCTCGTTTTGTGCTAGTTTTCACTGGTTTTGTGCTGATTTTTTACTGCTTTTATGTTGGTTTAGCTGGTTTTGTAATTCAGCACATATCCTGCTATACCTACCAGCAAACAACAGCAAAACCCAGCAAAATCCAGCAATAAAACAGCTAAACCGGCTTAAAACCAGTGAAAACCAGCACAAAACCAGCAAAATACGCCGATTTTCCTACGGTATTGAAAGAGTTCCCAGGCTCAAGTGACTATAACTACTAGTTGAAAGTTAGGCTTATCATATGTTATCGATAAGAACGAATCACCACACCGTTATATTTATATCCCAAGAAAAAAATCAACATTTTATTGAGGTTTTCGCTAGTCTTAGCTACATTATTGATAGTTTCGTTATTGTCTAACGACATAAAGTAATTTTTTTCCATAGACATTATCATAAACACTTCCAGGTTGTTGTTATTTAGGTCACTTCGTAATTGATTTAAATATACTCCAGCTTCTTGAGCTTCGATCATAACAAATTTTCGCAACTGATAGTCGACAAATATTTGTGAGCTTTTGAAAGTATTGGATAAGCATATGCGTGAAGGTTGACACGGTCCAATAGTGTAGGTACCTACTTGGACAACTGTTCACCGAGTAAGTGACGAGCGAGCTTCCTCTTGATCCAAGTTCTCATCTAAGTGCACTTCGACCAAGCACTTGGACCGTGACAAACTGGTTCTAAGATTGAATCTGATTGATAGCCTGTAACTGCAATAAATACAGTTTTTGCAAGACTTGCGAAGTGTTGTACTGGTAATTTACTCTAATCTTCACTAGAACGAATACACGAGGAAAGCGCAAGGCACAAGCAAGATGGTGCTTGTCGGGCGGGAGGCTCTCGGCACAAGAATACCGTGATTCGTGATGGTTGGAATAAAAACCTAACCTAATTTACAGAGACGCCCTCTATCGGGCGCGGTCAAAGTATCAGAGTTTAATATAAAACTTTAATGGCAATTCTGAATTCTCATTAATATGAGAGCGCTAAATTATTAAATAATCGATATTCCGAACTTATTTGAACGATGCCAATGGGGCACTAAATCTTGAGAACGCGGCAGGCGGAGCCCGCCTAGCTCGCCGGGCCAGTCCGTCACTGATTTATTCATGTATAAATATATGTAGAAATACACGAAAAAATACACAGATGTAATGCGAGCTTTAATTAGGTATATGAAAATAGTTTCCATAAAATCGACGGTTTCTTTTCTCAATATGAATAGATTTTTTTTGCAAATATAAGGAATCGCACCTTGATGTAAGGGTAAGGGACTCAACGTGTTCAATAAAATGCTGCCAAAAATGTTTAGAAACTTATTATACCTAGAGCTACTAAGAACATTCGAACTCGCCTACTCCTAAAAATTATATTAAAGAGTCACTGGAAACATTTAAACTCACCTACTCTTTTGAAAGCAGGACCCTAATGATTTGGACCAAAGACAATTGACTCTTGTTTCTGGCGTAAACTTATTTTGCATACAGTTTGGACCGAAAGTTATATAAGCACAAAATAAAACACTCCTTATGTTTATTGAAAGAATATTCATTTCCGTGGATAATTGTTAGAGGTATTTAGTTCATGGGTTATGGGAAAGGTCGGAAAGGATCGAGGAAAGAAACCACTCATCTTACGGTGACGTTTGGTATATTCATGTATACTTTTCCAAGCTTCAAAAATTTGTTGTTTAACCGATTTCTGAGTACATACCGAATTTCCAACGCTAATAGCCAACAGCACATGTGAACTATGTTGGAACCGTTGATTTTGGTGTGTACAGCGGCGGCGAAGCGAAGCCAACGCTTTCCAATGGGACCGTTTGTATTTGGCAAGCCTTCGGTAGTTGGGCGGAAACATCAAAGGGAAGCTTAATTTTGACGAATTTGGTGTGACGCAAAACATTTGTTCTTTGCGTACCTACCCATTTGTTTTTAACTTTTTGAAATGGAGTGGACAGAAGAAATGTGTTTCAAGCTAATTGAAATTTATAGAGATAATCCTATGTTGTGGGACCCTACAAATTTACAATTCAAATTTGCGAATTGGGGTCATACGACAAAAGTTCTCCAATGCAATACCAGAAATCCGGTATGGACGATGTTCTCAAATCCTTTCCAATGCTTTCCAGTTCCAACGCCAACGACAGCACATATGCCATTGGCGTTGGTCTACGTTGTAAATTCGGTCTGTACGCGACTTAAGCCACCAGCTCGCATTGAGCGATGGGTTCTTCGTCTTCAAGCATTCAAATTTAAAATAATTTACCAATGTGGAAAATCTTTATCAAGACTTAATCATATAAACGACGATCCACCAGATTCACTATTCGACAAAGAAAGTGAACACCATCCACGTCCTTATTATTAGAGCTCCATTCACCCAAAGCTATGCAGATTTCTCAAATAATAATTGAAAGTCACGAAGACGTCCAACTAGTTGATGCAATTAACAAAATAAATCAGGACGCTTGGGATGCGACTGATAAAAATATCTACTTTCCATTAAGGTTGGAATTAACACCTATGGGACCTGTATTACTCAGAGAGGAAATAAAATCGTTATACTGGCAACTTTACCCAAGTAGGTACTAGAACTAGCTCATGAAGGACACCCAGGCGAAACTGTCATGAAACAAAGATTGAGATTGAAAGTTTGGTGACCACTCATTAACAAACAAGCTGAGCGATTTGTAAAGCAGTGTCGCGACTGTTTGTTAGTTTCACAACCAAACAAATCACCCCCAATGAATCATCGTCACAAATTTCCAAATGCCTCTTGGCAATGCGTTAGACGTCATGGGGCCTTTACTCAATAATGATCAATTACTGGTGATTATAGACGATTACTCAAAATAACAAGAAATAAAATTCCTTAAAACAACTACTTCTGCAGTAATCATTGCACAGCCTCTAGAAATATTCTCTCGATTAGGAATTCCTAAATCAATTAAAGCAGACAATAGTCCACAATTTGCGAATCAAGAATTTACTGATTTTTGCATCCATCATAATATCAAATTAATTCAGACGCCACCATATTGCAACACTACCCCGCATAGAACTACAGGAAAAACTTCATCAGAATTACTATTCAATAGAAATATTCACGATAAAATTCCATCAATAAACTTGATTAGTGAAATCAGGAACAGGGCCGGCTCCAGGACCCGTGCAGCCTGTGCCCCTGCACGGGGCTGCAAAATCGAAGGGCGGTAAAAATCTCAGGGGAATTGTTGGGTAAAAAAACCACACTAAGGATTACAATAGCTTCATGATTTATTTCATCAATTATCGCGTTCGCCTATCACTGCCAGACTTGGACTCGGTACTCAGTGCCACAAACAATTTGAGCACAGTAATCCTAAGGACTGAATAAGTACGCAACTAGTTTTGCGCAATTCCAGGATGGCACGCGAACAGTTCGGAAAACGAGAACCCGAAAACACCTATCGCCTAGTTTCACGCATCCGCTAAGCGATTTGCATGTTTTGGTGTTATTTGGGTCGATTTCTCAAATAGCGAATCACCTCCGGGTTGGCTTTAACTTCAGGGTAAATAAATGTACGTGTCTGCAATGTTAACCCTCGAGTTATACGTAACTCCTGATGAGAACTACAAAGTAGGAAAGTAATCGGTATAAGAGGGGCGGCAAAAATACCTTTTGCACGGGGTGCCGAAATGTCTGGAGCCCGCCCTGACCAGGAATGAATGACAATGATGATCTCATAAACAAATAAAAAGGAAAAGTGAGAGAAGATATAGCACGTAATGCAAAAGACACAGAGATTAAACAAGGAGATAAAGTCATATTGAAAAACATGCTATCAACAAACAGAGTACTAAATTTAACAAAGAAGAATACACAGTACTGGGAAGAGAAGGAAATGAAATTAGTGTGACTAATGACAATGGAATATCTTTAGACGACACATTAGCCACACAAAGAAATTACCGGGAATTTCAGAAGATGATAAAATAATTAATAACCCATTAGATATATACAGAAGCTGACCCAAATTCCACTCCCCAAAATACCATAATGCATTCGACTCAACTGGAGGACCCGCAGAATATTGTTCCTTCCCCAAAAAAGGTGGCATCCCTTAAACTGGAAAAAATGGAGGAGTTGTGAAGACCTATCGATGGTGATGAAAATTAACACCTGTACGTTAGGTGTGCTGGTTGAAATGGTGAAAAACGTAGAATTGAATTGTGAGATTTTGATATTTAAATGAATATAAGTGGAGTCTTTCCATATTTTTTGGTCTTCAGTATAAATCTCATTATGAATAGTAGGGAAAGTCACAGTTAACTTCACAAATTTTGATTTAATAATACATATTGCTACAAGTTTCAATGAAATGGGCATCAACCAGTATAGGGTTAAAGTTCCTTGCATTCCCGAATAAAACCCTGTCAAAACTAAATTAATGATTACTGGCTGAATTCATGACAATTTTAATTTAGCAAAACAAGTTTTTCAACTAGCTAACTACCTAAATTAAATAATAATACTTGTTTGATTGAAGTGGTTAGAATGGTTCCTACTTAGCAACAGATGAAAGTTTTTTTCTTTTTTAATTGTGAAAATAAACGAATGGCTACCTGAAATGTGTGTGAATGTTTAGGAGTTTAGGACTGTCTACTTTTCGCGTCACTAAGGTACTTTATGCTCTGTGAGAGAACTTAATCTTCAAGATAATGATGCTGATAATTTTTTGATACATATGAGGATACGACATCAAGTTAATCAGTATTTTCAAATCTCTTTGATTTGTCAAATTTTCAAAAATCTCAAATGACTCTCGAAACTTTTCCACATATCTTATCTCAACTATCAGCAGAAGCACGGCATTATGAAAAAAAAAAACTAATTATGTTTTTATATTGATAAACCTTCTGATTTGTTATCTTCCGTCGCCAAATCCGGTGTAGTAACATTTTGCATTGATTAACCAGTAAAATAAAATCAGTAAAGCTTCGGCTCTTATGCATTATACGTTACATTCGAGTTATTTTTGTGGCTCGTTAGCTTTCAAACCATGGACAATTAAAAATTCAAGGTTTTAAAGCACCTATACCCAAATAAATTTAAAAAAAGTTTCGGATTTTGCGTCAAAGCTTAAGAAGATAATACTTATTTTTCTTTTTTTGAATGTAAATTAATTGCTTGAGTGTGTTTTAAGACTAAGAATATGTCACAAGAAGACAGGGATAATGAAGAGGTAAATGTTTTTCATGACTATTATGGATTTTTAAAGCAAACAAAAGTGAATTAGGATTTGTTAATTTAATTTCTACAAACCCCATGCCCACTCAAAGTTTAATTTACCTAATAGGTATAATCAAATTGATGTCCATTAAAGGGTGCAGATAAGATAATTAGGTACCTATTATACTATTTCCATATCTTTTAGGAATTTTTATTAGAAGAAACTGGACAGCTTCAACGATAATGTTTTGTCTAGTCATGGGAAAGTATGGAAATATTATGTAGGTTTAATAATAACGCATAACATTAATTAGTATAATATGAATTTTTCCATTTAAATGCTAGTAAATATATTTTCATTAGTTTACTATTTACTTGAAAAACTCATTATTTATTTATTATTTATCGATAATAATACCTACCTACATCATGATTCCAAATTGCCCATTTCCTTTTATACTCTGCTGCAGTATAAACCGAAAACAGAAAAACTGCACTGAAGGTAGAAAGTATTGAAGTTTTCTATAATGAAAGAAACTGTGTTTATTTCTATTGGACATATTTTAAATAAGGTACGCTTTTTTATTTATCTTAGAGAAAAATTAGAAATTAAGACTTTAGATAGGTAGGTATAGGTAGGTAACTATTAAAATTAATAGGCACCTACATCATTATGGTTCCAAAGTTTCATCAGAATATACCTACCTACAAAGTACAAATCCTCTTTTGGGTGAAGTAGAAAAAATACCTAAGTACTCAACTGGATCTCCATCTCAGGCAAAATGTTGAAGAAAATCCATCTTTTCTTTAATACGCGATTTTAGCAAATTTCCAAAGTAGAAAGAAGCATGAGGAGGGTTTTTGGATTCTTAATTATAGTACATTGAGTCCCATATCAATAATTCTCTGCCCCAAAAACTTAAAAATAATAATTCTGAAACTAAAAATGCTGTTTCTTTATCAGACAATAGTCCATGTCAATGACGACGCTTCATCTTCAAAGGACACCCAAACCAACGCAAACTTATACTCACTACCTTTACGAGTCAGGACTCTACGAGCAACCATCTACGTACTCTCCAAAGCCTTAAACCTAGCCTATGTTCCACTATTTATTTACAGAATCTTCGAGAGACGAAAACGATGTACACCTGTAACAGATCCTATATTGAAAATGCCTGCTGTGGAGCTAGCTAAAAAAATTAGACGAAAAGAGGTAAGAAATCATTATTTTTGTTGGCTCTTTATTTCAAGTACTATTTTAGATGTCATGCCTACATGTAGTTGAAGCCTACATATGCAGAATCAAAGAAGTCAATCCGTTACTAAACGCTGTCATTGAAGATAGATTTGCTGAAGCTTTAGAAGATGCTAAAAAAGTTGATGAACTAGTTTCAAGAAAGGACTTCCTAGAAAATGAAGAAGCAGTTGCAAAAGAATACCCACTTTTAGGTGTCCCAATAACAATTAAAGGTAGTTTAGCCGTTAAAGGCATGAAATACACTAGCGGAACACGTACAAGGAAAGACGTTAGAGCTGAAATTGATGCAGATGCTGTTGCTTTAGCAAGAGCAGCAGGTGATTTTTTTACAAAACTTTGTACAAAATAAATATTTAATTTAAATTTTTTTTTAGGGGCTATTCCATTATTAGTCTCTAACGTTCCAGAGCTTTGCATGAGTTGGGAAACATCCAATAAACTTATAGGAACTACCAAAAACCCCCATGACACTAGGAGAACTTGTGGAGGCTCATCGGGAGGCGAAGTAAGCACTAGAAATCTCTATTTTATTTTAAAAAATAATATTTTTTTTTTACTTAGGCGAGTCTCCTTGGAGCAGGAGCTTCAGTGCTAGGAATAGGATCGGATGTGGCAGGATCCCTAAGACTACCAGCTCATTATTGTGGGGTTTGGGGTCACAAACCTACCCCTCGTGCAGTATCTTTTGAAGGCCACTACCCTGATAGTCGATCGAGGGATGTTTGGGAGGAAATTTTTACAGTGGGACCCATGGCTAGATATGCTACTGACCTACCCACCTTATTGCAGGTGATTGCTAAGCCGGAAAAAAGGGAAATGTTGAATTTAAATGAAAAGGTAGGTACAGAATTTGTTGGTTAATTCAAATTGTTTCATGTTGTTTGTTTTTTTAGATTAATATTAAAGATATTAAAATTTACTATTCAGAATTTGAGGATTTTTACTGGCAGAAGCCGAATAGTCATTGCAGAGAGGCAGTTACGAAAGTTGTCGATCATTTTTCAAAAATATGTAATACTAAGCCTCAGAAAGTAAGTAAAAAACATTTTGCATTAATCATCAATATAACTTGTATATTCCAGATTGATTTCTTTTTGAAACAAAACCTCCCAGACATGATCGCCTGTGATATATTGACAACTAAAGATATTGACGATGAGTTTGATGGTAATGCTAATGGTGCCTTCAAAGAACTATTTAAGTATGTTAAACAATAAAATTTAATACAGTCACTACAACAACAAAAAATTATTTTTAAGGTACGCGGCTTTCCAATCTGACCACACCTTCATGCTAATAATGTGTGGCATATTACGAAGACTAGCTACAACTTTTTCAGGAAAACGAAAACCGCATATTGATGAAATTATTGGTAAAGTTAAGAAGCTTTACGAGGGTATTTTAAAAGATAATGGGGTAGGTTGAAACATATAGAAAATGCTTGAATTATTTGCATTGATTATTTAGGTGATTATAGTACCAACATTCCCAGTTGAAGCCCCCAGACACGGAGATGTGCTACGGGTAGCCCTTTCTTCTGGATGTTTGAGTTTGTTTAACGGATTGGGATACCCAGTAACTAATTGTCCTGCTGGAGCTACCAAAAGTGGAATACCAATTGGAATACAGGTAGAATAAATCCTTATTTTTTTGAAAATTATTTCTCACTGGCCCATTGTTACTCGTTTTATATTATAAATAATAGCTCTGTTTCAACAGACATGAGATTTCCAGTCGATCAAATCATTTGTCAATTGGGATAAACGTTCAACATATTGAAAAATAGGTGAGCACCTAGAAATAACTGGTTCTGGAACGGTTCTCATGTCTATTGAAATAGAACAATTAACGTTATATATGCTGAGGCTGAAGTTTTTATAATATTTTTTTTTAAATGAAATTTTCTCCTTCTGATTCCAGGTGGCATCGTTGCCATATGGTGATAAGTTGACCTTAGCCGTCGCCCAAGAAATTGAAAGGAGTTTTGGTGGATGGATTGAACCCTGATCAAACAAATAATATCAGTAACTGTTAAGGCATTGGATATTTATTGTGATGTGCACATTTTTCGTTTTATAATGTTTTATAATAAAAGTAAGATGGTGTTTTGAAAATTGAATAAAAACTATATTTTGAATTCCGTACAATTTTTGAAACATACCCTCGAATTCTGTTCTTTTTTTTTTGAAACTCTTGAATAAACAAATTATTTCACAACGGTATAATTAGCAACAAGAGTGATATGAAAATATACACAAATGAATACCATTAATGACAAATTTCAAGTCATTTAAGTAGGCACTTCTGTAGATTTCTATTCCACACAGTACCTACCGCAGAAGTTCCTACTTCCAACAACAATTTATACAAAAAAGATGTCTCACAAAAGAATAGGGAAATTCACTAGAAGTCGTACTTAACTAAAGAAACAGAAGTAGACATTAAACAACATCAATAATAGAATAAACAAACAACTTTGAGGAGCAGTAAAGAAAATAGCAACGAAGAAGTGTCCTGAACGATGGGGTACGAAATACAAGCGAATATGAAGAAATAGATAAAATAATACCAACAATTCTCGAAGAAGAAATATACAGGGTGTAAAAAAAATAGTGTACCGGACTTCGAGAGGTGATACTACATATGGAAATAAGAAAAAAAGTTCCTATGAAAATATGCCCTAAGATGCTGTTTTCTTTTGTGAGTAACTTCTACCCCAATATAGAAACTACCCTTTCAGAACTGTTATGACTTTTTTTACTATCACTATCATTCGCTTTGGCATCGAAATGTATGCGAGAATACCAAATTTCAAGGAAAGTAGTTTGCCACTGTTCTTGAAAATAAATAAAATCTATTATTTTCATCTACTGTTTGAAGAGCTGTAACTTCTTCAGGGAGCATCTTGGGGCATATGTTCATAGAAACTTTTTTTCTTAATTTCATATGTATAGTATTTTTAATACCCATTTAGAATAGCCCCATCCTTATTTATCAATTACGAATCAGATGAAATTAAAAATTATTAGCAAAAACGAATGTCGATTGCTAATACTTCAAATTCATATACAAATTAGGCAATTCAAACCACGTGACATTCAAGATGGCGTGGCGGCCACACATGGGCCAGAAAACACAAAAAAATATCTAGTTTCTGCCCGAATTAATAGTTTAGGTACCTAGTCAACAAATATTTTATTAAATAATGAAAATTAAAGTTGTAAGTAAAACTGTATGCAAAATAATTTAAAATGCGCATAAAAACATATTCAAAACAAACTTGCTTGGCCGCTACGCCACATTGAATTTTCCTTTTTGACAGATGGATTGAATTGCCTAATAGGAAATTCCTAACCTTATTTTATTAGTGTGTTCAAGAAGCGACATACGTTTAGTTACTAGAACGACTGGTACTTCTAAATAAGTATTGAAAATTCTATAGTATCACCCCTCGTATGTATAAGGGAAAACATCGAAGCAATGATAGAAAGAGTCTTAAGAGAGGATGACTATATTTATATTACTAAGTGGATTGGATTAATAATGGGGATTAATAATCCTGAATTAAACACCCAGGATAAAGGAGTTTATTCGGATCGGAGTACTTAATCCATTCCTCCAAATTTGTAGGATTGGACTTAAAATGGATTATAATAATATAATAATAAAGACATTTATTTGCACTTTAAACTTACAAAATTACAAAAACAATTTAAACTAAACTATTTCTAGTCCATATTTGTGCAAACAAATAGGTACTATAGTATGCCACAAAGACAAAACGTCGCGCGTGGCCCAGTATAGCACTTATCAGTACCTATGGCTTTATAATCCAATTTATCTCAAATGTGAAATAAGGTTTGTTCCTGCAGAAATCACAAACCAGTCAGTGCGAATTTCATTCGTTGGAAACAGTCAGAAAACTGGTTTCAATCGATGAAATTCACTCTGACTGGTTTGGGATCTCTGCAGAAACACACCTAAACACCTTAATCTCGGATTTTCGAAGTTTGTTGCTTACTTCAAGAAAAAATCACATTTGTCACTTGTAATTTTTTTTGAGGATTGATGTTATTTGGATATTTTTTGATGAAAAACCGGCGAGAGAAAAGAAAATGTTTACCTTTTAATTGTTAATGAAAACTATTTTTCATCATTGTTGCCTTTGTTGCAGTTAGTCACAAACGACAAGGCTTAAGAGAGGATTAACACTAATGTTAATCCATTCAATAGTTGTGAAATAAACGAATATGGATCAATAATCCTTAATCCACTTAATATCCGGATGCAACACGTGAAATAAACGTAGTCAATGAAGGCCTAAAATCCTAAGACGTAACAAAACAAAGTGCATTGAAAATAAAAATGGAACAGAAGAAATGGATAAGCGAGAATTGGAATATATCGGTTATGAGTACTACCAGAAGTTGAAGAATTTGAGATCCAGAAGACAATTAATTAACAATCTAAAAAACCAGAAATCAACAGAAGATGGAATAACAGCCGAAATGCTGAAAGGAGGAGACGTTCCTATTAACAGAGAAGAGAAAATTTAACCTGTATCTAACCAGTCTTCAAAAAACGTGATATGTACTTCGGAATGCCGTTTCATCTCGTTATCCCAATTATAGGTACGACGAGCTACTCATGAAAATAAGGATCAGCCACTTATCACGTCAAATGGACAGCTACCCACTGTAACGATCCAGAAAAATGGAGCATTAAATTATAGGGACTCATAATTGAAATAATAAATAATTGAAGAACTGCCAGTCTCATGACATAGTGACTGAACCTGAAAATAACCCATAAATTAGGCAACGGAAAAATCTTGAAAGCAAGGCTAAAGTAATTAAATTGAGGGGGCCAAGTGAAAAATTTGAAAAAGCAAAGAAGTCATGAAAGAAAGAAAATGATTGGTTCTACATTATGTGCATGCTCTAAGTAATCAAAAGATTTATCGTATCAGAATAATTTAGTGAAAGTAAGGAAAAATTGTAAGTACAGGAATAATTTTAGTATATAACCACTTATTGCAATGACTATGATGTAAAGTAAATTCTCTATGGAACATTATTGAATGTTTAATTGACTTTTGAGTGAAATTTCTTTTGAATATTTGTGCTACCTAGAGTATAATTGGGAAAATATAATGCACATGACTTGCCAATTATTGAAATGAATTTTCTGAATAGTTGTGAATTGAAATCGACTGTTGAATATTTTGGAGTCTGTCTAATGAAAATAAGATTTGAAGTGTAATGCATAATGATAATAAAATAATATTGTTCTGTCTAGATTGATATTAGGCTGGAGAAGAAGAAGTTAGGTAATCTTATTTTAGAACATTATATATAAATTGTATCAATCAAGGTTTGACTGTGTATTATCTAATATAAATTCAAACATCTATAATGATTTTTTCATTGAAACCTTTTTAAAGATCTTTAGATATCCTCTTTGGACAAGCATAAATACGTCACAGTTTTTAAACAAAAAACCCCAGATCTCTACTTTAATTGCCGGTTTGATATTAGACAGACGTTCTTGCGACTAAAACTCGTTTAAGGCCTTCTCCCGTAGGAAAAAAAAACTCCGGTTTATCTTTTTGTCTTTCATCCCGCGAGTTTGCGAGTGCGGATTCGGTTTAATTGGAAAGTTGTGCCTCGAAAATAATGGAATTTAACGCTGCGAAAATGGAATGCAAATTTTGTCTGCCGTATGAATTATAATTATCGTGAAGATATTATCAAATATTTGACGGTCTTTTGATTGAATAGGGTTCGAGTTTCTTTATTGAAACCAGAGAATGCATTAGATTCGATATTTTTGAATGCTTATACCTAGTTTTTGTCACTCAAGACAATTGTTATAAAAAGAATAAAATTTATTTAAGATAATGAATAATATCCCAATGCCAAATCTATAAGTGAAAACGGACATTTAAATGTTTCTGAACATTTATCAAGAATATTTTGACTATAATCAATAACGTTATCTTGACTTCGTCCAAATTGAGAGGCATAGTGGTAAGTATGGTGAATTTCTGGTTCATTCTTCAATAGAGTTTCTTGAGGAAACCTTAAGGAAGAAATTGAATGAATTATGTTTTCTTATAAATATGAATACTCACCTGAATATTAAACTTAAAATGTTATGCCCTAAACTATCTTCTACCTCTAAAAACCTGTGTTCAGCTTCACATAAACTCCTTAGGACACAAGATCTTCCATCATAACCCATCCTATTATATCGTATAAATTTAAACATCCAATTCAAAAGGAGAAAATCAACTTACGATGTCAATACTTTCTCTACTTTTCCATACAATTCTCTCCTATTTCTCCTCTTCTGAGCAGGTTTATAGGCGTCCAGTAAGGGCGCTGTATCATTGGGTAAATCCCAAGATAGACCCCAATTTATATTCAAAGAAAATAGATCTATGCCTGGCGTAAGACCCATGAGACTTGTCAGACAAAACACAGACTAAAAAAGTTCAGTTGGATTAAAATATCATATTTACGTACCTACCTAATTATAGTTGTGGTGACCTGGAATATACCTACAGAGGAGGATAATACTGAAAACTATGGATTTACAGAGTGGAATGGAATCAGCTAGTAGAATTATGAATAATTGAATTCCACCACGTCGTCTATATGCGTAGATTAATATTGGGGTGTTGTTAAACTGCGACCTAAAGATCTATTGTGCCCTCCGTATATATTAATACGCATAATATGCGTAAAAATTATAATTGTGCCCTCCGTATATAATAATACGCATAATATGCGTAAAAATTATAATAAGATGGACGGAGTAGCAAAAACATATGTAATTAAATGGGTTTTATGAAAATTACAATTGTGTAAGGAAATAGAAGAGCTACAAAGGAATTGTGATTATTCAGATTGCCACAGAAAACTTGAAAATAATGCTGGATCCAGTATACTTTCATCCAGCTTAAAGTAGAAAGAATAGTAGATGGATTAGTGGATGAAGAAATAACTATATTTTCTTACCGTGAATAAAGAGCCGTCTGGAAAGGCCAAATACCTCTTGATTCTTGAGAATTTATTCTCCTTATGATCACATTCATTATTTTTAAAGAATAATGTAAAAACTATCACACACAAACAAAAGTTTAATTTCATTTCGTTATGCTTAAAAGCCAAAAATACGATGTGAACGTTAAAATGTAAAAAACGGCATCACAGATGTTAGCAATAGCCCGCTTTCCTGCTAATAAAAGTAATAAGTTAAGCAGTGTTAAAAGGTTTTAACGGTTAAATGAAATTTTATGAGAAAATAGTTAGGATTTTTATAATTCATTTATTTAGTATCTAAATGTTATGTTCCAGTATACGAGTAAGAATAATATCCTAAAGCTAAGTCTATAAGAGAAAATGGACATTTAAACGTTTCAGAACATTTGTCGATTATATCGTTTCTAGTTTCTGCATCATTTCTTCCTGTTTGAGACGCATAGTGATAGATATGATGAATGTCTGGCTCGTTGTTCAAAATTGGCTCCTGAGGAAAACTAAAAATAATTGTATAAAGATCAAACTATTTTAACTAGAGCAACGACTCCGCATTGAATATTTGTCTAGTAGGGGCTTGAAAGTCTGTACATATTGGCATTTGATTGCGGTCACATTTACCACGATTTAATTAGGTTAAGTATCTACAAAACTGTAGGAGTATTCAAAAATTGTACCTACATAGGAAGTATGATCATTCAAAAACTGAACATAGGATTGAATTCATACTAACATGGAAAGGTTGAGGGAGTAGTCAGAAACAGGAAAATACCAGTGGCGTACACTCGATCGACCTACGAATGGAGAACTATACGAAAATATACAAAACTGTACGATGATGGTCGAGCCGTCTCCAACATATTTGGTTCTAAAAATTTTAAAAATACTATCAGAGAAACCAAGTACCTCAAATTTTACCTGCAGCTTTCACCTGTACAGGTAGAATGGTTAACAAAATCAGTAGTATAGGATAGTATTTTCAGAATTTTTGGAGCCAAATATATGAGAGATTGCTCAATCAAATATAGATCGGGGCATTGTGCTCTTCAAGAATATAGAAAGAAATATAGGGCATTCCATTTGAAAAAAGCTGGAAGCATGCAAAATTTCACATTTTTGACATTCAAATTTTGTTTCTGACCATGGTTTCTAAAAATCCAGCCAAAACTGTACAACTTTTGTATTTACACCTTTCTTCTATCTGTGAAGGTAAAAGCTGTAGGTGGGGTGTCAATATATAAAAAAACACCCTATACAAATAAGAGGATTATTGCGGAACTTATGGGCGGACCTCTGAGTCATCTACTCACCAATATACTGTTGAACTGTTCAAATAAGACACTCACCTGAAACGTGTAGTTTTTGAACCAATGAGAAAAATTCTCAACTGAGTCAATCAGGTTAGTATTGTACTTGAACAACATATTGGTGAATAGATGGCTGGGTCCACCCATAAGTTTCGCAACCATCCACTCGTTTGTACTTGAATAACTTGTCACAATATATTACTAGTTGGGTAAAGTAACATTACTAATTCCTGTTAAAAGGCCAATTGACAAAAAGTGGATAATCTTACAAATTCTGACTTTATATAATAAGTTATTGTTCAAGTACAAATAAGTGGATTGTTGCGGAACTTATGGGTGGACCTCTGCGGGACGAGCGCAGCGAGTTCCGCAGCCATTTAATCACCAATATACTGTTGAACTGTTCAAGTAAGACATTCACCTGAAACGTGTAATTTTTAAACTAATGAAAATAACGCACATTTGAGTGAGTCAGTTTAGTATCGTATTTGAACAACGTATTAATGAATAGATGACTGCGGAACTCGCTGCGCTCGTCCCGCAGAGGTCCACCCATAAATTCCGCAACAATCCACTCGTTTGTACTTGAATAACTTTATTATGTTAGTAGTTTGGTAAAGTAACATTACTAATTCATGATGAAAGGCAAATTGACAAAAAGTGGATAATCTTACAAAGTCTGACTTTATATAATAAGTTATTGTTCAAGTACAGGGTGTGTCACCTACAGCCTTTACCTTGACAAGTAGATGAAAGGTCTAAATACAAAAGTTGTACAGTATTGGCTAAAATTTTAGAATCCATGGTCAGAAACAAAAACCGAATGTCAGAAATGTGAAATGTTGCATGCTTTCAGCTTTTTTCAAATGGGATGCCCTATATTTGGTTCTATATTCTTGAAGAGCATAATTTCCCGATTTCAAATATATAGTTTGCCTATATTTGGTTGAGCCGTCTCCAAAATATTTGCTTCTAAAAATTTTGAAAATGCTATCAGAGAAATCAAGTACATATAGTTTTTCCAAAGTCAATTGGAACAAGGTGAACATAAATCATAACTGGTGGCTGACTAGTGGCAGTGCATTTCTTATGGAAATTTTCAGTGACCAGTCATCTACCAGTTGGTACCCTGTTCCAATTGAGTTTGGAAATACTATACCTACCTTAAATTTTACCTGCAGCTTTCACCTGTATAGGTAGAATGGTTCACAAAATCATCAGTAGTAGGATAGTATTTTTACAGTTTTTGGAGCTGAATATACGAGAGACTGTTCAATCAAATATAGACAAATTATGTATTTTTGGAATCGGGGCATTGTGCTCTTCAAGAATATAGAATGAAATATAGGGCATCCTATTTGAAAAAAAGCTGGGAGCATGCAATATTTCACATTTCAAATTTTGTTTCTGACCATGGTTTCTAAAAATTCAGCCAAAACTGTACGACTTTTGTATTTACACCTTTCTTTTACCTGTAAAGGTAAAAGCTGTAGGTGGGGTGTCAATATATAAAAAAACAATATAGGTTCCTACCTATTTAAAATCACCTTATTCTCCTAAATAGTTCCCCTATTCCCATATTTTTATAGGCCATTCCTTCGAAAAACCGTATCTTGCACATTGCGCTGCCAAAACTAACCCAAACTTACCCAATCTGGCTTACTTTAACTTAAACTGCCCCCCCCCCCCCTTTCAAGAAAGGCCTGTATCCGCCCCTGCAGAAAAATACCAGTGGCGTACACTTGATCGACCCACAACCATACGAAAATATACAAAACTGTATGATTATTCAGAAAATGTACATAGGATTGAATTCATACTAACATGGAAAGGTTGAGGGGGTAGTCATACTTAATATTGCCCATAACATTTTAAAAGTAAGTGGAGCTCGAGAATTCGTTTTCTAGGCTTGATTTTCGGAGACCAGACAGAATTCGTCCATTCCAACGTACCTACTTTTTAATTACGAAATAGCTTCATTGTATCACTAGTGAAAAAATATCCATTCCATCACTTGTTATGGAAAGAATATCCGTTTCATTGTATCTCTATGGTATTGTAATGGCTTACGGAAAACTTGTAAGTTTTTAAAATACGCATCTATACAGCCTTACGAAACCCCTTGAAATAAACTACATATTTTAAAAACACTCACTGAAATATAAGATTTAAAATTTTATGTGTCAAACTATCTTCCTTGTGAATAAGTTTGTGTTCAGCTTCACATAAACTTCTGAGAACGCACGATCGTCCATCATAACCCATGCTGAAAATATAAAATGCTTGGTAACAACAAGCTTATGCGAAAATACTTCGAATAGTTCCTACACAGTCAATATTTTCTCTACCCTTCCATACAAATCTCGTCTGTTCCTTCTCTTTGCAGCTGGCTTGTAAATATCTAATAAGGGCCTCGTGTCGTTGGGTAATTCGTAAACTAGACCCCAATTTATATTCATTGACATTATATCCGATCCTGGTGTGATTCCCATGAGATTAGTCAAACATAATACGGCCTAAACATAGTAATTTTATTAAAGTTTGGTGAAACACCCATACTTACCGAATAAGAGGAACCTTCAGGAAAAGCCAAATACCTACGAACTCTTGCGAGTTTCTTTATACTTTTATCACAAAGAATATTTTCCAAAAACAATAATAAAATAAGAAAACTTTTAATGTTCATTTTGGTGAAATGTCAATCATAATCTCTTGGAAAAATTTAAAGTAAGTCAAAAATTCTAATAAATTAACACCAGCCTCATTTTTCATAGGTGTTAATGGTAACGGGGCATAACGGTGAATTGAAATCATAGCTAAAGGTAAATATAAATATATAGGGTACTTGATAAAAACTCATGTTTTGATTTTAAAATAAGTTTAATAATCTCTATCTCCCAAATCCAGAATATTTTCCCAAAGCCATATCGATAAGTGAGAACGGACACTGAAATATATCTGAACATGCTGAATCCTTATGTTCATTATCATCTTCTCCAATTTGTGAGGCCCAATGGTACATTCTGTGATCATCTGGTTCGTGAGATTGAATTGGTTCTTGGGGAAAACTGGAAAATAATTTAAAATATAAATATATAAGAAAAACGTAAATTTCCTCATTTGTTGATGTTTGTGAAAAAAGCCATTTTTATGGTGGAGCTTAAAACTAGAATGCCGCCATATAAATAGAATTTTATGTACGCGTCCGGAAAGATAATGCTTCGGTTTTTATTGATAGAGACTGTTTCTGGCATAAAGTTTTAGACTAAACGTCCCTTTATTTTAGTGGTATTAAAATGTTATGTGCGGAGGTTTATGATGTATTATCTATGCTGTTAGAATATAAATTGATGGGTGAAATTTATTAGAGTTGAATTTCCTTGGACTGTAGCCGGATGTATTCCATGACATTTCAAAATTGTCTTTTATATAAAATCACTACAAGTTACAAGTGAAAGAAAACTTTTACAGGACATCACTATTCGTCTGCGTTGTTATTGATTCATGATGATCTGTGTAACTTCAAAGATGTACCTACTGCTATAACATCTTCTACTATTTTCTGGTTTGTTCTCCTATTTGTTTCATTATCATTCGAGTCATGTTCTAATAATCAGGAACTTTTAATCGTACAAATAGTTGTAGGAAAGTTCTCTCCTAGTGCCACAATAATTTCATTCGGGCTTGTTAAGTAGTGAAAGTAGGTACTCGACTCTGGAATTCGATAACAAAACTTCAATCTCGATGCGGTATCCATCAATAATTTATATGTTGTGGAAAACTTAGAATCTGTTGCTTTCGAAGAATGAAAAACTTAAGACCCGGTCTACAGGAAACCTAGTTTCATACATGAATGAATCATGTGAAGAAGCTTTTCCTTTTCATGGTAAATTGAGTAGGATAAGAGGAAGTCTTGCATAGAAGTACCTACTCTCTATAGCGCCACAAATACCAGGAGACTAAAAATCTACTCCATAGCTCACCCAGAAGCCAGGAGAAGCATTCTAAAGCGACTCTGAAGCTCTTCAGGACCACGGAGAGTCCAAATCCATTCCACATCAGAGCCACTGAACCCAAGAAAGTTCGAGCTCACCCACATCAGAGCCACAGAAGCCAAGAAAGTTCAAACTCACTCCACATTGCTCCAGAAGCTAAGATAGTTATTCTACAGCGACACCTACAGCATCCCAGAAGCCAGGAGAATCCATCATCCATTTCACAGCGACTCAAATGAAAGTCCAAATCGGAAAACGCAAATAATGCAAGTACGCCTCGCCACTGCCTTCGAACCCATAGCGAACACCTTTTTTTTAAAAAATTTTAAAGAAAATTCAGAAAAATGGAAGAGGAAGCCCCTCAAACCCATGCCAACTGAGAAGACAGAAGGAAATTTCGTCAGAAATCTTCACAAAGCATCGCCGTCGTTCTCAGACCCACCACGAGCGAAGAGGACGCCCCTCAAATTAAAGTGCTTCAAATGAAAGTTAAAAAAAGTGACAAAATGGATCAAGAACCACTGAAAAGTGAGCCTAAAACTATTTCCTATCTTAAATCCCAAACACTATCTCTAAAATTTCACGTTCTGACAAAGAGCCAGCTTATAAAGAAGCTATTAAAGCCTTTAGACAATAAAACGAATCACTCAAAGAACAAATTGACACCCTTTCTGACCTCAATAAAAACCTTTTAGAGGAAAATAAAAAGACAAATGCCACAATTCAACAATTATTGAAGAAAATCAATGAATTAATTAGCCTACAATCTCCACTAAGCTCTCAAGTCCCCTCAACTGCTAACCACAATAACAATAACAATGAATCACCACAAAAGGTGAATAATTTTTCACAACAATCCGGAAAGAAACCAAAAAAAGACATATCAAAACAATCAACTCAAGATGAAGACATGGAAGTCACAGACTTTCCTGCTCTAGAAAGTTCAAATAGAAATCGATTAGAAACAGCCCAACCAGAACTAAGTATCAGACCAAACCATACCAAAACCAAAAACCAACTACTGCAAAATTATCTAGAACAAAAAGACAACGAAGAATACGAAACAACCACCAATAAAGTTACTAGAAATGCCAGAAAAATCCCACCAATAACCATTCGTAATGCGGGAAAATGGGTTTAAATTCACGACAATCTTATTAAGGAATCATTCAAGTTCAAAGACCCAAAAGTAAACAGGAACGGAATCCAAATTATACCAGAAACATCACAAGACCATAGGGACATAACTAGATGCCTAAAAACAAATAACATAGAATATCACACTTAGGTACGTATTAGACGAGGAAAGACTGTTGACCGTCATGATGAAAGGACTTCACACCGGCATAAAAATAGAAGATATAAAAGAAGACCTTCAATTCCAAGGATTTGAACCAGTAGAATGTTACTGGTTCACGTTAGGACCATTGAAGAGACCAAGTGGTAAGGTAAAAATTCTAATCCCCCAAGATCAATCTCACATTTACGACAGTATCACACACATCTGCTACATTCCAGTAAGACTCGAATCTCAGAAGACAAACCCAGAAAGGAAACATATCATCCAATGCACAAACTGCCAAGTTTTTGGCCACGCTTCCACCAACTGTGTAGGAAAATCGAAATGCCATAAATGCGCTGGCAATCATCATTATTCAAACTGTCACATATAAAAAACCAATAATAATGACAATCAAAAAACAACTTTGAAATGTATAAACTGTGGAGGCTCACACCCCGCCAATCACTCTAATTGCCCAAAAAATCCTAACTATATCAATTATGTGAATAAAACAAAGAATCAACAAAATCTTAACCTCAAGACTCCCGGCATCTCCTAGGCTCAGACAGCCAAAAGCACCATTAAACAACCAACTATCAGCCCACCACAAGCAAATTCAAACCTTTTATCTTTACTAACTCAATTTTATAGCAGCACAAATTGCAAATAACACGTTACTAAAATCACTCTGCTAATAGATATACAACTTCAGCCATCAAACATTACAGTTGCTTCCTGGAATGCAAATTCCGTCTTCCCAAAGAAAATTGAACTCATTAACTTCCTCCAAGACATAGATGTTATCCTATTACAGAAAACATGCCTTCGTCCACATACAAATTTCAATTTTCCAAATTACAACATACATAGAGCTGACAGGCCAAACAGACCAGGAGGAGGCACCACCATTGCTATAAAAAATAACATAAGCCATGACACCATGGCCCCAGCAAACACAGAAGAAATTGAAAATATAGGCATAATCATAAATTTGGCAAATAACAATAAACTGAGATTAGTTTCAGTAAAATGCTAAGAGTAAACATATCAAGAGAACTATTCAACTTAAACATCCCAACACTAATTGCAGGCGATCTAAACGCAAAAAAAAGGAACTGGGGTTGCAGACGCTCCAACGCCAGCGGCTCAACCTTACTCAAATATGCACTAGGACATTTAATAACATTACACGCACCAGAAGGACCAAAACATTTTTGCAAAGGTACCGCAGATATTCTAGATATCGCCCTAACAAAAAATATAGACAGGAACATAACAGTACAGAATGTAGACGACCAGGGCCGGTCCAATAGCTATTATATGCCGAGGCAAAGTTCAATTCTGGCGCCCCTTCTTCTCGAATTGTATTGTCAAAATGATTAAAGATCAATATGATAAAAAATGAGTTTTAGGCTATCGTTTAGAAAGTAGGAAAATAAGATAAAAAAAGTAACTTCATTTTTTCAAATAAGTATATCATATTGTAATGACTACAGAAATTTTAATCAAGAATAACAAGGACTTACCAAACAACCATTCCAGGAGAGATCATCACTTAGACAGCACAACCAGAAACTTTCATTAAAATTTATCTGAACATCGATATCCAGAAATTATTGAAAGCTGATACCCTATATTGACTAATACATTGGAAGCAAAAGTTTATGGACCTTTTTTTTTAAGTGCTTTCAACAATTAACATTCCAAAGGAGCCGAAAAATTTCTGAAAGAATCAATAAATCATGCACGAGCCTATATGATGATACCCACTTAACAAACACTTAGCGACGCCCTTGATAACTAATTGAAAGGAGACCAAATACACTAATTGATCGGATGATTAAACCACGAGAAAAAATAAAGAAATTCAAGACAATAGAGGAACCAATGATATAAAAAGGCAACTTTGGAAGGAGAAAATCAGTGTTCGAGAAAGAGCGAGTAAACGGGCAGAACTACGGCGTGAAAGACCAGTGTCGGTTGGGTAATTCAAGAAACAAGTAGTAATCGAGAATCGAGAGACCTTTGTCCAGAAAGTCAGAACTACGGCGTGAAAGAGTTGTCGAATTAACCGAGAGAAGAAGCACGACGTGGAATAACAGCGCGAAAATATTCGAGTTTTTTAATAATTGTCCATAATTTAAGTAAATTCTGTCGATCAATAAGATATCCATGTAATTAGGTGTGGCCAGCAGTAAATATATTATTGTTAAATGTAAGTAGAGTTTTTTTATGTTCAGCCAGAAATTGTGAAGGCAAGACTGTGATTCGAGTCAAACTGTAAATTAAAATTCTCCTTACCAGTTAATAATTGATGCTTATTAGAGATTGAATAATTTTATTGTAAGATTATTCATTAACGACGCCTGTTATTTAATAGCAAGCATTATTTATTTTAATAAAATAAAATTTATTTTAATTGACCACAATATTTCTGTGTTTTACTCTCCACCCGCTAATAGGACCCACTTTAAACTGTGTCTCCAGTCAGAAACTAAAGTCACCGCTCGCCAATTTAACATCTTGCCAAGTTTCTGAATTTGGCGTCTCACAATATATCTACTTATTACATGAGGTCTATTCTCACAGAAATCACAAGCCAGTCGGAGTGTTTTTGATTGGTGCAAATCACCAGAAACCAGTTTTCTGATAGTTTACAACCAATGAAATTCGCTCTGATAGGTAGGTACATGTGTGATATCTGTGAGAACATCAGGTCCCCAATTCTTGAATTATTTCGCATACAATAATTGATCTGTATGACAGTAACTAATTTCTCGGAACTAACACTAAAAATGAACCCGTCTGGCTTTACGTCTTGCGTCTTGCAAAGTCGGAGATGAGTTCGTTGATAGGTTATTGTTCTCACAGAAATCACAAACCAGTTAGATGGAATTTCATTGGTTGAGAATAGTCATAAAACTGGTTGTTGCCTGTTGGAGATTTGCACCAATCAAAAACGCTCTGGCTGGTCTGTGATTTCATTTCTGTGATAAGACCTATGATCTACATCATCGAAAATTATAACCATCAAGTGTATTCAATGGTCGAAGGTTATAACATTTCCAATTCTTAGAGCGAAAGTGCATTCAGTTTTGAGACAAGAAGATCGAAAGTTCCTTGATGAGCGGTGACAAGTGACAGTGGTGATACGTAAATTAACTATTACCGGACAATGTTGTTGGATTTTTAACCTTGGTTTCCACCAACTATTTTAGGGGAGCCTTAACGATAACTATTCCTGAAACTGACCATTCTCCATGTAAGTATGTCATTTTAAGCAATACTTATCGTTAGGGCTCTCCTAAAATAGTTGGTGGTAACAGGCATTATCTTCCTATTATCCTTATGGGATGAATTTTTTTTTTTTTTATTAATTTGTTCACTCGAAATAAATTAGTTTGCAATTTGGCACCCTGTGCCTAAATCCGGCCCTGTATACGACCTCAGCTCGGATCATAATCCTATCCTCATCAAAATCGAAGAAACATACTCCACTGGCAATGGAAAAGTTATGAACATTATAAACTGGACTAAATACAAAGACCTGAAACAAATCACGTTCTGACCTCACCAACAATGAACTAGATTTACGCATTGAAAACTACACAGCATATCACGCAAATAGCCATGGCCAACAAACTTGAGATAAATAAAGGAAATAATAACCCATATGCTCTTCCCTACAATATCAGGACACTAATTAAAGAAAGAAACCGACTAAGAAGAAGATTCAAGACATATAGTGACCCAGTTATCAAAATACAAGCCTCAGAAATGACTAAACAGATTAAATTTCTAATAAATGAGCATAGAAATGTCCAATGGGAATCACTGCGTAGTAACTTGGTACCAGAGGACAACTCACTTTGGAAAATCAAAAACATAATAGCTTACAAAAGATACGTTAATTTCCCGCCAATTCGAGGATTCAGAGGATTGTGTACACAAAGCAAGAAAAATCAGAAAGCTTCGCCAACTCACTAGCCACTCAATTCTCCAACCAAGAAGAACCACTTGATAAGGAAATTGATATAAGAGCACAACAAATTAAATCCCTTATCATCAACGAACACCCTATTCCGCCAACCTTCGTAGAAGAGATTTCAACATACATCAAAAATACAAACAAGGAAAAAGCTCCAGGTCCAGACACAGTTACCAATCAAATGCTGAAAGCCCTACCGGAAAATTTCATAATAAAATTAAAACAAATAATAAATCAATCTTTCTTGCTAAAATACCACCCAACAGCTTGGAAGAAAGCCAATATAGCACTAATCCTTAAACCTATTAAAGACCATTCGCTCTCACAAAATTAGAGACCAATCAGTTTAATATCGTCTATAGCCAAAATCTCAACAAAAAAAAAATCTAGACTAAATGACTTTGTCAGGGAAAATAATCTCTTATCTGATAAACAATACGGATTTAGACCAAATCACTCTACAGAACTACAAATCGCAAGAGCATAGAAGACATGGTTCAAGGTCTAAAAAGAGGAGCTCAAACAGCAGCAATAGCAATGGACATACAAAAAGCATTCGGCAAAGTCAGGCATAATGGCCTAATTGTAAAACTCCATAATAAATTAAATATCCCCACAAACTATGTGCAATTCATACAAATTTTTTTATCAAACAGATCCTTCATGGTCAGACTAAACGACTCAAAATCAAGATCAAGAGACATTGCTGCGGGAGTCCCGCAAGGTTCTCCAATAGCTCCTATTTTATACAATCTTTTCACTGCGGACACACCTAAAACGATTAACTCCAGAATAGCACAATATGCTGATAACACCTTAATCTACACAACATTCAAAAATCCAATAGCCATACACATAAGTCTTCAAAGAGCAGCTAACAATTTTTCTGTTTGGGCAAACAAATGGAGGATTAAAATTAGTGAGGAAAAAACCCAAGCAATAATTATCACCAGGCATTAGAAGACAAAACCAAGTTCCAAGAATAAAAATCAATGATAACACAATTCAATGGAAAGAAAGTATTAAGTATCTAGGCATCACTATAGACAAAAAACTCAATTTTAAGGAACACCGGCAAAACAAAGTTTTAGAAGGAAACAATGCATACGGATCCCTTTATTCAATGCTGGGCCCTAAAAGTCAATTAACAAGAAAAAATAAACTACTCTTATATAAGCAGGTCATTCGACCCAACATATTATACGGTTCCTGTGGGCATTCACCAACGCTCCCAAATCCTACATTAAAATTCTGCAAACACTTCAAAATAAAATTCTAAGAATAATAATAAGAGCATCGTGGTTCGTTAGAAATGATGCTATACATAATGATCTCGGAATGGACAAAATAACTCAATACTTGGTCATGAGGCACATGAAAATTTTACAGATAATTGAATCCCACACTAACCCAACCTTAACTAACACTTTCGGCATTCCATATGCCCCAAACATTACAAGATATAAAAATCTACATACACCCCCAAACTTTCAAATAGCAAACAATTTCTGAAACTCCCTTCCTCTCCCCAATCCTACCCACTTCCATCCCAAATTTACTGGAGCCCATCCCTCCCAAAACTCAGTAACAAACCACTCGAAGAAAACACATCCAAAGCTCCACACATCAAATTAGGTTCACATATCAATAATCGAGTAAAGGCGTGAAGTCGCCAGCTCAAAAAGAAATGTCAAAACTAGCAAATAATGCAAGCTCAAGAACCGCTTTAATAACTTGGGAAATGTAGTTCCATATGTGAATGGATCATTAAAGGAAACTTTTCCTTTTCGTGGTCCTTCGAGCAGGATAAAAAAAGTTTAGGGGACCCCATTTATTGAAAGAAATTCTTAGTAAATACAAACTTGTGACTGGGACATCTCTGCTTTCGTTTTTAGAATTATATTCTCTGATAAATCTTGAATTATTCTTACCGAAAAATAAGCCCTATTATATGATGAATGAGACTGTCTTCTCGTACTTTAAAATATCTGCTAGCTTCGCATAACGTCCTCAGTATACATGATCTGCCATTATATCCCATCCTGCAAATTCAATGTGCAATAATCCATTAAGAAATTTTCTATCAAGCTTGTACTAACGATGTTAAAACGTTCTCAACTTTTGAATACAAATCTCTACGATTCCTTCTTTTTTGCGCAGCACCATTTATGTCCAAAAAGGGCCTTGTATCGTTGGGTAATTCATAAACCAAACCCCAATTGATCCCTTCAGAGAAAATGGCCGCACTGTCTGTTATGCCCATTTGAGAAGTGACGCAATAAACAGCCTAAAAGATGCTTATAGAAAATACAAATTAAACAGGATTTTTTTTACCGAAAAAGCTGCTCCTTCTGGAAAAGCCACATAGCGTTTTTTCCTCAACAGTTTCTTTTTATCACTTTCGCACACAACACATAAGCAAAGAGTCAAAAACAAAATAATTTTTTTGAAATACATAATAGCAATATATTAATTCATCACACAACTAAAATATAATTCAACATGGCTTAAAAAGAGCTAAAAAAAATTATGAGGTTGCTAAAAAGAGAAAGTAGAGCACATATACAGGAGGATACAAAAATTAATTCAATAAGAAGTTGAAACATATTAAATGCCTAAACTAACTGTAACGTTTAATTTAGTTTTGTTTGCTTATAAACTTATATGCTATAATTTAATAGTAAAAGACTCCATGGTTGGGATGTAATGCATACCTACTTTAGTGTGAAGATATGTTTCCAATGTTTACAATAAAACATTTATAATGTATTTAGGCTACTTGACGTTTTTCTTGTTTTTCTTGGAATTTTCCTTGGGAATAAAAAATGATGGATTAGTGAAAAGCAGACGCAAGAGATATGTCGCTTTTCCCGAAGGATCAACGTTTATTGTAAGTAATTTTTCTGTAAGTTTATCAAATATTTTAAGGCATGTTTTAAGGCTACTTTATGTTTAACATGGAATATCGTTGGCAGAACGGAAAATATTTTCGTGGAAGGTCTCAATTGGGGTATATCTTATGACTTACCCAATGCTACAACAGTAATGCAGGTATTCAATACAAATAAATTTGCACATAAAAGAAGACAGAGGAGGGATCTGTATAATAGAATAGAGAGTGTGCTGGAAAAGTAAGTGATAATGATATTCTACAATGGAATTGGAGCTTACCATTATTACCTAATAGTATTATTTAGTATGGGCTTTGAAGGAAAACCTTGCATCTACAGGGCCATGTGCGAATCTGCAAGGAAACTCAATAGAAACGACTTACCTTTGGCTCAAGAAATTTTACGAAAGTTTTTCACGTTAGTTTTGTTTTTCATATTATAATAATTGCTGTATCTTACAGAACTAATTTTTCAGGTATCCACTAGAAAGACTGTCGAATCTCGAACCAGACGAACATAGAGAATACCATTCGGCGACAAAATATAGCTTAGAAAATAGACATTTGGACTGTTCTGATTTGTTTTCGGATTGTACTTTTTCCATTGTGAATATGGCTTTGGGAAACTATTTAGTATAAATTTGTTTTTGAAATGGAACCCCTGTATCTTTATTTAGGCTACATTAGTATATGATTAATATCGAAATATAAACGAAAAAACTATTGATGATAGATATCCACTACCTAATATTACTGATATATTAGACCGACTTGGTCGTAGTAATTATTTTACGACACTGGATTTAGCTTCTGGCTTTCATCAAGTCGATACCCAAGACAGCATTTAATGTTGAAAATGGTCATTACGAATTCAACAGAATGCCCTTTGGGTTAAAGAACGCACCAGCAACCTTCCAAAGAGTGATGGATAATGTATTACTAGGATTACAGAATAGAATATGTCTAGTATACATGGATGATATAATAATTTTTTCCACTTCACTTCATGAACATGTGAAAAATTTGAAAAAAGTATTTGAGAGACTTGAGAAGTTTAATTTAAAAATACAATTTATTAGACAAATCAGTGAAGTTGTGAAATAAAGCTTTTAACTTGATAAACATTAAATCCTTTATTAATCATTATCAAAATTAGTAAATAACTGGCTAAATAAATCCAAAAAGGTGACTTTACATTCGGGAAAAAGTCGCTTGCATATTCGTTCCGAGTTTTTCCCTAACTCGTGTGCTGCTAAGTATTCATTATCCGAGTGATTTCTGATTGTTTCGTTTGTAGTCGACGGTCTAAAAATTATGAGTATTAAAAACCAACAAGCGAATCGTAAAATGGCAATTCTGAACCTGAACTTTTCAACCTTTCAAAAAGTTCATATAGGTACTAACTCTGTACTTGGCTCAGAAGCTTCATCCGGTCCTGTTAACGAGATTTTAATACTCACGTAAATATTGTATGAAAAACTTCTTCAAAAAATCCATGGTGATGATCCATAGGTACTTCAGCAGCCTCACAGATTGCTCTCAATACACAATGTCTCCCACCATGACCACGTCTTAAAAAATAATGAGTAATTCATAAATATTCCACACTAAATCCAAATTAATATTTACATTTCTGAGTCTTTTTCTAACGCATGATAAATATCCCACCTAGTGATTGGAGCACTACGACTAATATCAGTAAGATTCGGGTGAGTATAAACACTACTGTCGTTCTTTGGCACAGAATAAATACCTCTCATAAAGTAACCGAGTGTCGTTGATGGCATCAGGAGATCTGGAATTGGTGTGCCAAAACCTAGAATAAACTACTAACGTTGCAATATTTTATTAATATGATATTTATCAACTCACCTGTAAGACGCCAAAAGGTCCATATAACAATAGAGGGATTATAGCTCTTTTTTCTCTCTTCCTGTGTTCATGTTTATCGAAACTTGCTGCGTGAATTACGCAAAATATTGCTGAAAAATAGAAAATTCGTTTCCAACTATACATTTTTTAATAATTTGATCTGGTTTCGTGTGACCAAGGTTAGAGCTGTTGAATGATATTATTTCATTAACGTATATTATGCGTTACTTAGCGCTTACGAAGATAAAATATTTAAGAAACGGTACACATTAGAGGTCACGAGAATTTAACGCAATGTTTATGGTATTCAGAAATTTAGAATTATGTATCTAATAATGTAGATTAAAATAGAGCCTAGATTAGGTCCTTACATCCCGGGTTCCAGGACCTATAAAATGAAATATGATGAATTGTCTATATAATACAATCTCCCTATACACAGATTGGGAGAGACAACTGCTATATAGGTGAGGTTTATAACCTATATACCAGGCAAAACTAATCCTAATCCTAAGACAATATTAGTTTTTATTAACCAAATCTTATAGAATAATATGCCTACATTTTTACTTAGATAAGAATCGAATTTAATCAAAGTTTTTGTTTAATAAAGAGAGCTAAAACTTTTATATTCTAAGTTCCTAGGTAGGTATATTAAATTAAATAGTTACCTACCTTCCTATACAAAGCTCAAAGGGAGAAAGGGGTTTTTAAAAACAAAAAGATAGAGTTAATTTTTCAAAATTCTCTTCTTACGATATTATTCGCCATTTGCTTTTGCAAACAAATAAGTTATTGATAACAATTGTCCACTCACTGTTTTGTATTTCATTCTTCCATTGCATACTCTCATATATTATATGATAATTAGCAATTACCCTCAAATGACGATAGTGCAAATTTGTTAACTAAACTCTCTACCTAATTATTTATTTATTGTGCTAATACCGCGTGTGTGATCTATTGTTTATTAAATATATAAATTAATAAATACGTAATAAAATATTGACGGAAAGAGGAAACCACACCTTCATATAATTATGTTTGCAACTTCAGTGACACAAACTCTTCATGCAGATTGGAATTTTCGAAATTTGCTCGTCGTTTTTTATTCCACATTCCTGGCATAAGGTCCGAGTGGTATTCTGGTATTCATCTCTAAGCCAGGACGTTATAGTTACGAAGTGGCTAAGGATTAATTCTAAAAGAAAAACTGGTAGACACATTCATTAAGGAAGGGGCATTGAAGACAATGCCCATGCACACGCCTACAGGACTACCATGTCAACTGAGACGGCTCTTCACAGCTTTGTGGCAAGGCTGCGGAGCTAGGGATGTCTCACAAAGGGATAGCTTTGGGGGTATTTCTAGACATCGAAGGGGCATTTAACACCTCCTTCGACTCGAAAGAGAATTTTGCAGAAAGCTTTGGTAAAAACAACACCATTGTGAAATGGATCTGTGTCATGCTGGAAGACAGAATCATTACAAGCTCGATTGGAAGTGCGAAGATCATCTCAACTGTAGCCAGAGGCTGCCTGCAGGGAGGTGGACTATCGCCCTTGCTGTGAAGCCTAGTGCTGGATGGGCTGCTCCGCACTCTTAACATGGTCCAAAGATGGTGTAATAATCACGAGCTCTCGGTAAATCCGGACGAGACTAAAGAAGTACCTACAAAGCGAAGAAACTTGGGCCTGGAAGGGCTCACGCTCTTCGGATCGAGTCTTGCTTCATTTGGTTCGGTCAAATATCTAGGAATCATCATTGAGTCCAGGCTGACCTAGAAAGATCACGTCAACAGACTGTAGAAGATCCATCGGTCGCACCTGGAGCTTACAACCCCACATATACCACTGGCTTTACTGGTCCCGCAAAATAAGGTGGCGCTGGTAGGCATAGCCGTCGGTCCCTTTTCTTGGCACAGGTAAAGCTAAAATACAAACCATTTCGATTCTCAGGGGCGTCGGTAATTGGTATGACGATGTTAACATTACAAATAAATTATCGTATTGTACCTACACGCCACTGGTCCCCATCCGTTCACCAAGGGTAGGGTTTACAGTTCAGCTTACGCCCTTACCATTTCCGAATTTTGTCTACTGCGCAAATTGCTTCTTCGCCACCTTATTATGCGGGACCTGTACACTGCAGTGATAAGACCAATAATTACGTACGGTAGCTTAGTTGGATGGAACGCGCTTAGCAAATCCATCTACAGGGCAAAGCTGGACAACCTCCAATGACTTGCCTGCATTGCTACAATTGGAAACTTAAGAACTAGGTAGCCCAACGCTGGCAATTTAGGCCATACTGGGAATAATGCCTCTCTCTTTGTGAAGGCACGGGCCCGGGAGGCTTTAGTCAAACTCAACGATTGGGGATAATGAGTTCATAAAGGGGTGAATATGGGACATGCAATGGTTGATTGTCGATTGATACTATCAGACAGGACCCCCATCAGAAGGGATGCAATGCCAAAAACGTCAACCCTCTTTAAACAATACAAGGTCGTCATCCCTGCAAGGGAGGACTGGCTATAGCCTGACCCAGGTTTCCTCAAGCCGAAGGAGCTCATCTAGTACAGGGGACTCTGATGGAAGAAGGTGCAAGGGCTGTTGTATATGGGAAGAGACTTGTGGCGAGAATTTCTTGCACTAAGTGAATACCCATCAGTATACGATAGACTGAGACCTACGCCATACAGGTGTGTGCTCAGGAGAATCTCCAGCAACAGCCAGGCAGCACTCTGAGGCCCATTGCTCAGACAAGTTCAACTCAAGGCTCACGCTTGACTGTATGACAACCCAAGTACTATTCATATTCAGTGAGCTTAACAAGCTCACCCTTGTTTGGGTCCCGGGTCACACGGGTATAAAGGCAACGGAAAACTAGGACCAGCTGGCGCGTGAAGGTAGCAACACTGCCCCTGTAACTAACCGGCCTAAGAGTCCTTTTTCTTTCTTTTTTGCTTCGTAATACAATTAATTGGCTTTTTTACCAAATAGATTAAATTGCCAAATTTCTGACGAAACTGTACCAAGAGCCAAGGGTTATCAGTCGGTTTCGAACATATTTCCATTGTCAATTTATTATTTTATTTACTGTATGTTTTTCTACTTATTGTCGTCAAACTATCTTTCTATCTTATATCCACTTATTTGTTCATTAATCCTTTGTTATGACTTTCAGTCATTTTGACTGCATTTTCGCTATTTTTCCTATCCTTATTGTATAAACCGTTCAATTGGATCGTTCACTGTTGAAACCCTGATATCTAACAAGGCCGATTTGTATTACCCTGTCGAGGATGTTCTCTAGCATTAATTGTAGATTATAACTAGCATAATTAATCGCTTATCGTAGAACATACCTTACCTGTACACTTATTTTCTCCATTTTTATTCTAAATTCAAATTCAGTACCTATTGTCATGTAACTTACTCTTATATTATTAGAAGCCTATTCTTTTATTGTACTTATTCCTTTATTTCAATCGTTTTACTGATTTTCCATTGTCTTTAGTTGATACCTATATTATCTATAATAAATTTCATATGAATCTTTATCGTAAAAGAATGCTTCTTTGATTTATTTTGATAACCGATTCCTCTCAACACAGTTAAAATCCCAATACATACAGCTCAGGTAGCAAGAAAATGGACTAATAAGGGCAACCGAATCAGTTACATAAAATTGCTCTGTTGCGATTTACCGAGAATTTCAGTGGGACTTTAGTCATAGTCTCTGGTGGCACGCTACCGCAATACGTGTAACGTGCAACAAAGTCTCCCTTACTCGCTCGTCATATCCAGTCGGCGGCGGTAACACCCCTTTATAGGGCCAGAAAAAAACAACCCTGCACTTGGGGTTGCTCCCTGCCTGGTGAAAACCAAGATCAAGAACTGGTCCAACAACCAGTTTCAAGAGGAAGGGCCGAGTCAAAGAGGCCTCAGACAGTCAAGGATCTTTATACAAGGTCCCTCAAACTGCAAGGAGGCAAAAAGCCTCCTAACAAGAGCCAACTTATAAGAGGGTTGAGACAGGGGAATAGCACAATGATAGCTCGTCTACGTGCTGCCTGTGAAGGCTCCCCTTTCAAATAAATCAATCAATCCGCCTGTGGTCGATCGAATCTAGTAGGGAGTTAGTAGGCGTACTGTGCCAAAACAGAGACGAGACAAAGAGACACTTTCCCTACCACTGAAGATACAACCATCCCCTGCACCCTCTATGAATCTCTCAAGATAAAACTATCCCCCTACCGTACCCTCTGTACGGATCCCCATCCCAGCCACGGTCGGAAGAGACACATACAGCTACCCTAACCGCGCCCTCTTTACCCCTACCGGGCCACTACACACAACCATCTACCCCAGCCCAGTATTTCCCTATCGCGCTCTCAAAAAAACACATCAAGTATCCCTCCAAGCAATCCCCCTCCAAGTCAGGTGCCTGCTAAACCAACATAAAACCAGCAAAATCCAGCTCAAAACTAGCAAGAAACCACTGAAAACCAGCACAAAACCAGTGAAAACCAGCACAAAATCAGCTAAACCAGCAAAATCCAGATCAAAACCAGCAAAATTCAGCACACAAAACCAGCAGAATTTAGCACAAAACCAGCATAAAACATAGGGGGGTAATTGTGTGTAGTATCTCGAGTGACCCCGGTAGCGGGATTGTTGTATCTTGAGTGGAAGGGGGGGTATCTCTTTGTCTCATCTCTGTTTTGGCCCAGAACGCCTATATACTCCCTACTAAATCTTTTTTTTTTCCATTGGGTATCATCTCTCATGTCTAATATCGACAGATCTGCGTTCTGTCCAGCAATGTGGGGTAGAGAATAATAAAGTACCTACATAAGTTAGTTGAAAAGAGGGAAACAAATTCATTGTTTATTTTCTTGTTTTATTTTTGAACAGATTACTTAGCACGTGGCCATCGCAACTTGGATACATTTCGTCACAGTCATGATTTTCGTTGGCTGCTTTATCGTAGTGATCTTCTTCTGGATATTTATCATATCTGGACCTGAAAATATATATATTTGTTTGTCATTATAATAATATGTAATAATAATAACTACATTGTTCCGGTAGCGGGATCTCTTTGCGAGCAAACGAGGTTAGACAAACTTACATTCCCAAATGATAACACAGAAAATCTGGAAACTCAAAGTCTTTCTCCACAAATACTTATAGTTTCAAAAGGCCTACATGTTTCGAGATTGAAAAATCTCATCATCAGGGGCAAATTAGCTCATATACATATATTACCAGGGATGGATATCAAAGGCTGCCAGATTATGCATTTTGTAGAGGAAGAAACACAAAATTTTTAACTTATTTTTGACCTTTTTTTCCTCTACAAGATGCATAATCTTGCAGCCTATGATATCCATCCCTGTTAATATATGAGATGATTTGCCTCTAATGATGGATTTTCTAATCTCGAAACATGTAGGGCTTTTTGAAACTATTAAAGTATTTGTGGAGGAAGATTTGAGTTTTTCTTTTGGAATTGAATTTCAACTCCACTTTGAGATATGGACTACCTACTTCTTCAGTTTGAAAGATATTACGCAGAAAATCGAGTTGAAGATGAATTTCTACATTCCTAATTAGCTGCTTAATGTAGATGAAACTAAGATACAGACGATGTAACGATTCCCAGAAGTAAAGCGCGAAATGAAGACGTTCATAGGAGAACTGCTAATGTTGTCCCTTTTTAGAGTGATCCAGAAAGATCAAATAGAAGCGATCTTTTATGTAAGTAACAGTAACTAACCATTCTAAACATATAGGATAGTCAAACCGAGAATGTCTTGTACAGAGTGCTTCAACACCTTCCCTCATATTGAAATGTTTGGCCATGCCATCTTGACTTGAATAGCGGCTTTGTCATAAAATCAGCTAGTTGAAATTCAGATGCACCTTTTTTAACTATCGCTGAACTTCCTTGAACTAACTCTCTTACAAAGAAGTGTCTTATGCATATCTGTTTAGTTCTAAGATGGAACTGATTTTAGTAGACATTGAGTCTTCATAAAGTCGCTTCAACAGAAACTATTTTACTAAGGCAACAATGAAATTTGTGTAGTTTATACTATTTCCGATTGCAACTAATTATTGTTAAGTCTAATTTTACTAAGTAATTCAATAACATATGTTGCATGAAACCAATTCACTTACTTAAAAATTGCTTTTACTATCTCTTCCCACATAGTGCCTTTTTCTTCCGGCAACTTATGTACTTGGCATATTGCTTTCAGAACACACACCTTACCGTCTCTTGTCATTCTAAAAATAATTTTTAACTTCAGAGTTTAAAAGTTTTGTTTTGGTAAAAATAAATGGACTTACGCTGTTAGAAGTTTTTCAACTCTTTTGTAAAGTTCTCTTTTGCTACGTCTGTGAATGTGGTGAGCTTCGGTAGCATAGGATTTAGATTTTAAGGGAGCTGGTTGCGACATACTCCTGAAAAGAAATTCAATTGAAACTATTGACAAATTGAATCAACAAGAAAACTTACCGGCCATAATTGGTTCTACTCCAAAACCTTGAAGGATTATTATTGTAGTATCCATTGTAGTTATCATGAAATTGTTGATGCTGATAAGGATTTGAATAAACTCTATCAGTGTCAGTTGCCCAATTTAAATTATCTGAGTAGTCCCAAACCATTGGTGGTGCCCATTCTAGACAAAAAAATAGGTACATAAAGTATTAGTTTTTGTCTCAGCAACCAGATACTTTACTAGGGTCTGTTGCGGGATCATGATCCAAATATTCAGGAATAGGTTCCGAAGTAGTAATTTCAGGTTTTTCATCATCTTTTCTCTTTCCATCAAAAGTTATTGGTTTCGATGGCAGTTCCCATGCCATTGCAGCTGTGTTACCAAATGTAAAAACGTTACCTTCAATTGCGACTGATGGAACGGTGAAATCGAATACTGGAAATTATGTTGGTTATTACAAATTTATTGTTGTAAGAGTTGTTGAACTACTCACCAACTTGAAAAGAACTACCCTCTGGGAATGTCAAGTATCTTCTTTGCCTTGACAAAGTAGTACTTTTGCCTTTTTTTAATTTACTATTAATATCGTCTTGTAAATTTGCTTTTAAGTAATCCGTTTTGGTTAATATTATAACGAATATGATAAGAAGAGCGTTCATGTTTTAAAATATTTTATCATAAATTTTTTGAAGTATTGATTTATAAATTATCACAAATGTTGAAAGAACAGTACGACAAAGTCAACAGCCCGGTTTGAGAGTACAACCGTATTTGTGATACGTTATGCGTATTGATATGTATTTACACTATAAATTATAACTTTCTAAGAATCGTAATTTTTGACCCTTGATAATTAATTTTGCAAGAAAATTGGAGTTATTAGAATAGAACGATAGAAGATTTCATAAAAATTATGAGTTAATTTATAAGTATATAATCATTGAATTTTATGTAAATATAGCGGTATGCTAATTCATGTTTCTATATTCTAAAGCTCCTCTGAACAGTTAACGGTATTATCTATGTAGGTAGCTTTGCACGATGGTGTCAAAACCAATTTTAGTGTCTTTTGGTTTTGTACTAATCTTGATTAATACTCATAGAAGTTATGGAAGAAGCAACTTACAAAAAGATATTACATCAAAAATTGAGAATAATAATGAGGAGGTGGTTTTATCTAGAAGGCGTAGATATTTACAGTTTCCTGCAGGAAGTTCTTTCCAATTAGGTAAGTGAGCCTTTTCAAAATACCTACTTATTAAAATTATTGATTTTTTTCTAGTATTTTGTTTCACTTATCCATCAGTGGGAGTTGGTTCGTATTTCGTATTTGGACACACGGCAGCTTTGGCTTTCGAATTGCCTTCGATGCCTTTGCACTTTGACGGAAAAGATTTTCAAAAGAAGGACGAAGAACCTACTGAAGCTGCTACAACTGAAATGCTGAAAGGTAAAGAAGCATATTCACACAAGCCCAAATAAATTACTTTGAATGCTGACAAAGGCGTTCTATCGCGTGCTAATACATCAAATGAAATTATCTCACCTTGTCAATCTAAGAATTCTTGTATTGTCATTATTTCTCTTCAATCTGTTCTCCAATTACTTCATCCTATCCAGGTAAGGCTTATGTCCTGTGCGCCTTTTCAGATTATCCAGAACTGAAATTCACTCATTTTAACCGTACCGACCATGAACGAGTAGACCATGGGTATTCTCCTTGGAATTTGCCTAATAGTAATATGCCTATTAGTTCCTATAAAAATGAGTTCATGGATTATGTTAAAACTCCTGTTTATAGTGCTAGAAGAAGAACAAATAATTATTCCAATAGTGATATTAATTTGAAATACCAACAAGCACCTTATTCACAAAGGTAGTATTAAGAGCCCAAGCAGTTAATTTATATTAATATGTACTTAATTATTTTAGGTACAATATCAATAATCAGCATTCCCATATGAAACTTACTTTGGATCCCAAGTTCTATTCTATCCACAGAAGAAGCAGAAGAGAGGTTTACAAAAAAATCGAAAGTTTTCTCTCTAGGTGCGCGAAAACACTTTTTTGAAGGTGAATTTAATTATTATTTTTCAGGTTAAACCTGGATGGGAAAGCATGTCTTCTGAAAGCAATATGTGAAACAAGACAATTGTCAAACGACAAGCAAACATTTTTTAAAGAATCCTTCAAAGGCCTATTTAGGTACCTATAACCAGATGCTTTTCGGCTTAAAATCAGCTCACTCGCGTATATAACAGTCTCAAATAATATTATTTTGGTGTATGTAAATTCAATAGCAATACGTTTTAGTGGCATGCTAACACTCCGCTTTATAGAGTGCATTCCACTTGATAATCCATGTTTGGTAAATTGTGTTATCAAATGCATTATACGATTTACAAACACAATTTCCTATGCCGTATTTAGTTGTGCAGGATCAACATTATATTACGGACATAATTTGAACTCTTTTGAGTTAATTAAACTTTTAAATTTCATTTTAGAGCAAAACCACATGATGATCATGATGATGAAGATGAATACGACGCTGCTTATAATCCCAATCATAATTGTGAGGAAATGTTTAGTGGATGTAAAGGATCGGTTAACGATATTCAACTACTTGTGCGGAAATAAAAATGTTTGACTTGTAGTTTTATTTTCAACTATTTTGATTTTGATAATCTCATAGCAGTAACCAGCCATTTCTTAGATCAGCAAGGTTTAGGGTAACAGCAGCATGTATACCTCCATTCTACATTTAGTACTTGAAACGTTAAACACACTGGACGGGATTTGCAAAAAACTTGACGAAATCTACCTCCTGTGGATATCCAGAGAGACCTCAGTTTTCACTTGTTCTATTCCAGTGAAAAGAAAAACAAGATAAAAAAGTTATGCAGTAATTGCCAATAAAAACAAATAGTGTTAAGATAAAAGAAAAGACAAAATTCAGCTTAAATTTAATTTGCCACAAGTATCGTGTTTATTATCAGAATATTTTAAGTTCTCACCTGATTCCTTATTCTTGAAACAGGGGAGCAGCGTTTACAGGAGAACACGTATTGAGTGTTCCGTCTTTGTTACTTATATTATCATTTGCATATCATTGAGAAAGACGGAACACTCGTTCTCCTGAGAACACTGCTTCTCTGTTTCAAGAATAAGGACACTGGAATCTTTCCAATAAGAGATTCAGCCCTTGTAACATTAAGTAAGCTCCTCCGAACTGACCAATCCCGACATAGAATTGATCCAGGAGAACAAATCTCTATGATCGTTGAGGAATCTTTGCAAGTCATAGGAGTCCAACAGTTTTTTTTTTGCGTGAATTAGTCTTGGCATAGTAAGCTCCGTAACTCGGCAATTTCATGTTTTTTGTGTGAAGTTAGTTCTGTTTGTTCTGGATGAGGTTGTATGTACCTGTATGGAGAACCCGTCAAGAAGACGTTTGATGCTGACGTGCAAATCATAGACAGTGCAAACTGACACGAGTGTCCCAGGAAGAGAGATCGGAACGCACACGAAAGATGAAGATAGTATAAACGAATTGGAACATTGTGGTAGTTATCAAGAGTGGGAAGATCTAGGCGAGGCAAACTGGGACGAGTCGGTATACCAGATAACGGAACTGAAGGAAGGAAAGCTACTAGAGGATAAAGAAGTCAGAATCAAAACGGTACTGGTTAACAAGGACGACATAAAGATGGAGAACGGAATACACAGGCAGTTCTGGGTGAAATACCCAGTGGAACAGGAACACAAGATAAGAACCGGAACTACCATCGGCCTAATAAACCAAAGGAAGCTAGTCAAACTCATATACGGAGACAATGAAGAGGATATCTACAACAAGTTGGTGAAATTAAAGGCGGAGGAAGCAATGACAAGGAGATAATAGTACATCAAATAGAGACACTAACCACAGAAAGATTTAGAAAAATGGCAGAGTACCAAGATACAAATATGTATTTAAAAAAAAGACGAAAAAACAAATAAGAGGAAGGAAATAAGCACCTACGCAATGATAGTCGATGGAAAATCTGGATCATATCAAGAAACGCCAAAACAAGTAAAAGAATCCCTCAGGGGGAAAGTGACGAGCTGGATGACGATGTGTGGGGAAAGGCCTACCAAATATTAACGAAAAGACTTAAACCAGGAAACAGGTCACCCCCAGATGACAAAACAATTGCAGAGCAAATAGAAAGACTTTTCCCCACAGACGAAAGGGTAACATGGGAGCCCCTGGAAGTGGACGAAAACAAAATACCCCCGATTCGATATGAAGAACTCACGGATGCCATAGGTCAAATTTAAAAAAAGAAGGCTCCGGGACCGGACGGCATAACACCTGAAGTCGCCATGCTGTGTGTCAAGAGGAATACAGATACGTTTTTGAAGGAGAATTCCCTGAAATATGGGAGACGGTCAATCTGATACTCATTGAGAAGCCCAGAAAAGAAAATCAAACAACAACAAGCTACAGACAGCTATGCCTCATAGACTGTGCCGGGAAAATATTAGAGGTGATAATCAAGAATAGACTGCACGCGGAGATGCAAGAGAAAGACCTAATTCACGAATACCAGTACGGCTTCACAAAAGGCAGATCTACTCTGGACGCTATCATGAAGATCCAGGATATTACTAGAGATATAAAACTGGAAGCATACAAGAATCGGGAGATCTGTGTGATGGTTCTTGTCGATGTGCAGAACGCGTTTAACTCCGCGCCGTGGAGGGAAATTTTCAGGGCAGTAAAAAGGGGAAATTTCTCGGATTACCTGGTGAGAATGGTGCAGTCATACTTCACTAATAGAAAAATTATCGCCCAGAACGAGAGAGTATTTGACATGACCCCAAGGGTCCATATTGGGACCAATTCTATGGAATGTCCTGTACAATCAAGTGTTATGCCTGGAGATGGAAGAGGGAGTCGATCTAATTGCATAGGTAGCAAATGACCTAGCCATAGTGGTCAAGGCCAAAACCGTTGCAAGCTTGGTGGATAGAGAGAATGAGCATAACCGTGGCAAAGGAACTACTGCTCACAAGAACGCGGACTGGGTGAGATATCTGGGGGTTATCTTAGACAGAAACCTGCGTATGACCCAACATATTAAAAACATAGTGAACAAAGGAACACAAATGATAAAGCTGTTGCTCAGAATCATGCCAAGAGTTGGAGGCCCAAAAACAAGGTAGAGAAGGATAATAGTATGCGCTGTAACCTCGGCGATATTGTACGCCGCACCGGCATGGGGCATTGCACTTGAATACGGATATTACCGAGACCTCTGGAAAAGGGTAAACAGAAACATCGGCATATACGAAAGCAAACACATTGGCGGTAGAAGGCGTAGAGGCGCTGGCAGGACTACCACCGATGGATCTAATGGTTGAAGATCGGCAGCAGATTTATGAACGAGAACGAAACTATAAAGAGACAGCAAGAGTGACACTTATGGAAAGGTGGCAAACGTTTAGTGGCTGGGCCAAAACATTTGTTAAAATCGTAGAACAATGGACCAAGAGAAGGCAGGACTACCACGTAACCCAAGCAATGACCGGCCACGGAAGTTTCGGCACATACTTGAAAGATATCAAGAAGCGAGAAAGCGATGAGTGTTGGTATTGCGGAGATAGGGACACGCCAGATCACACGATTTTCCACTGCCCCAAGTTCAATATACATAGAACCACGGCCACAGCGGTGTGTGGAGTGGAAGTAGGCTGAAAATATCGCCGAACTGCTACTGAAAGACTAGGAAGGCTGGCTTGCAGTCGCAAGGATGCTAAGGGAAATAATGGAGGCGAAGTGTGACGAAGAGAGAAGGAGAGAGAACCAGGCAGAAAACAACAATAGGGAAAACAAGTAAGGAGGAGGAATCCTTGAAGCAATTGCTATTCGGTAGTCCCAGGGACGGTAGGGGAAGGGTTTTAGTGAGTAGACACGTCCAGAATCCCACACTACTCGATGCGATTGCTTAAATTATTATTAGGCGCCTCGTCTTTTTCTTGGATCCAATTTTTTGATTTTGATGTTTTGGTGAGACTTTTTGCAGTTTTAGGGACGTTGTATAAAGATCCTTAACTGTCTGAGGCCACTTTGATTCAGCAGTTCGTTTTGGGAACTGGTTGTTGGACCAGTTATTGATTTTGGTTTTCTCCAGGTATGAACACAGCCAATGCAGGCTCTGGCCCAATAAAGGCAGTGTTACAACCTTTTATGCCAGTGTGAAACGGGATCCAAATAAAGGGTGACCTTGTTAAGCCCACTGAGTAGTTCTAGGGTTGTCAATCAAGCGTGAGCCTTGAAATGACCTTGTCTCAGCAAAGAGCTCGGACTGCTGCCTGACTCTGTCGCTGCATATATAAATATACTTGCCCGAGTAACCTCTCTGGAGATTCTCCTGAGCATACACTTGTATGTCGTAGATCTGAGTCTCATAAGAAGTCTGTGTACCAGATGTGCCCTTTCTGCTTGAAGAAACCTGGGTCAGGCTCTAGCCAGTCATCCCTTGCAGTAATTACGACCTTGTATTGTCTAGGGAGGGCTGAAGTTTTTGACATTGCATTCCTTTTGGTGTGAAGGGGGTGTATTCCTGTCTGATAGTATCAGTCCAGAACATTGCATGTCCCATGTTTAGCCACTGGACTATGTGGGGCTATAAGGTAAGCCCCAGGTGCGTCTGATGGATCTTTTACAGGCGCGACCATAGGCGGATTTGAAGGACAAGATGAGTATAGGAAAAAAATTACAACCAACCAAAAAAAAAAGTAAGATGTTTTACATAAGTCTGACTCAAATGTTCCACTATGGATTTTTCCATCAAATAATTTAATTATTTTTCTATTTCACTAGCTAGAATCATCAAATATAGAAGACAACATAAGTATATGTGATGTTGCAATAGTATTCCGTTCGTCACACTAATTCCGAAAACAAACACAAAAATAACGTTCCGGAAATTACATTCACAAACATAACAGCATTCGACGAACCTTCTAACTGTATCCAAAAATTCAGTAGGTAGTTAATTATTTGATTCTATTTGTCGAAAAAGCTAAATTTTAAATAAGCAAAATACATGCGAACGACGAAACTCCGGTAAAAACATACACAAGGAAATGTATAAACATTCGACTTCCTACCTTTTACTGATTTTCGGAGTTGTTTACTTTTATTCGTACGAAGTGGATGGAAACTTGCAAAATGATATAACGGTCCGACTCCGGAAGGGAAATAACACGCGTTTATCAAGAGCCAGGAGATATTTGGTGTTTCCTGAAGGAAGTTCATTCCAAGTCGGTACGTATTTTCATGATAATATACTTTTTTTTAAAAATAAATATTTCAGTTTTCGATTTGGCTTATCCATGCCTGGACACTGTGGGTTTTTTTGTTTACGGAAATACCGCTGGCTTGGCTTGGGAGTTACCGTCAGAGCCTATTTTCTTGGACGCTAAACATGGCAAACATGAACCACCAACCACAACGATGTTGCCACATTTAGAACATCCTGATGTAGAATATGAAGGTAAAAATATAGTTAATGTTTGGGAAATTGCGTGAGATGCTTTTTTAGATTGGCATTCGCCACAACCATGGAACGACTTTGGTAAAATGGATTATCAAGTAGCTGACAAACAAAGTTATAATCCAAACCACAATTTACAATTTGACTCAATCGATAGATCTCCTGTCAGCTCCTATTATAACCCTTTCGATAGTTACAGCCAGAAATACAGCTCTAATAAATATCCTGTACACTATGTTAGAAATAATCCGCCTAATGCTGCCAGGAGATATTCGTATAAAGCTAATCCGAATGGCTTTTGGAATAACAGAAGGAGTTTTCAAACTACGCAAAGGTAAGTTTAAGCTAAACTAAAACATAATACATTTGACAATATTATTTTAAGATATAGAGCACCGCAATATAAGTCAGAATCTCCAACAAGGAATTATGATTATGGAGATGATTTGCATCATATTATTCATAGAAGAACTAGAAGAGAACTTTATGGGAAGTTGGAAGAACTAATTTCAGCGTAAGATGTTTAATGCTCAGTTGTTACATTTAAGGCTGATTCTCATCTAAGCAGCATCTGGCTGCTTACAGTTGCTTGCTTGAATTTCATTCTTTTAGATGGCAATTAATGAAAAATCACAATTCATGCTTTTGCTGCTTTGATTTCTGTTGATGGTTAGAATACCTCTTAAAAATGCTGCTTCAATGAGAATCGATCCTCATAATCCTGGATTTAGGTATAGGTTCAATCAAACATGATCTAGTGTTGAATATCATACCTACACTGAATACAATATTTTGGAGGTCTCTAGGAAAGTTCAATATTTGGCTCTTCTTGATTTGTCTCAAATGATCTATATGAAATATAAATTGTATAGAACGATACTTCTATTTCGTTAATCGAATGAATATGTATTTTTTTCTTCTTCTTCCAACTGGGGTTGCATACCTACCTCTGTGTATTTTTTTACATAATTTTTTCAGAATTATATTATTCGTGTATGGTTTTACGAAGCCCATACATCCTCGATTAGTTATATCAATAAAATTTACTTCTTTTAGGTTGATCAGAGATGGAAAATCTTGCATTCTAAAGACTATTTGTCAACTGAACAAGTCTCCAAAAGAAAAAGGAACGTTTTTTGAGGAACTACTCAAAACAATTTTCAAGTAAGGCCTTGCAAAATTACATCCTCAAAAACAATTTTGAATATATTTTTGTAGAGTTAAGCCAGACGAGTTTCACCAAAACGAAGACGACTACGATCTGGCAGCTAATTTAAATCACAACTGTGAAGAAATGTATCCAGCGTGTGAAGGAAATGTGCTAACTAAAATAATGAATGTAGCTCTCAAAAAATAAAATCCTGTTTTAGAGTCATTTTATTAAATTAAAACATTCATAAACCTAGAAAATTGCCTAATGGGATCAATAGGACATTCAGGATAAAGTCGATCACATGCACCAAAATCTCTCCCTAACTTTTCGGCAGCATGATATTCATTGTTAGAGTGGTCTTCTATGTCGTCTTTTGTAGATGAAGGACTACAAAAGAAAATTATATCAAATTCCTATTCAGTTGCAGAATATTAAAGCAATATCACTGTTTCAAGTTTATCAATTATGCAAACTATTACATTGCAAAGCTGATTTCGCAAGCGAACAGGACTTCGTCAACAATACAAGCAACTTGTCTAAAGTTAATTTTGATTAAGTTGAACTCTGACCGGAACGAGTAATTAATCCTGGATTTTAATAAAAGTTGTCGTAGAACACAATTTAGCTTTCCCCGAACAAGAGGAAAATGGAGAAAGTTACAGTGATTACTTACGTGAGAATGCTATGGACTATTTCGCTTAATAAACCGGACCTTTTTTCAAGTTGGATTGAGGAAACTTCACATATGGATTTTAATAGACAGGCTTTACCATCAGGATAGTTATTCCTGTGAAAAAGTTTTGGTATCTGTTTTCATGGGAGGTTCGGTTTTTCTTACCTATCGAAATGATATTCCAAAAATTTGTAAATCGTCCACCGTGAAACAGACCTTTTCTTTCTTTTTCTCTCAAAATCAATCTCAGGACGTGTATAGTAGCTACTGTTATTCGGCAACTGATAATAAGCCTTCATGGTCATTCCTATTGTAGCAGCTGCAGGTTCGATATTATCTACTGGTATACCAATACCAAATATAACCTGGAACAACGGAACAACATAATTTGAAAAATATATTATTGGATAATATTTTAACTTACTGATGCCCAATTGACCCCTGGTTTCCATACTAGATATCGTTTTTCTCTTGACAAAATATGGCTAATGTCTTTCACTGTAGAACTGTGAAAATGTTCCAAACTATAAATCACTTGGAGTTGAATATAAATAAATAAAACTTGGATCACACGCATTTTAGGACACTGATTTTGTATAGTGGTATTTACTAAATGTTATTTTGTTCGAGACACTTTAAAGCTTTCAAACTAACAATGCTAATTAATTGTAAGAATTTATTGTTAGTGGTTTTTATTTACGGACTCTTTGTTTGAAAAATTATAAAATATTGTCATGGATTTCGTGGGTTCACTGACAAAAACAACTTATATTAGTAATTTGCCTTACAAAATTCACTCAAGACTTGAATTTACGCAACAATTATTTTATTTAAACTGACTCCGACACCTACAGCACAATTTTGTGTTTAAATGATCCTCACACCCCCAAACTCTATTTACTAAATTATTTTAAGATTTTAAGCCAAAATCTTTGAAAAAAGGACTTCAGGAAAGTTCAAAAACATCAAATTGCTTAACGCGATTTTATTTCTGGAACTATAGGTCCAAATGTGGAAGCTGTGCTCGCAGATTACGCTTGCCCAACTCGGCTTGGTTGAGCAGCGGGACGATTGTATCGTTTTCTGTCAAAGAGCAGCCTCACTCTCTGCGTTGGCCAAGAAGGCTTGGGCACAGGAAACGATTTGAGTAAAACACCTTTTGAAGCTAGATAAATACTGATTTATTTCGAATCTTACATCCCTTTTTATATCAGATTTTGGTAAACTAATCGTGATAAAAACTGCAAAAATATAAAACACCGACCGTAATTACTTAAATGCATACTGGAATGCAACTTACGATGTTGGGATATTTTTATAATACCCAAACATTGTGACTAACTAAAATCTCATATAGCAACCGTGATATTGAATAAAATATAAATAAGTATACGAAGTCGGTCAAATTACGACGGCGAAGGTTAATCACTGTTTAAATTGTTCTAATTAAACATTCTGCCGCCTCTCCAGAATGAAAGAATGTAGAGATATTAGCTCTTTGTCTTCTTTTTGGTCTTGGTGTTGGTCTCTTGTCTGCTTTTGACGTCTTCTGTTGATAAGTTTTGTTGTCTGCCATCCTGCAATCACTAGTATAATGATGACTATGGTGGTGATGCTGCTAGTGGCTGCGGAGTCGGATTAACTTGTGGTTCGGCCTTTTTTGTGGCGAGCCACCTGCTTTCTGTATTTTTACTACTCGGATTGCTCCATCTTGGCCCTGGTGAGTTTCTATAATTCTCCCCTAAGGCCATTGACTTGGGTTTATATTTTCATCTTTGATTAGGACCATTGTTCCTACTCGTAGATTGTTGGTCTGATTCTTCCATTTGTATCTTTGCTGCAGTCTGGTGAGGTATTCTGTGCACCATGCGCTCCAAATGTTTCTCTTTAACTTTTGTACGTGTCTCCATCGTTGAGATAGGTTAAAATGTTCCGTCGATTCCAAGTTCGGTGGTGCTAGAAGTTCTCTTTCTATGAGAAACTGTCCTGGGGTCAAGATGTTAAAATCATCTGTGTCTTCTGTTAGCGGGTAGAGTGGTCTTGAGTTCAAACATGCTTCGATTTGATACACCAATGTTGTAAATTTTTCATAGGTCAAAGTGCAGTCTCCAATAACTCTCTTGAGATGGTACTCCATAGATTTTACACCTGCCTCCCATAGTCCTCCGAAATGTGGGGCTGCTGGTGGAATGAAGTGTCATTGTGTTCCTAAGTTGACGATTGTGTTTTACACAGATTGTGATTGTATCAATTTTGTGATTTCATCTTCGAATAAGCGTGCTGCTCCAACAAATGTAGTTCCGTCATCATTGTACATATTTGCACAATATCCCCTTTTGGCTGTGAAATGTCCAAGTGCTGCCAAGAATGCCTCTGTTGCATGTCAGTGACTACTTCTAGGTGAATGGCTTTGGTTGCTAGACATATGAATACTGCGATGTACCCTTTGTACGATTTGTGACCTCTTCCTTTTGTTGCTCTGACTTGAATCGGTCCGGCGTAGTCCACTCCTGAGTTTGTAAATGGTGGTGCTGGTGTTACTCTCGATTTCGGAAGTTGTCCCATGAGTTGCTGTGCGGTCTCGGCCTTGTGATGGATGTATACAATGCACTTATTTATAACGGCTTTGATGGGCCGCTTACCGTTGATGATCCAGAATCTGCTTCGTATGTACGACAATGTCGCTTGGTTGCCTCCATGTAGCGTGGTCTTGTGTGCGTTTCTCACCACCAACTTAGATATGTGAGAATGGTATGGAAGAATCATCGGGTGTCGTTGGTCGTAGGGAAGAGGTGAGTGTTCGAGTCTTCCTCCGACTCGGATTATGCTCTTGCTGTCGAGAGTTGGGTTGAGGGTCTGTAGCTTGCTTTTCTTGACGACTGCGTTTTGCTGTTGTAAAGACTTGTATTCTTCGTAAAACTCTTGTTGTTGGACTATTTGTATGATTTTTTGAACTTCTTGAAGAGTAAGACTTTCCCCTTTTTTGATGAATCGACGGCAGTAGGATGAGCATCCCTGTCAAGTTTGAGAAGCGTTCCAATATATCGCTCCTTATCGTAACTTCAATTTTGTGACATGTGGCTTTTACTTCTTCTTGAATGTCGGGAATGTTGTCTATGTGGGGATTTTACGGAGAAACATCAGCCAATGAGGACCTTTCCATCACAGATCAGCTGATTGTAGTTTGTCTGGGTCCAATCCCCTGGATATGATGTCTGTTGGGTTTTCTTGGGACTTGACGTGGTTCCAGGATGCCTGAAGGGCGTTTATGTGTATTTCGCAAACTCTATTTGCCACGAAAATTTTCCATTTCGTAGAGTCACCCTTTATCCAGACAAGAGTGATCATGGAGTCGGTCCAAGCGAAGGTCTGGGTGACACCCATTTGAAGTGCTGTCTTAGTTTTTTGAAAGAATTTTGATAGTAGGACTACTACACATATAGTTCCAAGCGAGGTAGGGTTGTTCTGTTTTTTTGCTGGAGTGACTTTCGCTGTTGCTGTTACTTGCAGCAGCGGTATAATGCGCTTATCTTCTTCTCCTATCCAACTGTAAATCACTGCACCATAGGCCTTTTCTGATGCATCGCAAACGCCGGGTAGTTCAATTTTTGTTTTTCTCAGATGTATCCACCTCGGAATCCTGATTTTTTCTACTTCTTTTATTTTGCTCTGAAACTGTATCCATCTTGAAGATATTTCTTGATCTACAGGCTCATCCCAGCTCAGGTTTCTTAGCCATAAGTCTTGAATGATGAGTTTAGCTTGTTTTACGATTGGAGACAACCATCCTAAGGGGTCGAATAACTTAGATATTTCTGACGAAATTTCTCATTTTGTTAATTTGCGTATCTCGGAGACTTTGACTTGGAATTTGAAGGTATCGTCTGCTGGTGACCATAGTACGCCCAGAGATTTCTTGAAGTCTTCCTGAGGTAGTTCTTGTATTTCCTGTTCTCGGAACTGTTCTGGAATTGATTGGAGTAATGCCGGTGATTTGCTAGACCATTTTCTCAGATTAAATCCAGCAAGGCTGAGCATTTTTAGTAGTTGGTTTTGTAGTTCTAGGGCTGATTCTGTATCTTTTGCTCCCGATAATATGTCATCGACGTAGAAGTCTCTTAATGCTGCTTGGCTTGCTGCCGGAAATTTGTTTGATTCTTCGATTGCAAGCTTCTGTAGTGTCTTGGTAGCTAGATATGGTGCTGAGGCTGTACCGTAGGTTACAGTGGTCAGTTCGTATTCATACATTGGTTGCTGTGGATGCTGCCTCCATAATATTATCTGGAATTGTTGATCGTCTGGATGAATTCGGATCTGCCTGTACATTTTCTCTATGTCTTAGATTCACTTCATGTCGGGTGACTTTCCTCATATGATCCAACTCTATGTATTCTTTCATAAATCCAGAATCCAGAATATTGTTCTTGTAAACTGGGATCTTGATGTTACTTTCTCTCGATGTTATTGAATCTTGCTGCGGCTCTTGGTTTAGAGTGACCTAATACATCTGCTAACTGCTTGAATGGGATTCTAACAATGAATCTATCCTCGGGGTCTCGAGTTGTGGTTTCCTCGAAAATTTCTTCGCATGCTTGCTCTTCTTCTATTAGGTGCTGCGCTTGGGTTATTTCTTCAATGTCCCAAAACTTGGTTAGCTGTCTATGTTCTTCATAGTGAGTGATCATGCCGACAACTTGGATGGCGGGAGATCCCGATGCTATTGGGCCAGAACCGATCCATCCTAACTCTGTGTTTTGTTTCAACAGGCCTTCTGTACTTTTTTGCATGCCGTTTAAAATGATATTGGCGTATTCTTTTACGCCTAATATACCATCTATTGCACCTGGTGTCATGAATGTTGGATCGGCTAGCACTTCATTCTTCCAACCATTTATGCTGTTTATGTGTAGGTGTCGTTTTGGCATGGATTGAGTAAATTTTGGAAGTACAATCATATTGACATCCATGGAGAATATGCTCATAAATCGTGGTTTTATCTGTGCGTCAATAGACCATTTAGAGACTTTTGGTTCTCCGTTACAAATTCCTGAGATTTGTGATCTGATGCTATGATGTGGTAATCCCAGCCGATTTGCAGCTTTTTCAGTAATAATGGATATCTGTGACCCTTGATCAATAAGAATCCGGGAAACTTGATGTGCTCACTTCTACTAGAGCAGTAGCGAGTAGGACGTTTTCTTCATTTCTACTGGCGTGGTCAGACATTGCGCCTCTTGGTGGATAATGTTCTGCTCTTCTTGTTGGTGGGTATCGTTGAGTATTTCGCGGTTGGGAAGTTGTCGGTCTTTCTTCGCAGTTGTGCTGCCTGTTTGAATTTTGTTGCTGTCTTTCCATGTGTAGGAGTGTATGGTGTTGATGACTGCAGATGCTACATTTTGCATGGCTGAAACATCCGTTATTGATGTCATGGTTGAGACAATTGTAGCAGATGCATTTTTCTTGAACATATCTATTTCTTTCCTGTGCTGAAATTCCTTTGAACCCTGACAGTGGTACGTTATGTGTTGGTCTTGGCAGAAGAGACAGCTTGAGTTAGTGTATTTTCTCTCTGAGCTCGGCTTTCGTTCTGATCCTGGAATAGTTTCTAGTGACTAAAATCTTCTTTCCAAGAATTTCATAAATTCTTCCAACTATGGAACGTCGTGAGGCTTCTCAAGACTTTGTTCATATAGACGGCTGGTTTCGGAGTCCCACTTTCTCATTGTCATTCGGATTACTATGGGTCTCCAGGTGTCAACTTTGACGTCTAGATTTTTTAGTCCTTGTAGATACTCGCTGGTGACATCATGCAGCTGCTTTAGCTTCTCGGCGTTCTCTCTTGAGACTTCTGGTAGGTCTATTAGCTTGTCTAGGAGCTTAAATATTAGAAGCCTTTTGTTTTCATAACGCTTTTGTATTAGGTCCCATGCTGAATCGTAGTTGGCCGCAATTGCTTCTAAGTGTTGGATTAGCTTGCTTGCTTCTCCCCTGGTATTATAGTTTTTAAGTAGTGCATCTTGTCGGCTTTGTTCAACCGTAAACTTTCATGTATGACCCTTCTGAAAATGTCGAAAAATGGAGACCAGTTTTCATACCTTCCATGGAAAATTGGAATTTGTACTTTTGGTAGTTGCAGGTTCTGTTGTGGTTGATTAACTAGTATTTGTTGAGGTGGAATGACGACATTCTGCTAGATTTTTGCCGCTAACGCTTCAGTGAAATCATCGAATTGGCTCTGGATTTGTTTGTACACGTCCATGGTGAAGTACTTATCTTGATGGCTATTTTCACTTACGGCGACTTCTTCATACCGGTTTTGGATTGCATCCCATTGTTTCTTGCTTGATTCCGTCAGATGTTTATACCGGAATTCTGATTTTTCTAGCGTAAGTTCCTACCTAATTTGGGCGAGAATGTCTTCCAATTGCTGTATTTTGAAGTTTTGCGTTTTTATTCGTTTCTCTTGGATGCTGACGTTGAATGGCTCAGATTGGATTGTTGTTGGTTTGGTCTTTGGGCATGTTAGCAAGTAGGTAGGTTTTAAACTCGTAGAATTTGGCATACAATTATTGGGCATATTGCTTTGTGAAGTATTGATGTTCGCTGTACTCATTTATTTTTATCATCGCGGCCTCGTTTTTTTGGATTGTTTGTAGTATCGCATCCAGATTGGTCAAGTGCTTTTGGACCATTGTTTTGGACGTAGGCCTCGGTTTTCCTATCGACCAAGTCTTTCTTGCAGTTACTCAGTAGTTGAATGATTTGCATTCCTGATTTTTCTTATTCTCGTGCGAGACGGTCAAGTTCCTCCTTTTCTGCCATGACTGTGTTTGACAGGTGACTAAATTGTTTTGATGACCATTTATTCTGGACAGACGTACGGTTGTATGGAATGACGTTGTGGAAGAATGGCAAATTTTCTGGACTGTCTGTATGGAAAGACGTTGTGGACGGACGGCGAGTCTTCTGGACTGGCTGTATAGACGGACGTTGTGGACGGACAGCGAGTCTTCTGGACTTTTTTTAGGCTCGAAGGACCAATGTGCAAACTTTGCTCGCAGATTATGCTTGCCCAACTCGGCTAGGTTGAGCAGCGGGACAATTGTATCGTTTTCTGTCAATCAGCAGTCTCACTGTCTGCGTTGGCCAAGAAGGCTTGCGCACAGAAAACGAATTGAGTGGAACATCTTTTGAACTTAGATGAATACTGATTTATTTCGTATCTTACATTCCTTTTTATATTAGATTTTGGTAAACTAATTGTGACAAAAACTGCAAAAATATAAAACACTGTGACCGTAATTACTTAAATAGGTACATGCTGGAATGCAACTTACGATGTTTGGATATTTTTATATCCAAACATTGTGACTAACTAAAATCTCATATAGCAAGCTGACCGTGATATTGAATAAAATATAAATATACGAAGTCGGTCAAATTACGCCGGCGAAGGTTAATCACTGTTGAATTGTTCTAATTAAACACCAAATGAACTGAAATTTTGAGGAATTGTAGTCTTCTACTAGGATAGGATTCACTGAAAGTTTCAGTTTCCTATCTATTTTAGAATTAGAAATATGATATTCCAAATTTTCTGGAAATTTTAGTACTTGAAGCAGAACAGAAGAAACAAACCAACTTTTCAATAAATATATTTCGACAAAGTCATTAATCTTGAAAATTGCTCAATTGGACCAACAGGACACTCTGGATAAAGTTGATCGCATTTTCCTATCTTTCTGCCACATTTTTCAGCAACAAGATAATCGTGGTTACTAGGGTCTAGCATCTCATCATTTGTAGCTGAAGGCCTGTAAGTTGCAATTTTTGCAAATGTTCCAGGAAAAAAAATATTATTTTACTTACGTGAGAATAGTATGGACAATTTCAGCCAAAAGACCAGAACGTTCTTCCAACCCAATGGCAGCAATTTCACAAATCGATTTTAGCAAACAAGCTTTTCCATCCATATAGTGGTTACTGAAACAGGACTGGGCATAATGTAAAATTGATTTATATGCCGCATCGATTACCTTTTCATGTAATGTTCAATCAATTGATACATCGTCCATCTAGACATTGAGCGCTTTTTTCTTTCAAAATCCAATTGTGGATGTGTGTAATAGCTACTGTTGTTTGGCAATTGATAATAGGATTTAACGAATAAACCTAATGTGACGCTATTTGGTCCTACTTCGAAAGGAATGCCTATACCAAAAATCATCTGAAAGTAATTTATGTGTTTTATTTAACTACAGAAATTTGTGAAAATGAAGAGATACATGACTAACAACCCCATTAAGTAGATATATGGAATTTTCGAGAAAAATATTAATAAGAAACAAAGTGGCAGTCATTCCAATGTATGTTGACAATAAGCGGCAATAGATCTACGGAAACGTAACTTACCGCTACCCAATTCACTCCCTCTTTCCATACCAAATATCTCTTATTTCTTGACAAATGTTTCAATGTTCCATCAACTACAGCCAAATTTTCATTGGATTCTATACTAACAAAAGCCATGAAAAGTAAAACAAGAACTATTCTCATAGTTCAAAAAAAACTTTAGGCATAAAATGATTTTTCTAAAAATTTTAAGGCGACTGGAATAGTTTTGTGTATTTTTACTATAATAGATGCTAATGATATGATTCTATAGATATAATTCACGTCAAATTGTATTGATAAGTTCATCAATTCACTAAAAATTGTGTTTTTGGGTCAAGATGTCATCAGAATATATCGACTATGTAACGTTAATAAAACATCAATAGGAATACGATATACGCTTTTGATGTTAGTTAAATATTTGCTTTCCTAGATCTAAATCTAGGCATTGCTGGCAGTTTATTGAAGCGTTTACTTTAGATAAACAGGAATTTAAAGTTTCTAGTTTCCATATGCTTTCTTGAGCATTAAGACTTAAGGAATCTACTTAAATATTTCCTTTCCATTAAGTTAATCCTGCTAGTTTTTTTTTTGTAGATGGTGGAATCTATGCTCACTAAATCACAACCCTCTCAACTTATCAATCATGCTGATGGAATTCATCTTTCATTTTGGGTCTACAAGCTCATACCAAAAATACACTAAATTATTGCCCAGGTTTTTATTACCGAGTTTACATCAGGATATTTTAGGAGTGTAAACAGTAAAACAGCTTATAATTTAATATAAAAACTAGATTAAACTTTAGGGAAATTTTATTAAAACTCGAAAACTTTAGTATACAAACTTATTCACGGACATAAACTTTGAAAACTGCTGCACAGGATCGACGGGACACTCGGGGAAAACGTGAGAACAACTTTCAACTTCTCGGCCCAACTTTTCGGCTTCGTGGTACTCGTTGTGTATGTGATTTTCGATTTCGTCGTCGGTGGAAGAAGGCCTGAATAATATTAAATTAGCATTTCCAAGGCAAAATAAATTAAATCTCTACAAATTAAATAACCTCAAGTTGCCTTCACCGAAAAAAAAAATCCAATACTGTTTGTTATCTCGTCTGGTTTCATTCAATTTTAAAATAACACGATCGGCAAAGCCCCATTTATACTACTTACGTGAGAATGCTATGAAAAATTTCCGCTATCAGTCCCGATTTTTGTTCGAGCGGAACTGCGGATATCTCGCATATCGATTTCAGGAGACAGGCTTTACCATCTGGATAGTTATTTCTAGAACAATGGATTTCGTACAATAGAAATAAATGACATCCCGGAATAAGGCAATTTAATAGAACATCAATAATGCTTACCGGTCTAAATAATTCTCGATGGCTTCGTAAATTTTCCATCTTGTAGCTGAACGTTTGCTTCGGCTTTTCCTATCCAATATACCGATTTCTGGATTTGTAAAAATACTGCTGTTTGTTGGTAATAAATAAAAAGCCTTCATAACCATACCCAGTGTTATACTTTGGTGTTCTACATTTACTGGTACACCGATACCAAAAATAACCTTAAATTAAAAAAATAAATAAATAAAAATCACTAAATCAAAAAATATATCCATACCGAGACCCAATTCGTTCCTTCCTTCCAAATAAGCCATCTTTTTTGCCTTGAGAGTAACTGTTTGCTAGTATCTAAAAGTTTTACGTTATGTTCGTTCCCGAGAATCCCATTTCCTTCAATGCCAGCGAAAAGTATTATAAATAAAGTTAGATACGAAAATTTCATTTTGGCTGACCCTAGGATTTGGTGTTGGAATGTGAATGATAATTTTCTTGGTCAATACTCGCTTTGGGTAACGGTATATGTAGGATAGTGTAAATGGATTTGATATATACAGGGCCGAGCATAAATCTATTAACACTTTAATGAAATGTGATACAATTTAACAAAATATATATTAACTTCTAATGGGTTTACATAACTGTATAATAAATAAATAATAACTGTAACTATTAACAGATCCATGGTGAACGCTGTTTCTGAAATAATAATATTTTGTAATTTTAATACACATCACAAGAAAATCATGCTTCATTTAAAAAGTTCTTTAAAATATAAAGTAGGGACTGCTACAGTGATACTAGTAATATATTTGGTATTTCAAGTGGAAAGTAGAGAGTTCTCGCTGAAAAAAAGGGTCAGAAGAACAGTGTTGTTCACTAAAAGTAGCAAGTTTTTTGTAAGGATATTGTTTCAAATTATTCATAGTTAGTAATTAACCTGTTCTTTTTTTCAGTTTCGTATTAACGGTAAAGACAATGTTTTGAACTATACAACCTTATTGGCACACGGTTGGGGGTTCCGTATAAATTTCGATTTACCATCCACTTTGGCTCAGAGGCATCGTTTCTTTAAAAGGGACGTGCATCAGGATGTGGAAAATATAAAAGATCCGTAAGTTGTATAGTAGTGATAGATAATATAAAACAAGTGTAAAATTTGGAAATTTTTTCAAACAAAAGCACACCTAACTTTTTTCATGAATGAATTCATTCAATTATCAAAATATCTAAATTTTTCAAATCTTTCAAATGAATACCTCAAAAGCTGAAATTCACAAAAAAGACGTCAGAGTTGGACTGCAAAATTAGCTATTAGGATACCTAATTGTCTGATGTTTTGGATTTCGTACAATTATAGAACCTATGGAAGGTTAAACAACTGTCATATTTATGTGCAAGAAAATATAATTTTCAATGCATTATCATGTTCCCGAAAACTACCATTCGCTTAGTGAGACAACAGACCAATTCACCAATTTGAACAACCAATGGGAGCTTTGTCAAATATTCCTGAAGAATCAAAATATGATCCAGCATGGGGTGCATCCCAATGTCATTTATATTCGCCAATACACATCAGAAATCGAATTGAAAACCCTCACTTTGGTATAGTGCATAAATGACTAATATGTAATTCGGCAGCAAATAGTTCTAAAACCGATTAATCTCCAGACTTGAGGAAAAAGATGGAAGAGTAAAAACGGGAAACGTAATGATGTTGAGTTACTTTTAAAAACACACACTATCAGAATTCTTAATCATCTTGAAAAGGAAAATACAACAAGCAATTTTCAAATTGATGAACTCGTAATCCAGGTCGATCTGTATAAGGATATTTTTTTCTATTCCGTTTCCATAACCTCTGTTTGCAATTCTTTGTTATTATTTTAATAATGACTTCTCATGCCTTATTTTAAACCGTACGATTTTTGGTGACTCAAACAGCAGTTTGAAGCAGATCCATGTGTGGTCAGACGTCAGACATAGGTATATCCGAAGAGACGTGCCATCCTGCTATTTTGTCGCATATGCTTATAGATATTAGAGTGATGTCTAATATTGTTTTATAGCTAGAGGTTAAAAGAGTAGGTTCGTTGCCTCTATTTATTATAGAATTTGAGGATTATTCTATTTCGAAAAAAAAAAAAAAAAAAAAATGGATAATGTGGTATTTTTGAATGAAAAAACACGAACAAACACGGATGTCTTCTGATAATTTCTATTATTTGGAACTACAACATTTAACTTGAACTCTTACTTCGTCGTGATTAAACTTCTTTGTATCGTCGTAATTTGTGGACCGTCGCTTACACACGTTGTGAACCTCCTTTGGTATGTTCTTCTTGAACCACTGTTTTTCAGTTGCTAATCTACCTTCTTCTCATGACACTCATGATACTGGTCATGTACACCTTTACCAAAGGTGCCAACTCCACCGGTTGCTGGTATATTTCCCACAGCTCGGCAGTCCTGAGTTACATCGACCTCCGATGTTATTTCGTCTTCTTCCATCATCGTAGCTTATCCATGGTTTTAAAAACTCAGAACATGTAGATGTTTTCATGGGCCCTTCATGACAACCAATCTTCATAACATCGTAAGTGTTGTTTTCCTTTACTTTGATTATATCATAGAGACCTAGAAACTTTATCTTCAGCTTGAGCCCTAGCCCATGTTGAGTTTGTTTAATGGCTACTAAGTCTCCAACTTCATAATCTTTTGGTTCTTTCCTCTTTTTGTCATAGTGAGCTTTGTTCTCTTCCTGTATGTTCTTTATATGATGTTTTGCTGTCTTCCGTAATTTGTCTCGAGATTCTCCAAATATTTTAATGGTTTCTTCTTCTATCGTTTCCTTAATGTTTAGATCCCCTGGCTTTATTATTACTCCAAACATAACGTCGTTAATTTCACTAATGGGCGTATATTGAATTTCTTACATTTTACAAGGGTATATGATATACGCCTTTTAGGAAGATGCATATTTCTTGTTTCAAAATATACATCTTAAAGAAAAATGTGTATAACTCAGAAACTACTGGCAGTTCATATGCGCCAATTGGAGGGCGTAAAAATTTGATGTTTTGCGACATAAATTCCCTGAAAACGAATAATCGCCTATTTCTCATATACTTCCCTTTGTCAAATTAACGACGATAAGTTCAAATGGCATCATGCTTATGGCTTTCTGATAGCTAGAGTTTTCCCTTTTCTGAATTGATTCTACATGTTGGATCATCCTTGGAAAGTTTAGTTAACACGTTTGCAATTATAGTATTTATTCGCTAAATTTGTCCATTAGGTACTATTATTAGGTTTTCCACTTGTTACTGTATGATGCTTAACTTTCTTTACTTTACCGTAATTTTGAAATTCCTTTGAGGTGAATGCTATACCGCTCTCTGATACAAGATTTTTAGGGTTTCCAAAAACGTTGCTATGAGATTCTAATTTCTTAATTACTTCTCTCGAAGTAGTTGATTTTGTGGGATAGAGCCATTCAAATTTTGTAAAACTATCTATAATAGTTAAGACGTGTTTGTAGTTTTTATTGTTCGACCTGACCTAGATGATCTATATTGTAAGAATTTAGCGGTAAGTATATCATCTTTTTCTAATGGGTGTGGGAAGCCTTTGTTTACCCCTCTTCCTATTTCCGACCATGCATGGAACTTAACAAGATATTATTTTTTCTATTTTACATTTGACTTTTGGAATAAAGTAATACTGCTTTAGAGCTTCTTCCGACTTCTTCGCTGCAATATGACCATCATCATGTATAATTTTTATAATTTCGTTCTGCATGGATAGGAATACCTAACAATTCACTTTCATATGATAATTTGTACAGTATTCCATTTCTCAAAGTATAGTTTTTATAGGGCTTTTCACACAAAATATTCTTAACGGCTTCTAATTCTTCATCTGTTTCTGGTGCACGTTGATTCTTGTGACTAGATATTCTTCGCCCTGTATGGTCATAATCAGGTATCTTGATAATGCATCTATTTATAATCAAATTCGTCGATCAACAACGCCTATCTTGCTATTTTTGTTGATATATCTTCTTTCTCCATAGTATTTGTGAAAGCTGAACAATCTGGAACTAGTTTCCTGACTGTTTCCAACCAATGAAATTCGCTCTGACTGGTATGTGATTTCTGTGCGAACAGACCTTAAATCAACTTATTGACACCTTTAATTTAACACATCATTTAGTGCAAAGATGATAGGTGTCAAAGCAGAGACCGCGGGCCCTTGCCCCAATAAGCTGTCCTGCCACCCTTTTCCGGCAAGTTCTCACGAGGCAGGATCGACATTTTAGATAGGGGACAACGAGACCTTCAATCTGATACCCTACTTAGGTCATAACGTAACACTACCCCCTCCATGGGGGTAGTGTTACGTTTTTTTCAATTTGTTAATAGTTATTTTCCTAACAAGTGCGCAAAGTGATACTTTCCCGCACGAAAAAGCAGTTAGACGAACGACGCGAAGCGGAGTTCGGATAAGCTTTGAGTGCGGGAAAGACACTTTGCGCAAGTGTTAGGAACAATACTTTTTCTACGAGTGTCCGAAGATTTGCATAGCATCCAGAGAAGAGCTGTACCTAATCTTCTTAAATGTTTCCAGAAGCTCAAAACTAGAAATTTTTTCTCCTAGTTCAATGTGTTGTATTTTCACTTTTTTTTTTCAGTGATCAGCCAGCTTGACTTTATTTGCAACATTGGTTGTGCTAGCGAGGTTTACTTAAAATTTGAACAAGTCGTTAGGTTTGTTTTTCCTGCCAAATTGAGACTTAATTTGCCACGATGATATTTTTTCGTGTGACTTGTTAAATTAGTTTTAAGTAGCCACAAGTACAGCAACTTCCCAAAATATATTATCCATTTTTGCTTGCTTTATCATAGATCTTGCTTTGTCTATTGGTGTCTGATTCATTCTTCCGTAGAACCATTAAGTTGGGGAGTATGTGGAGGAGTATAACTTACAGTCCGACTTTTATAATCTAACACTCTAAAGGAATGTGAGTTGGTGAATCCCCATACCAATAACGGTCACCTGACTTCACATCTATTTTTGCTGGATTTTTCCTCCGCTCACTCCTTAATACAGAAAGTGTCAAATTAAAAAAACTAAACATACCCTGAATGCTTTTCTTGGAACAAAAATAACATCAGGCCCTTATTTCTGAATATAGGTTTATCCAAAAACCCACAAAACATTGAAAAATCGAGTATAAATGCGGTTACTATGTGTAACAAAAATGAGTGCGCAAAGAGTTTCCGTGCGCAAAGTGCGCACGCAAGTAGAAAATAGTTATTTTCCTAACAAGTGCGCAAAGTGTTACTTTTCCGCACGCAAACACAGTTATACGAACGACGCGAAGCGGAGTTCGGATACGTGTTTGCGTGCGGAAAAGACACTTTGCGCACGTGTTAGGAACAAAATTTTTCCTACGAGCTTCATATCAGGTAGGTAACAACAAAAATTTAAAAAAAAAACGATAATTTGTTTAATTATTTTTAATTAACTTGAAGGGAACCTATGCATTTATCAAAAAATTACATAACAAAAAAAAAATATAACAGAAAATCATCGTCAGAGCTCTTCATCTTAAAGCGTTTAATGGCGATTTCCATTTGTCATCAGTGCCGCACTGAGTGCATCCGCATCTTTTTCTAAAAGCATGTAACATGTAAGGATAAGGATACATTTTTTTGCCCTGTTTCGACAAATGGAAAATGCTATAAATTTGATGAGAAAGTTTGTAGATGCATATATATAGAAAACAAATCTGACAATGTGTTGAAGTTAATTAAATTTGGTGTTTGTAGGTATAGATGTTAGCTGGAACAGGAACAGAGGAAAAATTTGTCATCATGTGTCAAAGTCGACAGGTGTACTTATTGTTGCTTGACAATTATTTTTACTTTTCGGCACTCAGTGCGGATAAGGCCTGTATCCGCACTGAGTGCGGAAAAGTGCAACTTTGAGAACCGAAATGCGTGCGGAAAAGTACTACTTTGCGCACGCTCGTAGGAAATAGTTATTTTCCTAACAAGTGCGCAAAGTGTTACTTTTCCGCACGCAAACACAGTTATACGAACGACGCGCAGCGGAGTTCGGATGAGTGTTTGCGTGCGGAAAAGAAACTTTGCGCACGTGTTAGGAACAAAATTTTTCCTACGAGCCTCATATCAGGTAGGTAACAACAAAAATTTAAAAAAAAAACGATAATTTGTTCAATTATTTTCAATTAACCTGAAGCGAAACTATTCATTTATCAAAAAATTACATAACAAAAAAACAGGAAATTGAAATCCTCGTCAGAGCTGTTCATCTTAAAGCGTTTAAATTTGATGCGAAAGAAGTTTGTAGATTCTTACATGTAAATTGAGAACACAAATCTGACAATGTGTCAAAGCTTATTATATTCAGTGTTTGTATAGATGTTGGCTGATACCTATAGAAACAGAGGAAAAATTTGTCATCATGTGTCAAAGTCGACAGGTGCTTGACAATTATTTTTACTTTTCGGCACTCAGTGCGGATAAGGCCCGTATCCGCACTGAGTGCGGAAAAGTGTAACTTTGAGAACGATAATGCGTGCGGAAAAGTACTACTTTGCGCACGCTCGTAGGAAAAAGATATTTCCGGCAGAATTTGCTCTCAGGCAGGAATACAGGTTAATAGATGCACATAATACTGTATATTGATAATAGTGTCGACACATAACTCGATCGGGGTAGGAAAAATGAGGTCGTCTAATAGCTTCATTTTAAAAATTTCATCTACAAGCGTTTGGTTATGACGTTTTTACATAACCATTTTTCTAGTATTTGAGTTATGTCATGAGACTCGTAACACAACGAGTGGTGTTATGGACTAGGTTATGAACTCTTAACATAACTAGTGGTGTTATAGAGTACCTAGTATAACACAACTATTTTTGGTGATTTGACAAATGTCAAAGGTAAACCTGTAGAGGTAAAATGAAGGTAGACAACTACTAATAAACGAAAATAATCCAAAAAACATTCTTATTTTTCGCTTTGTAGATAAAACGTTCTACATTACATGTGCGTTTAAACATGACTACAAAACTCGTGTGATTAGAACGACTCGGTCTACGACCTCGTCGTTCTAATCTTTCACACTCGTTATTGTAATCATCTTCATAAACGCACTTGTAATGTAGGTAATAGTATATTCTTCAACGAACATATAATGATGGCTATTATTCACGAGAATGAAAATTCAAACACGAGCCGAAGGCGAGTGTTGGAATCATTCGAGTGATTAATAGCCATTATTTGCGAGTAGAAGACTATACTTTCTCTTCGAACTTTTTGAAAGAAAATCATTAGTTTTGGTTAGAAATGACAATCATTAAAAGTCTAAACTTGCCTTAATTTTTTTAATTTGAAAGTTCCGTGATCTGACAGAGTCATGTTTTGTTTGTATTGTCTCGTGGCAATCCATATATTCCGAAAATACGGAGAATTTGATTGGACGACAGGCTGTGGATTCCGGATTGGAATCCACGGAGCGTGTAGAATTCGTATCATTAATCCGTTTAATATCGAGCAAGAATGAATGTATTATTTAATGTTCGAAGAGAAATAACCATTAGACAATTCTATATTAATGAAATCAATACTTTTTGAAGATTTTGACATTAGAATTATGTCATCAACATATAATAAATGGGAAATCTCATTGTTATAATACAAGCCAGGATCTTTCATAGACCTTCGTAAACCTAAATCAGTAATAGTTTTGTGAAATACTGAAATAGGCTATTCCAACATTTGGGTGCCTGTTTCAGGACATATTATAAAGATTTGATTAACTTACATCATACAAGATCTGGATTACCGTCAAGACCCTTGGGTTGCTACATACTTATACACTGATTTTTCAAAATCTCCATAAAGAAAGGCTGAATTGACATTCAGTTGTCGCACACACATGTCTGACTCGAGATATAGACATAACAAAACGCGAATAGATAATATTTTGGCGACCGGCGCATACACATTTTCATCGAGTTCACTCTGAAGAAAGCCACGAGCCACTAAACGCGCCTTTTTCACTTCTGTTCCATTAACACTTTTCTTCCGGAATACACACTTCGAATCTATGATTAGTGATGCCGCGAGACTCGAGACTGGTCTCGTCTCGTCTCGACTTTTCGAGACGAGACTGGCTTTTGGACTCGTCTCGTGAAGTCTCGACGAGACGAGACCCGACTCGGCGAGAGTCTCGTGTAGTCTCGAGTCTCGAGATTACACTTAAATTTTTTTTTTCATAGCTTTATTATTGAACTATTCTGGGCTATTTGAATATGAAATCACTAAATTAAATATCAGGTTTACTATTTACTGTGATTTTTCACTAATTGCTTTTTCACTGTGGCAGTTTGGACTTCCATTATAATATAAAAACAAAAACCATAAATACAGGGTGTCCGAAAAATAGCGTAAAAACTCTCCACGTAGTAGAGGAACCTTTGAGAAACCCTAGAAAAATAATTAAATTTAAAAAAAAATCCTTCTCCAGCATTATTCTTGGTAATATGAAGAGGTAGATGTGAAAATTCACCTTCGAATTCTTCAGGTAGTTACATGGGTAATTAATTTAATTCTCTGACATATTGTCAACGAGATATTTTCAGTGTTTCCAATTTCAATAAATATTAAAATGCAAATAACTTTCTTAAGAATGCCACTAGATTTTTTAAAGTATTTTTCTGGGGTTCCTTGTAGGGTCCTACACTACGTAGAGAAGAATTTTTACCCTGTATAACTCGAGACCAGACGAGACCACTCGAGACGAGACGAGACTTTGGTACTCGAGACCGAGACTAAATCACAGTCTCGTCTCGAGATGTCGAGACGAGACGAGACCAACCCTAAGTCTCGTCTAGTCTCGTCTCGCGGCACCACTATCTATGATCTCTTGATGTTGAGGAGGTGATACCAATTCTCAAGTTGGCATCTTTTCCATTGAATTCAGTTCTTCTTCTATCGCGATCTTCAAACCTTTACTACTTCGTCATAGGTCTGTGTTACATCTGTTATTTAATTTCCAGCTGATAAAGCTTTCTTCAAAGTTTAGGTTTGCAGTCGTCTAAATATCGTGGTTTCTGTCTAATTCGGGTACCGTGTCCTTTGTTTTCATTACTTGTTATTTTTAACTTTTCTGTTTTCCCAATTTCTTCTATATTTTCAACATTTTCTTCTTTTTCTTCTTCCAAATCTTCTGCTGTCTCATCCTGTTGACTCAATTCATTTATGTTTATGTCGGTTACATTCCTCTCATTCTTAGTTTCATTAAAAACTACATTTTCTTGCATAAACTATTTTATTTTTTTCTGGGTTCCACAGCCTATATCTGTTATTAGAGTATCCTATTATAATCATCTTTCTGCTTCGAACATCGAATTTAGTTTTCCTATCTTATTTTGGGATTAAATTATATGCTTCGCAGCCAAAAAGTTTGATTTTGTTGAGATCTGGTTAAAATCCATACCAAATTTCTACTGGGGTTATTTTGGTAATACACTTGTTTCTGTAGGATGCAATAAGTAAACAGCACATCTCATAGCTTCTCCCCAAAAGATTTTTGAAAAATTTGAATCCAAAATCAAACATCTTGCAATATTCATAATATTTCTGTTAATAATTTCTACAACACCATTTTGTTGGGGATTTCTCGGAACGGTGTATTGTGTCTGTTTGCCATGATATTTGCATGGATTTTCGAAATTTCTAGAAATATATTCCCCACCATTGTCACAGCGTAACCTTTCTATTTTTCTTTCTTTGGAGAAAGTCATATTTATAAATTTTTCGTTGCACAACGAGTGGTGTTATGGACTAGGTTCTAGTGGTGTTATAGAGTACCTAGGTTATGAATCTATAACACAACTATTTTTGGTGATTTGACAAATGTCAAAGGTAAACCTGTAGAGGTAAAATGAAGGTAGACAACTACTAATAAATGAAAATAATCCAAAAAACATTCTTATTTTTCGCTTTGTAGATAAAACGTTGTACATTACATGTGCGTTTAAACATGACTACAAAACTCGTGTAATTAGAACGACTCGGTCTACGACAATTAAGCAATTAAGCAAACCACACAAAAATAAGGGTAGTGGTCAATAAAACTTACATAATAGTTGTTTCCGTCATGCGTTGCTGGATTGATGGGACCACATACGTCGCTAGAAATGGTTTCTAAAATTCTTGTTCGCTTTCTGAAATAAGTTATTCTGCAGTAGGGTTTTTTAATCTGTTTGCCTTTCATGCATATTTCACATATTCCGGGACTAGGAAATTTTGCAGTATGTCCCATTTTTCTGTGCATCAAAAATGGATTTTCTCATGTGCCTTGTGGCATAAGCTGTTTAATTTTCAGGCAAGTTCATGGTAACTGTATATAAATTTCCAGTTGGTTTTCCTTTTAAAATTTTCATTTTTCCTTTCTTAGTGATACCTCCTTCCTGAATAAAACTTCTAACTCGGCTTCTTCTAATTTTCAAACCGACAATAAATTGCATAATAATCCATCACAAACGCAAACATTGTTTATTATGATGGCCTGGTTTCCAGTCTCAACTTCCATGTTTCTTTCTTGCACAGCTTTTATTACAGAACCAGATTTTGCTAGATTTATGTTATAATCAATAGCTTTTGAATCAGTTATATATTTGCGAAACTTATTTTGAACAAAGATGGTGTCTTGCACCACTATCTATAACAAAATCAATTTTTGAATTGTTAGCTGTACTTGCCTGTTCATTTGTCGTCAAAAATGAAATCGGGTTATAACTATTTTCGTTGCTTTCTTCACATAAATTCCTCTTCTTGACCATCTTCTGCCTTGTCGAAATCCTCTTCCCCTTTGTGTACAATAAATCGTCTGTGACCTCTTTTTCCACAATTGTGGCAATTATATTATATGGAAAATAATTATATCTGTTTCACTATTTGGATTAACAAAATTGTCACCACTTCTATTTCCTCTGTTTCCAAAATTTCTTCTATTTCCAAAATTCCTATAATTCCTATGTCCTCTGTGTCCTACAAATACTGCATCATTTACTGTTTGTTTCTCGTCATATGCCTTTGACTGTCGAGTCTCTTAGTTTTTGACAAACTCTAATGTCACTTTCGTTTCATCATGAGTGAATATGATATCAAGGGCTGTAACAATGCCTTGAAATGACTCCGGCATCGATGATGGTAATTGTGAAATTATTTCATTCTCTTCAAGTTTTCCACCAGCAACTTTTAGTTCAAAAACAGTGTGCTCAAACTCAGCTATAAAAGAGTTAAGAGGAGTTCCTTCAATATATTTCAGTGACCTTAGTTTCCGTTGTAGCTGTACCTGCGTGTTGCTATTCTAGTTTTACAGTATGTTCCTCGGAGTACCTGAATAATTTTCTTAGCAGTAGTTTTTCCTTTGGCCAGTTCTAAAACGTTATCTGAGAGACATTGTATCACGGATGTTTCGTGCTTTTACGTAATTTTTGGAAAAGGCGTTAAGTTCAACCACGCTTGTCGCTGCAGATGTTGTCTGTGATAAAACAGAAAGCACTCCTGCTTGTTCCAGTACTAGGCTGACTCGAAATTCCCAAATAGAAAAACCGCTTCCATCGAGGGCTTTGTTGTTACTGGTTTGCGGCACATTTAAGGTCATGTTTTAAAGTATATTCCTTGAGTATTCCACAAGCTCCACAATAATTTTGTTGTAAAAATTTTTTCATTTTATTGACGTTTACTTACCCTCACGGTTTCCAAAGTTTTGCACTTGATATTTAATTTTCCAGTCTGGGCCACACAAAATTCCAAAATGCCGACTGGTTGGCAAAAGTCATGTGGTTTGGATAACAACGGGTGCTAACGCTAGAAGATCTAGTATTGGACCATAGATACCCATTCTACCACAGTTTCTATAACCTCTGTTTGCAATTTTTTGTCATTTTTCTAATAATGACTTATCACATTTATCTATGATCAAATATTTTCTTTAAAGTACCTAACAAAAGTTTTCAAACTAGGTAGGTATATTTTATAACAAAATAGAATCAAGACTCATTCATTGATAAAAATTTTGAAAATTAAGAATTTATCCTACTATACATGTCATCAGCTGTTACCAACAATGACATATAGTCTATGCACCGAGAGCTTACCCCTAAGTTGTAAAACACGGCATGGCTATAAATCATGCGAAATATAAAGAGAGGACGGCTCTACCTGAAATTCTCAAAATGTTTTGTGGTCATGAGATTTTGTGAAGAAATATAATTTTTACAGATAGGTATTTACATTTCGTATTTATTTAAAATGCAATATATGTATTCATCTAATGTTGAGTATAGATTATTATACTTTTATTATTATTAATATTACATATTGTTTACAAGTAAAACATAATTATTATCTAACTTAACACAAAATTTTGTTTTGTTTGGGAAGCACTGGAATTTCGGTATAAATCTTGTTCAAAAACTTTGACAGGCCCTATATTAATTCAGGTGCCCGTGTACAATTTTTCAAAATTACTTTAAAATATAATTTTGCCAAGTAATATTTTTTTATGGAGTAAATTTTAAATAGGCAACTACTCTATAGACATTGATTTTTGACATAGGTAACTCAAAAACTTTAAAATTAGTTTGAAAAAGGACTTTATAGAACTAAATGTAAATTCTTTCACTTGGTCTTGTACTAATTTATTGTCAGCCCTGTGTTTTACAACTTAAGGGTAACCTCTGGATGCACAGACTATAGATAATCATTTAACACTAGCATAGGTACTACGATACACGAAATTTTAGTTGAATATCAAACATTTTTGGAATTTGCGAATCAGAAACGTCAGAAAGCCAGAAAAGAACTGAATAAAAATGGCTAAAAGTTGTTTCAATGAAAAGCCAAATGCAGCCAAAACATTTGCCTGAAACTTAATTGAAGACAATCGATCGTTTGTGAATATCAAATTTCAACAAGCATGTCTTTATAAAGCCAAGACTTGAGGTAATTATTATCACCTTCGATAGATATTAATATTTACACAACTACTCTACCGATAGCATTGACATAACTGATTCCAATATTTGGACAATAAGAATTCAAATAACAACGTAAAAGTGACCTAAAAGAACAGAATCTTTCGATTTATAACTTAAAGAAAAATGCAAGATAATGGCGAATTATTCTAGAAAATATTTGAAATACAAAGTTGGTATTGCCATAGTTTTGTTAGTGGTGGATTTTCTTAGTTTCGTAGAAAGTACAGAGTTTTCTTTGAAGAAACGTGTCAAAAGAAAAGTGTTATTTACTAAAAGTAGCAAATTTTTTGTAAGTATGCCATTAAATTTCTGAATTAAATTTTAAGCTCCTTACAAAACGTTTCTTCTATGCACAACACTCATAAAAGAATTCAAAGAAGCTTTTAAAGTTACATTTTTTTCAGTTTCGAATTAATGGCAAGGACAATATGTTAAACCATACAACTTTTTTCTCCCACGGTTGGGGTTTCCGTATAAACTACGAATTACCATCTACTGTAAGTCAGAGGCGTCGATTTTTTAAAAGGGACTTGCATAAAGATGTGGAAGATATAAAAGATCCGTATGTAACTATTAATATAAGTTTTTAACTCGTAATTAATTTTCAAGCTGATTCAAATCAGGCGACACTTGAATTTAAAGCTGTGTCACAAAAAAATGACTATTCAAAAGATTTAAATTTATTCCATATGGTTTCATTTCCAGGATATTGCAAAATCTTTATGGGCAAAAAAGCAGATTTATGGCCAATAGCGTCGACAAAGAGGAGAATCTGTTCGGTGCACGAATGCATAAAATTCACCTAAATATTCATTTAAGCGTCAAAATTTTTAGATATGAACCATGGACGGTTTGGGAATCAAAATAACAATATTTTTACTATGTAACTTCTGCTTTATTGTGTTAAATTTTTATTCGTTCTCTTGTTTTACGATGTTTGTGAAGCCTACAAAGACAAGTTGTGTTTTATACTACATACCTATTTGTATTTTCAGGATGGTATCTGGTATGGTTAATTGTGTCCTAAAGAGAGTATGTGCAATTCTGAATCAACCATTCATTGACCTGAACTGTGGAATATTTTGTGGGATAGGAAAAATAATTGCAAGGTATGCACAAAAATTATCTGTCATCAAAAATCGACACAAAAAAAAAAAACGATCCAAACCCTGGGTGAAAGTATCTCACCGCTCTTGACGGATCATCCATTTTTCTTAATAAAGGGATAACTCCCAAAACAATCATTCATCGCTCAGACAGTATCCGTTAGAGTATATTGAATATTTTTATATCTTTTCAGCTCGCAAGGCATAGAGGCGGACTTTTTCAAGACGTTCAGCGCAAAATGTCAACTATATCAAGAAAGGTGCCCGGCAAGTTTTGACAAATCGTCTATCTTTGGGTTTGGATAGGGAAGGATGTTATGTATATAAATAATAAATGGCAATTTTAATTGTTTTATTTATTGAGTGTCTTCAAGATAAATTCCCTTATTCGAACTACTACACAAAATAATTACAAGTTGTTCAATGTTTAAAGTTAAATGGAAAACAAAGATTAGAGGTTGTACCTACTAGTTTCACGAAAGAAAACTGAAGTTAGACAAAGTTTTCACATTAATCAAGTTCCCTTAACGATAAATCTCAGTCATTTGGGAGTTTTTCGAACGAAAACAATATTCATGTAGAGCATTTTTTTTTTTTTTTTTCGTTCCGTTTTGATTAAACTCTCACGAGAATAATTTTCTGAGACTGCTTTCTGGACCTGAAGCTCTGTTAATAAGATTCAGTTGATTTTCTTGGGAAATGAAGCTTCACCTGTTTCCAGTAAAAACCTCCAATACATCGGCCGAAAAATTCAATAAAGATATTCCCATATCAAAAGGGAATCGTTTTTCATGGTCCTTCGAGCAAAAAGTTGAATAGAAGACAAGGATAACTCCCTCGAAAAAACGAAGTTACAGTAAAATTAACAGCAAAAGGTTCAATCAGCCACCGACAACAACAGTCCAATTCAAGGACACACCGACGGATCACGTGCACCAGCCACTTCAATCCAACTTCATCTCCAATTCACAGCGAGCAGCCAAACCGTCATCGTTAGTGGATCGAGTCTACCAATCGGTGCATCATTCACCGCCGTCCAAAAACAAGTAAACTTCAACTCCAGCCTTAAATCTCATCTTCAGTCTCAAATCTGAACTCTAACAAGCAAACAATTCGTCACCATCAGTAGATCGTGTGCACCAAGTGACAGCCCCTAACAGATACAGAAGTTCTTAGAGAAAAAACTCCACGCAACTTCAGCTCAATGTCTACCATAGGCGAAGAAATGAACCGCCTTGCGCTGGAACAGCAACAACATAGGCGAGCCATGCAACGTATACTGACAAATATGAAGACAGATTCATCAAGCCGAAAAACCATCCAATACTTCGAGGAAAAAGCCAACTCTGTGAAATCATTATGGATTACAATCCATGAGAACCACAAAAAGATCAACGAATTGAGTTGCCCCACCCACAATTACCAAACCGCCAACTACATTGAACAACTCAAGGAGGTCTATACTGAAACAGTGGACTACATAGAAGACGCTATAAGAAAAGTCGAAGGTCGAACAAAACAAAACGAGATGACAACAAAGGTAACAGCACTGCCAAACCAGATGGAAGATGTCCTAAACGACACTGTTGCAGAAATTGATGATCACACCCCAATCAACCGCCGTCAGCAGCTCCAAGGCAAATACCAAAAAATTCAAGCAGATTTCGGAGCTATACCTATAACTCGAAATCCAATCGGTCCATAAACCTTACAAGCCTGCATACAAGGCACTTGAGAAACAACACGAGCAGATACTGCTACAGCTACAACCGAATGAATCTACAAGCAATCATCCACTCACACCAGCATCGCCACAAGTCATACCTACTGTCATTATCTAGCAACCAAGGTCAAGCAACATAACGCTGCCTCAAGTGACACTGTCAATGTTCGATGGATTATATGAAGTATGGTCCACTTTCAGGGACATTTTCACGAAAATTGTTCATGAGAATGGTGACCTCACCGACATCGAAAAAATGAAATATCTGAAGACCCACGTACATGGTGAAGCCAGTAGAGTCATTCAACATCTACAGATAAACAGTGACAACTGCATTGCAAACTAGAACATTCTCGAGAGAAGATACTACAACGAGAGACTAATCATCAACAAGCTGATTGATAAGATCTCGGAAACACCATCAATCACTCACGAATCAGCGTACAAGCTGAAGCAACTGCATGAAACAATGATAGAATGTGTAGAAGCGCTCTACAACATGAAGGTAGACACCAAATCGTGGGGACCACTAATCTCAGGACTAATTTGTCACAAATGGGACTCCGAGACAAATCGATTATTTGAGCAATCCTTGCGAGAGCCAAACAAAATGCATCAGCTAGACGACGTACTCAAGTTTCTGCAAACAAGATTTCAATCCCTTTAAGCCTGCGTACAAGGTAAAAAAAAAGACAGGCGAGCAAACCGACAGCACAACTGAAAGCGGCGGTTACTGCAACGAGCCTAGCCACAGCATCTACAACTGTCAGAAGTTTCAAGCCTTACCTCCACCTGCAAGATTTAAATTAATCAAGGAAAAGAAGATCTGCATAAACTGCCTGAGACACCCAGCGCACATAAGATGTAATTCAACCGTCGTATGTCACACCTGCAAGAAATTCCACCATAAAATGGTACATGTAGACTTTAAGAACAGGGAAACCAGAACGGAGAAAGAAGCTTCCAGCAACCAAACAACAGAAATATCCATCCAAATCAGCAACCCCGTAGAGACACAAGACAGTTCTCAAACAATCACCTTGGGAGACATAACGAATTGGTCCTGTTGGCAACAGCAATCATCAAAGTCCACAATAACCAAGGAATAGTTGAACATTTACGTGTGCTAATAGATCCAGGCTCTCAATCCACATTCATAACTGAAGAAGCTGTTTCATCACTATCCATACCACGTCAGCGCATAAGAGCCGACGTATCCGGACTTTGAAGCGCAGAACTCCAAGTTGCAAAATGGATGGCAGAAAATAAATGTCAAGCCAAGATTCCCGAGCAGTTTCTCAATGGAAGTTCCATGTATTGTTCTACCCAAACACAAGAACGCTACCAAGTGAAGAAATCGCCGTAAACATCGACCAAAGGAAAAACGACGTATACTTGCTGACCCAACATTCTACCGACCAGGGCAAATCGATATCATATTGGGGGCAAAAGAATACGGAGAAATAATCCGAACGGGCATTCGGAAAACAAAAGATTGACTACTCGGACAGCACACCGAATTTGGAGGGATTTTGTCCGGAAACATTCTACGACATGAGAGAAAAAATATGCAAGTTGTCAGTCTAATAACGTGCATTGTAATATTATAAGTTCTTTAGCTTCTCATAGTCATAAGGTTTCAATAAATAAAACAACATGTAGATGTAGATTTGCTCTCTGTGCTCTTTTGACTGAATTAAATTATTTTTAACATCATCCCACGCTTTTTGTAATCTGTATTTTAATTCTAAGGGATAGCTATCAAAGTTATACAGAGGTTCAAGTTTTTTAATTATATTTGAAGGTAAAGTGCATTGTTTACCAAATACTAACTCATAAGGTGTATATTTTGTACTGGTGTGAACTGTATTATTATAAGAAAAGCACCAAAAATGTACCCATGAACTCCATGTGTGTGGGTGTTCAGTACATAGTGTTCTGAGATAAGCACCTAGACTTTTATGTGAGTTTTCTAGAGAGCTTTGACTTTGATGGTGATAAGAAGTTGATGAAATATGATTTATTTTTAAAATTTGAAAAGTTTCTTTCAGGGTGGATGAAAGGAATTCTGTGCCCTGGTCCGAGACAATTGTTTCCGGAATGCCAAATCTCAAAATAAAGTTATCAACAAAACATTTCGCAACAGTGCTTGCTTCTTTATTTTGGATAAGATACCCTTCAACAAATTTAGATAATTCACACTGTAGAGTTTTATTATTAAATTCGTCTTCTGGCAGAGGTCCTACAAGATCCAAAAAAACTTTCTGGAAGGCGGAAGATGCTGTCGTGGGAATTGCCATTGGCTCAATGTTTGGTCTGCAATATTTAAACCTTTGACAGTAATCACAACGCTTGACAAAATTTATGACGTCACTATATAAGTTTGACCAAAAATAGGACTTTTTAATGTTATTATACATACGCGTAATTCCTACGTGATCTCCTGTGGGAAGAATGCGATAGTCATTTAATATAATTTGTCTCATTTCTACGTCATCAATTTTTTGTGAGTCTTTAATTATTGAAAATTTAACATTGGCAATTTATGCTGCAATTTGTACATCCTTTAATAAATAATTCAATAAATGCGCATTTTTAGTACTTATTTTTTTAAATTACTACTTCAGGTACCTGATACTTATTACAAATTTCTGTTAGGCCTCTCAGCGATTCCTTAAAGGCTAATGCCGATGGAGGTTCCCTAAATATAATTGTTTTTTCATTTTCCAAAAATATTACTTGGCCTATGACGTAACTGTATTTTTCATTTTTTATTAAATTTTCAAATTGATTTTCTGATACAGAGTAAAGCTCAACGGAGTTTTTCGGTTGTTTTAATAACTCCACCACTCCAGGGTGATCAAGCCTTTCGTGTACAGGATTATCAAAACATTGGCCTTTTTTCTCCATGGCAGTTTGTTGATGCCTAATGGCGTACACTGTTTTATCTGCGGAGGTTGACATATTTTTTAAATCATCTGATGTAATAGTTATTCTAGAAAGAGCATCAGCAACAACATTTTTACTTCCCTTGAGATACCTAACTTCAAAATCGTACTCTTCCAAAAGTAATCTAAATTTTGTAAGACGACTAGAAGGGTTGGACATCACAAATAAATAAACAAGTGGACGATGATCTGTATATATGATGAATTTACGCCCATAAAGATAACTTCTGAATGTTTTAACTGCAAAAACTATGGCTAAAAGTTCCTTTTCGATGACAGGATAGTTTACTTCTACCTTGTTTAGACCTCTTGAAATATAGGCGACTGGATTACCGTTGCCGTTTGAGAGAGTTGCACCTAGAGCCTTATTTGATGCATCGGAAGTGACGATGAAGGTATATGATGGTGAAAAATCTGGAGATTGTAAGATGGGTGGACTAACGAGTGCTTGTTCTAGTATTTCAAATGCGTCTTGACACTGTGGTGTCCAATTGAAAGGAACGCCTTTTCTTGTGAGTTGATTTGAAGGAGAGGCTATGTTAGCGAAGTTTTTTATGCTTTTCCTGAAAAAAATTGCAGATGCTACAAATCGTTTTACTTCCTTATGGGATTTTGGTGGGGGTATTTTAAAATAGCTTCCACTTTCTTAGGGTCTGGAGAAACGCCTTCAGCAGATATGACGTAGCCCAAATAAAGAATTTCACGCTTAAAGAAGTTACATTTTTTAGGATTGAGCTTCAGATTTACTTCTCTGTCCTTGAAGAACTTTAACCAGATTTTGATTGTAACTTTCCAACCTTTTTCCAAATACTATGAGATCATCTAGATAAACAAAGCATGCAAGATAGGTGAGCCCAGACAAAGCCATAGACATGGCTCTAGAAAAAGCACTGGGACTTATTTTAGGACCCATCGGCAATCTACGCATTTGGAATTGTCCTTTATCTGTAACAAATAAAAAAATCTGACCTTAGAACACCATGAATATTTTCATCAAAACTTTTCATAAGCAAAAATTCGTGGCACACTTCTAAGTCATTCAATTCAAAACATATGTTAGCTGAGCCTTGCGAAAACGTAGACCCTGAAATACCGCTTATTTTTATTTGTTTCGAGTAATTAACTTTTTGTTTATTATGCAAAATTTCTGTAAATAGTACAGAGACTGATGCACCCGTGTCTATAAGTAATTTAAAATTATTATTATTGTATTTAATGTTAATATAATCAAGACCACTGATATTTAAAGTTATAGCATTTTTTATATCTTTGTTAGGCTCGAAAAAAAACCTGATTTTCGCATTTTCTGAAAGCCAAGTTTTTAGTACATTATGTTGTTAAAAATCTTTTTCCTGAATCATCCAATAAAGCATCATACCACTCGATTGAATCGATCAGTTGTTTAGTTGTTCCCTCAGAACCAGCCAAAGAGGGTAAAAGACTGAATGCTGTGCTTAAGTCAAATTTTTCTCCCATTTTGATCGATTCGATTTTTGCGGAGTCGTCAAAATATTCAGATTCTGAACTAGAAGAATCCTGCTCTAATACTTTTCTCTCTTGCGATTGGATGGCCTCTAGCCCAGATTGCAAAATATTTTCACAACCTTCTAAAACCTTATTAACATCATCTACGTATCCCTGAACTATCTGAACTAAAGATCTACTATTCTTAAGTTGTTTAAAATTTTCTTTAAATTTAAACAAATCTAGACTAAACTTCTTAACTTTATCTAACTTACGGTTAACACTTTTTTCGCAATTCTTCCTTTCGCTGTTATCATGTTGAAGTTTCTATGAAATACTTTTACTTCATCCAATAAATATTTTATTTCATCCGGGACCACAACAAATTTAACATTTTTAGCTGCCATATGTCATTGCCATATCATGCATCAAATTCCATTAACCATATTTCCATAAACCATATATTTCTATTAAACATCTTGTACCATAATCCAATTCGCCATATATATTAGAGTTTTTCCAATATTCCCATAAAATTGTGTAGATATTTCCATAAACCATCTCCATATTCCATCCATATTCCTTTATTCAAAAAAAAGTAGGTATACCATTTGCCATATGTTACCATTTCCATTAATTTAATTGAAAATATCCATACCATATTGTGATTGTACTATTATATGGCCATGCGTTTCATTATTTTTCTTCCATAAATCCATTGCTAAAAATAAAATTCACAACTTTTTTTTTCGGCAGGATCGCCATTTCAAATAAATAAAACGACATGTCTAAAAGACGGTTCTCTATGAATTGATGTATAATTATTTACCCAATAGATGTTCCCAATATAATATGCTTATGCTACAATTTAGTTGCTAAATAATATATTAACTTAAACAATAATTACCATTGCAGCATATTTACACGCGCAACATATTAATTTAATCTAGGTCGACCTATTTCTATCAAAAACTACTTCAATATTTTTTACCTAAAACTTCCTTATGGTATCTTATACTACAACCACCACATGGGCATTCTGCCGGCAGCAAGAGTATCACTATCACATCTCATCCTTTCGAGCATGCAAGCGTAGACTATTCCTGGCCACTGCAGATTCGGACAACTAAAGGAAGAGGACACAACGCATACAAGGGATACATCGCCATGTTTATATGTTTTGCAAACGAGTCAGTCTATCTAGAAGTCGTAAGCAACATATCATCCGACACCTTTTTGGCAGCCTTCCGACGCTTCACCTCACGAAGAGGACGCTGTGCACATCTCTATAGTGACAACGGCACTAATTTCGTCGGAACTAGCAGAATCCTTCAGAAGGAAATAGTCACGACCATCCAGAACTTCAATGTTCCAGACGAGCTATCATCAGTGAGAATACAGTGGCATTTCCTACCCTCAGGAGCACCACATTTTGGCGAGCTATGGCAGGCGGCAGTCAAATCTATGGAGTACCACCTGCAAAGAGTTGTTGGGAAGAAGTGTTAACTCCTGGTCACTTTCTAATTGGAAGGTCTATAGTAGAACCTCCGGATCCAGTCTCCACAGCAATAACATCAGATCTTACCGAGAGATGAAGTTTGACACAGAAAACTAAAATAAATTTCTGGAGAAAATGGACGTCCCACTACTTACATTGGCTATAGCAGCGCTACAAATGACAAAATCAACAGATCAACCCACGTGTAGGAGATCTTATGATTATAAAAGAGCAAGACATCAACCCTAGCAAATGGCCCCTCGGTAGAATAACGGAAATCCACCCATCACAAGACGATAATATGGTACGAGTGGTCACTTTAAAAAATGCATAAGGAGGTCCTACAAAACGGCCCATACATGAACTAATCCTTATTCCAACAGAGAAGGATGACTTGGAAGCAATGACACCATCAACATACATTCTTCAATTCAGCAAGTTTCGTCTCTTTGTGAGAGGGCCAGAGAATTAGCATCTAACACGGAATGTTCATCGTTAATTCATCACCTTCAAAAGAAATAGCAACACGTCGAGTAGATGAACAACAGAGGGATGCAGAACGTGATCACCAATCGTAATAAGCGAGGATTTATGGGAAAATTACCCACATCAATATTTGGAGTCAACGATAAAGTGTACGCAGACATTGAAGAATTAGACAGCAATCAGCTAGAAAGATTCAGGAACGCATTAAAGCAATAAATAACATGCAAAACTGGTACAGCCGAGTTGACGAAAACAACTTAACATTCATTTATTCAGTGCGTATGAAAACGTGGCAAATTACATAGATGAAGTCACTGATTATCATCAAAAACTTTTGGACATCCATTATCACCGTGGACATCTATTTGAAGTTCAACTCACGTTGAGGAAACCATAGCGTCGGCCAACAAGAAACTTCCAACAAACATCAAGATAATCTCGTACTTAATCCTGCAGACTAAAGTTCAGCACAGCAAGGACTTCATCCACAATTTTTGGATACTTCATCATTACAGAAACTAACAAATTTTTGCTCATCAAGGCAACACCAATCCCAACAAAAATAACAAAAAAAGGCTACTGGATACTCGATGTGTCAAATGAATTGCAGTAGACCAAAATTCACAGTTATACTTCCAGCTCGGTGAAGCTGAGCTAAGAAATTGCATCAGCATCAGTCAAGATGCATTCATCTGTTCACCGACTACGACTTGAAACATTCACGCCACTCCCAACTGCATAATTGATGAAGTCTATCAGCGATCGCAAAATACGTCGTGCACACTGCGAAGGAAGACGTTGATATCTAGTATCACATGGAAACGTTTGAATACATCCAATGCTTGGATGTTTATTAGCGCTGATCAACTTAAGGTGGTAATAATCTGCGATGGCATTCGTGAAGATGTAAGATGTGACACTCAACAAAACAGGAATTTTGGTCATATCCCAGAACTGCATCATCAAGACCAATTAAAACATGTTGACTCCAAAAAGAGCAGAATCAGTCATTGTTTTGGCATCTATGGCACAACCGATCAACCCAAACACAACAGATGAGATGCTTCCGTTTTCAATATAGGGCACGACATTCTAGAAGAACCAGTTCTAGAACTCTCAGCATCTCTAGATAAAATCAAAGAGGAAGAGTCAGATATCCATACACCACCTAGCAGTATTCAGTACTGTTACATCGAGTATACTTATCACCATCACATTCTTAGCACTTTTAGGTTATCTCGAGTATGGGAAACACAAGCCGAAACCAAAATGTCAAGAAGATCGCTTCAACGGAATACCTTTGAAATTTCACCAGCAACCACGAAACTGACACCGGTGCCAGCTGACCAAGATTGCTGGCAGCCAGGATGTCTAATCTTGAAAAGCATCCAAAATTAGCCGTAAACAATTTATAGGATTTATTTTAAAATTAATAAAATGGACCTTATATATAAATAGCGGCTCATTTCAATTAATAAATCAGTATGAAACCTTTTCTGGTGTATTACTCACATATCACAAAATACCCAAGCCTATATCCAGAGTGTGAGGCTGCACTCTATACACAACACCCTTTACAGCTGTCACCTCTAGCAGGGCACTGTGAATATACCTAGTGACAACATAGCAACCTTATTCAAAAGGGGCCTTATTGCCAAAAATTACTAAGAGCTTATTCCCATATCAAAAGGGAACCCATTTTCAACTAAGATTGCCGGATTGCTAAAACAGAACACAACTTCAAAAATAAGACCCCAACTCTGCAAAGGTTTGAATAGATTTGAGCCTTGAGGTAGCTCAAATCCTCTCAACAAGACAACTGAAAAAAACGGCTAAAAACAAGAAGGTTAAATTTATCGAATATCCATTTTAGTTAAACTTTAATTAAAAATCAAACCCGTAACATCAAAGTCGAGACGGAGAAACCTGGAAAATGAAAACTGGAAAGTCGCGGATCGGTCTAATCCGTCTAATTTCCCAGTATCGGCCGGCGCGGTATAACCAAATCGCCGTTTAGGAAATGAGCATCGATCCACTTTGAGAATTTATTTTTCTACTCGGGGCTATAAATTTTAAGAGTTGGCTTATTGGGTTCGGATAATAAAAATAGACGTCGCATTTGAAGGCGGCTTAATAGCGGCCTCGTCAAGTTAGTGTTAAAAGTTTGAAAGTTTTTTTTTTGTTGGTGATCGATCGGAAATGTCTTTAACGATGTCGAGGAAAAGTTTTATCGAAAACTCTATGTTGGCGAGATTCTACTCATTTTAACGGATTTATTGACATTTTTGAGAATCTCTGCTTTGGTTCGATTTGAGAAAACTTTCCGGATGTATGAAAATGCAAAAGGATATTGTATTTGAAATTCCAGTGTTGCCGTTGGTTTCCGGTAGAGCTGACGGTGACGACGTTGCATTTATAATAAATTTGCATCTTCTTCGGTTCTCCATATTCATCTTATAGTTTTTTTCTCCACATAGGATTTCCTTAACAAAGTCTCAGTTCAACAAACTAGGTTTTGCTCGCTCAAAATAGTTTTCGCGGAAATGGCTTTTGTCAGGTTACATCTAGTGGCTTTGTAGATTACTTCTGAAACAAAATTTCATGCGAAAATATTTGCGGGAGAGGTAAATCACTTTCAGTAACCGTCAATCCATCTGTTCTGCTATACCATAGGGTGAATACTTTACAGCATACATATTCATCCGCGCCTGATTGCTACATGTCGGTTTTCTAGAGGGATTAAATATTTAATGATTCATAATGCCTATCAAATTTAATGGAAAAAATGTCTGGCAATTTTTGTGAAGCAGATTCACCTCAAGCAGGGTTTAATTTTTTGGAGTAGTTTCATCAATTCCCAAAACATTGTTAAATTTCCACTACTTGCCTAAATGGCATTTGGCTTGCAGTTGCGGAAAAACAATAATTGGCCCTTTTTTTCAAATTTCATCGCCCACGCAGAGAGACAAAAAAACCGACGTTTCAACACCGAAGAACTTACAAAGAGCGCCGGAATCCCTTTCAGTTCTATTTTGATTCAATCACTCGTCTGAATTTGATAGAACATTGGCTTGTAAAATAAGATAAGTACTACCCAGATAAAAGTATCCAATTAAAAAGCTCCATTTCTCATTTGGAAATTCGAAAAGGCAGTAAGGCGACGGTAATACCTTTCTTGTAACCAAAAAACCGATTAACATGTTAATCCTCTTCTCACTATCCTAATAAGAAAATGAAACTGCAAACAATCCCTTTCGCTGTGCTCCAATTCTCCCTTTGTGTTATTTCTCTTGCTTTAGAGCTATACATATATGAGAATGTATCGTTTTTTGTCACCGATAGGTTTTATTATACTTGAGAGAAACAATTCGCGCAGAACTTTTACATATTACAAATAAAAACTTGAGACGATGATGTTTAGACAAATATTTCATTATTTAAGAAATACCAATAAAATTGCGAAAATTTTCAAAATTTGAGTCTTTTGGCACAACGAATATAACCTTTTTTAAACTTTACTTGTTTTGCATACCCTGTTTTACTCATAATTAGAAATCATATGATAGGCATTTTACAATACAACGATTACACCATTTATCTTCTAGCTCAATCTGTTAAAATTAGAGGGAGAACAGAGAGTTACAGTCACAATAAACTAGTTAAGACGAAATACGGTAGAATTATACCAACAATCAAACATTTCCTTGCAGCTTTTAATGGGCTCCAAATCCTAAACAATATCAACCAATTAGTAAACCCTTAGATTCGCAAATAAACTCCTAAATAGCGAAAGTTTACGACCGGAAATCTTTCCCGAATAGCTTCAAATCACACAAAACCCCTATATAAGAAACATTAAACCTTCAAAGCCTTTCCTTAAAAAAAAATCCAAAATATCGACTGACGTAGACACAATCGCCCTCAGTCGGCTTCGATCGTTCGGATTCGGGACCAACCCCGAACGAGATTCTATGGGGATGCTGCATTGCCAATGGTTAGTAACTTAGGGTTGTTCCCTAGGACGGGCTGGGGTCGGGGATGCGTTTCCTGCGGGAGTGAACCGGAGGACAAAATACGTGCGAACTGGATACTGCAGAATGTACAGTTTGATTGGAAATAATTTTATTAAGTGCCAAGCGATTATAATGTAAAGATAAATTGAGATTTACTTTAAACGGAATTGGTAATTAGTAGTAAAATGTTTTGCGTTAAAGTTAAGAAAAAATGTTTAGAGACATTTTAGTGGTAGTGGTGGAAGAATCGGGGTGGGTGTGAAAGCGGATTTGCCTTTTTTTTGGGAAAAATATGTAGTTATTGTAGTAATTGTTTTGGTAAGTATTCGATTTGTAATGTTTACTCTTAAGTGTCCAATTTTTATATTTCCCATTTATTGTTTAGTTTAATATTTTCTTAATATTTGTATTAATGATATTTTTCTTCTATTTTCATATATTGTTTATTATTATTTTCTTGTTGTTTAACAAAGCCCATATTGTATTGTTTATTTCAAATTTTGGTTTGTCTATTTTTAACTAAAAAGTATATGCAAAAACTAGCTTTTAATTTAAGACTAAGGGGTGGTGTTGGAGAAACGACAAAGGCTGAATAAGTCTCCTTTTGTCGCAGATTTTAATGAGAGAATATTACGACGCCTAAAACGAAATTTGCTTGGAAAGAGGGAGATATTTGAAAAAAACGCACCAGCTCACAAAAGGACAACGTTATTATGTAATAAATGAAATACCAGTCCTTTTCCTCATAGAAATTGTATTTCAGAACTCCTTTTTCAGCTAAAGATTTAGGTCAGAGCGGAATTTTAGTACTTAGTTTATCTTTTTATGCTACTTAGTTTATGCGGTAAAATTGAATCTGAAAGTGCAGCCAGACAAGAAAAACAATATTGGAATTTGACCACTACCGTAAATTAAATTAAGGATTTCTACTACCAATAAAGACCGAAGCACAGTATCAAACCGACGATCCATGGCTCAATGCAAAGTCAAGTTTGTCACAATATGGTCTATTAAAGTTGAACTGTTATGCGTTTCTCTTGAACGGACATTTCTATTACACAATTCAAAGTTATTAGTTTTGTGAATGTATAATAGTCTCATTGAATTGTTACTATTTTTAAGAATATCAATATTCATGTCAGCAAGAAAATAGTATATTGTTGTATTAGGAGTAGAAGCTTTACTTTTTTGTGCTGAAGCAGTAGGTTTGCGAGCCGAACGTAGTGAGGCTTGCAATACTGCTGAAGCACAAAAAAGTGCTTCTATTATACTCCGTATGCAACACGCTATTTTTTCTCCAAACTAATGGGGTATGCTCGGGGGTAAGTGAATGGTTGAGCGGCAGTAAAAGTACGAGCGGCACTAAAAGTACTTTTGCTGCCGCTGGGGTTGCCAAGCAGCATAGAAATTGAACTTCTATAACCACCTCGACAGGTGTTAACCCGCTGGATTTGACCGGCAGTATAGAAATTAAATTTCTGACTTCTTGACAGGGGTTAACAAAGTGACGTTTTTTGACGTTTGGAGAAAAAAACAATTTCAATATTTTGTTTCCAGGTTTTCAAGCTTATTATCCAGGAATTCAAAGAAAGTATTTCATGGTTATGACGGAGGTCTATAGACTCCGCATATTGTAATTCCAAAAGATTTGATGCAAATTGAAAATGAAATTTCCTATATGGCTGATATAGGAAATTTCATTTTCAATTTTTTCAACAATACCTACTAAATTTAATTTTTTTATGAACAAATATTACCAGTCCTGCACCTCTTTTATCTCTAGTAGCATTAAAAATCGTAAAAATTTATTTAATTTATTTTTACCCAAGTTTCAGTTATAACGAATATATCTATCTATTACCAAGTTTATGCTTCGCTTAAACCGTTTCAACCACTAAAACGTTTTTGACCTTAAAACGTTTTATCCTGTGTTCATACTTCTATGAGGCTTTCCCTAAAACAATTTTTAAATGTCGTACCAAGCAGTGCTGGTACCCCCTTAAAACGGTTTGAGATCTTTACGCAATATTTAAACCGTTTTCAAAGCGTTTAAAACACATTTTCAAAACGTATCAAATCAAAACGGTTTAACGAGATGAAACGGTTCATGGGGTGTTTATACAAGCGTTTTATAGTAAAAGGTTTTTTGGTAAAACGGTTTAACGGGAAGCATGAACATGGTAAATGTGTTCATTATTAAACGATTTTATTTAGCTTCACACAGCCTGGCGGTCTAACTGTCTGACTGTCTGTCTATCAAATATTTCGATTCATTTTTGACACACTTCCCGTGAACCGATAATGAAATTTGGCACAGGAATGTATTGTCCGTCGTTTTCAATCTGACACTTTCCGAGGGGGTAGAGTATATGGCAAAAACAGGTGTGACGTCAGGTGACAATTGGCGTTCTAATGTAGAGTGCCAACAGCTCACATTCCTTTCGAATATCAGATTAAAATCGACGGACTTTAGGTCCGATGACAATACAAAATTATGAAAAAATTTGGGGTGTAGGGCGTGGTAAAGTGGTGTGAAGGGGGGAAATTCAGAACTTTGGAACCAAAAGACATACGAACATGCTATTTTCAGATTTATGATTCAATCTAGTGACAATAGAATTTTATGAACAAAAATCGGTGGTAGGGGCTGGGTGAGGGGTGTCATGGGGATGGATTCAGGACTTTGTAATGAAAACAGATATAGACATGCGGTTTTCAGATTTATGATTTCATCTAGTGACAATATAATTTTATGACAAAAAAAGGGGGTGGGGGGTGTTAAGGGGGTTAATCCAGAACTTTGGAATAAAATCAGATACAAACATGCGGTAGGAGGTGAGTGGTGTTAAGGGAAAAATTCAGAACTTTGATATCCAAACAGATACGAAGATGTGGTTTTCAAATTTACGATTTGGTCTGGTCATAATACAATTTTATGAAAAAGAATCAAAAGTAGGGGTTGTGTGACGAGTGTACAGGAGGTAAACTCAGAACTTTGAAATGAAAATAGATACGAACATCCGCTTTACAGATTTATGATTTAATCTGGTTACAATACAATTTTATGAAAAACAATCGGAAGTAGGGGGTAGGTGAGGGGTGTAAAGGGGGTAAATTCATAACTTTGGGAATCAAAACGAACATGCGGTTTTCAGATTTATGATTTGATCTGGTGATAATACAATTTTATGAGAAAACTCGGAAGTAAGGGGTGGGTGCGAGGTGTAAAGGGGGTAAATTCAAATTTGTTCTGGTGACAATAGAATTTTATGAAAAAAAAAAGAGATGGTTGAGGTGTGTAAAGGGGGTCAATCCATAGTTGTGAAATCAAAGCAAATACATACATGTGGTTGTCATATTTATGCGATATTTGTACGAAATGCTGCTACCCAAAACAAGTCTCTTATGTCAGATATAATGAAGCTGCCTTATCATATTTTCTACAACAATTGATAAGTAAAGACTGACTGATATTATATTCACAATGTCGGACTCATGTTATTAGTAACAAAACAACAGCACCATCAAAAGCTTATTAGAATAAGCTGGATCCCAGTCCTATACCTGATCAGTTAAGTGTTCTAACACAAATACAACAGCGTTTTTTGTCGCGAATTATACCGTTTGTGAAAATTATAAAATTCAGTAGACTCTTCGATCAATATGGTTTTCGTGGTCAGGCAGTGTTATTTGCTCAAGATATCTTTGAAGTAAGTAAGAGGCTTCCAAATATGTTACCAAGATCAGCTAGTGAATCCGAAATAGTAGTTGTCACTGAACCCTTGATAATTTGAACATTGTCCGTGAATTTTCGATATCGCGTGAGCGAGTGTATTGTGCGTTGAGGTGGCTCGTGGCAAATAATCCTTTATATCAAGACGTGAGTATAGACTAGCACTGTCGTCTATACTATAAATAAACGTTTTTGGGCGTGGAACCCGAAAAAATAAAAGCTATAGCTACGTCGTTGTCCTACACGAATATTCAAATTCATACATTTATAATATAAGTAACGTTCTACTATAAATTCTTATCATAAATTTGTTTAAATGGCCGCATCCCCGCCATTAGAAGTCCCAAAAATACCGTGAAAGAACCCAAAAATTTCGAAGCTGCAAGGATCACTTCTTGCAAATTTCCCCTCGCCCCAAGGCAAAATTCTGGCTACGCCAATGGTGCTGCTAAAGCCAAGTATAGCCGAGCTGTCGAAGATGCACGAATTTTAATCATATGCAGGGACGATCAATGGTCCAGCGTAACGATCCTGCACTGAAATGGGTATCTGCCAACTGGTCCCATTTAAGTCTATGTTTCTAGAAGCCTAGTCCTGTCTGTCTAATTGATTCTACTTATATTAATTTTTGGAGCCCGAGCCCCCATGGTAATTTTGAAATTTTGGCGCCTATGTCTATACTCACTCAAATTGATATAAATAACATAGTAAGAACTGCCGAGCCCAAATTAGAGCCTGCTGATATTCATAACGAGGAATTGGCAAATGCATAAATACCCATTAATAACATTGCAAGAATTGTTCGAGCGTCGTGGCATCAATGAAATAAGTGAAGTTTTCACTTCTGGATATGCAGGTGTTCAATGTTGCGCTGTGATTAGCGAATATTGTACGAGCCATAGGTTCAGCTGTTTACTGGCGTACAGCATTAAATGACGAGCACAAATTCGATGTTTAGGTCCACCTACATACTTTATACTTTGTAACGAATTACATTGGAAAGATATGAGAAAAGCACTACTAATCGCAGATAGAAAATCAAATGAAGACCCAGATGACCTTGATATTGAGGCAATACAATATTTAATAGAACTTCATCCTGTTGTTGTAAGTCGGAATTTCATGTTACGAGTAAACGCGTTAATGCCTTTCGTTAAGAATAATCAGGAAATATTTGGTGGGACAGTTGAGGATCACTGGTGGCGTATTGAGTTCTAGAATCGTGGAAGTCCGCATCTACATGGTAAAGTATGTTCATGTGAATTGACCTCTGTAGACTCGGATCTCCATGATTTGGTGAAAAATTGTCAAATTCATTATCACACTAATATGTGTAAGAAGAATAATACAACGTCCGATTCAACTTTCCTCGGAAAAATTGTGCTGAAACTCATATTGCTGAACCACAGTCTAACGAATTTATACAAAATGGCGGCCGTAGAAGAGAGGAAATGGAGAAAGATGGGTTAATACATATAATCCTACATTATCAAAACTATGGCAGGGCAATATGGATGTGCAGCCGTGTCGTGGTTCAAATGAGTCGATAGCATTTTATATAGCAAAATATTTGTCAAATCTGAGCCAACCTACCTTTATCGCGGAATCGCTCAAGCCATTCAAAAAATTAGACGAGAAGAAATTGACATGTCTCGGAAACTATTTAAAATCTGCATGAGAATTATGAAAGAACGTCAAGTTTCTGCGTGTGAATGTGTTTATCGCCTATGCCGTCTATCTTTGCGAGACAACTCAAGAAAACTATATGTTTCTCAATACCCGAAAACAGGAGTAACGGTATAAAGTACTTAAATTTAATGAACAAGGTCAAGCCACAGGCTATTGTGCTAATATATTTGAAAGGTATGAAAAACGTCCAAGAGAACGCCAGAAATCTGATTTTAACAATATGAGTTTGCTGGAGTTTGCTATGCTGTTTGAACCTTTTATTATGAAAACATTCTTGAATAGAGAATAGGATAATTGATAGATTCTCCCAGCCTTTCCACTAATTTAATACAATTTAAATTAACTGTATAAGTCTCTTGAAACAAGGAAGATCAGTACAGGAAAGATCAGCACTACCACAATTTGAATTTGCCAGCCCACATATTATAGACATAGGTCTATTTAACCCATAGTTAGTTCTATTGAAAATCTATTGCTAATAAATCATGTTGACGGGTTAATCTTTGAGGTACTCTAATATTAATATTACTTAACAATAGGGAACTTGACAAAAAATTTAAACATGAAAATATTACTATAAATCATAAGGATACATTAATTAAAACCTATATCAGCGAAAAAAACAATTTTTTTTTGTCGCAAACGGCCACAATAAGGAATTAAAAATGCGGAAAAATTCAAATTATTCCCAGCGGGAAAAAACGCTCTGGTTCTGGTGTCCTGACGTCATCTAGTATGATCTGTCAGTGTCTTTAATTTAAATTAAATTGTATGAGTAAATAGTAACTATGACAAATTTTGTCATAGTTACTATATTTCAGATTTACAAATTTCCAAAAAGTCCCACTATAATTGATACCTAATACTAGATTGAACATCAATGACAACGATCATAGCATCGTTTTATCAAAATTTTACATTGTCTTCTTAAATTACAAAACTCCCCAAAGAATTGCGTAATATGTGTTTTCTTCCACAATGTATGTACCCTTTTCTTATTTAGAATAGCCGATTTTAGCTCATCACTGTACCAACCAGGGAACAGATCTTTTTTCAATTCAATTTCATACCTCCATAGGGAATAGAATAAAATTCTCGAACGGCTATCCCAACATTTTCTACATTCAAAATACTATCCCAATCAAAGCATCCCAAGAAATTGTTCAGTTCGATATAATTTGCATGCTGAAAATCGAAATACTTATTATCAAAAGACATACTAATTCCTATTGGCCACAGTCCAGTTCAAATAATAAGGCTGGGTGATACTTATCACATGGTAATAGTGGACTACTACAAATATCAATCATTAAATTTTGAGAGTTAGGTATAAAAGACAAGGTCCAGCACAGATCCCAAAGCATTTGGAATATTATTCATTTGAAATAAATTTAAATGGGCCATGAAATCAACAATCACAGAGGCCTGGGGCGAAATACAATTCAACACTGAGATCATCACACAGCCACTTGATTTCAGGAAGATTAAAATCACCACACTATATAGGCCATATCGAGATGAAAATGAATTACTTCGAGACTTTGACACAGTTCGAGATGCATTTCTGGCCCGTGAAGAGAGACCTAAAGAGGACACATGGAAATTCACCGCCAAAGAGGCAAATAACTAGAAAACAACAAGTACATGCTTTTCAAATTCTTGAAGAAGCTGAGCCTGTCGTGCTACATGATGAAGAAGACATAGATCAGCAAGAAATGAATGAGAATGATTTTAAAACAGTACAGAGAGCCATGAATTCGGGGCAGAAAGAAATATTTTACATGGTGACGCGAAGTAGGTATACGAAATCAATTAACTGGAGCTCATGAAAGACTGAGGATATTTTTCACTGGTGGTGCTGGAGTTGTAAAAATGTTTCTGCTAATTTATCAACACACCAGATTAACAGATGTTATGCAAAGGTGGCAGTAAGAGTTGCAGCTCTAACCGGAGTAGCAGCACGTCTGGGTCAATGGGTCAACTATGCACACTGCATTCAGGCTACCTGTTCAAAAGAATAGACGCATTACTAACATGCCACTACTAACTGGAAATTATTTACGAATCATGAGACAACAGTGGAAGGATATAGAATGTATCATTATCGACGAGATTTCCATGATGGTTTCATATCAGATGTTAACTATATGATCGATTCGAGACTCAGACAGTTGAAAAATAAAGACGATGAGTTTTTTAACGGTATAAATGTGCTTCTCTTTGGAAATTTATTCCAGCTTCCACCGATCAAGACATCGGAAATTCCAGTATTCAAAGAACCGGAACATTTGTGCCCTGCAACTCATTTGTGACGTTTGTTTACTTTGTGTGAGCTTACTGACACAAGGCGATAATACTTTTATTGAGGTCCTTAATACACTACGAGTGGGAGCATTAAGAGCTGAGCATTTTTCCAAACTAATGGAAAAAGTTCTTACAACACCTTCAGAAGAATTTTCAGTTGCAAATGCATTACGTATTTATCCCATAAATAAGCAGGTTCATGATTCACAACAGCGCTGTTATTGAAAATTTTAAGAATAAAGTTTTAACAGTATATAAGATAAGATCTCAAGAAACATTGATAATGTTAGGATAGGCGACATAATTCCTACGGATATTATTAAGACTGGACTGGAAGAAATATTCGTTGGTGCCAAAATAATGTTAAGGTCCAATTTTGACGTCGCGAAAGGTTTAGTGAATGACGCAATTGGTTTCATAACCGAAATTATCTAGCCTCATTTACTCATTTCCGTCGAGCTCAAATATATCAGACAGTGCGTATTGATTTTGGTAAAAATGGAATACATATGATTCAACCAAAGACAATCCATTCCCAGCTAAGTTTAGTAATGGAATCGCTGAGAGACGAATACTGCCAATGATGGGCAACTACCGTGCATATAATGCAAGAAAGTACTGTAGATACTGCAGTCGTATATCTTGGATCAGAATTATTCGAGGAAGGGCAAGCTTATGTTGCATTGAGTCGTTTGACGGACTTATTTTCTTTTGGCTTTTGAATATTTTCATTCCAAGTTCTTGAGTTTTGTCATAAATATAAGAAACACACTTCGAAAAGTAATTATTTTTGAAAATGATAACAACAAAAAAACCGACAAATTACTTAAAATTGTATTTTATTATTCTAGAAAAACATGCCAAAATGGCAAAGACTGCATAAAACAAAAATCTTCAAACGACATTTTCAGAAATATTAAAATTTATAGACCTTAAGTGCCAACTTTTGTGACTTTTTCCAACCTAAGTGTAGTTGCTTCTTACCCTATTTTACTCATAATTCAATGGAATATCACCGTCTTTTGTTTATGTGTCTTCTTCCATCACTACTTCAGCACTTTTTCAAAACAGTGATTACTGTTTACTTATCCACCACACCTCTGTTCCTGTTTCTGGTTTCTCCCTTTCCTTGATCGTTTTTTTTTTTTTTGTATCCATTCTGCACCGATCGATTGCAACCCTATCCTATATATTACGTGTCGTTTTTCAGTCTGGTTTTCTTTTTCCGTTCTTCCAATGCAGGGATTAAATGTTTTTCTAATTTCCATTCATTGATTGTATCTATTACTTGAGTGCCTGTTTTTTGTCACTCTTTCATTGATTCATCATTATTTTAAGCACCAAATATTGACAGAAGAATGTTTTTGAAAAATAAATATCAATTTCCAAAAAATATAGGTATAAGCCAAACTAGCAAAAAATCCAAATAGATTTTCCTATACCCCTGTGTAATAACTCTCCACATATTATTCTCGTTGACCCCAAAACCCTATAAAATATTATGGACCTTCTTATGTGATTCTTTTTATTGTCGTTTTTTATTTGCATTTTCTTGACGAAACGGAAATTGTCGAATGTAGTTTAGGACCTTTGCCCCAAATTACATAGGAGTTGAGTTTTAGAGGAAGCAATAACATACAGGAAAATGTTTTTGTACACCAAATTTCATAATAAAAAGTTTAACTAGGAAACTTATCTGATATCCACCCCAATTGATATAATAAATAAATAAAAATTATTTATTTAGAACAAACAAACCTCGCACAAAACTAGTAATTCTATACTTTGCCTCGCAATCCATTATCTTTGACAAGTTCATGGTCTATTATCAGTAAAAAGATACTTGAAAACCTGTCAGTCGTCGAGAGCGTTGTAACGATAAACCTTAAAAGGGCCACTAAAATTCTCAAGTAGCTCACTTCGTTCATTCTTGTTTCCATCGATTTGTTCATAATCTACGATCCGAAATAAATCTGATAACGGGAAAAGTGCATTGAGTGATTTGGAGGTTTACCTCTCGTTGAGTTGTAGCTAAAAGGAAGTGGAGTGTTTTGGAATATTTCAATGTGAAAATTTAATGTTTTAACAGGAAAGAGATTAGTATTTGAAATAAAACGCTAAAATAATGATTCCCTATTACTCTCGATCAAAGAAGTTTTTATATCATGTTTCCAACCACGCGTGCTGGAGAAAGTTTGAGTTTCTCTTCGGACACAAATAAATGAGCTGAGTTTCTTACACTGTCAGCTAATAAAGGCCATGTGTGTATACTTCCGACCTAATAATACTTAGAAACTTACGCAGTAGAAAGAAAAATGTTCGCCCTCCACTCTCTTAATTGTTCATTAATCATTAGTTTCCGTTACATCATAAATATCTTGAATAAGATTCGCAAGTGTTTTTTTTCTATCGATTGATTCTCTTAATTCGCGATCCATTTCTCTCATTAGATTTTCCAGGGCAAGCGTACATAATTCGGGGGACACGCCTCGCTAAATATTAATTTTCTCAGACGCCTTAAGTAGCTGTATTTTAAGATTCGCCCCTTTGCGAATTTTGTTTATCAAGTTTGTTCATCGGACGTTTTTCAGGGCGGGTTCCGTGGCCCACATTTTAATGGAGCTTTTTTATTTGCTTATCAGAAAGAAACGGGAATCAAAATAAAGCCCAAATTTGTTTTTTTTGCTTTTCTGAGGACGCGTAGGGACCCTAAAATTCGATTTAAAATTCAAATTTCTTGGGTCTATGACGGGTCCAAATACCTATTTAGTCAGTGTTGGTATATGTTGTTGATTTCATGTACTTAAACATTTCTGATGTGTCAATACTTGATCTGAAATATCGATTTGATTATCATCCCTATTTATATAATACAAACAGCTTAATCAAACTGTTCAATTATTTGTTTTGTAAATATAAACACTTTCATAATTCACGCTTGATAACAGAATAAAAATCAATTGACTGAAAAGGCTCCGATATTTAGTTCGAAGACATTATTCCGGTAACATCTTGAGTTAAATATTCCTTCACTTCGACGATATTACAGCCATTTATCGCATTGTCATGAGTGCGGCAACAGATTTTTATACAAGTAAGATGAAGACAGAGTCTCCATCTATTTTCTGATCGGCACACTAAAAATTGCTACTAACAACCGTATAAACCAGTATTAAATTAGAGCAAATCGACAAAAACACTTCTCAATCGGTCCTTAATTGGGCCGTTACCTAATTAAAATCAGATTTTTATTTCATAAACTTGGATTCAATTCACGCCGGTTGTAGTCTTCATCTCATGTTTGCGCTCTACTCTCTACTTCAGAACATTCCTACAACATAATGTTCGTTAAATAAAAATGAATTTCCTAATCAAACCGCTAGTCGTATACAAAATCGATCACATTTCTAGTCCAAGAAATCCCCCGACTCTCTTCCAAGATCTATCATCATCATTATCATCATCATCATCATCATCATCAAACAGCCTCTTTTCAGATCCATTGTTAAACATAGGGCTGGGCCTCCTCTATAATTTTCCAGTTGTCTCAGTTCTGAGCAGCTGCGATCCAATTTGATGAGCGAGTTGGAGATTTCCCTGGGTTTAAGGGCTCTTGGTCTCCACTCGATGAATTTCTTCGTCCATCTCCTGTCCTCAGATCTTGCGATGTGGCCTGTCCATTTCCACTTTTGTTTTGCCATACCTACGTTCTAAAATATCGTCCACCCCAGTTCTTATGCGGATCTCATTATTCCTTACTCGGTCTTTCAAATTCAATCCAAGCATGGATCTTTCCATTCGTCTCTGTGTTACTCTCAACTTTTCTACTGATGTTTTGGTGATAGTCAGTGTCTTCGCACCATTGGTCAGGACTGGGAGGGCGCATACTGGTTGAATGCTTTTCGTTTTAGGGATATTGAACTGTCAGCCCAAAACACACCCCCCATTTTCCCGAATGCTGCCCATCCCAAGGTTATTTGTCGTTAATTCGCATATTTGGTTACCTCTGTAAATTCTCATCTCATGACTTAGGTATACGTATACTTGTCCACTATTTCTATGTTATTATTGCCCATCTGTATTTGCTCACTGGGAACCAGATTAGTCATAATTTTGATTTTAGAGAAATTCATCTTTAGGTCCACTTGCGTGGAATTTTGGAGTTCTTGGATTATTTTTCTTCTACTTCGCCCAGACCTGATATTAGGACAATATTGTTAGATTTTTTTTTATTTTCACGTCACTCCGACGATTCGCATAATCAACTCCAGGGTCAGGCATGAAAATTAAAAAATCTAACATCAGGTGTGGGGTTCCAAATATGCTGATAAAGTTGGCAAAGCTCTTCTTAGTTTCCTCAGTAGTAACAGAAGACTGGAGGTAAAAGAGGCGAGATTTCGGGAAAGCGTCCACGAGAACAAATATGTATTTATAATTGTTTGGATTTCCAGGTAAAGGGCCAAGACAGTCATCATGGATTGTATGAAATGATTCATGAAGCTTTCGAATAGAAGTGAGGAAACCTTGCTTTGGACCGGTTCGATTTTTCCGGACAGCACATAGCAAATAATGCTTTACATATTTCTTAACATACCGAGTCATATGGGGGAAAGAAAAGTAAAGTTTTCTTAACGCAAGTGTTTTTTCCCAACCCACATGACACTGATCATCATGAAATATTCTCATTAGATTAAATATGTTATTAGATGGCACAAAGGGTAACAATTTGATAGATTTATCAGCCTCAGTTGGGATAATTCGATATAAAGTGCCTTTTTCGAATTTATATTTTCTGGTGACATCATCTTCTTCATTATTATTCAATAATTTAATGATTTGTTTGCATTCCCCGTCCTGATTCTGTCCAACAGCGAGACAGTTTTTGGATTCATTAGAAGTTTGGATTGGACTTCTGCTGAGGAAGTCAACATGCGATATTTCGGAACCCTTTCGGTAGATTATTTGAAAATTGAAATCCTGCATGTATTTACACCAGCGCGCGATTTGTGGTTTCAAGTCTTTTTTGCCAGCCGACAGTTGCAATCGGTAACCAAGGTAAAATTCAAGCCAAGCAAAAATACTTCAAAGTTCTTCGTAAGCCCAAATAACAGCCAGAGCCTCAAGCTCAAAGGAATGATAAACAGCTTCGTCAGGAAATGTTTTCTGACTAAAATATTCGACTGGACGGAAAGTGTCACCATGTTTTGCAGCAAGAAACCACCAAAACCAATGCTGCTGGCGTCTGTATGTATTTGAGTTTCCAAAGAAGAATCAAATATTGATAGTAGAGGTTTTTCTGTTAAAACATCAATAATATATCGTCTTGCCGCTTCGCATTTAGGCGTCCAAAGAAAGTCAACATTATTTCTGGTTAAATTAGTAATGCAAGCTACTTTAGAGGAAAAACCAGGGATTCATTTTCGAAACTAGCTGGGCCAATCCAATAAATTGGCGAATCTGCTCCACATTAGTAGGAGCCAAAGTTTTTTTTAATTACTCTAGTCTTGTTAGGATCGGGTTGAATACCATCAGCTGAGATTACTCGCCCCCGATATGTAACGTTTTTCATGAAAAAGCGGCATTCTCAGAGGTTCATATAAAAACCTGATTCGGAAAGTGCGTCAAAAACTAATTTTAATATAGACATTCCTTCAACCACTGTAATAGACGATATGACAATGTCATCCATAAAAACAATAGCGACATTAAGTTTTCCTAGAGCTTTATTAATAGCTCTTTGAAACACGGCAGGAGCATTTGCCATGCCAAACGGCATCCTCAGGTATTCGTACTGGCCGTCTGGTGTTACGATAGCAGGTTAAAAATGGCCGAATTAAGGAGAGATCATCCTCGGGATCTAAAACGATGTCTGACACTTTCTCTGGATTATTTTCTATGTGGGAATCCAGTTTTTAACAGTTTGAACGGCATAATAGCTGCTTCTTCTTCTCTCAAAATCCAAGAAAATATTTTCTCTTGTTTTCTTATTATTCCCAAGTTAGAAAAACAATAACTTCGTTTTTTCTTTCTTTCTCTTTAAAAAAACTTGCAAATAACTTTGAGGGCGGTTTAATGGGGTGAAACTTATAATAATTGTGATTCATCGAAAAAAGAGTTTTTGTGAAAATATGGATATTTCCACCCTAGCTTCGGGTACAAATGGTACTGGAAGTTATGGGCAGTACCAATATACCCGTTTATATAGTGAACCTCACTTGACTTGCAAATTACTTTGGGGGAGGTTTAAGGGGTTAAAAGTAATGATTGCGATTCATCAAAAAAGGGATTTGTGAAAATATGAATATTTCCACCCTGGTCTTGGGTACAAATGGTACTGAAAGTTGTAAACAGTACCAATATACACCGTTTAGCCAACCTCAATTGACTAGCAAACTGCTTTGAGGGTGATTTAAAGGGGTAAAATTAGTTATTGCGATCCATGGAAAACAGGGTTTTTATGAAAATATGAACATTCCCACCCTAGTCTCGGGCACAAATGTGTTCTGAAGTTGTAGGCAGTTCCCCATATACACCGTTTAGGCTACTTCACTTAACTTGCAATTACTTTGAGAGTGGTTTAACCTATAATTGTGATTCATCGAAAAAAGAGTTTTTGTGAAAATATGGATATTTCCACCCTAGCTTCGGGTACAAATGGTACTGGAAGCCAGCCACGGGAAATTGATTTTACCAGGAAGGGTGAGGGGTCCGTTCGTCCCCTAAATTGATTTCATATTTACAAAGAATTTTCCTACCTAAAATGGGAAGTCACGAAGGACAAGGACATTATCTTTTGGGACATTGCTAAAAATTCTAGAAATTTACCTTACGAGACATATGTTTTAGCATATTTCACCCTCAAAATTGTATCTTTTTCATGGCATTTGACCTTGAAATTCTACAAAATTTTCGCCTTTGGATCAATTTTTTCTCTGACACCATCAATAACGAAAACCCTCCCATCTGAATTTTCTGGCTACGCTCCTGTTAAGGGGTTGAAACTAATAATTACGATTCATCATAAATAGGGTTTTGGTGAAAATATGGACATTTCCACCCTAGTCTCGGGTACAAATGGTACTGGAAGTTATGGACAGTACCAATATACACCATTAAGGGAACCTCATTTGACTTGCAGGTGCAGGTACCTTGAGGGTGGTTTAAAAGGGGTGAAACTAATTATTGCGATCCATTAAAAAAAGAGTTTTTATGAAAATATGAACATTTCCACCCTAGTCTCTAAGATTCACTTTTTAGGGAACCTCACTTGCCATTCACCGGAAAAAGGATTTATGTGCAAATATGGACATTTCCATCCTAGTCTCGGGCACAAATGGTACTGGAAGTTATAGGCAGTATCAATATACAGCGTCCATCCGAAAAAGACTAAACTAAAAAGTAACCTCCGCCCGACGAAGATTATCTATCTTTACGAAACGTTTACTGGTCGATGATAAATAGTTTTTTTTTCCCGTTCAGTTAACATGAACTCCATTTCAACTCACAAATAACACGTCCCACACACAAATCACAAATGATAAAAACGAACACTCAGGCTTCTCTCACAATTAAAGAAAGCAATATTGAAAATAAAATAAAAACAAAAATAAAGAATAATAAAAATACACATAAAGAGGGGCCAATAACCATCTTAAGAATATAAATCAAAAAATTAGAAAAATTCGTCTACAGAATAAAATGCCCTTCTCAGCAAGTACTTTTTCAGTTCTGTTCAAAACCACTTCAAATCTTGAACACTTCTTAACTGCGGGTCCACATGATTGTAAATTTTGACGCCATCGAACACGAGGGAATTCCTGACCAGACTGGAGTGCGGAATTGGCAAAGGAATGTCATCTCCCCGACAAGTCGCGTACACTTGTTGGTGATTGGGAAAGCAATGCTTATTTTTGTGTATTAAACAGGCTATTTCCAAAATGAATAAAGATGGCAAAGTCTAAATGTTGTGTTCGGATAAAGAGAGGTTTGCAATGAGTTCTTGGAGGTGCATTGAACAAATTTCTGACGGCCTTCTTTTGGAGAACAATAACAGCCGGAAATAGAAATTGGGTAAGGCATAGCTGAGATGAGATTCAACAAGGGCAAAATAGATATCCCGTGCAACCTCACTACCAAGACCTTGGAAAGTGGCACGTACGCAGTAGCAGCCCGAGGCTAACTTTATGTTTAACTTGACAATGTCGGCATGGAACTTTAAATCTTCGTCGACAAGCAAACTCAGAAACTTCGAGCTATCCACGGAGTTGAGGTAATCGCCGCCAAAGAAAATATCATTTACTGTGCAATTAAAACCCATCAGATGAGTCTTCGAAGTATTTAAACAGAGCCGATTTGCATCACACGATTGCCCAATTTTTTCAAGAAATGCCTAACATGAGTTGTTTGAGGTCCCTGTTGTGCCACAGCATGGTTGTAGCATCTGCGAATAAGGTAAACGTACCCGTAACTTCCAGCTGCGTTAGGTCGTTAATGTAGATTGGGAACAAAATGGGTCCCAGAACGGAGCCTTGAGAGATGCCACAGGAGCTACGCCGTCCACTGGATGATACACCGCCTATATTCACACTCTACTCACGTCCATTCAAGTAGCTTCGGAACCACGCGATAACATCGCCCCGAAATACAGTTTCCGCAGCAGTATCTCGTGACTGGCACAGTCAAAGAAATCACAAAACAGCACTGCGGAGACTTCTCGCCCGTTTATGTCCCGGAAAATCCCTGCCAAGAAGCCAAACATTGCGTCTGATGTGTTTTTATTGGTCCGAAAGCCATGCTGATTTACATTTAGCATACTGTGTTTATGAAAGAAAGACCAAAGACGGGTTTTAACTAAGCTTTCTATTAGCTTAAGGAGAGTGGATAATAAGGAAATAGGTCTGTAATTAAATGGATTTGTGTTATCGCCACCTTTATATAGGGTAATGAATTTAGCGATTTTAAAGCAAGCCGTTTCAAATGAGCGATCGATAGCTTTTGATAGAACCACAATGGCAATCAGGTAAATTTTTCAAAATTTTAAAGAAGATACCGTCATCAGTTGCCGCGTTTTTGTTTTTCATGGATTGCATTGATGTTCTAAAGTCGCCGGAAAAAAATCGTAAGTATCAGGAGTATTCACGTTTGAAAAATAAGTTAGAGGGTCTGTAAGGATCTCTTGTCAAATTACCGGCGACCGAGCAGTAAAAATTATTTAGGATGTTTGTGTCTATACTTATATTAAGGTTTAGGTACTCTATGAGTTATTCCGTTCACAATAGCCCAGGACTCCATTCACACATTCTTTTGTCATTGCGGATGACCAGCCTATACGTTTTCCTGTAAGTAGAATAGTAAGATTGAAGCATACCTAGTGTTGCCAGGATATGCTTTCTTAAGGTTACTTAAAAAAATTTAAGTTTGATGCGGAGCTATGAATACCAAGCGTTAACCATCTCTTGCAATCCCTTCGCTTTGGTTTTATTCTTCGGATAGGAAAATTAATGTTAACAAAACTTGCTAGGGTATCATGAAAAGTCCCCAAGGGATCCGGTTCTTGAAGAACACATGACCAGTTGAAACTATTTATATGACAAGTCTGCCGAAAAACTTCAAAGTTTCGACCACAATAAATCCTACCCAGTCTCCTTCCGTCACTTGAGCAATCACAATTAATAGGAATGTTAGCCAGGCAGGCGTGGTGGTCCGATAATTTGGGATCGAAAACATCGCAAGATATATCCATAACATTGAAATAGGTTTGATAGGCTCAAGGTTGGTATAATATTCTTCTCTTCAAAATCAATGTTGAAGTCGCCAGCAACGATAAGCTGATGGTTTGAAAAAAGCCTCAAAAGCAATAACTCCAGTCTCTCCAGAAATGTGATTGAGTTACTCTGAGGGTAGCGATAAATACAAACTACAAAACACCTGAGCCCTTGTGGACGAGTGGACTTACTTATCGAGAAGGAATTTGATTTTTCTGTTATCCACTCCGGAAAAGCGTGCTCAAAAAATTTCCTGTCGAAACTGGAAACAACAAAATAATTAGGAATATGTAGAGGTTCCTCAGGCTTTAACCAATGCTCCGTCAATAAGATTATGCTGGGAAAATTCAAGTCTTCAAACAGAATAAAAAGGTCGTCAGTTTTATTTCGAACGGATTGAATGTTTCAATTAAAAGCAGTACAGAAATGCATTTGTCAGATCTTTTCAACCCACGAAGGTTCAACCCAAAAGGGTTAGCTTAGATCGTTCGCGCGTTTCCAATGTGAGAGAAGCCTAAATGGTTTTTAATATTTGAATTTCTGCTATTTGAACTAAAGCGGTGGATGGACAACCCCAGCATAATTATCAACAGGTATGCACCTATTTGCATTCCGCGCGCAATCGTCCTCTTTTTGAGTAATAATACGAAGATATCAGTAGCAGGTACCTTCGGCGCGCAGCGCAATTGACCTGTACCCGTTTAGGGCGGTGTTTCAGAGTTGCTAGAAGAATCAGGTGAAACTATTCGATATTGCCGAGTTCCTAGACCGACGTACACGAACTGCTAGATGGTCGAGTTCTTAGACGTGATCTTAATTAGAGACAGGTAATAATCCCAAAATCACCAGTTTTATTAGGGGGCGGTCGTTATAGGTATTACCGTATATAAGGCCGATAGATGCAATAACGGCCAGGCTGTATTTCGTTCTAAATTTTTCGTCATACCTACTACAGGTAAAAACTCTTCCCACAGGGGTATGTTTGAAAGGTTGTGCCTTATTCCTTGTGTCACCCTGCATAGTAGGCCGTGATTATAAATAAGTATTATATGCCTGCTGTATTTAAATTAATTTTGGTTTATACTGAAAAACAGACTATAGATGATTTTATTTGTAACTCAAGGAGATATATACCTACCTACAAATAAATAGGTTTTTTTTGTTGTTGAAAATACGTACTCAGTGGCAGTCTATAAATGATTTTCTGGGGGGAGGGGGGGAAAATCATCAAGTGTCAGAAGGCTCCTTTTTGAGGTGCCACGCCCAAATTTGCAACCGAAAGTCGTTCAAAATACGCCTCGGGCAAAAATGTATCCTGATGCCGTCAAAATATATGCAGGGTATCCAGTACGATATCGGACAATATCTCCTTACAGGGTGATGCAAGAAAAAAAAATTAAATTACAAAGTTGTTTGATGCTCTAAGGTACATTAGTTAAAAATATTTTCGAATATGCAGGGTACAGGGTGCTTCGTAAATGGGGTATGCGACAGAACTTTGTTATTTTATCCCATTTTGACATTTAAAAATGACATTATTGAACGCATTATAGCAAAAGGTAAGTAGACGTTTATCACCTGAGTGACTTAAAATATTTTTAACTCACTCTCGGTCTTTTTAGTCATTCTGCCATTATAAAAATCTGCTACAAATACAAACAAACAACTACTTATGCCCTAGCAACCACAAATTTCAATGAATAGCGCTTTCATAACTACTAAATGTATTCTTTCTATAATTTGATTCCTAAGTACCTTATTTTTTAAATGTCCATCAAAATGGGATAATAGTTATTTATACGCCAAGTGAGTTAAATGAATGTTTTTCATGAGAAGAAAGTTTAACTTTAATTTTCTTCGAATCAATAAACATTTTAACTCACGTGATGTATACAAAATTTTATCCCATTTTGTGAAAATTTGAAAAATTAAGTACAAGGAAAAATGCCGGGTGTGAGTTAAAAATATTTTAAATCACTGAGGTTTCAATTTTTAGGTGGGCAGAGTGACTTAAAATGCCGAGAGTGAGTTAAAATGTTTTTAAATCACTGAGGTGATAAACGTCTACTTACCTTTGTTGTTATGCGTTCAATAATGTCATTTTTGAACGTCAAAATGGGATAAAAAAATTTATCCCATTTTGACGTTTAAAAGTGACATTATTGAACGCATAACAATAAAGGTAAGTAGACGTTTATCACCTCAGTGATTTAAAGATTTTTTAACTCACTCTCGGCATTTTAAGTCACTCTGCCCAATTAAAGTTCGGACACCTCAGTGATTTAAAATATTTTTAACTCACTCTCACCATTTATCCTTGTTCTTTATTTTTTAAATTTCCACAAAATGGGATAAAATTTTGTATACATCACGTGAGTTAAAATGTTTCATTCGAAGAAAATAAACCCACTCGCTAGGGCTCGTGGGTTAAACTTTCTTCTCATGAATAAACATTAATTTAACTCACTTGGTGTATAAATAACTAGTATACATCGCGTGAGTTAAAATGTTTATTCATTCGAAGAAAATTAACCCACTCGCTAGGGCTCCTGTGTTAAACTTTCTTCTTATGAATAAACATTCATTTAACTCACTTGGTGTTATGGTGTATAAATAACTATAAAATGGAACACCCCGTTAGTACATTAATGGTCCTATAAACTTAATCTTTTGCAGGTTGTTAGTGCATACTTATGTTATACTCCGCCGGAGTATAACATTTATACGCCGTTCAAGGTAAAAGTCATTGAAGTGACTCTTCTACCTTGTCAAGATGATCACAAAAATACCTGTGATATGACGTTTGAAAATTTAAAAAAAAATTATTTTCAACCGTCATATAACAGTAATTTTTGTGATCTTTTTGACAAGGTATAGATATAGACTTTGAGCTTGAGCAGCGTATAAGTGTTATACTCCGCCGGAGTATGACACTAATACGCCGTTACACATGTAGTACAGTAAATAGGGATATTTTACTAAAAAAAAATACTTAATGGCTGAAATTTTGAGGGTGTGTTCGGGGACATGTCCTGAGTCTAAAACTGAGTTTTCGTATTCGAGGGGGTGGGGGAAGATACTACCCCCTCTTTATGTAGGGTTGAGTTCGTTTTAATTCCTTATCTTCGGTGCTATTGCCCGTACCGTCAAGTCCGAGAGATCAAATTTGTGGGAAATAAAATTATCCATCTAATGATAATAAAATCAAGGTCATAGGACGATTAGGTGAATCACAATGGCCGGTCAAAGGTCAAAAGTGAGGGTAGTTTTTGGTTTTTCGTGAATACCGTGAAACCTACAGGTTTTTTCGCATACTGCTTAGGTACCATTTCGAAGTACTTGAAATTACCTACAAAATGAGTGCTCAAACACTCATCTACTGTGAATGGTTTGCCGTCAATCCAACGACCAAGTTGACCGTGCGCGCTGTACGCGCGAACCGCGCACGGCGCGAGAAGTACTCTCATTGCGCGTACATTGCACTCTCTACGTGCAATTATTAACTATCGTTATATTTTTTTCTCGGTAAAATGATTAATTTAGTCTTAGTTGTACTAGTTTTTCTGTATTGAAAGTCGCAGTAGATTATTGAAAAATATTAGGTAAGTTCGGGGAATACTCGGTAAAATTTCGAATATACAGTCGTGAGCATAAAAAGTGGGACACCCGACTGACAGGTCTTGTCATTTTTCGCTATTTTGGGTAAATCAGTCTTTTCTCTACAATGGATTTTTTGTCAAATATGACAATCCCTGTCATTGCCGTAGGTAAAGCTAATGAGCTCATTTTACAATAGGAAAAAACGGGTGTCCCACTTTTTATGCTCACGACTGTATATGAGTGAGCTACGTCACTGCGTTGAGAAGTCATTAATATTCAAAAACCTGTATTGCAGGAAGGCGATAAATCGCGTGAAGCGTTTTTCGTACGCAGTGACTCAGCAAATGACATTTTTGGGATATATCCATCCGGAAAACATCTGCTTTTCCGAGTTCAGGTAGCAGTACTAGCAGTTCCCTGCACGACAAGTTCAGAATCAGTCACATTTTTTCTCGTGGAGTGACTAGATGAGCGCGAAAAAATGTGTTTCGTATGTGAAAAACTTTTGCGTGAAGGCGATGTGTGGGCTGTTAAATCTAGAGGTGTGCAAAAATAGATCAAGATAAGTGAATAAAAATGTGACAACAAAATTACCAATCTTCTGGGAAATGCGACAGAGATACAACTCCATACATTCTGCTACAAACGCTATACCGACGAGAGGAGGAATTCGTCATCCAACCAACGTAATGTAAGTGCATCACCGTCCACTACTCCTACAGCATCTTCTCCGAGTTTTGATTTCGAATCTTCGTGTTTCATCTGAAACTTGGAAAAAAAAAGAGAAAGTCTTACGTGTCAGGTCATTACGGGAGAAAACATTGAATCGATTGTGCGCGAATTGAAAACACATCATGACGACTTTGCCAAAAAAATCATCGAGCGTATATAAGTATAGAAAAAGTGTCCGATTTCGTCAAGATTGGAGCCAAGTACCATAAAAATTGTGGTACCAACTTGGGTTTGCGCTATGCCGGTGTGCCAGAAAATGAGAAGAAATTAAAAGGACGACGCCGCAGCTTGGTCGTTGGATTGACGGCAAACTATTCACAGTAGATGAGTGTTTGAGCACTCATTTTGTAGGTAATTTCAAGTACTTCGAAATGGTATCGAAGCAGTATGCAGAAAAACCTACCGGTTTCACGGTATTCACGAAAAACCAAAAACTACCTCCCACTTTTGACCTTTGACCGGCCATTGTGATTCACCTAATCATCCTATGACCTTGATTTTATTGTCATTAGATAGATAATTTTATTTCCCAAAAATTTGATCTATCGGACTTGACAGTACGGGCAATAGCACCGAAGATAAGGAATTAAAACGAACTCAACCCTACATGGAGAGGGGGTAGTATCTTCCTCCACCCCCTCGAATACGAAAACTCAGTTTTAGACTCAGGACATGCCCCCGAACACACCGTCAAAATTTCAGGCATTAAGTATTTTTTTTTAGGAAATGAGATTTATTTGTCTCTATTTACTGTACTAATGTTTTTTCATAGCGATTTAAGGTAGTTCACCTGTACAACAGGTATAGGTGCTTATAAAGGTGATCCTTCTAAATATGAATGACATAATTCAAATTAAAAATTGTGCACTATTTGGAATAAAGATCCATTGAAAATAAAATATTGTATTTCATTCGAAGTATAATAATTCTTCATGTGACTTGCATGGATTTGATTCGCCTCGCTGCGCTCGGCGTTCAAACTTCTATGTGCGTCACATAAGTATTACTTATAGTCCTAATAAAATAAATATCTATTATTTCATATTTTAGTTATTATAAGCCTATTGTTTCATGCTTGGAGAATTACTGACGATAACGATAATGTAAAATATTAATAAATTCAACCATAAAACCAATTCCTTGAATTCTATCCTGGTATGCTTGTGTATTTGCTATCTTCTAAAAATTCTTTAATAACGGTGTATATTGGTACTGCCTATAACTTCCAGTAACATTTGTACCTGAGAATAGGGTGGATATGTCCATATTTTCACAAAAACCCTTTCTTCGATGAATCGCAATTATTAGTTTTACCCCCTTTATAACCACCCTCGAGGTTATTTTCAAGTCTTTTTGGGTAGCCTAAACGGTATATCTTGGTACTGCCTATAACTTCCAGTACTATTTGTGCCCGAGACTAGGCTGGAAATATTCATATTTTCATGAAAACCTTTTTTTTTCATGGATCGCAATAATTAGTTTACCCCTTTATACCACCCTCAAAGTACTTTGCAAGTCTAGTCAGGTTCCCTAAATGATGTATATTGGTACTGCCTATACCTTCCAGTACCATTTGTGCATGGTGGACCGAATTTTTACAAAACATGTTCATTATTTGCAATAATTACTTTTACTCCACAATTTATTATAATTATTATTATAATAGTCTTGTGAGAGAAAGGACCATCGCAGGTACCCAAGCATGGGTATTTAAGATTTTATGGAAAGTTATAAAATGAAATAAATTTAAAAAAAAAACTGATGCCACTGATCAATCGGCAATGTTCGGCAGACTGGCTGCTAACTGTTAGCTGCCAAGTTCACATCAGTGCACAAAGTGGAGACCAACCTGTTCCCGGTACAGGTAGAAGTCCAATTGACCTTTTGTTTGGACGCCATATTGCGGTGCGCGAACATAGTTGCCAAAAGAAGAAAACAAAAATTACTAGCGGGCTGTCAACATTAAAAACAAAAGTACCTAACTAAATGATTGATCCTCGCTATCCTTTTTGTTTGTTTACTTTCTCTATCTGATTGATGAAAGTAAATAGGTAGATATTTTATTATTTCTATTCTGCCCAATATAAGCTAAAATTGAAATTGATGGCTTTTTTTTTTCAAAAACATTCATAACAGGCGGCAAATTTAAATTTTAAATGTAATTTTTTGAGTAACTTTTGTTTTTATTGTTGACAGTACGCTAGTAATTTTTTTTTCTACTTTTGGCAACTATGTTCGCGCACCGCAATATGGCGTCCAAACAAAAGGTCAATTTAGCTTCCAGTCGATTTACTATTTATTATGTGAGTATACATAATTTGTATAGGTGATTGACTAGACTTATTGGTCTATACTAGTCTATAGTGATCTTCTTTGTTCCATTTTGCGTCTTTGGCAGGATCTATATAGGTAACACAGCAATTATCAGACCGATTAAAGTTGAATAAGGGCCGCTACTCAAAAACCAATAAACTCCATCCAACCAGTATTCTTCCAACATAAAAATGCGAATCATTTTATAGAGCCCAAAATAGTTATTTTCCTAACAAGTGCGCAAAGTGTCACTTTTCCGCACGCAAACACGTGCGGAAAAGACACTTTGCGCACGTGTTAGGAACAACATTTTTCCTACGAGCTTCATATCAGGTAGGTAACAAGATTTTTTTTTTTTTTGAAACCCATAATTTGTTCAATTATTTTTAATTAACTTGAAGCGAACCTATACATTTATCAAAAAATTACCTAATAAAAAAAATAACAGAAAATCCTCGTCAGAGCTGTTCATCTTAAAGCATTTAAATTTGATGATAAAGTTTGTAGATTCTTGCATATAAATAGAGAACAAATCTGACAATGTGTCAAGGTTAATTTATATTTGGTGTTTGTATTGATGTTGGCTGATATAGAAACCGAGAAAAAATTTGTCATCATGTGTCAAAGTCGACAGGTGCACTTATTGTTGCTTGACAAGTATTTTTACTTTTCGGCACTCAGTGCGGATAAGGCCTGTATCCGCACTGAGTGCGGAAAAGTGTAACTTTGAGCCCTGGAATGCGTGCGGAAAAGTACTTCTTTGCGCACGCTCGTAGGAAAAATATATTTCATTTAACGAAAACGATGCCTGGCAACAGTTCAAACGTAATTGCTTTATTCCCGAAAATTCTTTCAACCCGTTACAGTTAAAGTTCTCGACTCCATAGGGCGCCTACATAATTCACGAACTGAGGTTTTGTTTGACGAACAAGTTTGTTTTTCTGACAGTCTGGCCTCGTTTTCAGCTTTTATCCAATCGAGCCTATATAGGCGATAAGTTTTCCAATAATTCCTGAAATTCGAAGCATCAAGTAATTTTTTCAGTTAACGCTTGATTAGAGAGGAAAAGTATGGATGAGAGAACAAAAAAACTCTCGACGTTCAGTTATAAAATTGGTGCTGCTATGGGGCGATATCAATTTTATCTTTCACAAAAAATATTATGTGTTGAACTGTTATTACTTCTTTTTGTAGCTAAGCTACTTTTAAAGGCTTTCCGAAATATTTCCAGTGCTGTCATAAACTCTTCTGTGGGAATTTGCTTATAGTTTTGAAGCCGATGGAAACGTTGCATAAGCTGTGAAGTTAAATTAAGTTTTACATTTTGAATTGCGGTTATATACGAAATTATATTAAAAGTTCCTGTCGTGGGATATATAAGTGAGAATTTTGGTTCGTTTGTATTGTGTTCATTCACGTAAATAATTTGTTTAACTTCAATGCAAACTCTACAGATTGATCTAGATTACGAGTTTATCAATTCAATTCAAGAGTTTGATGTGGTAATGATTCGAGATTATATACTAACTTTCTGACAAATCAGATAACAATGAGAATCCTCAAGAGGCAACAAAAAAGGTGTGATAAAAAAGGGTAACTTAATATCATTACATCTCCCCTTTTTACTCACTTGTGCTATCTTTTCCCTAAGGTCTGGAAGTCTTGTTGTATATTTATCGGTTTCAGAAATCTCCGCTTCCTGATACATATTCGTTATAATTGGGTATTTCCTAATTTCCTATGTGGACCGTTCTCGATTAGAGCACCAATTTTGTCCCAACGGATTATGAAATTTGACTTGAACTCCTAAAGGAGTTGGGATCTGAATCACTGGCGTTCAAATTATATTTTCTGATACTGATTTTGTCATTTCACTGTTCTGAAATCACTTTGTATCGAATTTATTTTTTATTTTTGAGATAGGCCGTTTTTATTTAATTGATTTTATTTTATTTATTGACGGACAAAGCCCATTTTTTTACATAGACTTAACAATTCGTTAATAAATTAATTTGTAACATAATTAACAAGTCAATAAAATCTCAGAGAGGTAATACATATTAACTAGCCTAACTAGATGCTTACAAATTCAATTATACATAAAATTTCTTTAAGTGTGTTTCAAAGCTCTAAGAAAGCGTTTTTTTGAATAGAAAAAGTCCAATTCAGTTTTTTCATTGGCAAGTGACTTAGTTCTTGGAAAAAAGGAGTATTTTCCATAGTTTGTTCGGTGGAAAGGAACTTGTAAACTTTGTTGGTTTCTTGTGTTTCTATTGGGAACAGATATATTTACCATACTACACCATTTCCAACAGTATTTCAAAATCGGTCAAATGTATTTCAAAATAATCACTTTTATTTCAAAAATTGATATTTCAATTTCTAATTTGTCACTTTTATTTCCAAATATGTTATTTGTATTTCAAATTAATCAAATGTATTTCAAACTGTACCATTTATACTTCCAAAAAAATCAGATGTATTTCAAAATCATCATTTCTTATATCATCAAAAACTGTACAGGGAGGTACAGGGTCTGGTCTGGTTATAATTTGATTTTTTTTAACTGTACGATATAAACATACTTCATTTTTTAACCGAATTGGTAATCTTTGAAATCAAACTGACCATTTTTGGAATACATTTCACTACTTAATTTGAAATACATTTGATGCATTTCGAAATAAATTTGGTTATTTTGAAATACATTTGATGTATTTTGAAATAAAATTCATAAAGATTGAAATCAAATTTATGCTTAATGATATTCAATTGATGATTTTGAAATACATTTGATATTTTTTAAAATTAAAGTTGTTATTTTAAAATACATTTGATGCTTTTTGAAATAAACTTTATCTATTTTGAACTAAAAGTGGAAATGGTGTAGTAAGATATGGACAGTCAACTATAGAGTTGGTCAATTTAAAAAGCAAATAAAGATCTTGGTGATCTCTCCTGGGGCCGGATTCTCGTCTAAGGAAGTAGAGCTCTCCGAAAAAACGAACGTTCCGTCCTTGTCAACGTAATCGAAAAGTTAACGAGAATGATAAAGACGAAAAATATATTATCTCGGGGAGCTCCACTCTTTGCTCAAGAAACGGCCCCCCGCTGGTCAGCGTTTAAAGGTTCAACCTTTGATGTAATGTTTCGTAGGTTAATTCGTTTCTGAAAAATTTGTTATTAATGTAGGATAGGAACCTATTCTGAACCCATTCTACTTGTTCATCGGAAAGCATTTCTGGTCGTGTTTAAGGAGTGTTTACTGAGGGCGCCACGAAGTTTTTATTTATAAGGTCTCAAACCTCGAAATATACCTCAATATTAAATCTGAAATATTAAGTATAAAAAGAAATAATACAGCAACGCTCTCCACTTAATTATGTTTAATGAAAAATTACAAAATTTAAGATGTCAATTTAATGAAAATCATAAATGCAAAAATAATTTGATTCCAACCCAGTACTACCCGTAACTAAATATTATTGTGTTAAATAATAATAATGATCGATCATTTTATTTAAATTGGAACCCTTTTTACTGGTCTATCTGCCCTTAAAACTCATATGCTCAACCGGACAGCGAACTGAACATAGAAATAAGTCATTCCATTTATAAGGTAATGCTCGATAAAAATATAAAATGAACTCGTTGGGTCTATCTGCTCTGAAAATTCATATTCTCAGCCGAACAGCGAACTGAAGATGGAAATGAGACATTCCAGCTAGGTACTGCTCAATATAATATAAAATATAAAAGGTAAAATTTAAACGAAAAGAAACCTGTGGTCACTACTTCCTAGTCGCCGAGTCATCAAGGACAATAGGCACAATCCATCAGGGACCATGAAAGTGACCTCAGAAGTAGGGGCACATGAAATTTAGGGAAGCATGCCTCCTCTAGTGAATGGGACCAATTCTAGGCCTGGATGTAGGACCCTATCAGAAAAATAAATTACTTACGGTCTCTTTTTATTTAACGATAGGTGAAATAGCCACAAAACTTGTCTCTTAAGTTTATAATAAGACACAAAAGTACATGACTCACCCTGAAGAAGAGGCTCCTGTACCATGGTACACAATACAGGCACTGGCGTCACTAGAGGTTGCAGATAAAGATAGGCTGGATAAATAATTATAAACTTGAGGAATGTTCAAGATATAATAGGATTTGTCACATACCTGGCATGTTTCAATAAAATTACAAAAAAATAGCCTAGTGGACGAATAAACTATCCATTTAATTAGCCATAAATAGCACTCCGAACCACAGAGAGAAATTTGAACGATTCACCCCTTCAAGGGACTTTTAAGAAAACTTACCAGGTTTGCCAAAAAACAAAAGGTCTCGCTGACGTCACTGACGTCGACTGGCTTAACCAAGCCGCCAAGGAAGAGTGGCCGTTCTCAAGCAAGGTCGAGCAATTCAAATAATTGCAGGATAAAGCTAGGTGGCGCTAGCGACTGGAACGATTGGTATTATTCGGAAGGATATACAGGGTGTCCCACGGTGGATGGCTTATTAGACGTTTATGGAGAACTGAAAAGCAGATAATTTTGAAAATTTTGCAACCGACATAAACGACCATAATCTACACTTTAAAAATATTTTTGTTTATGCGGTGTTGCCGCTTCTACTCTAAACCAGTGGCACCATCGCTATTTTGAATGGAACACCCTATATGTGATTGCATATTTGGATTTTACGTATAATTCTGAGCAGATTTCATATGATATACCCTATACCTAAGTTCAACTGTTTTGGAAATATTGACATTCGAAAATTGACTTTTTGCAACTTTAACAGGCTGTAAAACCTAAACGGTTAATTTTAGAGGAAAACTGATTTTACATTCCTATCTTAGATTTTCATAAACTATCATTTGAACTTTGAATTTAACCGGAGATTAAATTTAATTTGAATTTTTAATCATGGATTAAATTCAGAGTTGGTGTCAAATGATAGTTTATAAAAATCTAAGATAGGAATGTAAAATCGGTTTTCTCCTAAAATTAACTGTTCAGGCTTTACAGCCTGTCAAAGTTGCAAAAAGTCAATTTTCAACTGTTAATATTTCCAAAACAGTTGAACTTAGGTATAGGGTATATCACATGAAATCTGCTCAGAATTTTACGTAGAATCCAAATATGCAATCACATACAGGGTGTTCCATTTAAAATAGCGATGTTGCCACTGGTTTAGAGTAGAAGCGGCAACACCGCATAAACAAAAATATTTTTAACGTGTAGGATATGGTCGTTTATCCCGGTTGACAAATTTTCAAAATTATCTGTTTTTTAGTTCTCCATAAACGTCTAATACGCCATCCACCGTGGGACACCCTGTAGAGCCGGGCGAAAATCATCGAATAGAGATGGTATGGTGCCACCTGAATGGAAGTAATACTCACATAAAAATCAGGTTTACTCCTAATTGCAATCTAAACCTAAATTTAAATGGAAATAAGTATACTTTCTTTAAATGCATTACAATAATCAATATAATACAGCAATACCGGTAATTACAATTAAAAATACCTAAAATATAATAAATTTACATGCTTAAAATAATAATAAAATGACAAAGTAGCTTAATTGCTTGAAATATGAGTATCATAATGGGGATTGCAGATGGTAGAAGCATATTCTAAATGGGATCTCACGAGACTGCAATATAGAATCTTCAGAGCATGGATGATGTTAAAGTCATTTGTATCTCTTTTGATAAATCCAAGCATCCATAGTGCTTTGTTTGTTATGAATGTAATATGATCAATATACGACAGGCTCGGATCTAGAACAACTCCTAGATCCATTATGGTTTCAGAGGCTGGGAGGATTTCACCCTTAATTGTATAGTTATGGGTTGTTATGTTTCTTTTTCATCAGTTTGCGCTTTGAGGTATTAAGCTCCATCCCATTTGAGTCACACCATTCCACAAACCTATTCAAATGTCTCTGCAGATCTGAACAGTTTCCCGAATTCGAAATTATTTTGGATGACCTTACGTCATCAGCAAAAAATAAAGAAAAAGTAGATTTGAACCACGAGGCAGCATCATTAACAAAGGTGTTGAAGATAAGTGGGGCAAGGTGGGTCAACCCCTGATGGAGAAACCTGTATTTTATCCGACAGAAAGTTATTCACTTTGATAATATGGCGTCCACGGCCAGTTATGTCGCCCTCGATCTGCCCGAGCATTGGTTCAGAGATTCCCCATAATTTAAGTTTGTCTTGTGATAGTTCGAGAGTTGTTGTGTGTGATAAGAAATTCAGTTCAGCATTGCGACCTGCGCAAAATCCAAAATTTTCATTAATAATTAAAGGAGATAAAACAGCTGTCATATATTTGGATACAAGTTTTTCATACAGTTTGGGTATTGCACTCAAAATGCTAATGGGTCTGTAGTGTTTTATAATAGAAGTGTCCCCGGATTTATGAATGGGTACTACATAACTGGACTTTCAGTATTCTGGAAAGTGGCCAAATTTGAGTGAGCCATTAAATATGATATGCAGAGAGGGCTTGACAGCCGCTGTAATGATGTTCACTATTACCGCCAGATGATCTGCGTAGCTTAGGAGAGTTATTCCGACAATACTTAGTCTGGTAAGGATGCTATTTACCACTATTGTCTACAAAAGAGGCGGAAGAACACCACCTGTGGGCAGCGTTAAACCTTGGTGACAGTACCTGTTTCGCCGTTCAAGTCCGCCGATACTGATTGATGTTTAAAAATGACTTCTGTGCATCCTATAATAGAATATTGTACCCCTCTATCCTCAAGTGCTTGTTTGATAGATCGGTGTGAGGTGATATCAAAGGCAACCTCTATATCTATAAAAGCTGTAAGAGCGATTTTGTTTACCTGAAGTGCCTTCTCTAGGTGTGTTACAAGACAATGGAGTGCACTTGTTGTAGATTTGTCTGCATGGTAGGCAAATTGTCTTGGATGAAGCGGTCTGCTATTTAGAATTTTGCTTCTGTTGCTTTCTCCATGGATTCGAGAAGAAAGGATGTTAAGCTAATAGGATTTTAGTCCATTCTCTGGCCGGCGTCCTGTCTTTGGTATGAATGTCACTCCAGCCTGACTCCAGGCTAGTGGAACGAACCATTTTCGGTCCATTGTCTGTACTTATTCTAACGAATGCTACAGTATCTTTGGGGCGCACCTTAGACCAAAATAATCTGTATTTGATTTTCACTAATAATGACTTGATGACTTGTTGATATTAATACTGTTACATAAACGTAAGTCCAAAAGAGCATCATCTTTGTCTCATTTTGAAGGCTATTTTTATCAGAAAGTTCATTATGAGCAGATTCGCTATATTTGGACAATAGCAGCCTCGAAATCAGTACGTTGTAACGCAAAAGTTGGTCATCAATAACAAGTATGCATAACCAAACTCTAATGCATTTAAATTAGTTAAGTATTGTTGTATAACTCCATAAGTACCATGTAGCAACTTATTTTGAAGACACTAAGCCCGGTATTCATAGTCGGGTGCTTGGCTCAAGCTCCGATTTTTGACAGTTATGAGCATCGTTCCGTGCTGTTTGGAAACGCAGATATGGCACAGAAACCCTGGTCAAAATTTAGTGGAAATAGTCTGTCATCATTAAGCCTAGAGGGTAATTTACCCAGTAATTGGGTAAGTCGGCTGCCACATTTCAAGATTTATATGAGAGCAAGTGATTTAGAAAGCGAAGATGATGCTATATTTGAATAATAGATTGAAAAGTGATAGAAGTTACATAGAATGATTTCCCTAATGTAATTAGTAAAGTCGATGAGTCTAGTCGAGGGGGATCAATTAAAACGACGCCGCCCTTGTCCAGCATAAGCAATCGACTTTTGCGCATACCCTTCTGTTGAGTTGATTAAAGACAGGACGACTCTATTTGCCAATAATCAGAGCCACACCGATCGAAGGTCTGCATGCCTGATTTCACAGAAGTCACAAACCAGTCACAGCGTCTTTGATTGGTGCAAATCATCAGCAACCAGTTTTCTGATTATTTTCAACCAATGAAATTCGCTCTACTTACCTAAGGTCTGTTTCCATAGAAATCACAAACCAGTCAGCGCAATATAAGGTATGGTCGCACAGTTAATGTTGAAACATATCATAAACCATTAGTCACATTATTTAAAAAAAAAACCTCTTTCAGAAGTCCCCACTCGTCTTCACAGAGCGATGCTGAATTTACAGCAGTATGATCTCAATGTATCTTATTTTCGAGGAAAACTTCTATACATTGCCGATACTTTAAGTAGAGCCACCAGCCGAAAGATGATTCTATGGAAGAGGAGCTACGTAATCACATGAACTTATTAGTCAGTAATTTGGCCGTTTCTCCTGAGAAATTACAGCAAATAAGAGCCGCAACTTGTACAGATTCATAATCGCAAACCATTACACAGTAATGTCAGGATTCCTGGCCAATTTCTACGAACAATGTTGTATCTCCGATTAAGCCCTATTTCAACTATAGGCATGAGTTACCCCCAATTGATGGTTTAGTTTTTTAAAAAAATCTTCTTGTCATGCCTAAAACAGCAATGCTTAGCCAAATTTTAGACATAATCCATGAAGGACATTTAGGGATAGATAGGTGTTTATAGCAGGCACGTGTAGTTGTGTTTTGGCCTAATATCACTGTTGATATTAAAAATAGAGTAGAACAGTGCACATCATGCTTGAAGTTTCGTAATTCCAATCCATCAGAGCCTTTTCTACCACATCAACTTTTAATTTTGCTATGACAAAAGGTCAGAATGGATTTCTTTTTCTATAATAAAGTCACGTATCTCTTGGTTGTTGATTATTTTTCTTTTTTGAAGTAACATCGGTTAGTTCTATCAAAGTCATTATAAGTCCGAAGTCAATATTTGTTCTTCATGGCATCCCAGCCATAATAATATCTGATAATGGTCCTAATGATAACTCGCGAGAATTCAAAAACTTTGTTCTGTTATGGGATATAATTCACCATACGTCTTGTCCTAATTATGCTAACAGTAATGGTTTAGTGGAAAGAACTGTTGCTACTGTGAAGAGTTTGTTTTACAAATGTCGTGAGTCAAATACTGATCCATATATTGCCATTCTCCAGAACAGAAACAGGACCCAAGCTAGCGGATATTCTCCTGCTCAGCTTTTTATGTCATATTATTTGAGAATGAAGTTACCACATACCAGTTACAGAAAGCGTTCTTAAGCCAAAAGTTATGATTATGTTTAATACAATAATTTTGTTAGAGAGAAGGTGAATGAGATGAAAAATTATCATGATCAACATGCCAGAAATTTGTCAGATATAAATGTAGGAAACAATGTCATGTATAAAAAGACTGCAAACTCATTTTGGGAACCTGCTTTGGTCACTGAAAAAGGTCCAATGCCAAGTTTCGCACCCTTGATGGTGTCGATTACCGAAGAAATAGGCATTACTAATAAAAAAAAAATTAACCCAATACATCCGCTCCTTCTACAACAACTGAAGATCGTCCTAGATCCAGTACAAGTAGTATGTCACACTCGCATAATTTAAATTGCTCTATTGCTGACACACCATCTCAAAAAGCACAGACGACCAGGAGGAGTGTTTACTCGTAGTGGCAAGTTAGTGAAAAAAACGCATAGGTTTGATCCTGTACTCCATAAGTATCATGTAGCAACTAGTATGGCGGAATATTGCCTATATGTATATAAAATATTACCTGTCTGTCAGAAGCTTAAAAAATAGGGACACAAATTGACATAGTTATAGAAACGTTTTGGCGCGCTGACTCAGTAGTTTGCAATGAACATATTATGTATTTAACTTATGTTCTTCTATTATTTTTAATAGGATATTTATCCAACAACTACAAATTAATTTATCCAACTCAGTAGCCTGCCAAACGAACCGATAACGACATATCAAAGCCAGTAACCTAATATTGTCTCTTCCTCGATAGAGGTTAGTGTCAGTAGTAAATACAGTAATTAAAGCAGTAACTAACAATGAACTGTTTTAGTGGTCAGTCTTATCATGCTGGGGATATTGGAAGCTATTTTATGAGTCAGATTATTATTTAATCATAGTGTGTTTCGGGATAAATACGAGCTCGGAAAACCGATTCGAAGTTGTTTGGAAAATTTCCATGCGAGCTTCCCAACTATGTAGATGCAGTAAACTGTTCAACACAGAGTTGTGGCTTTAAATCTATCGGCCGGATATAAATTCAGCAGACTTTCAGCAACTCACTTTAAAGTTGCACCAAATATTTACGAATAATGGAATAAAGTGTGAATTTTTAAATTAATCAATAAAGTAAAGACGCATAGGTAACAATGGTCTCTGTTCATTCTAGTCAGTAGCAACACCAAGATGAGTGTCTGCTTTTGTTTTTTTTTGAGAGTTTTCACTTACTCAAGCAAATATATTTATCTTTTGTCCAGAACTGTTACATACGCCTGTTAAATAATATGAATTTATTCGGATGAAGTGGAGTTTTCCAAAAACTTCTTAGAAATCTGCTTAGTCTTTAGTAGGTAGTCTGTTAGGACATCCAATTATATTGTCGTCTGGATAAGAAGAGTGCACTTAAACTAGTCCTATTTGATGCCCATTTTCGTTTAAATATTTTTTAGGTATTTAACTTCTCATCAGCACTACCATTATACAAATCGAAATACAATTTTGGCTTCACTAATTTAGCAAAACCATACTAATTATCGATGCAAAGCCACAGTAATTAAACTCGCTAATAGTGTTTAGCCCCATGAAAATTCGTTGATACAGTTGCCAGAAATTATTAATTACTTTTTTCTATTTTTTTTCCAGATTGCTCAATGGAGTGCCTGCTAGCAGCCCTGCTCGTACTAACGGCGGGGCCAGTAGGTTTTCTAGATGCCAATCCCGATGCGAAGAGACTGTACGATGACCTTTTGAGTAACTACAACAGGCTTATTAGACCAGTTGGAAATAATTCGGATCGGTTGACTGTGAAAATGGGCTTGAAGTTGTCTCAGCTCATCGATGTGGTAAGAACTTTGGGATTTCTACAATAGAAATATCGGGTTTTAGAAATTATTTGGGACAGATATATATGCGTGTCATTAGGAAGGAGACAAACTTAGGTGTAATACAAGATTTTGTATTTTTTTTTTCAAATACACAGGTACTTATTTGCAGAGTTGAGATAAGATAAAAACCAATATCGGGTATGCGTAGAGACCTAAATATCAAGTTTTTGATTTATGCTCATTATCGAAAATGTCGATTGCCGGAGTAAAAAAAAATTGTCGATCCCGCGTTGGAAAAATTTGCTTTTTACCAAATAAATCACATTTTATCGTACATTTCACGAGCCATATAAACCGAAAATTTAATTTAATGTAATTTATATTCCCATCCACTTCGCGCCATAAAATTTATTTATTTCATACGCTGATGTCGCTCCGATTTTTTCAAAGACCTATGATGACAGCCGTTTTTTCGACCCGTTTAAAGCCCCACTTTAAACCAAAAGCGAAGTGTTCCCAGTAAAAATGTCAAAACATCACACGCATGCATAACGTTTAAGCTTCAATTCAAATCCATTTTAGTTTTTGCTAATTACGTTAATTTAGCACTTGATTTTTATAGTACACCTACATCTAATACCAGCCTTTATATTTCTTGAGTATAGTTAATTAAAGAAAAATAATGTAATCATGTAATTTGTCCAATAGCAGACGGTAAAACCAATGAAGCTATTGCTGCGTTGAAAAATCTGTTTTTCTTGTATGTATATTGAGAACTTTTATAATGCACTGTAGTGTAGGTATCATTCTTACAGTATACTCGAGTTCTTTGTCTAGTCTATTTTTGAACGCGTTGACACTTCGTGATGACACTGTCTGCTCTTCCAGGGCGTTTCCTGAATAAACAACTCTGCTGCTCAGGAAGTTTCTTCTAGGCAGTTTTGCGGTTTTTCCTTTTTCGAGTTTCTTGGAGTTTTCCACGAAGATAATTTTGGTTTTGTACAAACATTTCTCTGATATTGCAATTATAGTAGTCACTGGTTATTTTGTATTTTTCGATTAAGTCTCCTCTAAAGTTGTTAGTTTTAGTCTTGTCAGCTCTCTGTGTATGGAAGGTCTCATTGTTCTGGTGGTATTTTTGTAATTCGCTTTTGTATCTTTTCTAGAACTTCTATATCATTGACATAGGGATTCCACTCTGAGAAAGCGTATAGGTATTCAAGAGTTTTGGTCGTATGTAACTTTTATGCAGTTTGCCTATCATTCCTATGAAGTGGTTCTTAAATGCTTGTTTAAAGAAGTTTGTTTAACGAATTGGCTTTTTTGGCAATATTTATAATGTGGTCCTCCCATTTCAGGTCTGAAGTTATCATGACTCTAAGGTCATTTTGATTTGTCACACATTGTAATGTCACATTGTTAAAATCGTATTCTACGTTTGGATTGTTGGGACCAATTCTTAAGACTGTCCATTTAGAATCATTCAACTTCATTTTCCAATCCGTTGACCATTCTTCAACAGTTTTTAGGTCAGCCCTTAGCTGCCCTGCATGTACTAGCGGATTTGTATAAAGCTTTCCATCATCTGCGTTCTTCATTTTAGATTCAATGAGATGTGAAAAGCAAAGGGCCCATGACCGAACCCTAGACAACTCTGCTACTAACAAGATGTTGATTTGACAGCACAGCATTTACTTCAAATCTCTCATGCAGTAATAGAGCGAAGACTCGTATATACCCCTCAATTCATTTGTGACGAAAAGCCGTTAAGTCTTAAGCGACCTAAAGCATTAACAATATCACAAAAGACGAGATGCATTATGTATTTTGATGAAAACAAATCAGACAATATTCATCAATCATTATCCGCTCAATCATTCCAAAAAGTTCGTGAGTAAATTGAAGTGCGACTAAGAGAATTGAGTGAAAGTAATAGACTGGCAACTGTGTATTAGACAAGTGCCAGAGGACCCCGATGAAGACAATGATTTTTATCATCGCTTGTGCTGGTGTCATCAGAAATTTACGAAGATATCAAAAATTACAAAACGTGTACCGCTATCAGGCAATAAATGTGAACCATCAACATCCAAGGGAAGCCGCAGATCTACGGTTCCTACAACAAATGTCTTTTTCTACGAGCGTACGGAAAATGGCTCTTCCCGCACGATTTGCTGTGCGGGAACACTTTCTTGATTTTGAAATAATCATTGTGCCATGGAATTGTTTGTATTGTTGATACACCTATACCTTTACCTTTAATACTTTTACCTTTTTTTTATAAATACCTTTCAATGCATTTTAAATTCTACCTTCTGCACAATCGCATTTTATTTAAATTAAACTTCTCGTACATCAGCTTTAGTATGCTCGTAGAAAAAATATAGTTCCTAACTCTTGCGGGAAGAAATTTCCGGCACTCGTTAGGAAAATAGCTATTCCGAGTGATAGCTGTAGTTTTTGTGACAGAAATCAAAAATGGATTTCTTCGAAGACGTACGAATTTCCTACCAAATGTGTTACAAAAATATCGAAGCTGCAAAAGCAAAATCAGATGACATATTTTTAAGTCGTAAGGAATACACAAGACTTCCGGATAGGCGACTCCATGCCGCTCCAGAAAGCGAATCACTTGCGCAGGCTCATAGAGAAGCATTTAAACATTTAAAGAACTATGTTCAGGAAAGCATCCTTGTTAATGGTACCGTTGAATGTATAACTACCAGAATTTTATAATGAAAATTATAAAAGTGACAAATTAAAAGAAAAACTAATACACCATTTTGGCAACCGTATACCTTCTGGCAGCCAATGAACTGAACAAAGACACTGGAACGGTGGCTGCATAATGATTCTAACGCAAGGGTTTGTGCCAGGAAGGACAACAAACAAGAGGGATTTGCATCTCTCTCTGCACTATGGCGGCTATTGAGAACAGCTATTTGAAGTGTTTGGATCATTGAGGTTAGGAAGATGAAGAAGCTCTTCTTTCTTTTACGTTAATCGCAATGAGTGCGAGCGAGACAACAATCCCTCTGTCTTGCTGGGTTGCATATATCAAAATTCGGCACACTAGCATAAAGCAGTGCGCCCGTTCCAGAGTGTTTGTTTAGTTCAATGCTGGCAGCCAAACTACCAAAGAGAACTTGTGTACTCGTCATGGATAAAACCAGGAGAAGCCATAGAAACTGCATTTGGAGCTGCGTAATCAGAGATACGAAGAGTACAAAAGGTTGCAATGATTTTGAGACGACATATCCAGCAGGCATATAACAAAATGCCTTGGCTTCCTTCAGCCGAATTTCTCGCATCAGATGAAACGAAGGCCTGTGTGAATTTTTGTCGAAAAACCATTGCACGCTGCCGACAAAGTTGAGCGCATAGTGAATTCTTTTGCACAGGATTTGTGCTATAGTACTACTATGGTACTATGGTAAGTGGAAAATGGCGAAGCATTTGAGTTTAGGAATAACCATAAGGCACCTTACAGGAAGTGCAGAACTGATAACTTTGGTAAACAGATATGGCCATTGTGTGTGCTACTCACAAAACTTCTTCCTTCTAATATATCTACACAACAGGTAACATTGTGTCGCACTTATATTGGGACAACTCCGATCTAAATGAAGAAACTCCATCAGGTAGTGGGATAACTCATTCAACACATGGGATTATGATTCAAGAAAGAAGTACTGATATGCAAATATTGAGTAGTAGCAGTGATGTACCAAGAACGAAACAAACGTACTGTCAAATTTGTGGAGAGAGATCTTGAACCTTGTTTTATTCAAAAGCACCCTGACCACGATATCGACGTTACAATAACAACTTGTGTGAGCAAAGCTTTCATTAATAATTCTACACTTTCTAATTTCTTTTGATTATGGTGCAGAGCAAGATTTAACAAAACATACCACGTGCCTGGATAATCAGGATGGGTTTTAGAAACATCAAATATTAAAGGTGAACAGAAACCTTCAACTCTAGGTTACATGACATCAATTACAGAATATTCCACTATTCAAGAAATCCTGACACAATCGCAAAAGGCAACAGAAAAAACTGGACAGTCTTATACATTTGTTACACTAGATTTGGCGGTGGCCATCAAAGCTTATGCTGTGCAATGGCATACCAAAAAAATTCCAGACGTAATCATTAACGTTGGCGCTTTTCATACCACCTGCTGTTATTTTGGCTGCTTAGGTAAATTGATGAGTGGCTCTGGCTTTGAAGATGTTTTAATTGAATAAGGAATATGTGCAAGTGGTTCTATTGCAAAAGTAATGTCGGGAAAACATTATAACAAAGCTATGAGAGTCCATAAGATAATGATGGAAGCACTACAGAGGCATGTTTGGAAGATATGATTCCTCTTTTCTTTGCATGTGACCACCACAATTGTGCTAGGTATCCTGTAATCTCTACGCTCATTCTTTTGAACCTGCAAAGAACACACCCTGGAGCTGAAGACTTACTTCGCAAAAATAGTTTTAGTGTCTGTAGATCACAAGTTCCCGGTTCCAGAAATGCTGTTGCCATTACAATAGAACAGACAATTAATCGATATGCGAAATGCACTGGCGGCGTAGTGCGTTTTAGCAGAAATTTATGGGCATATGCACGATGGTGTGTTACAAGGAATGAACGTGCTAAATACGTAGAGTTGACATTAGAAAAAGCAGAAATGTTACACATATCAGATTCCGCTCATCATGGTATGTGTTTTGAAGGTAATTGAAGCTATCGCGCAATATATCAATCCATTTGAAGTAAACGACAAGGATAGCCGGTTCTGTTTATCATCTGGAAGACCTGTACCTGAACCGGCGGAAAAAATTTACTCAAGGTAGATTGCCTGGGAAAAGCTGCCTATAATACTTTCGTACAAGATAGGTTTATTCTTAAAAACACAAAATTTCATGAACCAATGAAGAGATAAAAGCTTCAATTGATGGCATGGCTTACTTTCAGGCTCTCATCAACATTCCAGAAACCTTTGCTGATCTAGCCGAGATAATATTGAGCAGCTTTCCAAAAAGCATAAGCATAGATTTCGTGACAGATACTTACTAAGAAGTATCTATCAAAAACATTGAAAGACTGAGAAGGGGTTGTGGAGATACATTCCTAGTAAAAGGTCCCAATTAAGACCAAGATTCTCCGTGATTGCAAGAAATTCCTCAGTAATGGCAAAAACAAGGAACAACTTGTCAGCCTTCTACATAATGAATGAAAAGATGACAAATATGCACATTATTTTCATGTTAAAAACGTTTATTTTCTACTTTACTATTATAGATCCATAATACCTAGGAAACGAAATACGTTAACACACCTATAACAACGTGATCCATAACGCCCGCTTTTGCGGGCGTTATGATCTATAACGCCCGCTTATAATACCCTAAGGTGTTTTTGTTGTTGTTGTTCTATTAATTTGCACTTTACCCTAGGCAGCCACTAAATGTCTGACCGAAAATAATTTTCGGTCTAGCCAGGATTCGAACCCGCAGCCTTATTCTGTAACTTGCGACCGCAGAGAATTGCGCTAACTATATGTTTTCTATTCAAAAAAAGCAACTGGCGACCGGTTGCTAGTTGCTATGTAATTGCTGTTCGTTAGAGAATAAGCCTGCCGGTCTACCATCAACGTTTCCCATGTAGTCCAGCGCGTTAACCCACAGGACCACCACCGTTGCCTTGCCTTATGAGATGTTTATAGATATATTAATTTATTTCGTTTCTAGGTACAGGTCGCAGGTACAGGTACAGGTCACAGGTACAGGTACATGTCAAAATACAAAACAATATTCTGTCACACAAGTTTAACTGATTTTGTTAATAATAAATTGATGAAAAAACATTGTGTTGAGTAGAAAATAAAGCATTGTATGCACCACGGGGATTTTAAGATTATAATGCCCTTCAGGCGAAATATATCCCTCGGGCCATAGGCCCTCGGGCCAGTTTCGCCTTCGGGCATTATAATCTACATAATCCCCTTGGTACATAAATAGCTATTACTTATCACACAATGACCAGTGCACGTTGTTTTCTAGCGAAGATGGTTCAACTGTAAATTATACTGTACAAGAAGAGCTATGCTCTTCACAAGAGAAAGCAGACACTAAAATTATCCTACATTGCTTCCATGCTTCTCAATCTCGTCAAGATAAATTGCCTATCAAAATTAGGGCACCAGACACAGATGTTTTTATGTTGCTGTTAAGGTACGCCAACGAAATTAAAAATTTGTTTCTGTTTGATACAAGAGTTGGAAATAAACGAAAGGTCATCAATGTCACCAATATTTCTGCGGATTTAGGTGTAGCAAAGAGCCATGCTATGTTGAATATGCATGCATTATCCGGATGTAGAAGATTTCATTATAGTCCAGGAGGTGGCGCCAAAAACATGCAAGAGTTTTCGCAAGGCAGATATTTTCAAAATAGGTCGTACTTTAGTGCTAGAATGCTAGTGTACAGTCAGCACTCACAGTTCCGGGACAGCTGGCTCTGGGACGCGGGCAAAGTTGTAATTTTAAGAACCATCTAAACTGTTTTCTCAAAGCTCAAAATTTATAGAAATTTTGCACATTATCTGTTTGAAGGTCACAGATAACGTATGTAAATCGTCAGACATCTAGTTCGTTGCAAAAAGGGGGTCAGACGTCCTCAAAGTTTTTATTTTATGGCATTTTCTTCGGTGTCCTGTCAAAATATATTTTTGCAGGTATTTGACAAATATATTTGAAGAAAATGCCATAAAATAAAAACTTTGAGGACGTCTGGCCCCCTTTTTGCAACGAACTAGACGTCTGACGATTTACATACGTTATCTGTGATCTTTAAACAGATAATGTGCAAAATTTCTATAAATTTTGAGCTTTGAGAAAACAGTTTAGATGCTTCTTAAAATTACAACTTTGCCCGCGTCCCAGAGCCAGCTGTCCCGGAACTGTGAGTGCTGACTGTACACTAGCATTCTAGCACTAAAGTACGACCTATTTTGAAAATATCCGCCTTGCGAAAACTCTTGCATGTTTTTGACGCCAGCTCCCCAACTATTATGAATGACTGTGATGACTTTGGCAGAAAGTCGACAAACAAAGTCACATAACCTATAAATAGCATTGTCAATGTTATCATTTTTTTTTTCAATAGGGCAATCCAAACAAAATGGTGGTCAATGCCAAAAAATTGGCGCCATAAATTTAATTCAAGCAATCGTGACATTTTTCATCAAAAAACTGATTTTTGTGTATTTTGTGGTGCTTTTAGATGATTTTCTAGTGTTTGAGAGGATAATTTTCGTATTCTAAGATGGAAAGTTTTTAGTTTAAGAAATTATTAGTAGAAAAAAGGCATTGGCCTCCATTTTAAATTCCGTTAATTTTATCAAACGTTTTGCAACCAAAGAAACCATAGTGAATGCACCGAATACTCACGAAAGCGTAGATTTGACAAGATGCTGTGTTACCTTAAACTCCAGTGGAGGCAAATGGGGTTGTTAATTTAATGGAACTCGTTCGACTATCACTTTTACAATCACCAAACACACATCGCTTCATCGCCTCTCGATAAAACATATCACGTTCTCCCAAAACTGCCATAATTATGAAAAAGCCCAAAATTGAAAAAAAAAATAATAACATTGACAATGCTATTTATAGGTTATGTGACTTTGTTTGTCGACTTTCTGCCAAAGTCATTCATAATGAAATCTTCTACACAAAAATACTCTCCTACAGTGACCTCTGCACTGCCAAATACACAAGGTGTTGAATTGAGTCTACTACCTCTTTGCAAAGCTTCACTTGCTGACATTAGTCGTATAAGCTTCTAGTGCTACCTACATATGGAATAATGCCCACGTCGCTAAACCCATTATAACATCAAGTCCAGTGGGACATGGCTGGAAATTGGAAAATGGACAACTGAAGATTGATTGGATCCGTTGCCGCTCGAACTTACCGATGTTACGGAAAGCTATCATCCAGGGGCGAGTTCAGGAATAACACACTCAGTGTGAGTGTGACACCGGTGCGACGCACTAGCCGTTCATAAATGCTATAAGCACACCGAGTGCGCGCTCTCTGTGCCGTTCAGAAAGTACTTCGGGCGCGCTCCAGGTGTCGCGCCGGTCACACCATAATTTTTTGGTGTGGCTGCGGTGTGATTGTGTCTTTATGTCAACAATGTCAACCATTCCTCCCATAATCTCAATAATCCTACCAAATATAAACAAAACACAAATAAGAATTAAAGTTTTTCCTTCAAATTAAAAAAATGAACAACAAATAAAGTAATCCTAATAGATTTGGTGAAATTTTTGAGGAGATGCTCGATTGGTCACACCAAGCGTTCAGAAATTCATACGAAAGTTGTCGCCTAAGAATTGTCATTTCAGTCACACCCATAAAATCGCACTCACCCCCGGTGTGTTATTTCTGAACTCGCCCCAGATGAGTTTGGTGGAGATAAGCCAGAGCTAATTAACTTGACTAAATGAGGCGATGAAGAAGAAGAAAAAACCAGCAACCAATAGATTACAGATTCAGCTTTTTGGAAGTTCCTGTTTTCACTTATGTTTAAAGTGTGTTTTTTTTTAAAGATAAAAGTCAAAATGACATTATGTTGGCAATACAATGTAAAATTGTCAATGCTTTCAAATTGTTTATGTAGAAAAGCCTTGTGATGCCAACATAGTTACCAAATTTTTGACTTGGGGAATTATCTTTAAAAAAAAAAAACAGACTTTACATAGTTAAAATTTTGTGTTAAGTTTCAGATTTACAAATAAAAAAATATTGAAAATGGAATTGATAATTTCCAGCTATTTTTCCGATAAACAAACCATGAAACACTAAGGGAAGAATTAATTCCTTTACAATATATAGTTTATAAACACCCATTCTCCACCGAAAAGTTTAATTGAAATGTGAATAAATTTAAAAAAAAAAAAAATCATTTTTCCGGGTCATGCTGTAATTGGCAGGAGGCAAACAACTAAAACCTTGAACTACGTGGCAATACCAACAAAAAAAATATGTGACTCACAAATTCCTACGGGGAGGGGGGGGGATGGTTTCATATAGGTCCTCTATTACTGACTTGTGACATGAGTTGACCTGACACTCCAAAGTATTTCAACTTTCTTAGAAGTAGATTATGTGGGACTTTATCTAATGCCTTTTCATAATCGAAGTAGATCACATCTTTGGGTTGAGAATTATCATGGTTGTCTGTCCAATCTTGAATATATTCAAGTGAATTTGTTGTTGTAGAACGTTTAGAGAGAAATCCGTGTTGAGAGGGTGGTACCTATGAGAGTTTTTCCAAAGAAAAAGGCTATCAATTCCCTAACAATTATCTTTTCCATGTATTTTAGTGGATTGCATGTTAGACTAATAGGTCTATAAGTTTTCTGGTCTATGTCTGATACTGTCATTAATTTTGCTGCAATGTTGCAGTTTCTTCTCAGTACTTTATGAGTTGGCTTTGGTGGAAGTTTGAGCTGCGTTTTGGCAGTAATAATAACGTGATCGCGATCGCTGGGTCCAATAGGAGTTTCCGATCGCAGGTCGTATATGCTCTTATTACTACACAGAAACAAATCCAGAAGAGAACTTTGATTGTTCCGGAATCGTGTTGGAAAATTTATTATTTGAGATGCGGTTGATTCTTGTTATAGTCAGTTTTAAATTTGTAATCCGTGTGCAACTTTGTGAAGCAATATAGTGCTATACATCAAAATATTCGGAAAAATATGTAGATTACGAATATCGTTGGGGCGTGACCTGTAGGGGTGGCAGAAGAGAAAAAATGACCCCTAAACCACCCCTACGTAGAAAAAATATTTTAGCTAAAGCAAGATAGTATGCTTCTAAAAAGTTTTTTTATTTTCATAGCTATATATTGTTGAATAGAAAAATATATTATGATTTTATGTGTTCCATTTAAGTTCAAAAAATATCAAATAACAGCCTATTTTGGTATTTATATACAGTGTGTCCAAGATAAGGATGTCTATCATGGGGATCTCGTAAGCGGTAGCAGATACGGCAATGGCTTATTGAGAAAAAAATTGCGCAATTTAATGCTCAATAAAATGGTACTTTGACATCTAGAAAATTCTAAATATTTTCCGAGATATCCGAAACCGAAATTTTGCAAAATCGAATTTATTTTTTCCTGAGCTTATTTGAGGAGATATTTCAAAATAAACGTCAGTTCATCGCTATTACTTTTCCTACTCTACAAGATGGCATTATCAATTTTGAAATTTGACGTTTCGTCTTTGAGCCACCATCATCAACTTAATTTACATATTTAAATATAGTCCAACGCATACCATTTTAAAGTCACGTGATTTTTCTCTATCCTTGTTGAATACATCTCAAACAGCGGTGATAGTAAAATTGACAAAAAAATTGCTGTCCAATTATTGTTCATAAAATTGTTACCTGAAATAGAATCCGTCACTGTCATCAATTAGTATGTCAAAGTTATTTTAGAAAATGATACAACGAACAAACACAGCTAATAATTTTGACTATATTAACCTTTTTCCAACTCAAAAAGATGCAAATAGAAAACGGGTACCCAATTCAAGTTCAGAATGTATTACAAGGGGCAGCAGAACCAACAAAAGTGAGTCTCGCAACAATTGCAAGTATTAAAATTCTCATCTGATTGGTCAATACTACTTCAGAAACGCGTTTGTAAAATGCTAGTGGGAACATATCTTAAAATTCAAGTAGCTTTTTGTAGGTGATATCATAGACAATAAAAAATAAAAAGACCTTCAAAAGTATAGCCGAAATAGGTTATACTATTACTGCGCATCCGGTTGCGCATAGCGCATTGCGGAATTTTTGGAAAGCTAGAGACTTACGAAAGATCAGTCCGATCATTCGATTCTGTTTCATCTTTCTCTGTCATACCAATTCACAAGACAAGGACACCGTATGAGTTACAGAGCTTTCCTAGCTGTTCTGTAGAAACCTATCAAACATCCATAACTATAGAAACTGTGACCGAGATAACAAAAAGGTAACCTTAAAATAACGACATTTCCGTGTTGAAATTTGTCATTTTTAACCGATTGGGCAGTCGTCTAAGAAGACTCGAACTCACAAAATCTAAAGAACAAGAAGAAGAAATTGTCATTTTTATTAAGGCACTCGGTATCGCGTACCTATAATATTATGTACAACTAGGATAAACTGAACCAGTAAGTATACATGTTAGTTTTGATATACGTTCAATACGGCATATTTTTTTACTGTTTTAGGAGACCTCAGTCTGAAGAGATAAAATGTAGATGTTAGGCCTTGGCCAGCTTAGCTTGTACATACATTAAAGCATGTATAAGGGATGTAATAACTGTGTTTGTAAACTCTTTAGGTATTTGACCTATCTAGCTATAATATATATTTTTTCTAGTACAATTTAGTGTTTATTTTGCCTTTTTTTTTAATCTACATCAAAAAATGGCCCAAAATTTTATGGAGTACCACATCATTTTTCTCATTCAGATTTGAGAAAAAAAGATGTGGAACAACATAAGTAAGTTTTTTGTGCAATCAACTCAAGTCAAATTTCAAAATTCCCGCCATTTCAGTATTTGTTCCGGCTGCCACTATTGACGCCACCGTCGCTGTGACGTCAGCGCTATACAAACTTTCATGTTATCAATCAGGTACTCTTACCTTGGTTTATTATATTTCTCTATGGGTGATATCAACGACATAATCAACGAACATACGTTTTTTGCCACCAATATCACGTGACTTTAAAATGGTATTTGTCGGACTATACAGTCCCTTGTTTTTTATTTTAGATTTTATAAGCTTCTGATATCCCAAAACCAATGACGTACTGCACTTATTCATTCGAAAAATTTATATTATTGGCATTTTTCATAAGAACTTATTGTGTTAGAGAGGGAATTTTGATAGGAAATTACTAAAAAGTAAAACATCATCCCAAAGTCGAAATGTCAAATCTCAAAATTGATAATGTCATCTTGTAGAGAAGAAAAAGCGGTAACGAGGAAGTGACATTAATTTTGAAATCTCTCCTCAAAAGGCCTCAGGAAAAAATAAAATCAATTTAGCAAAATTTCTTTTTTTTTCCGGATATCTTGGAAAATGTCCGGAATTTTTCAAATGTCAAAGTAACATTTTATTAAGCGTTAAATTCCGCAACTTTTCTCCCATTCAACCATTGCCGTATCTGCTACCGTTTACGAGATCGCCATGATAGACATCCTTACAAACTGTATAAAGTAAAAAAAAATATATATTCGTCATCAAATTCGCTATCCAGAGCATCGTCAGAATCAGTGCCATAGGTTGTTTTTCCATCTGCTTTAGTATTTGAACAACATTCTGGGTCAGTTTCACATTTACACATTTCCGTGCAAAATATTGGTTCATTTACATTCACTTCAAAGTCCAATTTGTCTTGAAATTGATGTGCTTGCTATATGGCGACAGCACAGATCCGTTTACATTGAAATAAATTTGAAGTTCACTTCGAAGTGCAAGTAGAAATTTGTGAAATGTCAAATTTTTAGATTATTCATCCGATTCTCATAAAATTCTGACGTTTTGACTTGACGTTTATGTTCTGCAATGTAGGTAAATGATAAAATATCAAACGTCAAATTTAACTTGAAGTTAGAAGTGAATGTAAATGCCCCTTAAATCTTTTCTACAACTGTCAAAAAATTATGATGTTCGCACACTCATGACAGTTTGCGAAGTGACACTTTTTTTCCCAGGTATTAATTTTTTAACGTTCCCATGACGCCGTGCGCGAACTAGCTATTTCGCAAACTAGTGCGCGAAATAGCTAGTTCGCACACTGGTGTCATGGTGACACATATCTGTCAGGCACCAAAAATAATTAAAATTCATCTACCTTTGATTGAGAATGCAATTTTGGCTTCGAATGATCGATATTTAAATGGAGTTGTAGAAAAAATATTGTTTGCAACTCGGGAGCGAAATACTTTGGTGATCTCGACTATTTTTTTAACTCGGCTGCGCCTCGTTGAAGAAATCAGATCTCGATCGCCAAAGTAGCATTTCGCGCACTAGATACAAAAATAACTATTGTGCTGAACATTTGCATCTTTGAGAACAATAATTTTTTTTATTAGATTAATTATTTCTTCAGGTGCACAGGAAAGACTACACATAATTGGTTCTGGTTCCAATCCATCAGTGCCAAGCGTAATTTGTTAGAGGTGGGTGGTAAATTGGGGTGAGCCTGTGTATCCCGATTCCATTCAATACACTGAGTGGCATCTCTCTACTGTCATTTTCTCACTGCTCGAGTGGGGGCATATTTTCGGTCGAAACTTGCCTCTGCGAGAAAAACCATTATCTCAATTCTGCTAGGCTTTTCACACTTCTCTTGGACGGTGAATATATTGAGCAAATAAACAACTGAATCTGCTCCATATCAGAATCACTTAACGTTTCACTTTTGCCCAAAGATGCCAACGCCTGAAGCATGGATGGGGTTGGTCCCAAAAACTTCTTCCAAAAACTAATTTTACCTTTTCCCTTAAAACTTTCTGTGAAATCGGCACCCGAGAAGCTTAGTTGAAGCTTCCATGTCTTTTATTTTATCCAATGTAAACTGGTCTGCTGTTAAAGCAAGTATCAGTGAATCTTGCTTCTGTTTCGCATCCCATTTCTTGATTTTTACTAGTTTCAGCAAGGGTGTCATAAGCAATCTGCGATGGAGCTTTCACGAATCCTTTATAAGTCTTTAGAGTACACAAGCAACACTTATCACTACTTAAGCTTTTTCAACACTTAGTTTCTTGATAGCTTCCATTTTTAACTATTGTTGTGAGGTAATCTGAAATACAAAAAATCATGTGCAGCGCTGGTGAAACTTCTTTGTATTGAGTCTTTGTATTGAGTGTATATGTCGCTTGTGTTTTAGATATAGCTCGAACGAAATGGGCCTGAACGTAACGCGTCTTTCAAATCTCTCTCCATTCTCGTCCAAATATCAGACCGCCGCCTAAGAAGTTTCACTTCAAAAATAACACTTCTGCCTTAACAAAAATAGTAAATAATACTCGGGGGTGTGTTTAGAAAAGGGCATAGCTCACAGACGCCAGAGACTTTATTCTCGGAACAGGGGAGCAGCGTTCTCATGAGAACGAAGGTTCTGTCTTCGTCGTCCGTATTCATATTTCCATAACAGTGACAGAGCAATCGTTCTTCTGAGAATGCTGTTTCTCGGTTTCGAGAATAAAGTCTCTGGGCGGCCATGATTTCATAATAATATGATATTACAATATTTGCATGTTGCTTGAGTATTATTGTAACAGTTAATCGCTAGATGCCTAAGAAGCTGTGTTATGAAATCATCCCCCGATCAGGGGGTGGTTTCGTTATATTTTTAAAGATCTCATCGACGTTACCTGAAACAAAAGTGGCGAATACTATGAAATCCAATTATAATTAAGGAAATATGTTTTTGCATAATATATATACGCAGTACTATCCTACTGCATAAGGGTGGTTCTCACCCTTCTGCCGCCATTGCGAGATACGCCCCATTAAAATTTGTAATCTACATATTTTTCTGAAAATTTTAAGGTATCGCATGATATTGCTTCACTAAGTTGCACACGGGATATGATATTTGTATAATTCAAAACTGACTATAATATATCCATGAAATTTTCAGTTTTTTTATCTGGTGGGGAAACCATTAGATTTTCCCATTTTATGTTGGGGTAGTTGAAATCTCCCAATATATAAATGTTGCGGTATTACTAATAGAAGTAATTTTAATTGCATTAATCATCTATGTATTGGCTTGCTCGTTTGTAATTGTTTAATGGCCTGTAGATACATGTTACAGAAAAAAAAGTGATGAAGCAGGGATTAAAAGTTGTCAATAGTAATATAACTAGTGCAATGGAAATTATTGATAATTTTTGGGAAATTTGCCCGAATGCATTTTTAGTTGAAAAAGAGCACGGGTGCACGTAGTGCACGAGTGCCTTTTTCAGTTAAAAACGCATGAGTGCAAATTTGTCGAAAATTATAAATATATTTCCATTGCACGAGTTGTATTTAATGAGAGAATTTCATAAATCAAAAATTTAAATTTTTTGTCAAAAAATGTCAAAACACCAGTTAGTATGCAATTATCTGATAATTTGCAGTAGTGCAAATTATCGCGTAATTACAATCTGATTGGTTCAAATCAACAATCAAAGCATGTCAATTTATTGTTGGAATACCAGTTTTGACAGATGTATGAAATTCTCTAGATAATTATTGTCAGATCAGATCAAGGGAACAAAGCACCAGAAAAAGCTATCAGCAAAAATGCCACAAGATAAAAAGCTGGGACTTCTTTCGGTAATTGATGGACAAAAACACCCGGTTAGGGATTAAAACACCACACACGTCGTGATTCAACTAACCAATCAATCGAGGAAAAATCCTGAAACATTAATTTAATATTGGCTACAAATAATAAGGAAATGCACAAAAACCTGGCAGGCAAACACCACGATTAGCATTGTCTTGGCAAAAATCCCACAAACTGGTGCAACATTGCATTAAATTAAATCACCCTGATCTAACCTCGAAAGGCTAAGCGGGTGTTAAGTCTGGTTAGGCAGCGTATCATGAATCTTTATCTCGCGTAACATATTTAATGTGGATCGAAAATATTGAAATTTGACACGGCGCGAACATATTGCGTATATTTTCAACTTTTTCCGGTGAAATTGGTCGCGCATTTTGTTGCCGTCTTTGCTCAGTCATAAGTACTGAGAAGAATTTGTAGTTTTGTGGAGTTTTTTCTCAGAGAACAAAAAACGCATTCCGCAAATCGCAGTTATGATGAGTAGTACCTACCTACTACTATACTATGGTTTCTTTTTTTCCAAGATAGATGTTGACATTGTCAACTTTGAAACATAAACAATGCCGCTAATGCCGCTTATTGGTCGCTATTATAAAACTGATGTCAACCTGCAGAAACACCTCATTTTGCGACCAGTCAGGGTCAAGCGTTATTGTTTATGTTTCAAAGTTTTCAATGTCAAAATCTATCTTGGGAAAAAAATAAAGTGTAGGGTGTAAAATGAAATGAAATGTCACCTAATTAGAGATTTAAAGCGAACCTCCGATATTAACCGTGGTTATCCGTTTGGTTAACCTTGGAAAGGTATTGACATCAAGCGCACTTATAACCGGTGGTAGAACGGATCAACGTTCTGGTCTGGTTCTGATGATGTGTTAATGTACAAGATCGCTTTTAAATTTTTTAAAGTTAGATAGCTGTCGAAAGCTGTAAGCAATAAGGTTCCCGAGACTATATCATTCACAGACACTGTTATGTCGTTTCCCGTTTCCTTCAAAATTGAGTGATATTTAATAATGCTGGGATCCTTCCATTATGGCAGCTTCAGCGTGCAGCAATCAGTAACAACATTACATTTTTTAAATAACTGGATACTGGATCCAGTGGATCCTCACAACATAGAAAACGGATGTTGACCGGCACCTGACTGGGCCCTGGGACTATTTTGGCAATTTGGCGATTCCCGCGTATTTTCTTTTTAATTTGATAAGGGAGATAGTAATAACCCTGCTCCTGAGGCGGGTAAATGTTAAATACCGGTTATAGAAATGTCAAACGATGAGGTTGCAAAGGGCTTGTTAGTGACGTCATTAAATATAACCACCGACAACCAAAATCGCATTAACTTGAAAAGTAAAAACCGATTAAGTACGGTCGCCCACTTTAAATCGGTTGTAGGTTATTTTTTTAAACGGCGACTGAAGCTCGCGTTTCCTAAGTAACCGGAATTTTCAATACCTAACGACTTGTCAACCGATTTAGTTCTTCTTCAGCCTTCATTTGTCCACTTCTGAACGTAGGTCTCTCTCATCCGTTTTCATGCCTTTCTGTTTTGTGCTGTTTGGAACAATCTTTTCCCCGCAATATGTTTGATATAGTCCAGCTACCTTTTCTGAAGTCTGCCTGCACTATGTTTGGTTTGTCTTGGTCGCCAATGTGTTACTCGCTCGGTCCAACTGTCATGGTTCTGTCTGAACACATGCCCCACCCACAGCCATTTGCTTTCCGAGATGAGATCCCTCCGAGATATGTATGTATACGCTTCACGATATCTACGACTTTAGTTCTTCGTCGGATTTCCTCATTCCTGATCTGGACCCCTAAGGAAATATCACAATTCCAATCAATAATATTTTGATTCATTTTAATCACAAATCCAGAAATACTTTTCCTGTCTGTAATTTCATTTGCGAAATCAGCATCTACATATGCACCTAATTGAACATTAGAATCCTTTGATTTTAAAAATTTCAAACCGTAATCTTTAGTTTGCTTCAAATATCTCAAAATATGTTTAAGATGATTCCAATGTTCAATATCAAAACAATTCTGAAATTGACTGAAATAGTTTACTCAAAAACTCAAATCCGGCCTAGAACCCAACATTATAAACATCAGTGAGCCTATAAATTCCTTGTAAGGAAAACTCTCATTTGAGGTATTGTTAATGTTTTTTAACTGTAGTTTAGGCTGCATTGGTACATCATGAGGTCTACAATTATCCATACCAAATTTACATAACACTTTGTTTATCAAATAAGTCTGTTTAATATAGAACGCATCAACTCGTCTCTCAATTTGAAATCCAAGAAAATTCAGTTTCATCATGTTTCCTAACTCTCTCATTTTAAATCTTTTAGGCAAATTCATTTTTATAGAATCCAAATTTTCTTGAGTTTCAGAAAATATGATCAAATCATCTACATGGATTAAAAGAAAAATTTGATGACAAAAATACAAACAAGGGTCTTTGTTAGATCTTGGAAAATCCAACTTCATTAAATATTCATTAAATAATGAATTCCAGCATTTTGGTGCTTGACGTAAACCATAAAGTGCCTTTTTCAATTTACGCACTAAATTTTTATTACTAACTTCTAAACCTTCTGGAGGTTACATGAAAACTGGATCTTTCAAAGTACCATTCAAAAAGGCTGACTTCATGCCAAGTTGAATTACTTACAAATCATATTCAATGAATAAAGACAACATTATTCTTATACTAGACATACGTGATACAGGTGCATATACGTCTTCACTGAATGCACTCTGCTCAAATCCACGAGCCACTAATCACGCCTTCTTTTTCACTTTTCCATCCACTACTTTTTCACAGAAAACCCATCTTGAGTCAATAATTTCGACATTCTCAGGAGGCAAAACTAGTTCCCATGTATGTATTCTTACAGCATCTGCATAAGTCTGTGGCATTTCATCTAATAAGTTTCCAGTTGATAATGCTGTGAAAAGATTGAACTCGTCATTTTCAAGATCATAGTCTAGTAATCTTCTTGATAGTTGTTTATTTCGTGAACTTCTTCTTATGTTTGGTATTTCATTTGTTTGTTCCACTTCTCCAACTTTTTCTGTTGTCAAATTTCCTTCCACTTTATTTCCATCTGTTTCTTGTTCAATTTCCTCTTCTTTATTTTCCTGTTGTTCTGGATTATTTTCTATATAAACTTTTGGTTGTTTTAATTCTTTAGTTTCTTCGAAAACAACATTCCTTCCATGAATAACCTTGACTTGATTGGGATTCCAGAGTCTATATCCATTGTTTGCATATCCGATCATAATTAATTTTTCACGATGTCAATCTAATTTTGATTTTCTTAATTCCTTATTATTAGCATGATTATCTGCTATACAACCAAAAAGTTTAATTTTCTCAAAATAAGGCTTCTCTCGATGCCAAATTTCAGCTGAAGTTCTATTGTCATTCAGTGCTCTACTCATTGTCCTATTTATTAAATATATTGATGTTAAAACAGCTTCACCCCATAAATATTTTTCAAGCTGCGAATCAAAAATTAAACATAGAGCTTTTTTCATTATTGAAAGATGAAAGCGCTCAGCAACCCCATTTTGCTCAGGATTGTAGGCAATATTATACTGACTGAATTAATATTCCTTTTATTTTGCAAAAATCCTGAAACTCACGAGAAGTATACTCTCCTCCATTGTCACATCTTAATTTACAAATTTCCATAATTGAATTTTGCTTCAACCATTGATATATAATTTCTAAATTTTCTAAAGCCTCACTTTTATTTTTGATTAAATAACAAATGCAAAAATGAGAATTATGATCAATGAATGAAAAGTAATATCGCTTACCATCATAAGTTGTAGGGTTTATTGGACCACATGTGTCACTTGAAACAATGTCCAATATTCTTTCTGCCTTTTTGTCTTGCCTTTCTTGCAAAAATTTCAATCTGGTTTGTTTACCTTGTGAACATACTTCACATAATCCTGGAGCTGGATATCTTGACGAATGACCCATTTTCCGATGCATTAACAGGTCATTGTCTCTGGTAAGTATTGCACTCGGTGTTACACTATGTCCTTCACAATTACAATGAAAATTAACAACATACAAGTTTCCATTTAAAGTTCCTTGAAATAATTCAACACAGTTTTTCAATACGCTTACTTTTCCATCTTTGAATATTACTTCCAGTCCACTCTATTCCAATTTTTTAACACTCAGCTAATTATATAGCAGATTTTCACAAACCCATACATTTTTCATTTTTAGGGGCTTACCTGAATTGGTTTTCAAAAACAAATCACCTTCTACTTTGGCTTCTAATGTCTTCCCCTGTTTTGTAACATTTATCTTCTGACACACTTTCCTTCCATTTAGTATATTTTTGCCAAAATCTTGCCGTATTAAATGATTTGTTGCTCCACTATCAACCACAAATTTCACAATTTCTGTATTAGACATATTTGCATATTGGTCGTTGTGACTATCGTCATCGGTTCTTTGAAACGTACTTAAAAAAGATATAGCATTATCCTCATTTTCAACATTTTCTGTGTATGTTTTGAGCATTGTGTCTGCCCTTATTAGTAAAATTCGAATTGAAATTGCCTCTATCACTTCTGTTACCTGAGTAGCCACCTCGATATCCAGAATTAGATACTACCTCGGTATCCAGACTACCCTACTCGGTTGCTCGAAAGCCACTCTGGTTTCCTTCATAATAATTTTACCTTCTCTGTAGACATTCTAACCGTTTATGCCCTTCTTGATTTTATGTAATCAAGAAGGGCATATAAATGAAAAATTACTGCTACTTTTCTGCAGGTTCCGTGACATACCGGCATCAAAATCTCTAGAAGAATATCCTGGTCTGCTTTTTCCTTTAAATCCCACAAACGCAAGATTTGGTCACTTTCTTCTCTTGTTTTGTTCTGACGAGCCTCTTCGATCAATAATTCAACAAACTCAAGTGTAACTGCTGACTGATTCTGACAGAACATGATGTCAATAGCTGTAGTCAATGACTGAAAAGACTTAGGCATAGCAGATAATAAATGCAAAATCATGGACTATCATCCACAGTACCTCCAGCACCTTCAATTTCACAAATTGTCTGTTCGAATTCCGTTAAAAATTCATTTAACGTTCTATTCTCCATAAATTGCGAGCCCCTTGAAGTTCTTTGCAAAACAACCTGTGTAGATATTCTTTTTCTTGTATAAGTATTGCTCAATGTATCCATAACTTCCTTTGCTGTTTGTTTATTTTTTAACATTGTATACAGAACATCGATAAAGGTAAACATCAGTAAATTGCTGTTTGCTTCTTCAGGCTTCAACTGATAAATGCGTATTATACATACGTCAATTATGTATTCACAGAAGCATGAACGTTATATTGGGCATACGTGATTAAAATCAGGAATCCAATTTGCAAGGTTTTGACAGACCTATTAAAACCTGAAAGTGACCGCTTCAAAAAGCAACATCAAATTAATTTGAATACGTTTCATTTACCGGATACTAAAATCTGGAAACTATTAATTAAAATATTTTATATATCAAACAATACTGTAACTGTGTACTGTGGCTAATTTCTCCAAGCTAAATAATATTATTAACTCCTGCGGAAAAAGAGATATACGCAGGCCGTCATTTTGAAGCAAACTCCGATTCAGCCTGGAACTCGCGTACGTGGCCTAAATATCGAAATTTAGTTTACAGAGACAGGGCACGACCCTATTTGAGAATCTATGACACAAATTCAATCTGAAAAAATAAAATAATGGATGGATGTTTTGTTTCAGAACTTGAAGAGTCAAATTATGACGACTAATGTTTGGGTTGAGCAGGTATGAGACTAATATTTATTGAAAATTTATGAAAATTTAAATGTTTCTTTATTAGGAATGGAATGATTATAAACTAAAATGGAATCCTGACGATTACGGTGGTGTAGAAACGTTGCACGTCCCTTCAGAACACATATGGTTACCCGACATAGTGTTATATAACAAGTAAGTAAAAATATTGGGAGTTTGATATTCTCAACGGTCAAACTTGTATAAAGACAAACATTTTAAGCCAACACGTTTTTATAAAAATGCAAACTCACTTGCCAGCGCAGCCGTCTGCTGCAGCAAAAACACAGACTCATTTTTAATCAAAAAATCGTGTTGCGCCCTATGCAAAACGTGCGGGCTTTGTTTGGAATACCGTCGGTGTTTCACCTTTCTGCTAACCGGGAAAATTACATTTTTGAATAATGAAGAGAGTATGTGCTCGCGTAGATGCCATACGGGCACTCTTTTTTGTAAGAGAGATCTTTTTGAATATGTGAGTTTGAAACGTAGATTGGAGCATGAGAGTTGTGGATAAATAGTCATCAGAAATTACGAAAGATTTCAAACTATATTACGTTCATTAGAGGCTATATTTCTCTAGGGATATTTCGCTTCAAATGTTCACTGGATAGCACATAAAACTAATATGTTAATGCATTTTGCCAATATATCTTTCATAAAGATTCGAAAACATTCCAGGGAAAATAGTTATTTGAACTCTGTTCAAACGTTTTCGCAAGTGTCCAAACTTGAAAACTTTCACAAAAAAAAATATAAATGTAGGGTTTTGTAGTTGTCTAGGGGTGAATGAAACAACACAGTTCTAGCACATTCATGACAGACTTACTTTATTCGTCAATCACTCTCATAACAATTTAACAACTGGTACTCATCAATACTGGTACTTGATTAAAACTAACAAAGGTACTATAAATTAGGTAAACGGTAAACTAGGTGAACATAGGTATATGGAATTACCAATCCTACACTCGGCCATCCTGCTCAGAATCCGACTCGGATTCGTCGCTGTCATATTCGATCCACCGTTTGATATATTCAGCACATGTTGATGTTCGAATTGGTCCTTCGTGGTTACCGACTTTCACAACATCATAACGGTCATTTGGCATAGCCTTCACAATTTCATAAGGCCCCAAAAACTTCCTTTTTAATTTGAGTCCAGGACCAAATTGCGTTCTTTTTATGGCCACTAAGTCTTTTTCCTTATACATTGTAGCCTTTTTTCTCCTTAAATTGTATCCTTTATTGTTTCCACTCTGTACTTTTCTAATTTGATCCTTACTTTTTTCTCTCATCTCTCTTCTCTCTTCCTCGAAATTTTTTATTACTTCTTCTTCTATAACTTCTTTAATTCGTAGATCTTCCTTATTTTTCATTTTCACACCAACCAACACTTCAAATAGTGTGGTGCCTATGCTTCGTTGGTATGAACAATTTAATGCCATCTGTACTTTATCGACATACTTGTACCACTTTGTAGGGTCATTTAAACTTAGTTTCGTAAGAATAGGAATAATAGTTCTATTAATTCTTTCGACCTGTCCATTGCCTCGTGGCACTCCACATGTTGTCAAAATATGTTTAATGTTTTCGTTCTGACAGTAGGTATCAAATTCATCTGAACGAAAAGCAGTTCCCCTGTCTGTTATCACTCTTGATGGATTGCCAAAAATTTTTCGTTGTTTCTCAAAACAGTTTAGAACTTCTTTCGAAGTCGTCAACTTTGTCGGGTAGAGCCATACGAATTTTGTGAAATCATCAATAATTACCAATATGTGGTGGTAATTTTTGTTTGTTGATGGCATGGGACCTAAGTGGTCCGCATGATACGTTTCTAATGGTCCTTCTAGCTTTGGCAAAGGATGAAGCATCCCCTCTTTTTTTCCCTCTTTTTTTTCTTCCCAAAATACAAGGTATACAGTTTGAAATTAAATTTTCAATTTTTTCTTTCAACTTTGGTATGTAGAACTCTTTATTTATAACTTCTTCTGTCTTTTTTGTAGAAAAGTGACCCATCTCGTGAGCTTTTTTAATTATTTCAGTCTGCATTTTCTTTGGTACTACTAGTAACTTCAAGCCATTTTCATATTTGTATAGTATCTCATGTTCTAAGTAAAAATCTTCATACTCTTCAGTACTTAAAATTCTTCTTATAGTCTTTATGTGTTCATCTTTCTCCTGAGCTTGTTTTAATTTGTGTACCACACCTTCTTCTAATGCAATTGTTAAAATTGTAGGGTATCTGGTTAGAGCATCTACATGAGACATTTGGATACCTTTCCTATGCTCAATTGTATAATTGTATTCTTCTAATAATAGAGCCCATCTAGCTACTCTTGTTGTGAGATCCTTCTTTTCCATAGTTTTCTTGAAAGCGTCACAGTCTGTGACTATTTTCACATTTGTTCCTAATATATATATTCTAAATTTTTTTACCGTCTGATAACAGCAAGTACTTCCAACTCGTAACTAGTATACTTGTGTTCTGCAGGTGTCGTTTTTCTACTATAATAATATATCGGATGCATTTTCGAATCTTCACTAGACCTTTGCAACAAACATGCTCCATAGCCATGTATCCTCGCATCAGTGTGTAACTCTGTATAAGCCCCTTGCTGATAAATATGCAAAACTGGTGAACCTGTTAATTTTTCTTTCAAAATCTGGAAAGCTTTCCTCTGTGCACCTCCGAATACAAAAACTTCATTTTTCTTCAATAGATCACTTAACGGCCTTGAAATATTAGCATATCCAGCTATAAATTTTCGGAAATATCCTGTAAGTCCCAAAAAAGATTGAATATGCTTGAAAGTGGTCGGTTCCGGAAATTTTTTAATAAACAAAATCTTTGCCTCACCTGGTTTAATTTTCCCATTCTCCACTATAAACCCTAAAAATTCAACTGTTCTTTTAAGCAGCTGACATTTTTTCTTTTTAATTTCCAATCCATACTTTTTAACTAAATCCAATACTTCTCTTAATCTCTCTATCCCTTCTTCTTCATTAGTACTCAAGATAATAATATCGTCCATATAGTAGATAACATATTTTTTCGCCATCAATTCTCTAAAAATATGAGCTATGAACCGTTGAAACACTGCAGGGCTGTTACATAATCCGAAAGGGCATCTTAAAAATTCATACTGTCCACTCGGTGTTACAAAGAAAGTATATTTAGTACTGCTAGTTTCAACAGGGACATGGAAGAACCCATTCTTCAAATCTATAGTACTGAATATTTTCGCACCTTGTAAACTGTCAAGTACGTCTTCAACAAGCGGTAGTGGAAACCTATCTTTAATGACATTTTTATTTAATTTGCGATAATCACAACAAATTCTTGTTCGGCCATCCTTTTTTCCCACCAAAACAATTGGGCTTGCAAAATCCGAACAGCTTGTTTTGATAATACCGTCTTTTAGCCATTCTTGGTTCTGTCTATCCACTTCTTCTTTTTCAGGTACTGATAGTCGTCTTGGTCTTTGGTAAATTGGTTCATCGCTTTTTAGTAATATTTTTATCTCAATATCTGTTGTCTTCGTTTTTTCCGGCTTGTAATCATCAATCAATTTCCTAATTATCTCTCTTTGATTTTTGTCTTCTATATGTTCTACTACAATTTCTGATTCCTTAGGATCTTCTGTTATAATGTGCATGGTAAAATTTTGGTCTAATTTCTTGTATATCATTATCCCGTCTTCATTGATATGTACAGTAGCTTGCCTCAAAATATTGTTTCCAATTATAGCTTTGAAAGAAGTAGATAATTGGGGGATAACATTGAATTTAACTTCAAATTTTTCGTCATTTATGCCGACTTGCATTTTAAAAGATCCCAATGTTTTTATTTTTGCGTTTTCTCCAAGTCCTTTCAATACTATGAGATCGGATATTAATTCAGTATCTGAAAAATATTCATCATACACGTCTTCCCTTATTGTACAGACATCGCTTCCAGTGTCAAATAAAGCAGTTAATATTATTCCATCAATTGTAAGTTTAAGGGTGTTTTTTCGTTCTGTTTCACACATCAAATTAACGCTTGAACTCCCTGCGCTACTATTTGCTTGGTTTCTATTTGAACATTTACTGGAAACATGCCCATACTTATTGCAGCTAAAACACTTCGTTCCCTTTGTCTTATCACGACAAGCATTTGATTTATGACCCTGACCCCCACAATTGAAACAAGTGATTTTTTTTTCTTTTCTAACATCATAATTCTCTTTTTTAGCTGTACTATTCTATTCTATCTTCATTCTTTTTGAAATTCTCTCTCTTTATTTTAGAAGATTGTCCGTGTAGATTAGCTTTCTTCTGAACTCGTTCATACAGCTTAATTTTTTCTTTCAAATCAGTAAAATTTTTAGCTCCGTACAACACCATCTTATTTGACGAATAGTCTTGAATTCCGTCAATTATGTATTCTATGACCACCTCAGGCTCTATGTACGCGCGACTTGCCATTTCTTTCATCTTAATCATATACTCTTGCACAGTTTCATCATATTTTTTTCTTCTTGTTGATAGCATTTTATGTATTTGCGCACTGTTCCACTGTTTACGCTAACTCCGAATTCTTCAATGAGTTTTTGTTTTAGGGTTGACCAATTTCGTATTCCTTTTTCAGATTGTATGAAAAGTTTTGCGAGGCCTTTCAAACATTTCTTCGCGTAAATTAACTTCTGGAGTTCGTTCCACCCAGTGACTTCTGCCACTTCTTCAAATTCCATAATCCACGTCTCGATAGGATATTCATCTTTCCCATCGAAAGACCTAATGCTATCTTCCACATCTCGAAAACTTAATGCAAATGAGTCTTGTTTCTTATTGAATATCGTATCCAAATAGCGATAACCTCCATCGTCGTCTTCTCGTCGCGATCTTTCTTCATCTTGCCATCGCCTAAATTCTTGTTCTCGCCTATGGTCGTATCTTGGTACAATTTCCTCTTTGCGCCAATAATCATATTTTCGTCTTTCATTTAGTTCAATATCTTCTTCTTCTCTGAGTCTTTCATCGTAGTTTCCTGTTTTCTCAATTCTTCGTCTTTCATAGTTGCAGTTGTCATCTCCACTTTTCTGTCTGTCTTCATTTCTGTGTCGTGTGACGCATTCTCGTTTATCTTTTTCGTCTTCTCGTCTCTCTGCATAGGCATATCTATCTTTTTTGTTTTTTCGTCTTCCTTCATGTGCACGTCTATCTTCTCCGTCTTGTCGTCTTTCTTCATATGCACGTCTATCTTCTTCGTCTTTTTGTCTTCCTTCATACGCACATTTATCTTCTTCGTCTTTTCGTCTTTCTTCAAATCTGCGCTTCTTCTCTTCGTCTTTCTGTTTTTTCTCATAGTTAATTTTTTCTACTTTCTTCCGTCTTTCTTTTGCACCATCTTCATCTCCACATCTTTCGCGTTCACGTCTTCCATCTTCACGTCTTTCGTCTTCACGCTTTTGATCTTCACGTCTTTCGTCTTCACGTCTTTCGTTATCACGTCTTTTGTCCTCACATCTTTCGTCTTCACGTCTTTCATCATCACGTCTTTCGTCTTCATTCTCAGAATCTGAGCTATCGTCCTCTGATTCATCCGTCTCCTCTTCGTCTCCTTCATCAACGTCGTTTGGATAGGAATAGGTTGTCAAAAATGAACAAATCCTACAAACCACATCTTTTTCGTTTGTAAAATTTAACCCTAATAATTGACAGACTCTGGTTAAATCAGAAAGCTTAAAATTCTTAGAAACATCCTCAACTTTTGCAAAATATTCAGGAGATTGATTAACAAAATCATATCCAGAAAACGCGCGCAAAGCCTTTCGCCTCTTTCTCTGCTCTCCGTTAGAAGCAAAACAAATATAGTGCAAAACCTTGATAACTCTCAACTTTGCATGTGTTATATTATAGTCAACATTACCTATTTCACTCAAAGTTAATTTCAAAGTTGCCATTTTTTAAAATTTCGTTAAAAAAAATTAGGAATCTGTGTTGAAAGTAAAATTTTTCTCTGAATAAAGTACTTTTTAGAGCTGGCAATAAATAGTTTATATCGAGGTTTATATTTACCAACGCACTGAAGTCTGACTGATTAATCAATGTCAAAAAAAAAAATTTGACAAATGTCTCGCACCTTAGAATCAATGTTTGATAATTACCTTAGTGAAAAGCACTCTCACAGGACTATATGTCACGCCCAATATTGCAGCACTTCTTCCACGTCGTTTCGTCCATAGAAAAGTGATTTATAAATTCTTAAATAGAACATTCACTGGATTCATCCCCTCCGCTTTTTGTTTTAGTTCATGACTACACCGCTGTGCGCCCATATCGCCGTTTCTCAACGTCCCCCTCGTTTTTATTCTAATCTGTCACTTCACCGATGAGTTAGCTATCTTTATTTACTGGATAGGAAATGACAATGACCGACATAGAATGGTGGATATAAAAACCAGTCATAAAAACGCAGGTCAATTTGACATCATAATATAATGCATATGTCATCTGAATTAATTTGTTGAGTGCATCGTCATTGATTGTTTTGAATTCCAAGACTGTGAAAGAATTAATAAGTGCATCACAAGCAGCCGGTTTAAGAGTTGTTGCCACAATGTGTGACCAGGCGGCAAAAAATAAATCGGTCAAAAGCGAATTGCAGCCACAGACCAGGGAAATCTACATCAAAAACAACACAGAAACAGAAATTTTGGTTTTGTTGGAAGATAAACAACCTAGTGCCACTGTATGATGCTCCATAATACATGCTCGAGGGAATTATAAATTACTTGATCAAATATGACAGTCATTCGTATGGAAAAATGGACATTTTCAAAAATCAAATTGGAAAGTTTTTCAGTTAGCTTATGAGTCAGATACGCCAAATCATCTAGATTATAGACTATTTTATTCATTAAGTGATTCTCACAAATATATGAAAATAAAATGTATAAAATTTTAGTTTATAAAGTTTTGGAGCACTGTTTTATTTTGAAATAATTGAAATGTCAAACCAGTCATTTGAAACCGAGATTCAAACGGCCCGCCAAATATTAGTTCAATGACTACACCGCTATGGCAGCACCGTCGGAAATGTCACTGGGCGACTACAACAGAAGTGAGCGTTCTATATCAAGAATATAAATCACTTTTCTATGGTTTCGTCGTTATAGCAGCAATAGGAACATCCAGGCTGACATCATTTACAAGCAACCATCACTGCTTGATTCAATACTTCGGTTTTATCGAGCTTTATTGATCACTATCGTCGTATTTTATTCTCCTTCTATCCCGGTTGAGCCCCCAAAATGTAGGGTTTTGTAGTTGTCTAGGGGTGAATGAAACAACACAGTTCTAGCACATTCATGACAGACTTACTTTATTCGTCAATCTAACAACTGGTACTCATCAATACTGGTACTTGATTAAAACTAACAAAGGTACTATAAATTAGGTAAACGGTAAAATAGGTGAACATAGGTATATGGAAATACCAATCCTACATATATATATATATATATATATATATATATATATATATATATATATATATATATATATATATATATATATATATATATATATATATATATATATATATATATATATATATATATATATATATATATATATATATATATATATATATATATATATATATATATATATATATATATATATATATATATATATATATATATATATATATATATATATATATATATATATATACGTATATATTTTTTTTTTCACAATCACATTTACTTCGCAGTATTTTCTTTAGTAATTCCATTCAATGTCCAAGCACAAAGCTTCTCGAAGTTCCATTCGATAATTGAACGGCATTCCGGGCAAACAAAACCCCTAAAAAAAAACTTTGTCCCATAAGTTTTTGCTCCAACTAAACTCCCGTCGATTTGTTCTTTTTCAGCGCCGACGGCAACTACGAGGTAACAATCATGACCAAAGCGATCCTGCATCACACGGGAAAAGTGATCTGGAAACCGCCGGCCATCTATAAATCGTTTTGCGAAATCGACGTCGAATATTTCCCGTTCGACGAACAAACATGTTTTATGAAATTCGGGAGTTGGACGTACGACGGTTACTTGGTAAGTTTTTTTAAAATTTTGAATCGATTAATTTGACGTACAAAATGTTTTCAATTGGCCACTGACTTGTGATACATACATTAATGTAACATTGAAACTTCAAACTAGGGAGGTTTAGGCAGAATGTATTTTGTAAGTCTACGCCCTTACCTATTACCCTAAAAACAGAGCCTATTGGTTCAAGCACCTCATTTGCCCCTGGAATACAGTTTGTCAAACTAAACCAAAAGAATCTACGAAAAACAAAGTGTAAATTCATACATACTATGAGTTTGTATTGATTCTGGCATGGCCATACCGGTTTCGATTTTATTAGCTCTCATTAGTGCAACATAAGCGAAAGCATACCTGTCTATTAAGCGCTGTAGACTCTATTCAAACATGAAGTGATACCGCAGGGGGTAATTGAGTTTGTAACAGTACAACAATGGCTTGTTAGATACTGATTTTATTGAAATAATTACAGCTATTTATATTAAACTAATCAACACAATAACCCTATATACATTTATTACAGTTAGTATTTTTCAGCTTAGTGTAACGCTCTTTTGTCGAAACAAATTATGCTCGACTATGCTCAGTGGTTCTTTAGCTTGGGGTGGTCCTTGGTGTTGGTACAGTAAAGGGAGGGCGCCACTAGTTTATATAAAATTATTTTGATTACCAATGAATAGCCAAACTAGACACGATTCAAATAATTAGCTATTATTTAAAAAGATGAATTCAAAAATCTGAAAAAATAAAATAAATCCAATATCTATCTGACATTCACTTGGAAAAGTACCTTCACGGATTTTCCGTCCTGGCGAAGGTGCCTGAATGAATTGAGGGAATATCATTCATCAGAGAGAAAAAAGAATTTACATACCTGAACGGCCGATAATAATGATGTCGCTAGGTGTACGAAATAGTACTTTTAAATGAGTCCAAAATATATAAAAATAATTAAGAACAATAAATATATTTTTGTGACATTTCAAATGTTACACTGCCCCCTTTCGAAAAAAGATATAAGTATATATTTTTTTTACAATGCCGACAATGAAAACAAAGAAGAGAAGGAAATTATAAAAGGGAAAGATAAATTGTAGAACCATATGGTGAATTTTTATCAAGAATTTCTTTAGCCTGATAACTAACGTGTATCATCCGTCTTTATGCAAGAAGTCATAATTGGTAGGTCACAAATGGGGAAAAAGCTCGAATTGGTAAGTCAGAAGTAAGGTAGGGGCCTGCTAAAGAACTTGACATGAATACAACCAAAAATTATAAACAAAAGAAATATTAATATAAAAAAAAAGAAGGAAACCATGACGGATAGACTGTCTATTTGGCTTTGCTATTCCTGTGAACTAAAACTAAAGGAAAAGTTAGACGGGACAATACAGAAGAGCGAAACTGTATGGGAAAGACCCAAACAGTGGAAAGATTGAAACGCCAATTTATACGTTAAGTATTTCGTTCTGGGCGGGGTTCCCGAGAGGAAGTAAGAGAGACCTTTCATCCCTTGCATACAACGGGGATCAGCCGCCACATACAAGTTATCCGTAAAAAAGCTCAATCAAGAAGGGATAGAAAAGAAGTCAGTGTGCGGACGAACACACCTAGGCATGCAATTTTCCCAATTAACCGCTATTCTCAAAGAACCGCCCGACTCTAACTCCTGCTACCAAGCCTATGTCAATAAGGTGGTACACAAAAGCCTGTCCAATTGATTTTCCCCAACGGACAAGAAAAATCACTTAAACAGAAGTTGAGCAGCTCGTATAAGAGAAAACTTTAGATAACCACATACCGGAGCGGTGCGCACGGTAATCAATAAATAAAAAAAATCAAATTTTGGTTGTTCTTCAGGAAAAGCAAAGCTTTCCCTAAAGAAAGGCGACAGCAGCAATAGCAAAACAGACATTCACAACAACATAACTAAAACAGAAAAAGTTAAATAAAAAAAATTGAATATTGAAAGGTGAAAAAAATATGAATGTAATTAATGATTTAATCGGTATAGTTTAAGACATGTCAATAAGACCAAAAAATAAACTTAGGTAATGAAAAAATAAAAGATAAGATCTTAAAAAAAAAATAAGGGAAGTTAGGGTAAGGTAAGATATGGGTGAGATAGTAAAGTTGAGGAATGAGTGAATGACAATGACATGGTATGAATAAAAAATTAAAATCAATTAAGATACTAAAATAACTCTTGACGTCATATACATCCATGAAAAATGGTAAATCGATTAGACAGAGATAAAAGATAATATGTTCAAGCAACTATATGCCTGACATACAACAAAATGTCCTAATCGGCAAAGATACAAAGATAAATCATGATGATACTATTGAAACAAAAGATAAAGATAGAGATAAAAGTTATGTCATGACACAGTTATTTAATCATTATATGCTTTAGGAGCCAGAATACTTTACTCGAGACTTTACTTTCAATTATTCGATGCTTTAGGAGCCAGAATACTTTACTCGAGACTTTACTTTTAAACAGGGATGGAAATTGGGAATTTATATGGAATGTCAGGTAAGGACGAGATTTCCCTTGGATCAGGAAATAAGACAAATCAAGAGTTCACGAAGGCAGGAGCGCTGTGTTCGTGCACAGACTTTCTTTCGCCGGGATCGCTAGAGAAGTACTATTCGCTACCTATACTAGATATTAAGAGATAAGAGAATTCAATAATTGCAAAAACTAAACAGTGGGTGCCAATGAACAATACTACTGAACATTAGAAAACCACAAAAAGGTTCCATACGATCGCCTCAACAGTGTAACATTAGAAATGTCACAATAATATAATTATTGTTCTTAATTATTTTCATATATTTTGGACTCATTTAAACAATGTTTAAAAGTACTATTTCGTACACCTAGCGACATCTATGATTCTTCTGACTAGTTTCCTAACCTAATACCGAAAATTATGTTATTAAGATTTGGATTCGGCTTGCTCACTCGGTGCACTCCGAGTGACTCCATTCGCACTCCAGCCGTTCGAGCTAAGGTTATTTCTAAGTGAACCTGTAGCGCTGTCATTTTTATAATTTGGACAGGCTTGACAGATCAAGAAACAAAGGACAGAACCATCTGGGTACTTCGGACTTCTTCTCTATTTTGTCGTAGGACCGAAAAGGTCGTCCAAATTTTGAATTTTAAAAAATCTTAAAATTCTGTCTTTATTTTTGGCCATCGAGCCCAGAGTTCTATAAATTAACTAGCCAGAAGAGTGAGTAATCATGTCAGCTGGAACGTTTCTTGGAAAATCAACAGATTGTTGATTTTTGTGAAAATTTTGAAAAGTGAGGTTAATATCGGCCGTTCAGGTATGTAAATCCCTTTTTCTCTCTGATGAATGAGTCCTTATATTTCTTCAATTCGTATAGGCAACTTTGGCGAGGACGAAAAAATCCATGGTTGCACCTCTGAGAGAAAATTGACAAATTTGAGACCATGTGGTTCTATATCTCAGAATAAATCTGGGCCCCCTCTACAAGGAACGTTTGTGTCCCGTAAGAGGTTGATCCGCGACCATGGTTTGATTGCCTCCAGCCAGTTTGGTGCTTCTAGATCTCAAATTTGCGAAAGCCTCCAAGGATTCCGTCCAGGCTTGTATAATTATTTACCTATGGGTCCCGTAAATTACTTACCATTACTGCCCACTATCGATTAGCTTTATTAGCTAATTAATATCTTTTGTAATAGTATATTACATACCGAGGTGGAAAGTGTTTCATTACTGTCGAGACAGTAATGAAACTTTTCACCGAGGTATGTATACTATTTTATTTACAATCATTCAAATTTTTATATCTTTATTTGAATTGAAACCAAAAAAATACAATAATTAACAATTTCATTTACTTTCGGCCCACGGGTCGAAAGTAAACTTTCGACCCGTGGGCCGAAAGCAAAAGTCAAAAAAGTGACATTTTCAAACTTTTTAAAAGTCAGTAAAGTCAACATTACATGTATGATTGTAAATAAATAATAATTACCGACTTATTTACCGTATTGTAGTATTTAGTTGAAATAGCTAACTACAGTTTAATATAATTTTTAATTGATTAATTAATCATTATCGTAATCAGATAACTACCTTTATTATCTTTTTCGTTACCTTTATCTAGTATCCAATAATTATGGATTATTATAATTATTACAAATTTATTTATTTTATATCGAATACTGATCGATGTAATATATTGAGGATTCATTAACTTTTAGAGGTTAATTTAACCATTAATTTCAAATCAATAAGGTGGTAATTCTACAAGGTAAACCAATGTAAAATCTTTAGGTAGTTAAATTTAAGTTTCATGGTTACATATTTTGAATTTTAATTACAGGTAAAACGGTAGAGCTCTCCCCGATACTTTTGATTATAGGTTTTTGATAATTTTGACTCCCTAGGGATTATTTATTACCTTTCTGCATTTATGAATTTGTTTCTATTGATTTGATTGACTTTGAGTCAAAAATTGAAGGTTAATGGTATTATAACTTTATCATTTATACTTAGGTAAAATTTCATCGTAGGTATCTATTAATTGTTTTTGAATTTCAATCCTATTATACTTATTTAAATTAAGTTTTGCTTTTGGAAAGGGCTTAATAATTTTTTTTTTTTTTTAAACTTGGATACTGGACAATATTTTTCTTAGAACCATTGAACAACAGTTCGCCATCTTGTCTGTATATATAAAATTTGGAAAATATAGTCAAAGATAAAAGATAACGTAATGAGATAAAGTTTTGAAAATTATAGAATAATAATCAAATAAATCAAAAGAAAAAAAAAATTAAAAAAAAAAAATTGCAGAAGTCACCAGAAATACCAAGATAAAGCAGAAAGTTAGAGTCTGTCAGAAAGGATATTTAAAAACCTCACTTTGCACAAAATAAGGACTTTTAAAACACGTTGTAGGCGCCAATTTGTTACAAATTAACTGGAATTTGTTGTTTGGGGATTCTGCCCCAAATAGACAAAATTTTCCTTTCAAATTACGGTAGCTAGAATAGATACTACAAGATAAACCTAACGGTGAAATCAATCAAATCCGGAATATGTCAAAATTTTTGAGATGTTTCAATTAAAACTTTTTTTACTGAATTTTTAACCTGTCTGGATTTCTATCAAAAAAAATTACACCCTTTAGTCGAGATAATAACATAATAAACATAAATAACAGAAAATGACTACTCAGGCCTCTGCCTGGATTCAATAAAGAGTTGATAGGGATGGTTACACAAATTTGGTTTTCACCGACTCTATTTAGAGCAAATGGTCCAATATTCCCACACTAACAATTGATTCTGAAAACCAGAGCAGCAGTACCTATTTATTAGTCCAAAAGTCTGAATTGACTTACTTCAGAAAAAACGTGGCACAACTAATCAGCACTCACACAAAATGGAAGCCAACAATTAGATAAAAAAAAATCAAATATAATATTTTTATTTCAAGAATAGATAAGTTAAGTGCCGGTACTTTTGCTCTCATTTAACAGCCGTTAAAAATAATCAGGGCTTAGAATGTGCTCTAACCACATCATACCTATAGACCTTGGCCCATGCAAAACTTTGACAACGTATCAAATTCGTTAATCGAGAGCAAAAGTATCGGCCCTAAGTATATCAGGTAAAAACTTAACAATGATATGATAATATGAGTTGATAGCAAAATATATTGAAAAATCTATGAGGGAGAATCCAAAAAATATAAAGCAAAAATTATTAAAGATAAAAATGACTTGCCTGTTAGACTACTCTCGAGGAAAAAGAACGTTTTAGAAACCAAACCCCACAGGAAAACGATCCTGTGTTTTTCTATACTTAACTGCATTTTAACCAGTTCAACCAATCAGACGAGTACACCCAAAAGATCATATTCACTTTACAATGAAATCACAATGAAAAACCACGTAGAATAAAAGAGAATAGATAAAAATCCACTAGAATTATTTTAATTGTTTACAAATTATAATAATTTAGATTAAGGTTATGTCAAAAATAAAAAACTGCTAATTAATTAGGTCATTAAGCCAAAAAATGATTATTTCAGAATCAGAAGTTAGAGAAAGACAGAAATATATCCATTTGCTAAAAGTGAGATAAATATAATTTCTTTGAATGAAAATACAAATGAATGTCAAATAAAAATAGCCAAGGAAAACTATCGCAATTTGAAAAAAAAAACTCATCCGGTATTAGATGGCAGCACTGGTAAATGAATAAAAGATATTTGCATTTTACGCACATGATGGATAGATGGCAGCATTGGTTTTATTTTGAACTTTTTCGTCTCATATGGCAACTGCGATTTCTTGAGTCTTCCCCCGACACGCAAAATTCCTTTGGATTCAGTTTAAAATTGTGCTGTTTTTACTTAACGCTGACTTTTCTTGTAGTGCTTGGATTTCATTTGGGAAATATATCTGTTATTTTGACAATAGTTTCTAGTGCATATTTCTATTCCTTACCGATAGGCGTTCGATTTCCTTCACCTTCGTTTTGTAGTAATGGATAAAACGCTTGCAGAACGAAATTATCCTTATTATTCAGTGTGGAGAATTTTCTAATTATTTCGTCATCTGTTTGGCATCTATTGGAAACTATGTGACATGCGTTGATTTCTGCAGGTATTAGATCGATTGTTGTTTCGCTTTTTGCCTGCTCGGTCATATTTGACTTTAGCCATGGTAGACCTTCCTACCACATCATTTGATTTATTAGTTTAGACGGTTCCATCCCTCTTGAGACGATATCTGCTGCGTTGTGTTCAGATCTGACATGCCTCCAGCAGTCTTCTGCTATAAGATCATTGATTTGAGCTAATCTGTTAGCTATAAAGGTATCCCATTTTTTGGTACTGCCCTTTATCTATGCTAGGGCAATCATGGAGTCGGACCATGCATGAATATTCGTTTTATCAGAGGATAGAATCTCGACTGTTCTTCTGGATAGTTTTGCTAGTAGCAGTGCTGAACATAGCTCCAGTCTTGGAAAAGTATTAGTTGCCAGTATTTTCTTATACACTCACCGGCACAAAATTCCGCCACCCTGGAATTTCGGCCAAGTTTGATGTTTTATAACTTTTTTATTTATTATCCGATTTCCGTGATTTTGTTATCAGTTTGTAGATCCATTTATTGTGTTTTTCTCTAATTAATTCATAAAGTAACATTTTGCGATTACACTATATTATACAGGAGTAAAACAAACTGTTGTTGCAAATTTTTTACTAAAACGATATTATTTTTAGAAAATGTTCGTCAAGCTTTCGATTAAAAACTATCGGCGTTGGCTAACGCGATTATTGTGACAGAATGTTTACAGACAAGAAATTTTACTATGCGGCAAGGCTCTGGCAGAAGGAGACTGACCGTTGCAGCTGATGATCGCTTTGTCATTGTTAGTTCTTCAAGAGATCGAAGATCTACTGCTGTGGGTCTAAAAAATGACTCGCAAATAATTCGTCGAGTAGGCGAGTTGGCACATGTGAGTAAAAGAACAATACGTAGAAGATTGGCAGAAGCTGGGTTCCATTCACGAAGGCCATCATTATGTCTACAATTACTTCCTCGGCATCGACAACACCAACTGAGGTTTGCACGATTGAATTCTGACTGGACTCCAGAACAGTGGGGCAACGTTCTATTCACAGATGAATCCAGGGTTTGTCGCCGGATGGTCGTGAGCAGGTATACAGACGTAGAAATTAAAGATATGCTGACTACACCATATAAGAACGGATCATATCATGGTGGTTCAGTTATGATTTGGACGAGTATTTCTATCGAAGCACGCACCGATCTTGTATCCTCCAAGAAGTTGTTGTTCCATTTCGTCGGCATCATATGAAAATTGCCTAAGTCCAATTTTTTTCAAAATTAAGATTTTAGTGCAGTCTTGTGAGAAACTCAATAATCTATGATCCAACAAAATATTTGGGAGATAAATTGTTAGATGAAGCCACACAACCATGAAAAGAAATTTGCACAAGTCCGTCGTCGTCATAAGACAGAGTGAAACTTGCGTAAGTCCAATCAACAACAAACAATTAGAAGGAACACAGAGAGAGAGATGATATGGTCACGGAGGAAGTCACGCCCCTTGGGCAACGGGGGAAATATTTTCCGTGGTAGCGCGTTACCAGTTAGTTTTATCAGTATTCGTGACGTTAAATGTCGTCGGGAGACGGTTTAACCAGTGCGCACCACTGATATTTCCTCCGTTAGCCCGGTTCGAGGTCATAGAAAAGCAAATGGGATCCCTCTTTCTGTGTTCCATCTGATTGTTATTCTGTGGCTCTGTGCTCTGATTGGTTGATTTTCTAAAATCCTTTTTGGAAGAGAAGAAAAAACCTGACAACAGAATTAGCTGAAATTTGGCATAAACCTTTGAGCGATTATCTACAATCCGAATATTTTAGCTTTTCGATATTTTGCTTTTTTCACTAAATGAAAAGGTGCATATCTCGTTGCCTATTTTCCAGGATTTAGGTCTTTATGGCTTATTTCTAAGAACTTTCTTGAGGATTAGCCTCATATTCTTCGGTCAGCGCCAGTTGTGAATTTTGCAAGGTTTGTGGTTGCACAAAATGACGACGAACGTTCCCTCTAAGTTGATCCCAAAGATGTTCGATTAAGTTGAGATCCGGACTACATGGGGGCCATTCCAATCTTGCAATTCCAACTTCATCCAGATATTCGCTCACTACATGTAAAACGTGAGGTTAAGCATTATCATGCATCATGCATTAATGTGAATTGGCTCCCAATAAAAGGAGCAAATGAAACAACTTATTGGAGGATTTCCTCAATGTAACGGTGGACGGTTAGAGCTTCATTTTCACACCAAATACATGATCGATGCGTGCTTCGGTAGAAATACCCGCCCAAATTATGACTGAACCGTCATGATATGAGATATGCATTCTGATATGGAGTCAGCATATCCTTCATTCCCACGTCTATATCCACACCCGCTCACGACCATCCGGCGACCTTGAACAAACCCTGGATTCGTCTGTGAATAGTACATTTCCCCACTGTTCTAGAGTCCAGTGAGAATGCAATCTTACAAACTTCAGTGGGTGTTGTTGATGCCGAGGAAGTAATTGTAGACATAATGATGGCCTGCGTGAATGGAGCCCAGCTTCTGCCAATCTTCTACGTATTGTTCTTTTACTCACATCAGCCTACTCGACGAATCATTTGCAAGTCATTTTTTAGACCCACAGCAGTAGATCTTCGATCTCTTGAAGAACTAACAATGACAAAACGATCATCAGCTGCAGTGGTCATTCTCCTTCTGCCAGAGCCTTGCCGCCTAGTAAAATTTCTCATCTGCAAATATTCTGTCACAATAAACGCGTTAGCCAACGTCGATAATAGTATATTGTTGTATTAGGAGTAGAAGCTTTACTTTTTTGTGGTGAAGCAGTAGGTTTGCGAGCCGAACGTTGGCCGAAATTTAAGGTTGGCGGAATTTTGTGCCGGTGAGTGTATATAACTGCGCCATATGCTTTTTCAGATGCATCACAGAATCCATGTAGTTCAAAGTGGCTCCCAGGATTTTGGTTAGTCCATCGTGGTATCACGATTTTGTCTACGTTTTTCAATTCTTTTTGGAATGTCTTCCACTTCAACCGAATATTTTCCGGTAGCTCATCATCCCAACCTAACTTTTGTAGCCATATATCTTGTATTAGAAGCTTCGCCTTTATGGTTACCGGGGTAATCCACCAAAGTGAATCGAATATCCTCGATACTGCGGATAGAATCCTTTTCTTTGTTATTTTTGTGATTGCTGATATATCTACCATAAAATGGAACGTATCGTCAGGATGTGCCCAATGAATGCCAAGTGATCTGTGTCTGATCCTCAGTTATCTCCATCATACTCTGATCTCTCACTTTTTCTGGGATCGACTGCAAAACTTCCATGCTATTTGTTGACCATTTTCTGAGGACGAATCTTCCGGCCAGAAACAATTCAGTGAGCTGAGTTGGGAACTGTATTGCGTCCTTAATGGTATCGGCTCCTGACGATGGGTCGTCGACATAGAAATCAAGTCTGCTGATCTTGGATGCCTTCGGGCACCTTGATTCCTCATCTTTTGCTAAACGCTATATGGTTTTTATGACTAAATATGGAGCAGCAGTGGTTCCGTACGTGAGTGTTTTTAATGGTAGTCCTGTATTGGTTTCTAAATCGCTGGAAACTACTATTCTGTGACATCTCCAGCATAGTAGGATGTCCGAGAGCTCCTGTTGAAGTATTGATTCAGTTGGCATAGTATTGTTCACACTTATACCAGTTGATGTTTTAGAAGAAGTGTCAAACACCACCCTTAGCTTGGTTGTAGTGCTTGATTCTTTTATCACTGGTTGCTGAGGTATATAATATTTAGCAGCTACGTCTGACGCCGGTACCAAGTACATATGGTCTAATTCTTCATATTCTCTCATAAACGCCTTAGAGTTTATAATTAGTTCTTTATCTCTTGCTAATCGTTTCTCAAGCTGCAGTAATCTCGCTGCAAACCACAAGTAGATCTCGCGCTCGTTGTGATTTTGCCGATCCTTCTCGACGGAATCTTGTCTCCGTCTTTGGATCCGGCTCGACGGACCAGAATGTCTGTTGAGCGCTGATGACTCTATTCAGACATGAAGTGAAACCGCAAGGGGTATAGTGAGTACAACAATGGTTTGTTAGATACTGATTTTATTGAAATAATTACAGCTATTTATATTAAACTAATCAATACAAAAACCATATATAGGTACATTTTTTACAATAATATGTATTTTTCTGCTTAGTCCTCATTTGCTGGAGGTTGAAGACTGGCCTGGTTTTAGTCGATACTACTGATGCTGCTAACTCAACACATTGCATCGCGTAGGAGAATCGTAGCTTGGATTATATTGAATATTCCCAAAAAAAGGACTTTTATATCTAATTATATTATTGATTGGACAATACCAAATCAAAGAAACAGTATTGAAGAAGATAAGATAGGAAGAAATCTATCAGGTATAGCGTCTGGTTCCCTATCTTCTAAGTCTTACAAAGCAAAGCCTAGCTACTAGCTAGGAGTGACAAAAATAGAATTTTCGAAATATTATTACAAAACAAAATAATAATCGAAAATTAATAGTTTACATGAAATATATTCAAGTGCCAAGAGGGGAAATTCTAGAAACGCATAAAAGAATAAGGGCCCTATAAAAGTTAACCGATAACATTCCTCAGGTTTAATGTAAATATTATAGGTTCCCGATGCTCTAGCTAATGGTCTAATGGGGTTAATTATTGGAGAGATTTTATTCAATTGGAAGAGGTTTTGAGGTAAAAAAATTCATATTTCACTAAAAATTTTCAATTTGACTATACGAGGAGAAGAATTAAGCCCTATGAGTTTCAGCTTTAGATCGGGATCGTCAAAAAAGAGGGAGCATAGACAAGACTTCCTCTGGTCCTAGATTTAACATTCTCACCGGTTGATGCAATTTTAAGTGATTCTTCATCATACCGAAGACACATATAACAACTGATTACTTCAAAGGCTCTCCCGAACTCCATTAAAATTTCGCAAATACGCCGAAAGCTAAAATACATTTTAAATAAACACAAAAGCAAGCAAATTCCCGTTAATTGGATTTTATTTTCCCCGTTACTCGATAACAAGATTTACATAAAAAAAAAAAGGAAATGGATCAGATCGGTTTTTTTCTTTTATTTCCGCCTGAAGCGCGCCCCAAGATACAATTTTGGCAAGCAAAACAAACCCATAAAACATCGAAAATTTATTGTACATCCTCAAAAGAGAAAATTAAGAAGTGAAGGATAAACCCATAAAAGAATAACTGTCGTGGCAAGAAACTTTTTTTCAGTTCCTTGTTAATCCAACTAAATAAAAGTTTTCCAAAATAATTAAGAACTTATTTTCTTTTCCAGATCGATCTTCGTCACTTAAAGCAAGTAGAAAACAGCAATAACATAGACGTAGGCATCGACCTCCAAGACTATTACATATCCGTCGAGTGGGACATCATGAAAGTACCGGCCGTACGAAACGAAAAGTACTACTCGTGTTGCGAGGAGCCCTACCCCGACATCATCTTCAATATAACCCTCCGAAGAAAGACTTTGTTTTACACTGTGAACCTGATTATTCCCTGTGTGGGAATCTCGTTTCTCAGTATCCTAGTGTTTTATCTGCCCAGCGACAGCGGCGAAAAAGTGTCGTTAAGTATTTCGATTTTGCTGTCGCTGACCGTGTTCTTCCTGTTGCTGGTAGAAATTATTCCTCCTACGTCGATCACGGTACCGTTGCTGGGGAAATACTTGTTATTCACTATGTTGTTGTGCACGTTATCGGTTGTTGTGACTATTGCCGTGTTAAATGTAAACTTTAGGTAAGTAAAACATTCTATTAACCAGCATCAGAGATATGGAATGATTTATTTCAATTATCTTTCAAATTATTATCATGCATATTGTTCAAGCGACTACCTCAGCAACATCCCAACTACCTACTACCTCCAACAATAAAACCTGTTTCATTTCCCATCCCAGAGTGATGTCTTCTTCCTGGGCTTTGGCATCCCTCATCCTATTTTCCCTTTAAGATGTTGTTACTTCGTCCAATGTAACGTCTTTATTTTACACACTCCTCATTTGTTCATTAAAACTGTCTACTGTCTTATATTCTCATACGCCTCGCGGCTAGGTGGGGGATTTGGGGTTAGGAGTTGTTCTTCCAGGAAAACACACAACTACAAAAGGCACTTATCGTATATTGCTTCCTAGTGGGAACGTAGTTATGCCACATGACTCTTGGGTTTGGGGTTCTATGTATCTATACTGGGGTGCAGCTGGTTCCCGCACGTATATATAGGAGCCCCTAAAAAGGGATTGCTCCAAGACTCTCTGGGGTAAGGCGACCCTGAAGAGATGCGTAGCTGCTGCTCCCTTGCGGTAGGAGACCCTGAGGAGAGAGATGCGAACTAAAAGGGATTAATGCTACTTCCTGCTGTAAGGAGACCCTGGGAAGAGAAAGACCTGAATAGATGCTGGTACCATCGGTTTTTATATCCATTTCGTATAAACATTAGTTTACGCGTTGACCTGTTTAAATCTGGAATTTCGAGGACAAATGTTCTTCTGGGCGGACTATGGTTAATGGTTCTCTGGGGCATCCGGTTTCAGGTTCTTTAACCCTGCTTATTCTCCTCCCTTCATTTCTATATCGTCCGAGTTTATAGGTGATCCTTTTGTCCAAGGGTCATTGTAGGATAGTATTGCCCTCATGGCTAGAGCCTTTTCTCTAATTTCTTTTGCGTCAGTTTTGACGTCCCCGTCTATCAGTGCTACTTCACTGGGTAGCACTGGGTTCCTAGCATACATTAGCATGAATGGACTGAAACGTATTGTCTCCTGTACGGCAGTATTGTATGCAAAGGTTATGGGGGGTATGTAGAAGAGTTGCAGTACATGAACAACATATCTACTAGGGTTTTGTTTAACCTTTCCGTGAGCCCATTGCAGCAGGGATGGTAGGCCGTGGTAAAATTGCTTCTGACTCCCAATATTTTAAGGAGTTCTTGCACCAAATCAGATTGGATCATTTGCCTCTGTCGCTGAGTATCATTTTAGGCATTCCATGGATTAGGAGCACTTTTTCGAGCAAAAATTTGGCGGCGGGTCCCGCCTTGCCGCTTGGGAATTTCCGCTGTAATAGCAAATCTCGTGGCATATCACTACGATCATTGTATTCCGTTTAATGCTTCTTCTGAATGGCCCTAGTAGGTCTATGCCTACTCTCTCCAAGATTTCCTCGACCTTGATGGGTTGTAATAGTCCTGGAGCCCGATTTTCGTCTCAGGGAGTGAAGCTCCTCGATAGACCGAATGTTTTGTCCTTGTCAGCGTAATCGAAAAGTAAACAAGAATGATAAGGACGAAAAATTTGTTCTCTCGAGGAGTTCTACCCCCTAAGACAAGAATCGGGCCCCTGCTGGCTTCCTATACACTTGCCCCTTTCTAGGCAGGCAGTCCTGGTACTCTTTTACATATTTCTCTATATCCTTATTCATGTTCGCCCAATAAAATCTCTCCTGGCTTTTTTGCAGAGTCTTTGAAAGGCCTAGGTGCCCACTTGTTGGGGCTGCATATAATTCCCTTATCTGACCGATACTGGACTACCAGTACGTCCAGGCCTATCTGGCCATTATTGGCTTTATACAGGACGCCTTTAATCAGTCGGAAGTTTTTTGATCTTTTTATTGTACTTACCGATCGGAATCTTCTTGGTGTCTGTGTCTTCTATGGCTTCTCTCATGGTGTCTAATGCCCTCTTCTTTATCTTGCAACTCGGCGACATTTTGGCTTCCCGTGGCGGATGTTGGGATTTCGCCTATCGTGTCGTCAACTATTTCTAGCGGAGGGTGCAATACTGGATATCTGGATAGGCAGTCCGCGTCCATATAACTAGCACCCATTTTGTACTTCACCTTGTAGTCGAATTTTGCCAATTTTAATGCCTATCTTGCCAGTCTTCTGGATTGCTCTTTTATGTTATCAAACAGACTGCCGAAATGGAAGAACAGCTAAACCAGGGGGCGGATTACGAACTCTCGATTCGAACCGAAACCGCCATCGAGTCCAATAAAGTTAAGTTATGTTGGATTTTTGGGGGCCAAAATTCGTTTGATTCTTTATTTTGTTTTGACGTTTTGTAGTATTTTGAACTTTGAACAGAAAAATCGCTGAAAAAAATTGACTTAAAATTAATGATCGCCATTGGCAGGTTTTATTATCTTTTATAGATAAACATTCTCTATTTGCTAGAGGTCAATTTGCAGGGCCCAACGGCAAAGTCATTCAAAGGAAACTCTGGAACAGCCTACAGAAAATAAAGAATCTGTGGGTAATTGTAGATGAGGTCGTACCAAGTCAATAAGGTTCTGGACCAAGACTGTGCTAAGTCTAAATAGTTCAATAAACCTTGCCTCTGGGTCTTTTTTCTTGAAACAGGGGAGCAGGGTTCCCAAGAGAACGAGTGTTCCGTCTTTGTACCTACTTTTGTCGTTATCATTTGCATATCATTGAAAAAGACGGAACACTCGTTCTTCTGGGAACGCTACTCCCTGTTTCAAGAATAAGGACCCTGGATGTAAAAAGGAATCATAACTTTCTCTGATTTCTCTTCTCATATGAATTAATGCACGATTTTCTTGTCTTCTTGCATCATTTTGCCTTCGCCGCCTTATGACTCTGATTATGGTAAACATATTACTAACTTTTTCCTTTTATAAAAATTTTTAAACACTTTGAAATTGCGAAATTAATCTTTAAAGAACACAAATAACCACAACACAACAATAAAAAATTAGAATTAGTATTAAGTCAATGTCAAAAAATTGACAAAATTTGGTAAATTTGAGCGAAAGGCGTCACAAATCTCCGAACTCACACGAACACAAAACGAAACTTGTACCTAATCATCTCTGACGTTTCGAGCACAATCGATGCGTATTCACTTTCGTATCGAGTGTCCATTTCGAGTCGTGTTTTCGTAATCCCCCCGCAGGTGCTGGGTTTGTTGACACTTGCGGATGAGAATAGAGCAAAAGAAAAACAAGAAGAACAGGACCGACTACAGAAAATCCTTCAAGAACAAGAAGACAGGCGACTTAAAGAAAAACAGGAAGAAGAGGACAAACGACAGCAAGAGCAAGACCGGCTCCAGAAAATTCTGCAGGAACAGGAAGACAGAGGG